>VDFB02281492.1:81872247-81984421 GCA_007258455.2 Sequoia sempervirens | reverse complement strand
AGAGAAGTGGAGATGACATTCTTCGAATGCCTATGGACGGTTCTACATTTAGGGACATGGAGGAAAAATGGTTACACTTTAAAGAAGAACCTCATAATCTTAGACTTTCATTGAGAGCAGACGGTGTCAATCCATTTGGAGAGCTGTGATCTATTTACTTAGTGTGGCCTATTTTTGTTATCAACAATAATATTCCTCCATGGATGTCAATAAAGAGGGAGCACATAATGTTGTCAATGATTGTTCCAGGTATTTGTTTACATCAATTTTCTTTAACGTAGTAGCATCTCATTTGTCTTATTTGTTGCATAATGACTTATATTTTTTTCATTCAATAGTCATGTACATTAATTTATATATATTGCAATAAAATGGTTATAACAATTATGTAATGTTTATGTTCATTCAACTAGGTAAGTACCAAGTTAAAGATATGAATGTATATATCGAGCCTCTTATCGACGAGTTACTAAAGTTATGGAATGGCATCACTATGTATGGCGTCTCTAGACCAATAAGATAAAGACAATTTCAATTCCATGCAATGCTTGTATGGACAATTCATGATACCCTAGGGCTAACACATTTTTATGGTATGTTATAATGTTTGACTGCACTTTAACAATATTTATTTTATGAAGTAGATATCATGCATGTTTTTAAATAATCTATTCATTATATATAATTATAAAAATTGACATATTTAATCCATTATATATGATCTTGGTCTTCAAACAAAGGGAAAAAGTTGCATGTCAGTTTGTGGTCCAAAAAGATGAAATCACGTCATTCAACAGTTTAGGAAAGCAAGTGTTTACATTGATATAGGCACTTCCTCCACATAAATCTTAACTATCAGAACCTAAGAAGAAACTACATCTTTCAATGTAAGAATAAGGGCTACATCAAAACCACGAAGAATGACACCTCGCCTATGGAAGTTGAATATAATAGAATTAATCGTCAAGGTTATACATCAAATCAAATTTTTTATCTATCATATATGATATGTTTTGAATTTATATTTTTATATTGTGTTGTGTTTACTCATGTTGTAATTGACAATGATTGTCGTTGTTAATTTATTTAACTTATATGCTTTATGAAGGTCATCAAGGCATTAATGGCCGGCTTCCACAGGAACTAAAAGTTATCCCAGACAATTTAGTAGGTTGCCCACGGTAACTACAAATTGTGCATTTGTTTGATACAATGCATATGGGAAGAATATAACAAAAAGCGTTACATGAAAAAAATATTGGATGGAGGGCATGACAAAGAAAAAATTGTCAAAATTTGTAGTGACATTCAGGAAGCCAATCATGCAATGAAAAATGTCATTCAATTAAATAGCGATGGAGACCAAATTAATATAAGCACCCTTCCTTGGTTATTAATGGAGCAACAAAACAATGCTATAAAAGAAATCATACGAAAAATTCGATTTCCCACAGGATTTGCTGCAAAAATAAACAATATCATAACAAAAAAAGGTGAATTTGGGTCAGGGATGAAAACACATGATTGGCATACCTTCATTAAGGTAATTATTTTGTTATATTATATATATATATTTGTATACTGCATTTACTTTTCAGTGTATTATGTTTACTACTTTTGGAAAAATAATGAAAAGATCATTTCATAATTGTTGCAGTACGTTCTACCTCTATCTCTCCTAGACAACTTCGACAATGTCAAGCCAAGTTATATATGATCTTGGAAAATACATGAGGTAAAGTAGAAATATTTTTTCAATTTATTAGCTATAGATCTTATATTATTTGTTATTTTTTTACTTGTTATGTAATATATTATTGTATATTTTGTTAAATCTAGTTAATATATTTGCACCTTGAATCGCAGCAGATGGTTGTCATCCTAAAGGAAATCCATAAAGAGATATACTAGAAATTATTAGGAAGGAAAAGGTACCTTGTCTAGTAGTAGAATGCAAAGAAGTGTCTACCTTGACATTTTCAATGCACAAGAACACTACCTCATACACACCAAGTGGAGATTGAATTGTGTGGACGTACACACAAGGTCAATGTGGATGGTTAAGAGGCACTTCAAATTTTTGAAGGCTTTGGTTAGACAAAGAGCACATCCTAAGGGTTCTATGGTGGAGGGATATATGGTATACTAGACCATGGTGTACATTACTAAATATCTTCCTAAGTTCGCAGCAAAGATCCATGTAGATTGAATTTGGGATCCCAACTCCATTAACAAATTCAAAGGGGAGTACCTGATGGGGAAAGGTAGATTGAGGGAAGTGAGAGGTAATTATAAGATGGTCATGGAGATTAATTAGAATACATTTTTACACATTTCCTTGATTGATTGAAAAGAAACAACAGAGAACTAGTCCAAATGAAAGAATCTTCCACACACAAATAGAAAAGTATTGGTATTTTATTACTCCAGAAAATAAGTCTTTCACTGTTGGTGCCTTATTTTATCCACTATGTCATCGCAATGTCTTACTTTGATTATTCCCTTATCAGCGTAACTTGAGATATGTTCTCCCAGCTAAATGTTATCGGTGTAAGATGTGTCGTCAGGTGGTCCACTTTTTGTTGTTTTGATATCAATGTGTTCCTCTAATGAAATATATCAGTGTACCTCATGCTGAAATCCCGAGTGAGTCTATCTTTTACTTTCTTGAATAACCTATTGGTAGAACAAAAAGAATGTGTCCCCGATACGATCATTTTATCTTCATCAGAGTAGTATATGAGATCAGAATTGCCACTTGTTAGGGCTTTCGATGATCGCATAAGTGCATTTTGTTGGGAAATCTCACGAAGTTATGCCGTAGTGTACTTCTTGTGGTAAGTTAAGCATTCTCTATTTGTTCCTTTTAATCAAAATATATAGCCCAATTTCTTTTTGTTGATTGGTATGAATACAATGTGCCTATGTCGATATTGTACAATGTGCTTCCTCATTCACGTTGTTAGCTCTCAAAAACACAGGTAAAAATACCTCAAGAGGTTTCCAAACTCTTGGTATGTGCCAGGGTAAAATATAAGGCCAAATGGTTTTAGACCTTCTTCTCTTCAGGTGCTGCTAGACCTAGGTGGGTCTACCTATGTGAGCAGACTTGAACTATGTGATTCCTCCTACAACAGTCTATTCACAATGGCAATTTGAAAGTGAATAGATGTACTACTAATCTAGCATAAATTGTATAGGAAATATCAAAGAAATATATTTAGTTAACAAATGTAAAATGTTTAAAATGAAATGAAACTAAGTGATGAAATGTGAAGACCAGTGCTCTATTTGGTATATGGAGTCAAGTAGAAATCAAAGACAAGTAACTTATGACTGGCAATAATTCAAACTATTTGACACTTCTATGTTTATAACTTGTATAAACAGGCAGGGATGCAATTATCAAATTCTTCTTTAATAATCCAAAATAATACTCCTAAGTTGTGAATAATCAAGAGGAATTTAATCTTTACTTGAAAGACCCAATTAATTATGCCACACAGATACAGTAAATGTGCACTGATAAATTGAAAATATGCTTGATATATCAATTTAAACAGCAGAGTAATATTAAATATGGAGACAATCTAGAAATATCTTCAATTAACTTAACAAACAATTGCTACCAATATAGAGCCACTGAATCAGATATTTTCCCTTAACTTCATCAAAAAATTTACACGTGCATCTTGGTCCTTTATGATGTAAACATTGTGTCAATCCCTATTCTCCTACTTCTATCTACTCCTATCTTAATAATTTTTTCTTGGTCTTGGTCTCTCTTATTTATAGGAGAGGCAACAAGCTTCAGACCAAAAGACATGACTTTTGATAACAAAACTTAACTAACATGTAAAATATAACTGAAACAATTAACAACTAACACATGACAATTTTGTTAATCTCCGAGTAAAAGCTCGAGTCACCAAAGACTTGTGAAAATTTTTTACTTTATCATAATCATCATTGATAGTGATTAATCTTCATCTAAATTGAGGTATTTCTCCTACCACTTGCTTATGGTTAAATCATTCAACCACTTGCGTTCTTGTGCAGCAGTGAAGTTTGACAGGTGGCTTTTCCATCTGCTATTGAGCAAGTTTTTGGCATCTACAATGAACTTTGAATTAACCATTATCCAATGCAATAATTCCATCAAGCAGAGCATGAAATTTTTCTAGATTGATATTACCATCACCCTGTATATGTGTCAAACATTGTGGAACCATTTGATCAAATTCATTTCTCCATTCATCCACATCATTAAGTTGACCATCACCTTTAAAGATCAGAGGGCTAAAACTGTGTTTTATTGAATCAAATGAATTCCTTATATTTTCTACCTTCTTCTTCATATCAATCAAATACTTATGCTCATCAATGATTCCTTTTACCATTTCTTGAGTAGGTTTTAACCTTAGGGGTACATCAGGGTCTCTTTGTGTGGCTTTACACAGAGTGGTTAAGATATGGTAAGTGGGCTGCCATCTTTTTTGCAATTCCTCTAAGATAGGGGAATTAGTATTTATTTGTTCTAGAGATTTTACCAAATGATTGAATCCCTCATGAATTCCACTTATTTTCTCTTTTAAAACTTCAACTTTGTATTTTAGTATTTCCTCCAAGGTACTCAATATGTGCTGTTTGATATCATCCATATTATGATTCTTTAGTTTCTCAACCTCTTCTTTCAATTGCTGAATTTGTGGTTCTTCAACTAAAGTAGGTGGATGATATACAACCATTTAATTCCCCTTTACATTTGTGGCTTGTTGCAATTTTTGTTTCAATCTGACATTTTCAATGAATAACTTATTTATCTCCTCATTTGATAGTTTGAGTCTTTTCTCATACTTTGTCATCTTCTTTTCCATGTTTTCCACTACATCTCTTGTAAACATTGTTGAATGCATTGTCATGGTTGCTGCTTCTGTGGGAGTAGTGTCCTTCACAGTTCTGACCAGAGTAGACCCTCTCATTTCCTACACCACATCTAGAAGCCTAGGCTTCCGTGTGATTTTCTGTTTCATCCATAGGGCAAGGGTCTGGGTGGTTGGATTATATCCTATCCATGATACTCCTTCTAAATCAAATTCTGCAACCAATTTGGGATCATCTTGAGCTCTAATTTGATCCAACATAAACACTTTGGAGAGCTCCATTCCTAGTATAATGAGCATGTTACTTTTCAACACTAACTCCCTTGCTTCTTTAGGAGTAATATTGACATTGTCAATATTTAACTCCGCCATTGTTTGTGCCTGCACTTCTACATGTTTCGAATCATCAGCTCCAATGAGGTTAATTTTTAGTTTTTCATCAAATTGTTTCATCTTCATTTTTATCCAAAAATCTTTGAACCCCCTAGTATGGATAAAGTCATCATCCTCCATGAATCTTAGGGAAGCAATAATTCTTTCATCATCCTGCATTTCATCAATAGCCTCCTCCAATATTCTCATCTTGGGATCATGAGGCTCAAGGATTTTCTATTTCTCTACAACCTGTTTCATCTCAGCCAAAGTTAAGAATGCCTCTTGTTCTTCATCACTTGACTCAAGGTCCACTAGTGACCCAATGTTCTATTTCTTGGCAGGAGGCTCATCTATTTGAGATGGAGGAGATGGATGAATTGGTAATGAAGGTGGTGTATGTGATGTAGAGGCTATGGATGCTGGTGGCTGGGGTGTAGGAAGTGGTGCTGATTTCTTTTCTTGAGCCTTTTTAGATAATTCATCAAATTTACCAAGGACTAATTGCATCATTTTCAACAAATCTGGCTCCTCATCAAAAAACCCCTTGAACTTCTTATCTTTTCCTCTCTCTTGATCCTCCCATCTCATCATCATTAACCATCTTTTCCTTCTTTCAAACACATCAGCAAAATAGACTAGGTTTCTTATTACATCCTCTTTCAGATCAAATTCATTTGTTATTGCCCTCTTTGTGAGTAGGATTCTTCTGATAATGTTGATGTGGCCTTCTGGATCACATATTCTCTTTTTCCTTGATCTGAGAGAAAAATTAGCTTTTATAAATCTTTGCAATTCCTCCAACATTTCTGATCCAATTGAAAATTCTTCAAATACCGTCAAATCAGGTAGAAATGTTCCCTTTTTATGATTTTTCATCAAATCATGCTCCATCCAGAGCATTTGCCACATAAATTCTAAAAACAATACTCTATTAGGCACAAATTTTGGTAAAATATGAGGGGCCTGATCACAACCATATACCTTGATGATGGTGTGTTGTGGCATCAAAAACTAATCAACATAATTATGTGTAAAACCTTGATCCGGTTTGTATTGTAGGGGTCTCATGACATCCATTAGGGATTGTGGTAATCTTGGTGTAGGAAAAGGAAGATGAGCAATTAGTCTGATGACAAAATCATCCCTAAATACAACATAATCACTTTCATTGCATTTACTGTCCCAAATATAACACCAATTTTGTACTGGGAGCATAAATCCATTCTCATGTGTTCTCAATTTCATCTTCTTTTTCCATTTTGTTTCATTTTGAGATAGAATCAAATGACATAATAAGGAGTACTTTCTAAAAGTTATGGGGGTCTCAGCTTCCCTAACTTGTAATAGACCTTCATGAATCTATTCCTCAATGAATGAAGCAAAATAAAACTCCACATTCAATTTAGGATGTTGGATAATCATGGCCATTCTCATCAACCCTATCGACATATTCTCCTCTGCATCAACTCCAAGAATTTGACATAATGCATAGTAGGTATTTTTGAAATAGGTCTGAAAGTCAGACACTGGAAAGGGTTCAAGTCTTGAAGAGTGAATGGGAAGGACTCTATTTTTGTCATCCATTTTCATGTGTAAGGGGAGTTCATCAGTTCTATAGGTCCTTTTCAACCTTCTATATTCTTGCTCCAACTTCCCCAAGTCAATTTCAGTGACAACCTACCTATTTAGGTCAAAACACCTAATTATAGCTTCCCTCGAGATATCTACCAGAGATTGACCATCTGGAAGTCTGACCATTTTTTATGGGGCTTGATATCTATTGGCCAAGGCTCTGATTAGCTCGACATCAACAAAAACATTACGAACAACTAATTTTCCTGTCAAAAGTCCATCGGTTTGACATTGGAACCCTTTCATCTCTGTTCCTATAAAAACACCAATATAAATTCCAACCAGACTATGGAATTATTGGGTCCCTACACCCCTTAGCTAAATCCTTAAAGACTTTATTAGAACCCTTATGTACTGAACCAGGTAATAGGGCAAGTAATGGTGACTACAATGAAATTCTACTATATTTTTCTTCCTTTTTAGTTCCTGCCTTTGATTTCTTTGGCGCCATTATTTAAATTTCAGTGAATGATAAGTAGACTTACCCAGAATTTTGCTCACTCTATAGAATTCTTCCACTGTTGTACTTTGAGCTCACCTGTATTCAGCTTCTACTAGCATGAGTGCATGAATTCTCAAATTTCCTTGTTAAATTTTGGTATCATACTGCATTAATTTCATATCTTAAGAACTTCATCATTCAGATCTTTCATATCAAGCTGAATTTGATACTTCAATGTTGATTGATGTGACTGGCCTTCATTTAATGCTCCAATGACAGATTACCACACTACCACATGACATTTTTCATCCCCCTATGGTATAGTGGTTCCTCCTTATCTCTATTCTTATTTCACCGCTCTACTGTGGGCTCCATTCCAACCCTCTGCAGTATGGCGGTGCATTAGTATCTGTATTCTTAGCTTACCACTCTAGTGCAGGCTTCATTTCAACCCCTCACGGTATAGTGGTTCCCTCTATTAGTATTAACAATGACCCCGCTCTACTGCGAGAAAGACACCAACCTTCTGCGGTATAGTGGTATACAGTGTATTACTTCCTTTACCCATAACGCTTTCGTGAGTTGCTTTATTGGAGGTTCCGGTAGGCGGTAAAAGGAAATTTTGACCTTGTGGATGGTAAAAACATGGTTTTTAAGGAAAAAAATTGATTTCATATGAAAGGACCATCAAAATTTTGAATGAAAATTCTAGTTCCAACACACGTAGGCCATTCCTGCAATGTTTTTATTGATGAATATTGCTAGTTGTTGTGCCAATATATTGTACCCTACCTATATAAACATAAAACATGATCGAGGTGACATAGATACTACTTGGCCTATATGTTATATCTCTTTAATTTGAAATGTGTGAACAATGGGTCTTGGATACATATAGTTCAGAGGTTTCTTACGAAAGATAATGAGATCATTGGTAGTGGGATGTTAGGTTTTTAGGTACATCAATTATAAATAAAGGTCGTATACTATGGCAATTAACTAATTATACATCATTTATGAATTTCAATTTTTTTTGATACAGTTGGTTGAGAGTGGGATGCACTACATTTATATGTCACAAACAATATTGATTGGATGACGGTATGGATTGTAACACCCCACCATGCAACCCTAGGGGAAGTTGAAAATTACTAAACAAACGAACTAATTTTTTTTGAAAAAGAACAATTAACATGCAAGTTCTCTAACCATTGCCAACCAATCCCCTAAGGTTACGAGACTGAGTTACATAAACCCAAACAAGAAACAAGAATTAAATCCATAACATTTAATTTACTTAACAATTAAGTTCACATACATTCCATACATAATAATAATTTACATCAAAGAATAATAAATACCACATGATTCCAATAATATAGTTTACAACATCACTTAACACAAAAGTTACAATGCTTCCAGAGAACAATGATCACGTACATCACTCAATAACTGACTGACTGTTCACATAGGAAGAGTGTCATACATAAATTTCCATGATTTACCCTAGCTCAACCTTCCTAGGCTACTGAACCCCCATCTTGGGTTACCCTGGCTTGCCTCTACCGACCGCCAGACCCTTATGCAAAACTATGCGTCCCATCTCATCTCGAGCCTTATCATTCACTTGCTTCACGAGAGAGGCATTCATTATCTTTATTAGTGTGATAGGTCCACATTAATTCTTTTAGATTATCACTTGGTTAAACCCTAGGTGAGTTACCCTGGTGCCCCTTTGTGTGCTGGACCCCCTCAAAGAGCCACTCTCCTATCGATAACACACATGGTGAAATCCACAATAGGTAACTAGATAATACGACCTCTCCAATCCAAGGAGGTAACAAATCAAGGAACTCACTCCAAACACTTGAGGAAACTCAAATACAAAACCCACTCCTTCCAAAGGAGGCACAAATTACATAACCCTCTCATAATCCCAAGGAGGCACACACCATCCCCGTTCGTGAAAACCGGGTGAAACAACACGGTGTATCTATACGCACTATACATGGCAACGCAAAAGTTGACTAACATAACGACAACCCATACCAATAATCGAACCTCTATCTGGAAGACTTCCAAAATTTTTACTCTAATCCCACAACATCGAGGACGAACAATAAAACACTAAAAGCATTTCAGATAGAAAAATAAGCTAATGTTCGGATTTCCTAACTCTAGTCAATCATAGTTTTCATTACTTGTATTTATCCAATCAAATAAACCCATTTCTTTTCACAACATTGAAATATTTAAAACCCAATCATTTACTCTAAATTTCACAATTAAATTCCATAATTAAAGCGTTTTAATAAATAAAGTCATTTGATTAAAATAATTCAATCACTTACTTTAAGTTTAACAATGATATTCATTATCAAAATATTCTAATAAATAAAACATCCGATTAAACAAATTCATAAACAAAACTTTTTCATAAATAAACCATTTAGTTAAAATCAATTGAACTTTATTTCAACTTAACATTAGTCAATTAATTAAAAACTCATCTATACCAAAATACAATATACATTAAATATATATACACAAAAATATATATTCAATGCATATACCATGATATATTTATCTATTTAAAAATCACATGGATATAAACCAGTTTAATCATATTAAATAATTTATTTAAATATATATATATATACATATACATATTAAATGTATATGATATATATACATAAATATGCATATAATATACACACATATATAAATAAATTATTATAAAAATAAATATTATATAAAGTTTATATATATATATAATATATATATATAGTATATATTATATATATAATATTAAACAATATTTAATGAAAAAAAAATGAAATTTGAAACCCACGGCTGAACCCTAAATAGGGCACGCAGGCCCGACCACTGGCGGCAGCCTGTGTGCTAAGCACATAGGACGCCACCCTCATGGGCGGCGGCCTGTGTGCTTCGCACCTAGTTCGCCTTCCACAGGGGGCGTGTCCTGTGTGTGGAGCACATAGTCGCCTCCTTGGCGGCGGTGGTGGTGGGGATGGCTCCCATGCCTCCTCACCACAACCTAAAATAAAGTTAATTTATTTATTTTCTTTTACAAATGTAAACATAAACCCTTTACAAAAATCCAGAAAAGATTTCACATATACAAGAAAAAACACAGGGTTTATAAACCAGAAAATAAATAGATGAAAACTTAGTATATTTTGATCTATATTTGTGTATCTTATTGTGCAATTGCCCAACAAAATCTTGCAACAAAACAATTAATTTATCAACACAACAACAGGGTTTAGATTTCAGTTTTGACAACAAATCTCTCTTGGTCTTCATTCTATTTTTTTTTCCATTGTATAATTCTAGTTTTGGTTTTCGTTTCCAAATTTCAACAAGTTTGCAAGTTTTCAAACAATTTCCCATGGGATTCATTGGATTTAAACAATATTTCAAAGATTTCCAAATAGCATAATGAGGATTTAATCTATTTTCAAAATGAAACAAAGCAAGAACAAAGAGGAACCTGATTTTTCCTCCAAAGCTTGAAGCCTTCAACAATGATGTTTTCAACTCCTTTGAATTCAGCTCAAGCATGAGTCTCAAATTCCTTCACCAATCCAAGCCAAAACCACCACCAAGAAATCCTCCCCAAATTGGAAAAAATTGAAAAATATATGAAATTCCATTTGCTAAAATAGAGATTTTCCCCAAATTGGTCAAACCCCTAAAATATCCCCACCCACTAAATTTATTGCAAAATTTGGAGGATATTTCCAATTTTCAAATTTAAAACAAATTTTTATTTTCTAATTCAAACCTCATGCACTTTTCAAAATTCACTAAAATAAAAGAATACAAACTTTGGAAAGAAATTACTTTATCCATAATTTTCAAAAGTGAGATTCAAAACACATTCTCCTTTATTTATTTATTTTAATGTAATTCTAACTATCCAAACATGATTTCTACTTTGATTTTATAATTAAATCATAATATAAAATAATGCCAAAACAACTATCCCATTTAATATATCGCTGTTAATCCAATTAATCAATAAACTCAATCTAAATTCATTAATTAAATCAAATCAATCCATAAAATAAATAACGTTTCAACATTGCAATTAAATACATTTACACATCAATTTAACTACACAAGCCATTTAATAACCTCTATAAATTGCAATTAAATAAATACTCAAAGTGAAATGGACCAAATTAACACAACCAACCTAACAACAACTCGACGACACGTTATGACTAGGGTGACGACTTGGCACAGAAAACCTAGCTACTATCTCCCAATCAAGTTCCGTTGGATAATGGACACGCTCAAACCTGTGAACCAGGTGGAGTCGATGTCATATACCTGTCAACCTGCAAACAAAGAGTACATCGACATGCATATATATATATATAATGATCAAACACACCGTGAAGAGGAAATCTCAGAATCGTAGGGCACTCGCAAGCGAGTGATACAATCCCATCCCCTTCACCAATACACAATTTATTAACTGACAATTCTAACATCAATGATATGATCAATAGCATAAAACATCATTAAATCAAATATCTTCTCAGTTAATCCAAAACATGCCATAAAGATAACATCCAAATAAAATAACATCACATCAGAATATAATGTTTACAATACTTAACAAATAGCGGTCAAAAGTAACCAAGTTCCAAAGTCAAAGCATAATCAAACACAATCAATACAAAGAAAACACTGCCGATCAAAGAGCCAAAACGAAGGGGTGTTACATCCTCCCCCCTAGGGTCAGGCTTACTCCTGGAAGCCTACAAGCACCCCTAGCACAAACTCCCTAAAATCACACAAAATCAATGGTTCCAAAAATTGAACCACTCCATACCTCAACATAAAAACAACAACAACTCGAGCTATAATCAACCCAACCAAGCACATTTTCATCTATACAAATCAACATGGTGTAGCAACCACCAACCAAAATTCCAAAACCCATAACCAAGGATTAACATACTTAATACTGATATGCACCAATTCACATCACCGAAAATCATCACAAGGCCACACATAGTGCGATATCATTGCGATGTTTACTCAAGACAATGTATGCAACATTATCACTTCAACATTCATTTAACATTTTGCATTTTGAATCCAGGTACAATAATTTAATATCTAGATGATTTCTTAAGACTCAATAATAAAGTTGGGGACTATAGGCCTCACCAACAAGATGCACCTATTATGCAATTATCATTAACATGCAATGGTTTCACTAATCCCTTTTCTCTAAACTTTTACTTACTGCAAAATGATTTTCTATTCATATTATAGATTTTCCATAATTATGAATGCAACTTAGGAACTTAGGTCCTTTACC
Organism: Sequoia sempervirens; assembly: GCA_007258455.2. Taxonomy (NCBI): domain Eukaryota; kingdom Viridiplantae; phylum Streptophyta; class Pinopsida; order Cupressales; family Cupressaceae; genus Sequoia; species Sequoia sempervirens. The sequence continues at coordinate 81,971,727 of VDFB02281492.1, read as the reverse complement.
AAAGGTTCGATCTAATAAATCAACCTTCATGAATACATAAGCATTTTCTCATAAGATATAACATACCATGGTTTCAATACACCACACACTCAAGGGTATGCATCTTCTTTAACCTTAGGGAAGAGAGAGAAGACAAGAAATATTTACAGTTCTAAGATAGGCACAAATGCAATCCTGGTTTCATTATCACACGATCACTCTCACACAAATGCATCAATCATATGAGAGAATACACAAATCTCTATGAAATAACAACATGATCATTCATTTTCTATTAACATATTTCATAATTTTTATATAATATAACATGCAAAAGCCACACCAAAACCACATAGGGTCAATCAGGCAATCACTTGCACAATGAGGTAAAGCACAAGAAGACATGCAAGGGGCGTAAATAACAACAAAACTGGTTGTTGTCCACCACACACAACACACCAAATTCACACACTACATACCAAATTCACACACTACACAATTTTCCATAATGCATTCTTCTAGTAGGAAGGATATCGATGCATTGCACACTACACCGAGGATCCTATCGTTTCCATTGGCTTCCTGCACCATTGGACCTACACCACCTCACAACAACTTCTAGGTAGATAAGTGAGATCAACCCAAAAGGAAAACATAACTACCGAATAGAGCGACTAGGTAATGCCATGGCTCATAGTGCCCAGAGTATAGACCTATGCAACTAATAGCTTAATGGGTCCACATTATCCCAGAGCGCCCAGTGTTTAAACTTGGGCTCTGATACCATGTGTAACGCCCTGCCACGCAACCCTAGGGGAAGTTGCAAATTACTAAACAAACAAAGTAATTTTTTTTGAAAAATAACAATTAACATGCAAGTTCTCTAACCATTGCCAACCAATCCCCTAAGGTTATGAGACTAAGTTACATAAACCCAAACAAGAAACAAGAATTAAATCCATAACATTTAATTTACTTAACAATTAAGTTCACATACATTCCATACATAATAATAATTTACATCAAAGAATAATAAATACCACATGATTCCAATAATATAGTTTACAACATCACTTAACACAAAAGTTACAATGCTTCCAGAGAATAATGATCATGTACATCACTCAATAACTGACTGACTGTTGACATAGGAAGAGTTCCATACATAAATTTCCATTAGTTACCCTAGCTCAACCTTCCTAGGCTACCGGACCCCCATCTTGGGTTACCCTGGCTTGCCTCTACTGGTCGCCAGACCCTCATGCAAAACTATGCGTCCCATCTCATCTTGAGCCTTATCATTCACTTGCTTCACGAGAGAGGCATTCATTATCTTTATTAGTGTGAAAGGTCCCCATTAATTCTTTTAGATTATCACTTGGTTAAACCCTAGGTGAGTTACCCTGACACCCCTTTGTGTGCCAGACTCCCACAAAGAGCCACTCTCTTATCGATAATACACACAGTGAAATCCACAATAGGTAACTAGATAATGCGACCTCTCCAATCCAAGGAGGTAACAAATCAAGGAACTCACTCCAAACACTAGAGGAAACAAGGTCAAAACCCTTTCCAAACATTGGAGGAAACTTAAATACAAAACCCACTCCTTCCAAAGGAGGCACAAATTACATAACCCTCTCATAATCCCAAGGAGGCACACACCATCCCCGTTCATGAAAACTAGGTGAAACAACACGGTGTATCTATACACACTATACACAACAACACAAAAGCTGACTAACATAATGACAACCCATACCAATAACTAAACCTTTATCTGGAAGACTTCCAAAACATTTACCCTAATCCCACAACATCGAGGATGAACAATAAAACAGTAAAAGCATTTTAGACAGAAAAATAAGCTAATGTTCGGATTTCACTCCAGTCAATCACAGTTTTCATTACTTGTATTTATCCAATCAAATAAACCCATTTCTTTTCACGACATTGAAATATTTAGAACCCAATCATTTACTCTAAATTTCACAATTAAATTCCATAATTAAAGCTTTTTAATAAATAAAGTCATTTGATTAAAATAATTCAATCACTTACTCTAAGTTTAACAATGATATTCATTATCAAAATATTCTAATAAATAAAACATCTGATTAAACAAATTCATAAACAAAACTTTTTGATAAATAAACCATTTAATTAAAATCAATTGAACTTTATTTCAACTTAACATTAGTCAATTAATTAAAAACTCATCTATACCAAAATACAATATACATTAAATATATATACACAAAAATATATATTCAATGCATATACCATGATATATTTATCTATTTATAAATCACATTGGTATAAACCAGTTTAATCATATTAAATAATTTATTTAAATATATATATATATATACATTATATATATACATATACATATTAAATGTATATGATATATATACATAAATATGTATATAATATACATATATATATAAATAAATTATTATAAAAATAAATATTATATAAAATTTATATATATATAATATATATATATATATATTATATATATATATATATAAACATTATTTAATGAAAAAAAAAAAAAATTCAAACCCACCCAGGACAGACCTTCATGGGCGGCGGCCTGTGTGCTTCGCACACAGTCCGCCTCCCTTTGGGGGATGCAGCCTGTGTGCTTCACACCCAGTCTGCCTCCCACAGGGGGCGTGTAATGCCCCGCCACGCAACCCTAGAGGAAGTTGCAATTCACTACTTAACGTACCAATTTTTTTTTTGTTTAAGTATAAATAACATGAAGATAATACATATTGCCAACAACCTCTAAGGCCATGAGACAAAGATTACTTAAAAACCCAAACAACAATAACATTAAAGTAAACCAAAACATTAATCACTTAAGGAAGTGAGACAACATACATTCCATTCAAGAAAAATTACAACAAGGATATTAAATACCTCAAGATTCCAATTAACATTTATACAATAAGATTACAACACTCATTCCCTGAATGAGGCAATTCCAACCAAATAATTGCATAATACAAATTCCACCTCGATAACAACTGAGGGGTAATAAAATACAATAAGAACTGAGAGAACAAGGTATGAGAAGAATTTGATTCCCACGAGCTCTCCAACTGGAAATCACAAACACACGAACATGAAGAAGAACCAACGGAAAGATGCACACCACCCGACCAAGTGGAACCCAAAGGCCCCACTCCCTCCATGCTAGGAGATAGTAACAAGGATTTCCTAGACAAGACCATCTACCTCTAGACACAAGCTAGCACACTGAACTGAAACAAGAACAAAACCCACATTACTTAACCCAATGGTTACAATGCTTCCAGAGTACAAAATTGAGTACCATCACTGTACAAAATAAACCAACGGTACAACACCATACCAACTGCTGTCATAGGAGAAGTGTCATCACAAAGGCTGCATGGGATCTCCTGGCAAGTCTTCCTAGGTCCCGGCCCCCTCTCTAGGGATATCCTGGAAACCTCAACCGACTCCCAGCCCCACATGCACACCAGAGCGGAATCGATTATCTCTCGTAAAGACGAGATAACGATCTTGCCATTCCAGGCCTTCCCGACTCATCTCAAGTCTCGTACAAGCCCTTGAGCCAATGAGCGAGGCTAAATTATCTTATTAATGTTCAAAGCTACTCTCTCCCTAGTAAGTTAATTTAATTTTCACTTAATTAACTGACTCTCACACGAGTTATCCTGGTACCACTTTGGGCCCGACGCTCGTTGAAAGCCACTCCCCTATCGACAACACAAAACTCAACCACATGCCAAGGGTAGACAATGCACTAACACTTATCACAAATAATCAAACACCTCAACAGGTAACACATCACTACGGATGTCCAAAACTGAAACCAAAGCGTGCACTACCCAAGGCTAACACAAGGTTGACTAACATACTGAGGCCCACATAACAAACTGATAACTCAACACAACCACGAATCACGAGGTCACACAACCCGTTCAAAGAACCAGGTAACCACTTAAGCTTAACTCACACATAATCCAAGATAGCCAAAGCAAAACATAAGAGACATAGCATCATCTCAAGAAAACACTGCTGGAAGACTTACATGATCAACAAGAAACGACTTAAAGTCAACAATCATATAAACTCATGTATAACCACCCATACCAATAAATGAACCCATACTAGGAAGATTCACAAAACATTCACCCTCCTTCCACAACATCGAAGGCGAACAAATAAACACTGAAAATATTTCAGACAAATAGGAAAGCTAATGTTCGGATTTCCTAACTCCATTCAAACACAGATTTCATAACTTGCATTTATCCAGTCAATTGATCCCATTTCTATGCACGACATTGGAATATATAAAGAACAGATCATTTACTCTAAATTTCATAACCATATCCATAATCAAAACACTTTAATAATGCAGCTATCTAGTTAAAATTTAAATCAACCATTCTCTCTAAGTTTCACTAACATAATCAAACTCAAGGTATTTTAATAAATAACATTTAAATTAAATCACTTAATCCATTTTGCAACAAAGGACATTCAATCAACTAAAATCGATATTTCAAATAAGACATTAGATTTTCCAAACTCCACTCTTGCCTCTAAAAGCATAACGATAATCATCTTAATATATTTGAATTATGACACCCCTTAACGCGTCTATTAAATAAAATACCATTGCAAAATCCATACAATTAAATATAAAAGCATGTTGACATGATTATTTACAAACAAATATTCAAAGTATGAATATACCTTCATGTACAAAGATACTCAATTTAGCCAACTATTATTTTAACAAATATAAAAAGAAGAATTCCATTAATTACAAAATATATCAAATAACTTATATAAATTTTAATTACTCATCTTTTAAAAAAACCATATGATTAACATATAAAATAAAATACATTTTAATTTATACAAAAATTTCATTTAATTTAATATATATTAAATATATTATATTTTATATAATATATAATATTAAACATTATAAATATTATATAAAATATAATATAAAATAATATTTATAAAATTTAAATTGAAATAAAAAGTAATTTTCGAATTTAGAAAAAGCATAGGTAAAAGGGCCGAAGCCCAGGGCACGCAGCCCCTGCCTCCCGCCGGGCGGTGGTGGCTGTGTGCAAAGCACACACCGCCACCTCCCTACGGGCGGCGGTGGCTGTGTGTTCACACACAGCTCGCCCCCCCCACGGGCGGCGACGGCTGTGTGTTCACACACAGCCCGCCCCCCTGTAGGCGGCGACTACTGTGTGCTCACACAACGGACGCCTCCTGCCGGGCGGCGGCCGCGGCGGCTGTGGGGTGGGGTTTGACCTCCCCCCCACCAAAAAGAATTTTTTTTATAATTTATTTCTGCATTTTCCAGAAACGAAAATCAATAAAATTTTATGGGGTTCTACCCACAATTTAAAATTTCTACAATAACAAATATACTTGTATATATATTTGTGGGTATCTCCATATATTGATATATATGGTTGTATTCACGAATATATATACTCAAATCTTGATTTCATATCCAAATTGTAAAAATAATCCAACCCAATTCAAAAAAATAGAACTTATTTCAAAACAAGAAAATGGGTTTTCAAAATCTAGTTTTAACATTGAGTTTTCTTGGATTTTCTTTCCATAACTTGGTATAAATTTCTTGTTTGGTTTCCATTGCAAATCTATCTACCATTTACCAATTTTAAGAGCTTTTCCATGAATTTCCATAGAATCTAACACTATATTTTCAAACATACAAAGTGAGCAAGAAGATGAAGGGAGAAATGATGGAACCTTGTGTTTCCTCCAAAATTGCAAGCTTTAACCATGGAGATTTTTCAAGCACTCTTTCAACTCCACCATCATAGCCTCCTCCAAGCCTCTCCACCCAAAAATTTAAAACCAAGAATCCATAGAGAGAGATTGAAAGAAAACCCTAAATAAAAATATATCCTTTTTCCAAACTTCCCAAATTCAAATTCAAATTCAACTTCTAAATTCCAATTCTAATTCTAATTAAATTCAAATACAAATGCAAACTCACTTTCAAATTCAAACTAAATTCAATTTCAAATTCATATTCAACTCTTCACAAATATCTTTCCCCAAAATAGTCAACTATTTCAGAAAATATCTTTTCTACCCCAAAGTCCTTGCATAAGAAAACATTTGAATTTTTAATAACTTTAAACAATTTTTCCAATTCCAATTTGAATTCAATATATTTTAGCACTTTATATTCAACAAAAGAATTAAATCTTTTACACTTTTAATTTCAAAAGGGATAATTTAATTAATTCACACAATTAATTTAAATTATCAATAAAATAAATCTAATCCACTATTAGATTATTTTATTAATTTATTTAAATTAATTAATACAGTAAATAATTTCCTAGCATTACAACCAAGAGCATTTAATCAGCAGTTAAGCAACATAAGCCATTTTAACTTGAATTTAATTGAAGATCAAGGTGAAAAGGGCACATGAAACAACCAAACTCGACTACAACCCGACGACACTCGGTGACTAGGGTAACGACTTGACACAGAAAACCTAGCTACTATCTCCCAATTAGTTTCCGTTGGTCAATGGACACGCTCAAACCTGAAAACTAGGTGGAGTCGATGTCATATACCTGCCAACTTGCAACAAAGAGCATGTCGAACATGCATATATACATAATATGATCAAACACACCGTGAAGAGGAAATCTCAGAATCGTAGGGCACTCGCAAGCGAGTGATACAACCCCATCCCCTTCACCAATACAATCTCACTAACTGACGCATCTAACATCATTAACATGATCAACAACATAGAACATCGCTAAATCAAATATCTTCTAAATTAATCCAGAACATGTCGTAAAGATGGCATCAGAATAAAATCACATCAAAATATAGCTTCACATCGTTTAATTATTGCAATTAGAAGTAACCAAGTTCCAAATTCCCATCATAACATAACAAAGCACAAAATGGAGGGGTGTTACAGGGCGCGGCCTGTGTGCGGAGCACACAGTAGCCTTCCTGGTGGCGGCGGCGGCGGGGATGGCTCCCATGCCTCCCCACCACAACCTAAAATAAATTTATTTTATTTATTTTCTTTTACAAATGTAAACATAAACCCTTTACAAAAATCTAGAAAAGATTTCACATATACAAGAAAAAACATAGAGTTTATAAACCAGAAAATAAATAGATGAAAACTTAGTATATTTTGATCTATATTTGTATTGTGTAATTTCCCAACAAAATCTTGCAACAAAACAATGAATTTATCAACACAACAACAGGGTTTAGATTTCAGTTTTGACAACAAATCTCTCTTGGTCTTCATTCTATTTTTTTTCCATTGTTTGATTCTAGTTTTGGTTTTCATTTCCAAATTTCAACAAGTTTGCAAGTTTTCAAACAATTTCCCATGGGATTCATTGGATTTAAACAACATTTCAAAGATTTCCAAATAGCATAATGAGGATTTAATCTATTTTCAAAATGAAACAAAGAAAGAACAAAGAGGAACCTGATTTTTCCTCCAAAGCTTGAAGCCTTCAACAATGGTGTTTTCAACTCCTCCTTTGAATTCAGCTCAAGCATGAGTCTCAAATTCCTTTACCAATCCAAGCCAAAACCACCACCAAGAAATCCTCCCCAAATTGGAAAAAATTGAAAAACATATGAAATTCCATTTGCTAAAATAGAGATTTTCCCCAAATTGGTCAAACCCCTATAATATCCCTACCCACTAAATTTATTGCAAAATTTGGAGGATATTTCCAGTTTTCAAATTTAAAACAAATTTTTATTTTCTAATTCAAACCTCATGCACTTTTCAAAATTCACTAAAATAAAAGAATACAAACTTTGGAAAGAAATTACTTTATCCATAATTTTCAAAAGTGAGATTCAAAACACATTCTCCTTTATTTATTTATTTTAATGTAATTCTAACTATCCAAACATGATTTCTACTTTGATTTTATAATTAAATCATAATATACAATAATTCCAAAACAACTATCCCATTTAATATATCACTGTTAATCCAATTAATCAATAAACTCAATCTAAATTCATTAATTAAATCAAATCAATCCATAAAATAAATAATGTTTCAACATTGCAATTAAATACATTTACACATCAATTTAACTATGCAAGCCATTTAATAACCTCTATAAATTGCAATTAAATAAATACTCAAAGTGAAATGGACCAAATTAACACAACCAACCCGACAACAACTCGACGACACGCTATGACTAGGGTGATGACTTGGCACGGAAAACCTAGCTACTATCTCCCAATCAATTTCCGTTGGTTAATGGACACGCTCAAACTTGTGAACCAGTCGGAGTCGATGTCATATACCTGTCAACCTGCAAACAAAGAGTACATCGACATGAATATATATATATATATATGATCAAACACACTGTGAAGAGGAAATCTCAGAATCGTAGGGCACTCGCAAGCGAGTGATACAATCCCGTCTCATTCACCAATACACAATTTATTAACTGACGATTCTAACATCAATGATATGATCAACAACAAAAAACATTGTTAAATCAAATATCTTCTCAGTTAATCCAAAACATGCCATAAAGATAACATCTGAATAAAATAACATCACATCAGAATATAATGTTTACAATGCTTAACAGATAGTGGTCAAAAGTAACCAAGTTCCAAAGTCAAAGCATAATCAAACGCAATCAATACAAAGAAAACACTGCCGATCAAAGAGCCAAAACGGAAGGGTGTTACATGGATTGAACAATGTCAACAATCTGGTCGTGCATTAACATGGGAAGGTGTGGCTTCATTGGTTAAAGAAGCTCATCGTAATGGAGATTCCAATGTTACACCAAGGGAAATTGATTTAGCATATGGTTTAAGAGATAAATAGGTATGTATAAATATATTAATCACCCATATTATTTAATTATTTTCAATTATATTGATGTATATATATGTTGATTTTTTTTCTTTCCATACATTCGGCCAAGAATAAATATATTTATCAACTAACAATGTAATAATTTTTACATGTTGGACATATTGCAAGTGAAACACCACAAGGCTATGTGGTGCAATGGTCGTAAATTTTTAATCAAAAAGTCGGATGAAACAAAGAAAACTTGTGATTTTGGGATAACTGTAGTTTTTCAGGTGACTAATGTTTCATCTAGAAGTGACATACATCCAAAAGTCTCAGAAAATCGATACTATGGGATTTTGGATGATATACTTGAGTGTGACTTTAAGTCCTTCAAATTAGTTTTGTTTGTCATCCAATGGTACATGCTACAATTGAATGAAAATGATCTCGAGAAAATTGTTATTGAACATGCTAATGGATTTTCCATGGTTAATACAAGGTCGATTGAGCGAGCTGGAAATAAGCCCTATGTTCTTCCAAGCCAATGTGAGCAGGTATTTTACTCAGAGGTTCTAGGTAAACCGGGTTGGTCATTTGTTGTTAGACATGATCCAAGAGGAAGGCCGGTAAAGTATAATGTGGTGGAAGAAGAAGATACCAAAGAACTAGAAGATGATGTAGATGATGATTAGGATCAACAATTAGTTGATGATGTGCCGAAGAAGAAGATGTCAAAGAAGAGGAACTAGATCATGATGATGTAGGAGTTAATGTTCATGAAGATGATATCCGTGGATGATGACATTATCGAAACTAATATCAATGGCGATGATGATGATATGACCAATCCTTACAATGTCGAATCTGGATTGGATGATATAGACAAAGAGTTGGATGAAGAAGAAGATCAATGACATTGAAATGTATGAGTTATGCGATTATATTATCTATTTGATATTGATTTCTTGATAGAATTATATTTGATTTATATGGTTACATAATTAATTCATGATGTTTTTAGTTTTTATGCCATTACATAATTAATTCATGTACTTTTTAATGTTGTTAATTCATGATGTTACAATTATTGTAGCTCTCCTAGAAATTTCCATATGATCAAATCCTAATTACTCTACGACTATTTATGATTAGATATTATTTGATCATATCTTTGGTTATTTCATTCCCAAAAAGTTAGCGTTTCCTCATGTTGACCTCGCATAGTGACATGTGAATGGGGCCAACGTTGAAATTTTTTCAATTTATGCTTGTATGGAGTGAAACTTTACATGGTTAGCCTAGATGCATGCGTTGACGATATGGGAGGGTTTCAAGACTCAAACATAAGGTCATGCATGTTATGAAAGTGTATGGTAATCCTACTTATAACGGAAGTTCACATGATAAGCTAACTAATGGCACTATATTGGAGGATAAACCCACCTATGGAATTAATTTAAGAGGTAAGGGATGCCTCTTAGTGGAATTCTGAGTCTTGGATTAATCCATAGTGCAAAAATTAGTTCTAATGTTCTTCCCTTGGTGTTATATTTATCTCTACAATTTCCCATACTTAACCATTTCATCATCCCTTTTCCCAAGCTATTTGTATCATAATATAAAATTGGTCCAATCTCACATTATCTCCTTAGGTAATTATCCATTTCCTCCAAGTTGAATGGAACCTTTTGTACCAATGCATCTATGTTTTCCTACCCTAATGGATCAAAATTTGACATCACTTTAACAATATTCTTTATGTCATAGCGTATCTCTGAAGTTCCTTTGGCATTCTTTAGATGTGTCAATATTAACTAGAATGAATATATTAATTTTAAAGTCTCTTAACACATTCCATGACAAGAAAATGACTCATTTGGATTAAGGAGTACTTTCATAAACCATTCCTTCATATTCAACAATCCCTTCTCACACCCACATCATAATTCATATCCATGTTAGTTGTAATGAGTGTTTAAACCAACAATCAAGGAATCATAGGATAGAATAAAAATCGTTATGCACAAGGATAAGAAACAAAGAGACTGAAAGAATCGATTCACTAGATATGCTCCCCATTACTGTAATAGACCAATGTAAAAAAATAAGTCATAGCAAGAATAGGACCAAAAAAAACTAGGAAAAGAAACCTTGTAGGCTACATTAATAAGACATTGTTGCAAGCATTTCTTCCATGATGTTTAAATGACAAAATATCAGATAGCTCAATCTTTAGTCAAGTAGTATTTCACTCACTGATTCTTAGACATCCATCATGATTAAACATCACATATCATAAGCCTTTTTAACATTCACTAGGACTGTAGATAATATTCAATCATGTCATAGGAAATAAATCATCAAAAATGATAAAGAAAGAGAAAACCAACTATATAAGCTCAACAAGCTACCATACAAAAATTATATTTTGTAGAAAATAAAATAAACTATATGTTGACATAGCATATATATAAACTATATATTTTGAATTTTCACCTTGTGCGCGTAGGAGTACAACATAGCATACTACATCGAGACCCTAACTAGAGAGTTGCACTAAGAACCACTGCATCCAGCCCCTGAGTGGATAGTTGCAAGACTTCACTGGATGAGTGCTGCAAGGCCATTGAGTCGAGGAGGAAGACTAGGAACCATTTGGTAGGAGGAAAGCTAGAGCAAGAGGTGAGGGTACTTAGAAAGGGAAAATCGACCAAGGGACAATGACTATAAGTGATTTTTCCCCCACATTTAGAAATCTTGTTGCAAGTACAGTGATTTAGACTGTGTTTGTTCCCATCGAGGTGTTGCATGCTATATTTTGGTCAATTTGAGCCAATGTCCCATTGACAAACCCAAGCACTACCTAGTATTGGTGTCTGGTTAGTTTGAACAACCAAGCTTTGAGATGTTCAATCAGTTGGGTGGCCATTTTTGGCCTGTGAATTGTAGTTTTTGTATCTGTCTTAGCATATTTTTTCTACTATAAGATTAAAAGGAATTCCTGTCACATAATAGCACACAAAGTTTACTAGGGTTCAAATTTCTAAACTTCGATGAAATAAATTTACATATTGAGGTCCACAAATGATCAAAGGGATTGAAAATAATACATGGTCCATGAGTGCAATGAAAAATGCCTAGTGCATGTCCATAAGAAAACGTATAGAAGTACAAGAGATGAAAAAAAGACAAGGAGCCATTAAAAACTTATGAATATTTCACTGACTCAACCAAACCTCCAAAAGAATAGTACAAATGCCAACACTAGGGAAAGCCCGAAAGAGAACACTAATGAAAGTGGATTTTTTTTAAGTTCTAGAAGAGTATAAATGGTTTGAAGATGTTGTGGGTGTCTAGAAAATGGTGAAGGAATGCTGGATACGGAGGGACCCAATTAGCCTCTTTAACTGGATTCTTAAGAAAGAAAGAAAATCTGATACACTTTGGGGTTCTTTTGAGTAGGGCCCATCTTTTATTATTTTATTTTGGGGACCCAAAAAACCATAGGGGTAGAAACCCATGGAGCTTAATCATTAAAGGCAAGGGGTCTATCCATTTAGAAATAAATTGAAAGGATGGTTGCACGAGGGGCTATTTCACATCAAAGGTGGTCCAAAAAATTTCATAGACTAACTAACTAGACACCAGTACTACCTCAGAGGGAGTATTTTCTTCAAGGAAGGTGGTCCAAAACAATTCATAGATAGGCACAAAAAGTAATAACAACCTTCCACTAACTAACCCAATCAACCTCCAAGAAACAAGATAATGACTCCTCTAGATGTTCCCAAAACCCAAGGCTTCAAAACACAAGGTTGGTGACCCTACAAACCATTCCCATGCTTACCAAGTGATCTCTGATCATTAGACCCTTACAAGGTTTATTGATACATTCACAACTATTGTTACCTCCACATGCATTTGACTAGTAGTGACAACCTTGGTTTTTAATCCTCCAACCCCATACCTTGGGATCACATCACCATGAAAGAACCTCATCCAACATCCTTATGAGTGCAGGTACCACCAAATAGGTATTTGTCAGATCTATCTTCCTCGAGCGAGGGAAATTCAGAAAGAGAAGAGGAAAGCGAGACATGTAGTAGGTCTAAAAGAGGGAGATCAACTAGATGTCAAAAGATTAGAAGAAAACAATGTAAACGCATGAAAATTTTCCTTGCTGAAGGGGGGTCATGTTCTTATGATGATGAGAGCATAGGCGACATTGAGGTTCCCTTGAGGTACAAACATCTACGGAAACAATGGGTACCAAAGGAACTTCCTCCAATAAACACTGATTTTTGTGTCAACGAGAGGATATATCACATAGCACCATCGTCATTACATGGTTTGGGCCTATTTTGCATGGACGACATAAAGGTTTGTTATGAAAAAGTTACTGAATTGATGGAGTATGTTAGACCCTGTTACAGTTACAAAGATTGGATGCAGTTGGTTCAATATACATGAAGTATGTGTAGGTATGCATTGTCAGCAAATTATATACAGCTCAAAGATAAGGATCAAAATAAAGGAGTGGCTATGTACATTAACGGAAGGCCAAAAGCATCAGGGAATATTGTAGGGTTTATAAATAGTACACGACTTGGGTCAACAATTAAGCAACCCAATTGCATATTTGAGGCTCGTGAGGGAAACCGTGTATTCATATGTGCAATAAAATCAATAACTACATGAAGAGTTGCTAATCAATTACAATTTGAATCGCATAGATACAAAGAAAGTTACTATGGGGGTGGTACATACTATATACCATTTTACCCAACCTCTAATTAATGACTCCAATATACCATTTTATTATTATTATTTTTTCGTAAGTCTATTGGTTTCATTTCGGTAATGTTTTTATATATTTAATTTTTGTCATAGCAGGACATTGATCGTAGGCAGAAGGCTCTAGCCCAGAGCACATATCGTGATGCATCTTCAGGCACTTCTACTTGACAGGTTTACTTCATTCTAATTGTACAAATTAGATAGGAGAAAAATGTTTTATTATTATGTTTTTTTCATAAGTTTATTGGGTTAATTTTGATAATGTTTTTAATATTCTTTTCACAGTTGGATGATCGGGGAAAGGCACCAATAGTAGAGGAGAATCCATAGGGAGGTGTAGTCACTATTATGTGATGATGACATCGCATATTCTGTAAACCCTCTGGATATAATAAAGAAGACCCAAAAAAAATGCAATTAAGAAATCCTTTAGTTGTTATTCATAGTGCCTCAAACAAATGAGATAAGAGAAAGGGTTAAAATATTGACTGAGAGAGCATGGAACTTGCAAGTATGCTATCATGAGATCTTTAATTATAACATAAGTTCATTCATGTTTTACATTTTGTACTCTTTTATGTCATGAACTAAAATATGTGTTGTTTTTATAGGATTTTTTGCATCCTCATGATGCTATTGGCTATGATTAGGGTATTGCAAGTGTTGTCCAGGGAGTAGGGATTGGTATAAGTGTCGATCCTGATCTTCTTGCACATACATCACATCATTCAACCCCATCATTTGTGCCTATATTGTCGACTGAAATGTCGGCAACACATAGCATGTAGGCATTGGGTAGTGCACCCTCTGGCAACAAACATATATATGGAGAGTGTATGACATCAAAGGCTACATGACTGTTACCTTTCAAACTTTTGATACACTATTAGATAATAATTGTTAATGTTCTAGTTCTCTGAGGGAAGATGTTTGAACGAATAATTTTTTTTTTTTTTAAACTGTAGGGTTTCATCTCAATTTTGACAAACATAGCCCAATGAACCACAAAAATTTGCGACAAGGTTGTTGTACATGCGACGTAGTTTTCATCGTAATGAAAATGACGGCTTGCTCCACCTCGTTAGAAAATGGATGAACGTTTGGTGTTTTTTTGACGATTTCAAATGGGCGTTCTGCAATGTTTTGTATTTTTTGTGTTGATAGATGGACGATGCTACGTCGATTTTGTGATAGACATTGCTAACATTTTATGTGGCGTTGACTACGATGCTGGATCACGGTTTTGATGTATAAAAATTGGTCATTAAAGTGACGAAAATCTAGTGATGGAATTTAAATCAGTGTTGCGTCGGTAAGTCGACAATATTTTGTCGATATGTCACCAAACATTTGTCAGAATTTGTAGTCAAATACAGTTGTGTAAAGGAAGCAAAAATAATCAAAATAGTTTTTTCATATTATTGCTTGGCTTTGGGCCAGTCCTTCAATGCTGAAAAATCTAAAATATTTCTAGTTAATGTGAACCCCCTAGTTAAAGCCAAACTTCTAAAATTTGGGGGATTCCAAAGTGGCAATTTACCTTGCAAATATTTAGGAATCCCTTTCTTCTTGGGTAAAGTAAAACATAATTTTTGGGATAATCTTATATCTTCCACATCTAACAAAATTCTTCTTTGGAAATCAAAATAACTTTCATTTGTAGGAAAATTGATCTTACTAAAAGTTGTTCTTCACTCTTTACCTATTTACTTAAGGTCAATTTTAAAAATTCCATATGGGAAAGGTTTAGCTCTGCAATTTTTTTTTAGGAATTTTCTTTGGGCTGAAAATGTCACATAGAAAAAGAAACTCCCTCTGGTGGCTTGGGAAAATGTCTACAAATCAAAAGCTTAAGGGGGGACAGGCATAAGAGACATTTTCAAACAAAATAAAGCCCTTGGGGCCAAATTGGTTTGGAAGTTGTACTCCAACTTTGAGAAAAAATGGTGCCAAATAATGAGGTATACATATTTGGATTCCATGGAAAGGGAAAGAATTTTCACTCAAAGGAACCTTCCTTTTGGGTCAAAAATCTGGAATTTCATTTGTGATTGTAGGCATGTCGTTCTTCCACACCTCTCTTGGTTAGTCAACAATGGGGATAAGGCTCTTTTTTGGGATGATGCTTGGAATGGTCATCAACCTCTTAAACTTCTTGGGGATTGGACCCATTAGAGAATATTTTAAAAAACCTTTGGGGTGATAAAATAAAAGATTACTTTATCATTGATAAGAAAGATCCATTACTCTCTTTCAGATGGAAGGATTTCAACTTCCTTCCAATTCCTCCTCATATGAAGAAATATCTTAAAGATGAACTATCAAAAAGGAAAATTATTTTCTCAAATCAGCCTAATGAAATAATTTGGAAATAATCAAAATCAGGAAATTACAATGTAAAATATGGTTATAATTCTTTGGTAAAAAATTGATGCTCTTCCTTCTTGGCCAACTCAATTATGTTAGGGACCTAATGTTCTTCTGAAAGCAGGGGCTTTTAGCTGGTTGGAAATCAAGGATAGAATCCTATCAGGCATGAGACTTGATAGATTGGGAATAGCTCCTCTCTTCCCTTGTGTGTTATGTGGCAAGGCATTTGAATCAACTGACCATCTCCTAATCAATTATACTTTTTCCTATGAATGCTAGTCTTGGTTAATGAATAGATTGGGTTGGCACTCTCCTTTACAAAATTTGATTCTCCACTACTTTCAAAGCTAGCCAAGATTATTTCTTTCTTCTAAGTTTTCTTGTCTTTGGGAGATTTATCATTCAATTCTCATCTGGAATATATGGCTCGAAAGGAATAGACACATATTTAAAAAGAAACAATTATCTGTGAGACAAACCATTCAAAAAATTGAAATTTCCATTTTTGAAACAATTATGTCAAGCTTATACAAGAATGGATCTACAAATAACTTCTCCCCCTAGGATTCTTTTATCCTTAGAAATTGGTCTCTCCTCAAGATCCCTAGTGGGGGCTCCATAATGAATAAAAAACCTAAGGTGGATAGATCGACCTTATTAACTGGATCCCTCCACCTAGGGACTACATCAAATTGAATTTTGATGGAGCTTCCAGAGGGAATCCTAGAAAATATGGGGCAGCTTATGTTCTAAGAGATTATCAAGGAAATTTCATTTGAGCAATATGTTCAAGTCTTCCCGATGGCACTAACAACATTGCAGAATTAAAAGCCTTATGTTTGGGTCTGAAACTTGCAATTGATCAATCAATCTCTCACATCCTAATTGAAGGTGACTCCATGATTGTGGTGTTTGTAGTCATGAAGGGCTACTCATATTCATGACATTTGAATTACCTTGTTTCTCACATATGTCAACTTAAAAAAAAAATCTCTTCTTATGAAGTAATGCATTGCTATAGGGAAGCTAATAAGCAAGCAAATCAAATTGTTAATAAAGCCATTGATCAAAATTTGTATTTAAAGGTGCTTTCATATCAAGAATACTTGAACTTGGTGAACTCATAAATCCAATTTATGTTCTATTGAATCTTGGCTATTTGATCATGTTATAGGCATTTTAGATTTATCTTGGTTATTGGCATGTAATATTGATCTTATTTGATATGCCATATAGGTGGCAATTCTGACCCAATCATTTTGTAGAGGCATGAAGAGAAGCATTTCTCTCTAACATATTATGGCTTATTTGACTTGCACATGTGTCATTCTTTTCTATATATATTAATATGTGTCAACTTGTTGTCCCCTCCTCTTGGCTTATGTGGCATTTTATCAGTATACGTTAATACTTGATAACTCACAAGCCCCTCCTCCATACTAACTATATTTAGGGAAACATTCTCTTTTATGGTTAGTATGTGAGAACTTGGAAAAGAAGTTTAAAAATACTTTTTCTTGGGAATATTGTATAGTACAGGCTATTCTTCATTCCCAAGACACGAAATTGGTGGATTATGGCTCTTTGCTTGTCTCCAAATTGGAGAATCATCCCAGTTTATTAGGAGAAAGGTATATTTATAAAACAATATTTCTAAATTTGAAATTTACAGAGATATTTTCTATGACATATCATTTAATGATTCCCTACCACTGCCTTGTCCTTGGTACTTGAGTCATTTGAGATACAAAGTTGCTGCAGATGTGTATGGTGAGATTATCATGTAAGGAAAGTGTAAGGTGTGGAACAAAATATCCTAATGTCAAACCTTAGAGAAGAATGTAGATATTTCTTTAAAATTTTGCAATTACAGTTCATTAAGATGCACATGAAAGGAAGAACATAATAGAGAAATAAACACTTACATAATTGAACACCAAATTTACGTGGGAAAAAACTTATGGGAGAAAAACCCACCACACCAAAGAGAATCACTTGTATTATAGTAATCAAATTACATACAAGTTACAAAATTCTCCTCTCAGATGTCAATATTACAACAGTAACATTTCCCTAATCAACCTCATATAAAATAAATTCTAATCACACTACGTTATGTCTCACTGTTACAATGCATATACAACATACAATGAAGAACACTAACAGATTATTCGACTATCCAACCATCTAACCCCTCATAGTTAGAGTACGTTGCAATGTATAGCAACATCCATGATCGTAACATTCTCTGTACAATTGGTTTAGTTTCAGTTTCCTCTATTGAGCAATTGTCGAGCTTCCCAGTCATTCGAATGACCATCTCCAAGTTAGCAACATCCCCCACTGATTGGCGTACACCTCAACAGTCAAACAAGTCCATGCTCGTTCACCCATGATCCACCACCATACTACCGCTACACAGCTAGAAGGGTCCCGCAGCATGGCGATATGCACCGCCACCACTAGCCAACTTGAAGTCTCCCATGGGGTAGCGGTATACCATTCTACCACACCTCAGTTAGAGGGCTTCCATTGTATAGCGGTATACAACACACTACCGCTAGACTATTATGAGGCTCCCATGGTATGGCGGTATACCGCGCTACTACACCTCAGTTACAAACACTTAGTGGTATAGTAGTACAAGCATGAGAGTAACACTTATGCCATTCTGAGCTGATTAGTGACAAAACTAGGGTTTATACCAGTGAGTTTGAGACACATTTTCTCAACAATCTCCCACTTGACGAAAAACTCACTGAACCCTTTTCAAAACATGAAGTCACTGAATATTTTGGACCCCAAGGCCCATTGAATTTGCACACCACCCAAACTTATCCATGCTCATTGGCTTTGTCAATGCATCAACAACATTCTTCAGAGTATCCACCTTTTCCAAACAGACCTTTCCATCCTCCACCATATCACGTACAAAGTGGTATTTCACATCAATATGTTTTGTCCTGGCATGGAAAGTTGGATTTTTCCTTAGACAAATGGAACTCTGACTGTCACAAAAAATAATAATCCCCCCTGCATCAAAATCGATATCATAACATAATCTCCTAAGCCAAATGGATTCCTTACAGGCGTGAGTTTCTGCCATATACTTAGCCTTTGTAGTGGATAAAGCAGCTACATCTTGCCACTTTCTCATCCAACTAACTGCACCACCATTCATCATGAAAATATATCCATTGGTGGACTTTCTATAGCCAATGTCCCCTACCCAATCAGAATCCACATATCCACGAATGTTGAGAGTCCTCTGTGATTAAATCAAATTGCCATGGTAACACAAAGCATATCCCAAAGTGCCCTTCATATATCTAAACACTCTTTTCACAACATCCCAGTGTGTCCTTCCTAGATTAGCCATAAACCGACTAAATACTCCCACTGCTTGGGCAATGTACAGCCTAGTACAGACCATAACATACATTAAACTACCAACTGCACTTGCATAAGGAACTTTGGTCATGTCCTCCATCTTAGTAGGATATTTTGGACAATCTTCAATAGATAGCTTCATTCCTTGCAAAATTGGAACAACTAGCTGCTTGCAATCAGTCATACTAAATCTCTCCAAAACAGTGTTAATATACTTACTCTAGCTGAGCCAAATTTTTCTACTCTTTCTATCCCTGGTTATTTCCATTCCCAGAATATATCTAGCTACACCAAGATCCTTCATTTCAAACTTTGCAGACAACTGAGATTTTAGACCATAAATCATAAACTTACTATTCCCTATGAACAACAAATCATCAACATAGAGTGAAATAATAAGAACTTGACCATTTTTAGTTTTGAAGTACACACAATGATCAGATTTCGATCTTACAAAACCTAGTGACAAAACAAATTTGTCAAATTTCTGGTACCACATTCTAGGTGACTGCTTCAAACCATATAGAGATTTCTTTAACTTGCAAATCAAATTTTCTTTACCTTTTTCCACAAAGTGCTTAGGCTAGGACATATAAATTTCTTCTTCAAGATCTCCATGAAGAAATGTTATCTTCACATCCATTTGCTCAATATCCAAGTCATATGCTGCTACAAGTGATAAAAGAAATTTGATAGATGTCATCTTTGCAATCGGAGAAAAAATTTCCCTATAATCAATTCCCTCTACTTGGGAATAACCCTTCGCAACCAACCTCACTTTGTACTTTTCAACACTGCCATCCAAACTGATTTTATTTTTAAATACCCATTTGCAGCCCATAGGCTTTCTACCTTTAGGCAATGGAACTAGATCCCAAGTATCATTTTCCTTTAATGATGCCATTTCTTCATTCATGGCTTCCAACTAGGAATCTGAATCAAAAATTTTAGCTACATCTTTTACAGTCCTAGGATCATCAATATTAGTAATCAAAGCATAGGCACAACTAGAATCCAACATCGAGAATCCATACCTATCCAATTGCTTCTTCTCATGTGTAGACCTCCTCACAGGTTGAGGTCGAGGTTGTGGTTCTTCTTCAGAACTCTCAGAGCTACTTGAACTATCAATGTGTTGTTCCTCTTTTTTTGAAGTTAGAGGTATTTTGACAATATCATTTTGCTCTTTATTTTCTTTCATCCCTGACTATAGTTCCACTGAAGAAGGTTTTAGCTCCCGAAAGGTTACACTTCTTCTATATACAACCTTTTCAATCATAGGTTTGCAAAGCTTGTATCCTTTCACACCAATGTCGTAGCCAATGAAGATGCATTTAACATCTTTGTTCTCCAATTTAGATCTCTTCTCATTTGGCACATAAACATATGCTTCACAACCAAAGACTTGAGTATGTCTTAGAGAGGGCTTCTTACCATACCAAGCTTCCATGGGCGTTTTGTCAACAAGTGTTGATGAAGGAGACTGATTCAACAAGTACCATGTTGTAGCCATAACGTCAACCCATAACTTATTCTCCAGACCAACATTGCTCAACATACTTCTTTCCTTCTCCATCAGCATCCCGTTCAACCTTTCAGTAACTTCATTTTGCTGCAGAGTGTAAGGTGATGTTTTATGCCTCTTAATTCCATGGTCTTTACAATACCTTTCAAATTATGTAGAAAAAAATTCACCACCATTATCTGTCCTCAAACATTTGATTTTCTTACCAGTCTAATTTTCAACCAAGTTCTTGAACTCTTTAAACCGACTGAACACTTCTGATTTATTTTTCAAAAAATATACAAATTCCCTCCTTGAATAATCATCAATAAAAGATACCTAATATTTTAAATTTGACAATGAAGGAACATTTACTAGACCAAAAACATCAGAGTGAATATAATCCATAACACCAGGAGATTTGTGAGGACTAGAGTAAAAAGAAACATGATGATGTTTACCATATATACAATGTTCACAGAATTCAAATTCTAGATTACAATCATCAAGCCCCTCAACCAGGTTTCTATTTTTCAAGGCTTTTAAACCTTTTTCACCAATGTGATTGAGCCTTTGATTCCAAAGCATAGTCTTCTCTATAGGAATTTTGACTTCCAAAGAATTAGCCCCTATAGGAGCTTCAGTCTCCTTTACACAAACAACTTTTTGTGACTTTGCAGAGACACTATTACATTGAACAGCAAGTGCATCCAGCTTATATAGAGTACCAATTTGGGCACCCCTAGCCAACACCATCGAGCCTCTAGTAATTTTACAACCATTGCTAGAGAATGAGACTCGCACGCCAACATCATTTAGCTTACTTACATAAAGTAAATTATGAGCTAGACCTGGTATATGCATTATGCCATCAATTCCCTTAATTTTTCCACCAGGAAACTGAATTCTAACTCTTTTCATGACCAAAAATTTCTAGAGATGAATCACTTACTAAATACACCTTTCCACCACCGTATTTTTCATACTTTGTGAACCAGTCTCTATGAGATTTCATGTGGAAAGACACCCCAAAATTAATCAGCCAGACATCATCTGATGCCTGAGTTGCCAAGGCTGGAATGAAGGCATCTGCATCACTTTGAGAAGAATCATTATCAGAAGAGTTCTTCTTTTTCTTTTTCTCCTCTTTGCAATCCTTTCAGACATGACCAAGCTACCCACAGTTCCAACACTTCACCTTGGACTTTTTTCTAGGAGACTTTGATCTCCCTTTTGATTTTGATTTGGACTTTTTATCCTTCTTGTCTTTTTCTCTTGATCTTCCTTGAACAACAAGAGCCTCCTTTGCCATCTTAGAAAATTTCCTTCTCATCTCTTTTTATAACAAAGAAGCAACAACATCTTCCATCTTAAAAGTAGATGTCGTACTCCCAATAGCCATCACAAAGTGATCCCAAGAATTCAACAAAGAACATAGCAATAGCATACAATAATCTTCTTCATCAATCTTCACACCCAAAAATGTTAACTAATCAATCAACATGTTAAATGTATTCAGGTGATCAGCCATAGACGCCCCTTCCTCCATCTTCAAAGAGTATAACATCTTCCTTAAGAACAAATTATTCACCAGGGACTTGTCCTGATAAATATCTCCAAGATTCTTCCACAAAGAAGATGCGGTCTTCTTTTCATGAATGTTTATGAGAATAGAGTCTGCCAAATAGAGTCTTATCAACCCTTTTTCTTTTTTTTTTCTACAAGGTCCCAATCTTCTTGCTTCATTCCAGAAGGTTTCGTTCTAGAAACAGCAAGCCAAATATCATGATCCATCAACAGGTCATCCATTTTGAGTTTTCACAACTCAAAATTTCTACCATTGAATTCATCAATTTCAATATTTCTTGATGTGCTTGCCATCTTAATTTGTAATCTAGATTACCAATCTTCTACAAAAACTCCCACTGAAGAGGATTGACACAAAAATCCCAACCTACCCACAAGGATAACACAATTGGCCAGGCTCTGAACCACTTGTAAGGAAAGCCTAAGGTGCAGAACAAACTCTCCTAATGTCAAACCTCAGAGAAGAATGCATGTCTTTAAAATTTTACAATTACAGTTCATTAAGATGCACATGAAAGGAATAACAGAATAAAGAAATAAACACATACACAATTGAAAACCAGATTTACATGGGAAAAACCTTATGGGAGAAAACCCCACCACACCAAAGAAAATCACTTGTATTACAGTAATCAAATTACATATAAGTTACAGACTTCTCCTCTCAGATGTCAATATTACAGCAGTGACATTTCATTGATCAACCTCGTACAAAACAAATTCTAATCACACTACATTCTGTCTCACTATTACAATGCATATACAACATACAATGAAGAACACTAACAGATTATTCGACCATCCAACCATCTAACCCATCATAGTTATAGTATGTTGCAATGTATAGCAACAACCATGATCGTAACATTCTTTGTACAATCTGTTCAGTTTCAGTTTCATCTATTGAGCAACTGTCGAACTTCCCAGTCACTCGAACAACCATCTCCAAGTTAGTAACATTCTCCACTGATCGTCGTGCACCTCAGCAGTCAAACAAGTCCATGCTCATTCACCCATGATCCACCACCGCACTACTGCTACATAGTTAGAAGGCTCCCGCGGTATGGCGGTATACACCACCACCGCTAGCCAGCTTGAAGGCTCCTGCGGGGTAGCGGTATACCGTGCTACTACACCTCAGTTAGAGGGCTTTCATAGTATGGCAGTATACACCGCACTACTGCTAGACTGTTATGAGGCTCCCATGGTATGGTGGTATACCACGCTATGATGCCTCAATTACAAACACTTAGTGGTATAGTGGTACAAGCATGAGAGTAACACTTATGTCATTCTGAGCTGATTAATGACAGAACTAGGGTTTATACTAGTGAGTTTGAGACACATTTTCTCAAAATATCAAAGCCTAATATTCAAACATTTGGCGTGATTCTAACAATTTATTTCTCGTTCCTTTTTTGCATTAATTATGCTTGAGGAGCTCTCCTCTTGCATGGTTAATGGAAGATAGAGACGACAATGATTAGGACTTTTGCAATATGGATTTCATTCCATCTGTATTTATCATGTCTTGGGTTTCTATTTTTGTCAAATGGTTGACTCCTTTTGGATGCTCCTTTTTTTTAATATGCTCTATAGGGAAATTGAACCATTGCTATTTTTATTAAATATCTTGGGAATCATCGACAACTCAAGTTAATTTTATGTTGCTAAAATGGCCACAACATCCGATGATTATCCTTCGCTTTGTGAATTGTGCGAATGTCAGTTGACATACTTATTCCTTATGTCATTTGGAAAATATTGAAAGAATTATGTTAGTCATCTTATTTGGGGTTTCATTATATTTCTTCCTGGCATGTGACTAACTCCTTGGGAGATCTTCCAATGCAAGTTTTTGATTTGGCTTAAATTTGAATGGTACTCTGCCTTGTTATGTTGATACAAAAAATTACACATGGCACTTGATGGTTTTGTTACATTATGTCTAGCTTTCACTTAATCCAATGATGTTTCCTTTGCATTACTTTTGTAGCAGTAAGCTTTCATGTGCATTGACTTTGCGTCAACCATCTATTCCACTCATGCAAAGGGCTTATTTATGGATTTCCTTACTTACTTATCTCATCAGATGTTGGTTTCCTTTTGCTATCACTTCGAATTGCAAAAAAGAAACTATGCATAATTTATTTAGAATTTATTATCCACCAAGGTATTTAGAATTAAGGGATGATAGAACATTCTCTTCTTAAAAGCTTGGGCGAACTTGCATCTTAGAATGCAAGCCAGTAGAAGATTCAATTTGAACTATCTTGGGGTATGACTGGTTGGATTTCCATTGTATGTCTTTGCCTAATGAGGTTGCTTCTCGTTTTGTATCTAACTTGATAGATGTGTTGTGGTGTAGCAAAATGGTGAAATTTCTTGCAGACTCTTACATTCTTCCACATATTTTTCCTCTCCCCATTCTGCAAAATGCTCTAGATAATTATGACATTCTGAAGGGTTCCAATCTTGTGGGTGGCATCATTTTCCGTCAATTTCTCAATTCTGATCATTCCATCACTTCCCTTCTTAATACTATGGCTAACAAATTAATGGATAATTACTCTTATGATTTTATTTGCAGCCTCCATAGACTCAAGCCTGGGTTGTGGCATACTATTTCAAATATGATGTTAGACTTGTTTGATTCTGTGTAATTTTTGATAAGGCATGCTCTCACAGATGCTCATACAATTCCTTACTTCTCACCTTCTTTTGATCTGGAATCTTCGGAGGAAAGTGGCATCTACTCTTGAAGATGGATTTTAGTTCTCCCACTTCTCTCAGTTCAAAACTTTTGATTTCTTCCTCTCGTAGACTAGATTTTGCTTGTATTGTCTTCGACATCGGGTTTTTGCCACCTTTCTTGCTTGGTTGGCTCTTCTCCTATAGTATGGCTTCCTAGTTCTCATGTTATGCTACTTATCTTGTTCGACAGCTCAACTCTTTCGACTTGACTCCCCAGTCCTTAGGGTTTTGGTTTTCCTTCTCTCAAGTTGTAATAATTTTGCTAGCTTCATGATTATAATGTATTACTTGACTACCTAATGAGGAGAAGTTTGTTTGTCTCTATATAAGGATTTGTTTTACAATCCTTCTCATGCATTAGACTTTTTTTAATGCTCGCTATGGAAAATTTTGCTCTTTCCCTTCCATATTGTTCTTATATAATACTCTATATAATCTTCCTTATCAACAATAAAGGTTTGTGGCTATGCCACTTTTATTTAAAAAATAAATAAAATTATTTATTCTCTATTAACTCTCTAATTACTAAATCTTAAAATAAGTTTCTCACTCTCTATTTCCAAAATTGTTGTAAAAATCCTTAATATTTACTAAAACATGAGATGTTTTGAATCTATAATCATCCTATTTTAGAAATTTATTTATTCTATTTCCTCTAGCACTCCTCTTTTTTCCTTATACATGTGATTTCCCTTCAATATTCTACTTCATAAAATAAAAATATTTCCCTTCTTTTTCCACTACACTCCAATGATCATTTCATTTTATTTTTAATGAGCTATTTCAAACAACAAACAAAAATATATAAGAAGCACCTCGTTCTAAGAAAAAAATTGCTTTACTTCACTTTGCAATGCTTTTTGTAGCACATTTGAACAACATTCTTGGTGTTGGGTATTTACTGGTTTTTGCATGTTAACTGGTCATGTAAACTGTAGTATTCTCTTGGCTGATTTTATAGTCTACATTCCATTCAACCCCTTTTTGCTGCCGTCTGATGATTGGAAGATTATTTTATTTTTTTCTTTTCCTACATCTTTATTTAGTCATACAAAGCATTCTCTGGCTCTAAGAAAATTTACCGTCAACAATTCACCACCAACAATTCATCATGGGAAAATTCACTGCCATGACAAATTCACCTCAAGGAAAATTCACCACCATGTAAAATTCATCGCATTAAAAGTTTGTGATTAATTTCTCATGGTAGTGAATTGTTGGTGGTGAATTTTCCTTGAAGTAAATTTGTAATTTTTCTGCGGCGAATTGTTGACCGTGAATTTTCTGATGATGAATCGTTGGTGATGAATTTTCCTGATTGCGAATTTTTCGACAATGAATTGTTGGTGATGAATTTACTTGATGTTGCATTCTCTATAGCCTTTTTTACAACATTTTCTCTTCTATATAGGATAGTGATTTACTATTATAAAAAATAATTTCTTCCACCATTTCTATATTCTCTAAATCTTAAACTTAAAAATATTTGCAGCTGTGTGGCAATCAGATAATCAAATTTAACTGTTTCCTTCTACTCTGGAAATGATACAAAATCTACCCTCTCCTCTATCAATATTTTTTGTAAATATTATTTATTTGTTAAATAATATTTGTCAAGTTTTTTCAGTTTTTCTATTTTGTATTTCATTTTCATTAGATTTGATTTTATTGTTAATCACTTTATTTCACTTGATACAATTTTTGCCTCAACAATACCTACCTTTCTTTTTTCATACTTTTATTTACTTTCTAGTCAATAGACTACATATAGTGTGAGATTTAAGATTTGAGTCTGAAACAAGTCTCACGCCTGCAAACCACTATTGAGTCATTAGAAAACAAGTTTTAACTATCATTTAATGGCAAACTAGTTGTCATTTAATGGAAGTCTCCAAAATATCAGGTAAAAGCTTCCAAAATCTCACTTTATCACATAAAAGCCAGATAAATATTGATTTGACAATTGGATGGGAACATTCTATTTCCACTTGCAGTGTTTTTTGTCAATTTGATGGAAACTTTCTTTTTTCATTTGCATTGCTTGATGTTTTAAATTTGTATGCAAATATTTCATAATTAGATAATACTTAATTTCTTTAAGGAAAAAATCTGTATTTGTCTAAGTTTATTTCATTCCATTATTTAATATTATTATTAATTATTAAATCCAACCACATGCAACTAGAATTTGCACGCACAAATACTACTCTCTAACATATTAACATACATATAGTTTTCCATCAATCTAATCCTTGAACCTCCTTTATATGCAAGTGCTAGTATGTCCATTTTATATACAATAGAATAATAATAAATTATAGACCTATTTATTAATTTTTGTAGCTTGTTAGATTCAACATACTTGCACTTAGAATAAGCATGTGCCAATGTGTGTCCAAATTTATTTTTGACTCTTTGTGGAGGTCAAATGACCAAAATAAGGCCTTGTCTACTTTGACAAGCTCCTATCTAGTTACCATTTCCCCTATCCCAGACACACGTTATATGTGACTTTCTTTTCAAATTTCAATTGATCACTCCTCAATTTTGTATCTCTAACACTTCATCGTACTTTCAATTGTATTTTAATTTATTAAAATATTCTAGATATTCTAACATATTTCCTTATTTCAAAAACACCTATTTTACAAGTACAATATAGATGTTACCACAAGTGCATAAGCATCTACACAAACATGATAGTATCTACCATCCTCATTGCATCTAATTTCTTATTTGCAATCATGATTTCTATATGCGTATCTCATCCCAAATGTATCACTTCTTCTATATCATTAACCTATACATTTATATAACCAAAGCTCATTAGAATCTATTATCTTTTTTACAAAATCTAATTACACAATACTAATGAGGATATTTTGTAATTTACAACCTATCTTTAATTTCCTACAACTCAAACTTACACTTAATTTCATTGCAATATAAATCTAAAGTAGCTTAAATTTTATATTACATTTTGTTGAACCCAATTTTTTTTTTTTTTTTATAAATTATTTCTACTTCTATTATATTTTTGTATTATTCTTGTTGTTGGTGACATGCATTGTGTGTATGTTTTTATAGGTAGTCAATTGCATGTCCTATTCATTATTTCTTATTCATAGTTTGCATTGGTCATTTGGATTCCAAATGACAACCATCAAATCAAGGTTCCTTCATATTTTTTGTTTTTTATACTTCTAAAGCTAACACATTGTGCTATCACTTAGGAATCAATTTTTCTATATTTCATTTTTCTATTGGTAATTTATGCCAAAGTAATTTCTACATTAGCTTTCATTTAGAATAAAATTTCCCATTGTTCTATTAAACTCCTTGATTTAATTTCTCTTGTGTTATCCATGTGCTTTCATCATGTCACCCATGCCCATTTTTAGTTTTGTCATTAATGATAAACCCAAGTGTTTAATCTAGACTACTCCATTGATATTCAAAATACTATCCATCTAAAGATTGCATCTTCAAACCCCTTGGATCTCTCAAAGTTTTAGGGCTCAATCCTTTTCGCTCCCTAATTGTAATGATCTTTTTAAAGTTGTTGATACTTCTTCATTGCATGGCTGTTATTCTTCCATTTACGATTTTACTTCAATTTACTGATGAGGTCCATGCTTGTATTGATCCTTTCTCTTCTTTGGATTGATCCTTCTCTCATTCTCCCCCTCATTCTTTTTACTTTTGGTGATGATTCTATCTCAAGGACATTACTAAGAGTGATAGCAACTTTGATCATGTTCTTAGAATTATGTTATTTTCTCTTCCTATAAATGCTTTACCAATGTTTGATGATCTATCATATGAAATTGATTCTAGTCCCTAGTCCTACATCAGATGATGTGTCAACGTATTTAGACAATGTTATTTTTGCTTCTTCCTCTATATTTGAATGTCTAGCATATAAGTTATTCAAATGAATGCATGCTTTATGAGTAGAATTAATACCCCTTTTATTGTAGGACTCAACCATAAATCCATCTATGTGAACCAATAGGGCGTGACTCATAATCTTTCTAATTTTCATTGAATATCTATGTGTGGGGTCCTTGATCCACCCCCACCTTCTCAATCATTTATCACTATTTGAGGTTTTCTAATGATTATACAAATCCTTCTTTTTTAACATATCTTGTTTCATAATTTGTATGCTTGATATTTATTCCTATGGTTTCCCTTATTACCAAATTTCATATGGTAGGGTACACATATAATGCACAACAAAATAAAAAAATAATAATGTGTATCTTTTTGTTCCTCCACCTAATCCAATTCTTCCTCTAGCTCTTCCTCTTCCCCTTGAAAATAGGAAAGAATATGGCATTATAAAACAACTTCAAACTACATAGACCAAGTTCTTTCTTTAGGGTCTTATTCAAACTTCAAACTTTTCTTTATTTTTATGATTTTCTTCAAAAATACTTGCAAAATATCCATGTTTCTTCTTTTTCTAATCCTATGAAAATAACTTAATTGATTGAGTGTATCTATACCAATATGCCAAATATTACTTTTATACCCTATCAACTTCCTTATTATGATTTCCAACAACAAATCCCCCTCTTTTAATCATGGTTTGTATCAACTCTATAGGAATTAAGCAAATATTAATTATTATTAATTATAATCTTAATGTGTTTATCGTTGGCTTCTTAAAATCTATTCACATTGATACCTCTAATCCTGCTACTTCCATCATTGATATCAAAGGTTTTACAATGTTGGCCAAGATCACTTAGGTACCATTTTCTTACCTATATCATTATGCCCTATTACTCTTCCCATGTTATTCCATATTATGCTAGAAAAAATTTCTTATAGTCTTATTTAAGGTAGACATTGGATTCATGCCATGGGGATTATTTTGTCTATCCTCCACTAGTCTAGAAATTTTGTGTATGGAGGTAATAATTTCATGATTAAATCCAATAGTGATCCCTTTTGTTATTGTAAAACCACTTATTCTACCTTATGTACACCATTCAACATTTCTTCCACCCTTTCTACAGTGATACCTTCTTCTTCAATTAAAGTTGATACATTGTCAATACCTCCTATTTCTGATTTTATATTTGCCAGTGATAATTCTTCTTCTAATACATGTCATGGTGATGATTGGGGCTCATTAAACTTCATACATTATGCTAATAAATATAAGGAACTTACATCACTCACTTACACATCCCTATATTGCCTGATGTGCATTATTATATCACTTCTTCCAGTACTTCTCACACATGACTATCCTACATAATTTGAGCATATCAATGATGACTTGATCCTCCTTTTTTGAATTGAAAAATATTTATGGTTTAGGTTTCAAAATTCTTTGTAAACATGCCCATAATGGAAATGGTCTTGGATGAAAGGATCGAGGAATTAAGGCCCCTTTGAAACCTACATGGTTTCTTTCTCATGTGACTTTAGGTTATAAACCTAATCATTTTTCTAAACCTTCCTCTTTTTTTTTATAAGATAAGTAACATTTATAGGGTGTTGTACCCTTTACATAGAGAGCCCAGAGGGCCAAAGGAAGCTTGTTCAAACCAGATGAACTAGAAGAGAAACAAACCGAGATAGCTAACTGACAACTGTAGAATAACAAAACAAGGATTAGACCTTCCTTTTGTTGGTTTGATGACATTTCCATTATTTATTCTTCTCATACAATTTGTCTACTATTTATTCTCCAATTTATTTAAGGAATCTATCCTAGACTTCAATCCATTACATGATATCATTTGACCCTCTATTCGTAATACAAATAAGCTACCCCTTTTTGACTTAGATCCTAACATTTCATTATTCCACCTTATTTACCCACTACCATTTTTTTTGAAATATTATCATCTATTTAATGTCAACCCCTTCCAAGTAACCAACATTATCCTACTTCATCTAAACACAAACAATTATCCTACATACATCATGATAACCTTTCTAGAAATATCCTACCTATTCTTATAGAATCTCAGTTGATCACCTTACCTCCTCCTAGACATAAGAAATTCCCCACACATTACCATTCCACACTTCTCTATGACACATACCATAGGTTGAATAATCATGCTACTAATTAATGTCAAGCACTTAGAAAAGAAAAAAAATATTGTAGACAATAAAAAGTGTCTCGAGCCTACAAGTAACATTTTTATACTAGTTTCCATCTTCCATACATAATTAAATAATTTTAATTATTTAGTTATGTCATAATGCCATATTTTTCTATTAATTAAATAATTTTAAATTATTTAATTAATTCATTTTATCCTTATTCTTCTTTTGATTAATTTAATAAATATAAATTTATTTAAATTACATCACTGATCATCATTTTTCCCTCTACAATTAAATAAATTCTTATTTATTTAATTATTCACTATTTGGGGTGGTGGGCCTAGCTTGATTGGTTAAAGTATCCTATTGCAGGCAAGAGGTCACAAGGTCTAGTCTCCTCACCATCCTCATGGTATCAGAGGGTGTGTCGCGCCAATGCCATCGGTCACATGAAAAAAGTTTACCAAGTGCACTGTAGTTTATAGGGGGATGGCCGATTTCTTAAATATATATATATATATATATATATATATATATATATATATATATATATATATATATATATATATATATATTCATTATTCATTTTCTTCTCTAATTAAATCATTATTTTAATTATTTAATTGTTCAGTAGCTTTTTCTCTCCATAATTAAATAAATCCTTATTTATTTAATTATTTAAATCATTTTCTTATCTCCATAATTAAATAATTGTTTTAAAATTATTTAATTGTTTATCATTTCCCTCCATCTATTATTAAATAATTATTTTTAATTATTTAATATTTCACATCCCACTTTTCTTCTATAATTAAATAATTATTTTAATTATTTAATTATTCATTTTCTCTCCCCTAAACTAAATAATTGTTGCTATTATTTAATTTAGTTATTCTTATCTAAGCCCTAAATCTCAACTAATTTCTTGAGTTTTGGTCCATCCTTCCCATCCTTATCTCTTTTCTTCTCAATTAATCTCATCCATTGATCATCATACTTCATCTCTCAATCCTCACCCTTCATTTGAATTAGGATTTCTATAAAAGCAAGCTATCACCTTCATTTCAAGGTTAACCACAATTTTTGAAAATTTGCTATCATTATCTTGAGATCTTGCTACTACACATCAAGCTTATCAAATACATCTTGCATACTACAAATATGAGAGCAAACAAAGAAAAATAGAGAAGAGCAATAGAGGTGATTCAACTATGGCATAGGAATTGAAGTATTATTGCTTTATTATTTGGATTTCTATTGTTATTTGTGCTTCATTGTTGGATGATGGTCATCATTGCTTGAATAAGATAGTTTTATGGTTGCTATCATTGATTCATTCTTTTTTCCTTAATTTTACCCGATCTACATTTGGTGAACTTGACGTGAAGGTTGCTTGTTCAATTCACATTAGGTTCACCAAATGTAGATTAGGTAAAATTCAAAAAAACACATGAATCAATGATAACAACCACAAAACTATCTAAATTCAAATAATAATGACCCTATCCAATAATGAAGCACAAATGACAGTAAAAATACAAATAATAAAGCAATAATACTTCAATTCCTATGCCATAATTGAATCACCTCCATTGCTCTTCTCCATTTTGCTTTGTTTTCTCTCTAATTTGTGGTATGCAGGATGTATTTGATAAGCTTGATGTGTAGTAGCAAGATCTCAAGATATCAATCCCAATTCATCCATTTCATTCCTCGCTAACCTTCTTTTCGCACTAACATTTCATCCATCTAATTATTCTTCACTTCTTATTAACATTTTCTTCTAGCTAACATTTCTTTCGCCAGTCCTTGCATTCACGTCTATTGAATTAACCTGGCGATAAACTTGCCAAAATTTTTGGAATTTTTCAAAAATTTATCAATTTTCCTAAGGGACCATCATCCTATCTCGCCTTAACCAAGGCATGTTGGGGTATGCTGGGGCAAGTCCTGAGCTGAATTTTCTTGATTATTCTTTCACA
The DNA here is from genome assembly GCA_007258455.2 of Sequoia sempervirens. Taxonomy (NCBI): domain Eukaryota; kingdom Viridiplantae; phylum Streptophyta; class Pinopsida; order Cupressales; family Cupressaceae; genus Sequoia; species Sequoia sempervirens. Next base: position 81,938,378 of record VDFB02281492.1, on the reverse strand, counting down.
CAACACTCAAAATCACATTGTATCAAAGAGGGGAAAAATGTAGACACTGAAAAGTGTCTCGAGCCGGCAAGTAACATTTTTCATACTAATTTCCATCTTAAATACATAATTAAATAATTTTAATTAATTATTTCTTAATGTCATATTATTTAATTAATTAATTAATTTTAAATTATTTAATTAATTTATTTTATCCTTATTATTCTTTTGATTAATTTAAATAAATGTCGATTTATTTAAATTATGTCCCTAATCATCATTTTTCCCTCTATAATTAAATAAATTCTTATTTATTTAATTATTCATTTTTTATTTTCCCTCCCTTTCTTCTATAATTAAATAATTATTAATTATTTAATTATTCATTAGCTTTTTCCCTCCATAATTAAATAAATCCTTATTTATTTAATTATTTATCATTTTCTTATCTCCATAATTAACTAATTTTTTTAATTATTCAATTATTTATCATTATCCTCCATCTATTATTAAATAATTATTTTTAATTATTTAATTATTCATTTTCCCTCTTCTAAATTAAATAATTGTCACTACTATTTAATTTAGTTCTTATCTAGGCCCTAAATCCCAACTAATTTCTTGAGTTTTGGTGCATCCTTCCCATCCTTATCTCTTTTCTTCTCAATTAATCTCATCCATTGATCATCATACCTCATCTCTCAGTCCTCACCCTTCATTTGAATTGAGATTTCTTTAAAAGCAAGTTGTCACCTTCATTTCAAGGTTAACCACAATCTTTGAAATTTTTCTATCATTATCTTGAGATCTTACTACTACCCATCAAGCTTATCAAATACAACTTGCATACTATAAATCTAAGAGCAAAAGAAGAAAAATGAAGAAGAATGTTTAGATGGAATTTTTATAGGTACCACAGATTCCAAGAAGTAGCCAGTTAAAGTTTCATAGTTTTTCGCACTTAGGGCTCTTAAGAGAAAGTGTTGGCATAATGTAGCTTAGAACGATCAAGAGAGTTGGGATGTGAAAAATGACCTTGCCTAGCATAAAATAGCTCAATCGAACATGTTGAAAATGTTGGTTCAGTCCCATGATATAAATAAAAAAATATGCTTTCCTAAAACTTTTTATTGAATGCAAATGATGGTTTTTATAACTTTTTAAAAATTGTCACCAAAAAATGGCTGAGTGACAATGGATTCCCAATGGTCATTTTTCAAAAAGAGACAGGAATTTATCTCGTTCTGCTAACAATGGCCATGGAAATTAGTATTATTCTACATAGGGTCCCACAGACTACACAAAAAAGGTATCATGCAAGATACGGGGAGCCTGCAGTCAGGCATAGATTCTCTAGATTGAACTGGGTGCCATTTCATTATACCTAACATTTGAATAAGCAAAAGTAGGTTATTTTTTGATATATATGAAAATGATAGACTGCACACACCTTCAAAATATTTTCAAGGTAAACAAAGAGAGGTAAATCCAAGATTTCTCAATCGATTGTACAGAGAAAGTGAAGCTAATTATAGAATCAATAAAAGAAAAGAAACTTAAGAGGTTAGGGTTTCAACAGATAATAATATTCAAGGAAAAAAGCATGTTCATGCATTCAATGTCACAAATTATTCAGGAGATCCCTTGAACCCAAGCGATAAGAATCATGCAAATCAGGACAATCAAGAGGATACACTAGCTCAAGCACACGATGCAAGCACAAATTTCCAAGGGAAAGAATAGCAAAAGCCTCAACTACAGGATGAAAAATCGGATGATCATAACCAAAAAATCCCTTCAAAAATGGTTTTGCAACATGCAAGAACAGACAATGGTCATTCTAGAAATCAAGTGGCCCAAATCAAGAACCATGATAAGGTTTGAAAGATTTGGGTTAAAAAGAAAGAGCTAAATAAACAAGTAGGGGAAGTTAATCCCTACAAGAAAAAGAAAAAGGATAATAAGAAAAGGAACAAGAAGAAGGTTATAGGGGACATTGAAAAGGAAAACATGCAACAAACCATCAAAGCTTCATCTATGAAAAGCTTGAATAAACTGGAACAAAAGGTTGTTGTTAATGTCACATTTTTAGAAGACCTGTTGCAAGATCAAATTTAGGATCTTCATTGCTGAGCCTTAATTTGTAAGTTCAGGGACCTTACTCTAGATATACATACTCTAAAAGATTTATTATTTGATGAATGGGAAGGGTTTTCTAAAGTCTTTTATTTATACCAAGAAGAGGGTATTTTTATTGTACTTTTTCATTCAAAAGGAGACAGGGATGTTGTTTACAAAGTGAAATCTTGGATATATGAAGGTTCTGGTTTATGCATGAATGCTTGGATTCCTAATTTTAAATTAGATCAATTTATGTCAAAATTTGTACCAGCATGGATTCAATTAAAATCTTTACCTTTGGAGTATAGGGAGCTTAAATTAATAGAAATCTTGGCAAATCATATTCATATCTTTCTTCAGCATTACAAAGTTTTTTATGATAATCCTAGATAGCATGTTAGGGTTTGTGTATTGCTAGATACTACAAATCCATTCCCTGATCAAGTGCATATGAACTCTAAGTTTGGCAGATGGATTCAAGAAATTGTGGTAGAAAGTAACCAAAATACATGTTCTTTGTGTCATTTTATGGAGCATTTGAAAGTGAAATGCCTGAATATGGCTAGTTGTCAAAAGAAAGAGAGTTCTTTACAATCTCCTCATAGTAAAGCTTTATCCCAAATTCCTGAAAATAAATCAAATTAGAATAAGTCAACAAATTTGGTTAATAGGAGCATTCAAAGAAGAGAAAGTGTCACTTCACCACATCAAGCTAAGTCAGAAACACCAAGTTTAAGCATGGTCAACTTGAAAGATTCTCACTCTTCCTCGCTCAATAATGTTTCGGTCAGGAAAGCATATCAACATAGTAAGGTTGGTAGTGGGAGGGGTTCATCTTCTAATGCAACTTTCTCAGTTGATCAGTTGGTCACACTGGCCCATCAATTTTTGTTCAATGGTCTGCCAATTCAAATTCCATGCACCTTGTTGGAAAGAAAGTTACCTATTCAGGTTACACATAATCTTTTGAATGAGAGGAATGATAATCCTAAGAAGGAAGGCCTTCTAGTTATTAACCAGGATCATGGCTCCTCTCAGTTGGAGGCTCTTGCACAAAATTTTCTTACATCAATAGGCTCATAATTATTTGATGACATTGTAGATGAAATCCTAAATGAACCAGTTGTGGTAGAGGAAAGGTTGAATCCTTTTAAAGATTATTTTTTTCCAATAATTCTCAAGGAAGATTTGTTGTCTGGGAGTTACGTGGAAGATAAAAGGGAATTGGATACAGTTTTGGAGTTTGAGTTTTCCTATTCTCAAACTTTATCTTTAGCACACACGTCTATTCATCAGCTACCTATTAAGAAATCTCTAGGTAAAAGAGGTATACAAATCAAAAGAAGAAAAATTAAGGGAGGAAATTGAGGCAAGGATGCAAGCTACACTAGATGGAAGGTGCTCAATTAACAAGAGATCGAGGAGAGCATTATGCTCTCGTCACCTACAATGAAGATAATATCATAGAATGTTAGAGGCATTAATGCTCCTAACAAGAGAGTCCACATTAAATGTCAAATCAATTCTTTTGAAGTAGATACAGTAGTTTTGCAAGAAACAAAATTATCAATAAACTCCTATGAAACCACTATAAATGGGTCAAATGGAAATCTCTTCATGTCCCAACACAAGGAGCATTAGGAGGGTTGATTGCATTATGGAGTTTGAATTCAATGACAGTAGAAGCTTTGGGAGGAGATAGCAATTGGCAGTTATTGAAAGTTGATTCAAGTTTGATTTATGTGACTCATTAATGTTTATGGTCCAACGACAACTCAATATAAGAAAAGATTGTGGGATAATCTAACAAATGTTATTTAGAGTTTGGGGACTAAAAAAGTGGCAGTGGAAGGGGATTTTAATGCTATAGTATCTCTCAAGGAGAAACATGGAGGTATCTACCTGCCTTAGAAAACTATAAAATATTTTGATAATTTTATTGTAAATAATTCTCTAAGGGATGTGCTACCAGAGAAAGGCAGTTTCACTTGGATGAATAAGAGAAGATATTTTTCACAAATAGTTGTCCACTTATACAGGTTCTTGATTTCTCCAAATTGGGTTCTTGAGTGTTTTCTCTTATCCTCACAAATATTTCCATTTGTATGTTCGGATCATTATGCAATTTTGTTATTGATAAAGGACATGAATATGTCCCCTCAACACAAGCCTTCTTTCAAATTTGAGAAAATGTGGTTCAGGCATCCACTTTTCTTTCCCTTACTTAGACAATGGTGGGAGTGCACCACATCAAAGTGGCACTAAAATGTTCTAGTTATTAAATAAATTACAATTTATCAAGGGACAAATCAAAACTTGGAATGTGCAAGTTTTTAAAAATGTTTTTGAACAAAAAGAGGAAGTAGCAAAACAGCTGGTAGAAGTCCATGAGCATATTATTCAAAATGGAATGGATTCCAATACATATGTAAAACATAAACATCTGCAATTTTTTTGGGAAGAACTAGGGAAAAGAGAGGAAATCTATTGGTGACAGAAGTCAAGAGAATTATGGTTGAGAGAAGAAGACTATAACACAAAAAATTTCCATGCATTAGCCCAACAAAAAAGAGCAACAAAAACCATCTTTTCAATTCAAGAAATATAAATAGGTAAACAATTGACAAGTGCAAATGAAATTCAAGAAGAAGGTGTAAAGTTTTTTAAGCATTTGCTTGCTCCTTTCAAGTCTATTTCTACACAAGGGAGGCAAGATGATCATGAGTTGTTGGCAGCAATACCAACCCTTATCTCTCAAACAGACAATGTTGAACTAATAAAGCCTTTTTCATTGGAAGATAATTGAGAAAGGTGGTTTTTTCTCTTGCACCGGATAAGGCCCCAGGTCCTGATGGTTTTACTCCTTTTTTTTTCAAAAATGCTAGGATTTTGTGGGTTTTGATTTGCTCTTAGCCTTAGAGGAATCAAGGAAATTGGGCATGATATTGAAGCACTTTAATGTTACCAATATTGATCTATTGCCAAAGACAAAAGAGCCTAAAACTTTTGTTGAATTTAGGTCTATTTCTCTTTGTAACATGGTTTACAAAATTTTCACCAAGGTAATTTATCAGAGGCTGCAACATTTAATTCCAAAAATCATTTTGCAAGAGCAAGGTGGTTTTTTGTCAGGTAGAGAAATAGTAGAAGGGGATTTGGTAGCACATGAGGTTCTTCATTCTATTAAAACCAATAATCTTCCATCATTTATTGTAAAGCTAGACATGATGAAAGCATATGATAGGGTTGATTGAAATTTCCTTTTGAAAGTTTTGAGCAAGTTTAGATTTTTAGACAAGTGGCGCAAATGGATTTTATCTTGCATATCAGGAGCCTTCTTCTCTATAATAATTAATGGTTCTCCTTCGGGGTCCTTTAGAGCCACAAAAGGTGTAAGGGAAAGGTGACCCACTCTCCCCTTTTCTTTTTATAATTATGGCGGAAACTTTGAGCAGGACAATAAAAGAGAAGCATAATGCAAGGGATACATATTCTGCAAACTAGTTTGTCGGTCACACATAATATTTTTGCAGATGATACTTTGCTATATGGAAAGGTGAATGTTGATGAAGCCAAGAAAATAAAAAGTGTTTTGGACAAATATTTTGAGTTGTTGGGACAAAAGATAAATGCCCAAAAGTCAAAGGTTTATGTCTTCAATTCAAAAGCGGTCTTAAAAAGAAAGATTACTCAGATTCCAGGTTTTCAAGAGGCAGCCTTACCTTGTAAGTATTTGGGTATTCCTTTCTTTATGGGTGCTAAAAAACCATCCTTTTGGGCTAATGTTATAGAAAGAATTAAACTGAAAGTGTGTGCTTGGAAAGCCCGTTGGTTGTCTTTATCAGGGTGGATTCTTTTAATAAAATCTATATTGTTAGCAATCCCCATTTATTTTATCTTAGTCCTTAAGGCACCTAGAACAGTAATTGATTAAATAGATAAAGTGATCAGGGGATTTTTATAGAAGGGAAACATGAACGATGTTAAAAAAATTCCTTTGATCTCTTTGGATTCTATGGTGTCGGAGAAATATAAGGGTGGAGTAGGTTTGCATGATATCTCAAAATGTAATATAGCCTTTGGAGGGAAATTGATTTGGCAGATGTACACTAAACCTGATTCCAAATGGTGCGTACTCATGCATGCAAAGTATCTTGATAGTCAAAACCCTTCAAGAATTCTCACAGTTTCTAACCCACCAGCAGGATCTGCTATGTGGAACTTTATGTTATCATGCATAAAAGTAATCACATATTATATTTCTTGGGAGGTTAATAATGGAGAAGTAATTTTTTGGTATGACTCTTGGAATGGCCATCCACCATTGAGAAACTGTCAAGATCTCCAAGTTGTCATTCCAATTTTGTCTTCTTTATGGGGTTCCAAGTTAATTGATTATGTATGTGCTGTTGAAATTTCTTTAGGAAGGGTAATATGGAAATATTTTTCAAACCATTAATTATCTAATGAACAAAATAATTGTCTCCATTAGGTTTTGGTAACAAGAACAATTGTCTTATCAGCCAAGGTGAACCATATTGTATGGGCTCCTTCGAAAGATGGCAATTATTCAATCAAACAAGGTTATAAGACGACCCTTAACAAGGATACCCAGTTGCAATCTTAGAGGGAATATTCACTTTATTGGAATAATATGGTGTTACCAAAGGCAGGGAGTTTTGCATGGCTTGTGCTGAGGAAAAGAGTACTCACAAGTGATTGTCTTGTTAAACTAGGAATAACAGATCCTTTTAATTATGTTTTGTGTGGAAAGTGCTTGGAAAATCTTGATCATATGTTTCTGCAATGTTCATTTGCTCAAAGTTGCTGGGAATTTTATGATGCAAAAGATGAGTTTTTATACTCCATTTCCAAGCTCAGTATGGGATATTTTCTCTTCATGACTAGTATTATATAAGTGTTCTTTTTTGCATGCATTTGGCATCTAATTCTAGCTATTATCATATGGTCCATTTGGTGGGAAAGAAATAAGCGCATCTTTAGAAAAGTTTCAGCATCAGATCTTTGTGTCCATGCAACAATTGGAATATTAGTTGTAGAAGCAGTCAATGCATGTGTACAGGATCAAAAGAATGTTAGTTCTCTATTTACCTCATGGGATCAAAGTATTCTTAAGGGTTGGCAAGGTATTAATTTTCTTATTAAAGGGAGTATGAAGCTGCCTTCTAAATTGAAGGTGAGTAGAAGTCTAATCAAATGGCACCCTCCACCAATAGGATTTTTCAAACTTAATTTTGATGGTGCATCCAAAGGGAATCTAGGTTCTTCAAGGGTAGGTGTTTGCATTAGAGACTTTGGGGAAAATTGAAAGTAGCTAGATCAATTTATATACCTATGAGAATGAACAATACGGTAGATTCAATGGCCATTATTTACGTTCTGCAGTTATCATGACAACTCTGAATTAATAAGATTCACATTGAAGGAGATTCATTAGTAATTGTAAACATGTGTAAGGAGAGGAAAGTCATAACTGGCATCTAAGGTATATTTTAGAAAAGGTGTGGAAATTAATAGATGAGTTTGAAATCTTTCATTTCTCACACATGTATTGGGAGAGGAACAAGCTTACAAATTATTTAGCAAATATGGGGTGTCAGAAAATTGAGGTAACTATAATGGAAAATGATGATGGACTAAAAGCCTTTTCTAATCTACAAGAAATCATAAATCAGGAAAGTTTAGATAATATGCTCTGAGTTTGGAAAGCACAAGCATGATGTTAAGTCTATGGGTGATAAATAATGTCATTAATTTAGCTACACATTTAATTCATACTAGGGAGGCGGTGAATGTTACAAGTATGCGTAAGTTTGGTTTTGTTTTCATTGATGTCAACATAGTTCAAGATGTTGCAGAGAAAGGAATCAAGTGTTGCAGGTTGTGCATGTATAGTTGAGATGTTGATGAGATGTTGTGAGTACATGGAGCTATCTTTATGATGTTCTAGGTGTTGATATGATGAGTTGCCAAGTGCTTTTGAGAAATAGTGAAAACAGAGTTGTGTATGTTCAAAATGTGCTCCGGTTTATGCTCCACATTTCTTCTATGTTGATCCTATGCTTGTGCAGATCTGAAGTGTTGTTTATGGGCATCTTTTGATGGTACATCATGATTTGTGGTTTCTGGTTTGATGGAGAGTGAAAGTTGTGTTCACTGGTGTGTGAACTGGTTTGGTAGAGTTGTTTATCTGTGGACTGGAAGAAATGTTTCTACTCCGCATTCCTCCATGGGTTTGTTTTAGATCTTGTGGATCTAGTAGAAGGCTTGCTAAGGTGTTATCTATGTTTTGGAAAAGGTGTTCATGGTCTGGTGCTCTAGAAGTCAAGTTTCAGAGTTGTGTGTGTATGTGTAGTCCGGACGGACTGGTGAGAAGTGCTATGTGTTTGAAGGTTGTTTCATTTTCTGCAGATGAATCTGAAGGCATCTGAGATGTATTCCAGTGTATGTTGAAGTGTGTTATGTGGTCCACATTTTTTCTTCTTGTTGTAGAAGCGTGTTCTTCAAAGTTAATTTGTGTTTTCATTAGGTTTGGCTGACCTGGTGTTTACACTTCATGCAAAGAATAAATATCAATTAAGGAAGAATGTGATTGATCTGAGACATTGGTTTGGGTCTTGGTTAAGTGTTGGATTGGTCCACTCTCATTCTCTTCCACCATGGGAATGTTGAGTTGCCAACCTAGTTTGAATTTATGATTTGAAGTGTGTGTAGCCGACCTTGGAGAAAGTTTCTAAGGTTGAAGATGGTATAAATACAAGTCGAGATGTTATGAATTGAATCAATCAAGAATGCCACAAGTGTGAGAATCAGAGTGTGCGAAAGTGAGTTGAGGCAGAAATACTTTAATGTGTTAGATTCCTAAAAGCAGTGAGCTAAAGTTATCTATAATTCTTTTGATCAAGGTTGCAGATGTGTGTAATCTGTTGTGGTGGATCTTTTTGTTATATTTTTTATCTATAGGAAGTGAGCCTCCTTCTAGACAGTGAGTCTTATCTGTAGGTAGTGAGCCTTGTATCCAGACAGTGAGTCCTTTCTAAGCAGTGAGCCTCTTTGTAATTGGTTTTGGAATTACTTTATATTGTGAGCTAATCCTCATTGTGGTTTTTCCCTTATTGGGTTTTCCTCGTAAATCCTATGTTTCTTCTGTTGATATTGCTTTCTATTATTTGCATTTCATGTTCATTCTTAATAATAGAATAAAGTGGATTTGAAGTTGATAATTGTTTGAGTTTTAAAGATTGAGTTTGGTGACAACTGATTCACGCCCCCTCTCAGTTGTCTTGCGCCTTTCAAAAATTGGTATCATAGCTTGGTTCCTTTGAAGAAGCCTAACAGATTGAGGAAGATCCTGAAGATTGAACAAATGGATGATAAAGAAGAGCTCTAGCATGCACTTGAAGATCTTTACATGCCTGAAAGTGAAATTTTTTTTTTGAAAGAGAATCTTGATGAGGCAAATGAATGTGTCTAGAAACTGAAAGAGAAATTGAAGAAAATCAAGGAAAGTGAGTGAGCAATCAAAACAAGCTAATGAAGAGGTTACCAGATTGAAGGTGCAAGTGGATGAAAAGAAAAGAATTGAAGACTGTATGAATATAGTGGTGCAAAGCAAGACTAATGAATGCACTAGGCTTGAACAAGAAGTGATGAATTTGAAAGTAGGTTTGGAGAAAGCAAAACTCTGTGAAGACAATTTCAAGAAAAGCTCCACTAAGCTTGATGAGTTGATTGTAGGGCAGAGACCTTCTAAAGACAAAGGTGGTTTGGGAAATGAAGCAGGTGAAATCTCTAAGGTTGTGTAGGCCTCAAATCCAGTGGACAATCAAAAGACTCAAGATAAAGGGAAGCAAAAAAGAAATCCAAAGAACTTTGCTAGAAGACCACATATCAGACAACCAAATGATCAAAGGTACCCATCTTTCAATGGTGTTTGCTTTTCATGTAATAAATTTGTTCACAGGGCAACAAGTGCAAAAGTAAAATAAACTAGTATGCTAGTTCCTTCTCTGGACAATGTTTTGCATGCAAGAAATTTGGACATAGAGCTACTAAATGAAGATCTTAGGTGAGGATGATTAGTGAAGTGATGATGAATAGGTTTAATGGAGGTAGAATGAATCAATATTTTGTTGGCTACTGCTATACATGTAACACATTTGGACACAAATAAAATCAATACAGATCAAGGGTTAATGAAGGTCAAACAAATCAGAGAAATGTTGTCTACTATAACTGCAACAAACCAGGACACATTTCAAGAGTTTGTAGAAGTAAAAAGGGAAAGCAGTCTACTTCGGTAAAGAAGAATGAACCAGTGAAGAAAATTGAAAAGAATGAGGTTAAGCAAGAAATGAAAAAGATATGGAGGAAGGAAGACGAGCCATAGATGACAGATGTGTCTGTTCCCTCATCTAGTGCAGACAATTCCTCTAGGAATTAGACCTAGCATGGTCTTAGGGGGAGCATTAATAGAAAATTGTTCAAACCCCCTGATATATGGTGTGTCAGATGTTGGCACGAGAATATGTTGTATAGAATGAGTAGATAGAGGTTATGCAAAATAAATTGGAAGGACTTCAGTTATTAGATAAACCGAATATGGTCTATAAGTTGAAAAAGGCATTTTATGGACTCAAATAGGCTCCCAGAGCATGGTATGCAAGATTGAACAGGTATTTGACACAACAAAAGTTTAGCAAAGGCTCCACAAATAGTAATCTCTATTTCAAAGTTGAAGGAAACAAAATTTTGATAGTAGTTGTGTATGTTGATGATATCATCTTCAGAGGAAATGAAGGTATGTGTAAGAGATTTGTAGAAGATATGCAAAAATAATTTGAAATGTCTATGATTGGTGAGTTGAATTTCTTCCTTGGACTGCAAGTGAATCAAACTAATAAGGGGATATTCATTTCACAATCAAAGTATGTCAAAGAGTTGTTGAAAAGGTTTGGAATGGATGACTCCAAACCGGTTAGTACCCCTATGGTGACCGGATGCAAGCTAAGCAAGAAAGATGAATCTCCTAAGGTTGATTAGAGCATGTACAAATCTATGATTGGTGGACTATTGTATCTTACTGCTACAAGACCCAATATCATGCATATAGTATGTTTGGTTGCCATATTTCAAGTAGAACCAAAAGAAGCACATGTTACATTTGTGAAGAGGATATTCATATATCTTAAGGGCACTCCGTATTATGGCATGTGGTATCCTAAGGATACTAATTTTACCTTGAGTGCTCACATTGATGCAGATTGGGTTGGTTGTGTGGATGAACAAAAGAGTACAAGTGGTGATACATTCTTTCTTGGTGGAAGATTGGTTTCATGGCTAAGCAAGAAATGAAATTCAATTTCTTTATCCATTGCAGAAGCAAAGTATATTGCTACAACATCTTACTACACATAGGTTTTGTGGATGAAGTAAAAATTGAAGGACATATGAGTGATATGTGATAAGCCTATACCTATCTTCTATGATAATACAACTGCTATAAACATTTCAAAGAATTCGGTAATGCATTCAAGGACAAAGCATATATCTATTAGATATCATTTCTTGAGAGAGAAGGTATTGAAGAATGAAATCAAACTAGAGTATGTGCCTACAAAGGATCAAATTGCAGATATATTTACTAAGGCTCTTCCAAAGGATACTTTTGAGTATCTCAGGGAGAAGTTGGGGGATATTGGCCCTCCTTCTCTGAACAAGGTGCACATGGAAGTGCATCAGTCTAGTGGATACATAGATTCTTCATTTGTCTAGATTGATAAACGGGTCTACTCCATAGGGGGAGTAAAAAGTTTCATTGTTGCAGTATGAGTTGTGTTGGTGCACTCCTAAGGGGGAGTGATAAGAGTTTTTGTTATTTTCCATTGATGTCAAAGGGGGAGAGAGAGTCATGTGAAAAATAGTAAAAGGGGGAGAGAAAAAGAAGCCAAAAAGGGAGAGATTATTGAGAGTGCAAGAATATATTGTGTAGAAAATAAAGGAGAGTTGTATTTGGTGGTTTTTCACATCATGTGTTGCCATCAATGACAAAGGGGGAGATTGTTGCAAGTATGAGTAAGTTTGGTTGTGTTGTCATTGATGTCAACACAATTTAGGATGTTGTAGAGAAATGAATCAAGTGTTGTAGGTTGTGCATGTATAGTTGAGATGTTGATGAGATGTTGTGAGTACATGGAGCCATCTTTATGATGTTGCAGATGTGCTAATATGATGAGTTTCCAAGTGCTTTTGAGAAATAGTGAAAACAAAGTTGTGTATGTTCAGAATGTGCTCTGGTTTGTGCTCCATATTTCTTTTTTGTTGATCCTATGCTTGTGTGGATCTGAAGTGTTGTTTATGGGAATATTTTGATGGTACATCCAAGTTTGTCATTTTTGGTTTGATGGAGAGTGAAAGTTGTGTTCACCGGTGTGTGAACTGGTCTGACAGAGTTGTTTTTTTGTGGACTGGGAGAAATGTTTCTGCTCCATAGTCATCCACTGGTTTGTTTCAAATCTTGCATATCTAGTAGAAGGCTTATTAAGGTGTTATTTGTGTTATGGAAAAGCTATTCATGGTCTGGTGCTTTGGAAGTTGAGTTTTAGAGTTGCTCTGTGTGTGTGCAGTCCAGATGAATTGGTGAGAAGTGTTCTATGTTTGAAGGTTGTTGCATTTGTTGCGGATGAATCTAAAGGAATATGAGATGTGTTCCAGTGTATGGTGAAGTGTGTTATGTGGTCCAAATGTTTTCTTCTTGTTGCGGAAGCGTGTTCTTCAAAGTTAATTTATGTTTTCATTAGGTTTGGTTGACCTGGTGTTTACATTTCATGCAAAGAATAAATATCAATTAAGGAAGCATGTGTTTGATCCGAGACGTTGGTTTGCATCTTGGTTAAGTGTTCGATTGGTCCACTCTCATTCTCTTCCACTTTGGGAATGTTGAGTTGCCGACCTAATTTGAATTTATGATCTGAAGTGTGTGTAGCGGATCTTGGAGAAAATTTCTAAGGTTGAAGATGGTATAAGTACAACTCAAGATTTTATGAATTGTATCAATCAAGAATGCCACAAGTGTGAGAAGCAGAGTGCGCGGAAGTGAGTTGAGGAAGCAATACTTTAATGTGTTATATTCCTGAAAGCAGTGAGTTTAAGGTATCTGCAATTCTTTTGATCAAGGCTGCAGATGTGTGTAATCTATTGTGGTGGATTTTTCAATTATATTTTGTATTTGTACGCAATGGGCCTCCTTTTAGACAGTGAGTCCTATCTCTAGGCAGTGAGCCTTGTATCCCGACAATGAGTCCTTTCTGGGTAGTGAGCCTCTTTGTAATCAGTTTTGGAGTTACTTTATATTGGGAGCTAATCCTCATCATGGTTTTTCCCTTATTGAGTTTTCCACGTAAATCTAGTGTTTCTTGTGTTGATATTGCTTTTTGTTATTTGCATTTCATGTTCATTCTTAATAATGGAATAAAGTGGGTTTGATGTTGATAATTGTTTAGGTTTTGAAGATTGAGTTTGGTGACTACTGATTCACCCTTCCCCTTTCAGTTGTCTTGTGCCTTTCAATAGTGAATAGGTAGATCCAAGACAAGCATGGAGTCTACAAATGTTTATGAGTTCATCTCATGAAACATTTTTGATTTACCCCAGGTGTTTGATGTAGGAGCATCCAGGGCGAAGAGAAATCTTGCATCATCATTTTGTGCTTACTTGTTTCAAATAAGGGATGATCATGTTCTATCGGTAGGATGTTCCTTCAGTTCCCAGTGACATATTGATGGTGTTGGTGGTAGTAGCAAATGGAGTTCATCGGTGTGAGGTTCTCTCATTGGTGGGATGATATTCTTTGTCCCACCAGCAGAGCGATGGAGTTATAACAACAAGAGTGAAACATTTTGATGGTACCCTATTTTGTGTCCCAACGACAGTTTGATGGTTGCAGTGAGTGAAGGAGCATGTTGAAGTCATGTCAGCAAGAGATTAACATATTGGTGGGACGTCGTTCTTTGTCCCACCGATGGGGTGATAAAACATATCAAGGTGATATTGTAGTGACAAGGATGTATCGACGAGACTTTGGGATGAGTCTCAACGATGGGCTGATGGAAGGTGTGCAAGCCAGGAGATCGGAGAGTTAGGGAACTTAACAACCCCGTGACTTGGTTATAAAATTCATGGAATCTTCATCAGGGCAATGGAGGTAGAGACTTGAATGGTGCGAGGATTGGTTGAACTGTGAGTTGGTGGGATAGACAAACCCAGTTGTGACACATGGCATGATTAAATTGCTAACGAAGTACAGACAGGTAAGCATAGTCAATGGGAATCTCAAAGGCACTGCCAACACATGTGAGAAATTTCTGTCAAGGAGACATGGACCCGTCAGACATAGATTTACAAATGTCTCTTCAACAACGAGAGTTACATAGCTATGAGCAAAGCACTATTGATGAGACAAAGAGGTATCGATGAGAGATGATCAAATGTCTCTTCAATATTTCAAAGTCACATTCCTCCAGTTCCCAGCGATGACTCGATGATGATGGAGTGTAATGGGTTCATCGGTGTGAGTGTACAGTATCAGTGAGACATCAGTCTTGGTCCTAGCGATGGGGCGATTGGTGTGAGGTGGCCATATCATCGGTGGGACACTAGATTTTTAGCAAGAGTCAAGTTGGGGTTACATCGACAACTTGATAGCTATGTTTTCAACAAGTCATTGGAAACTCCACAACCTCCAACTAGAGGTTCAAAGGTTCTAGTTTTTAGTGACATAGGGATAGAGGTTCTAAATTTTAGGTTTGAAGTGACTGTGTGATATGGGAGATTATAACAGGTCTCTTCAACATTGTAAAGTCACGTAAAGGTCAACTCAATGAATCAATGTTGACACATGGAGCTTGAGTTTGTCAATGAGACATAGGCTCATTGGTAAGAGATTCTCTTTGATCTCTTCGACATCCCAAGGTCAGGTAAATGCAGAGTGAGCAAAGGCTTTAGGTGCAATCGTCAATGAGACTCTGCAAGATCGAAGAGAGAACTTCAAAAGTGGTTTTGTAAGTGGGTGAGATGCATATAGTGTATGCAATGTAATTTTGGGGAAGTTTTTTCAAACTGCCAGTCTTAATATAGGGAAAATATGGGGTTATTGTAAATGTTTAAAGTCACTGGTCCTAGATATGGGGATATTGTAGATATTTATAGTTAGTGGTAGTATAGATTATACACGGGGCTTTTCTGTTAATTATTTATGTAGCAAGCAAGCGTGATATCAATCTTGGTTGTCAAGAACCATGGAAAATCTTATTTTGTAACATTTCATTATATATTAATATATATATCAACTTTTATCCTTTTGCCAAAAAAAAAACTTTTGAAAAATTGTCCCCGTGAAAAAATGGATCGAATATTTCAAAAATTGAGATATTTTATTGTGGAGGGACCCTACATGACCTTATAGGTTCAGATAAAACATTTGTAGGTTCCACAAATTTTAAGAAATAAACCATCATAGTTCAACAATCTTTTCGCACTTATGGCTCTTGAGAGATCATGTTGGTATAGTTTAGCTTGGAACAATTGGGACAATTGGGGTGCGAAACAAGACCTTGGCTAGTGTTCAATTGCCCACCTAGATGTCTTGGTGTTGTCTATTCGGCCCCATGATGCACAAAATGAAAATTATGTTTGCCTACAACTTTTCATTAAATTTAATTGAAATGATGCACAAATAGAGGCCTTCCCTATAATTCACTTTCTCACTTAGATGTGTTGGCACTATCCATTTTCCCTCACATGTCATTGATAACTCTACTCATATTTCATCTCTAAATTTTGGAACCTGTAAATTCATGCATCTATCGGTAGGTGTCAAGAAAGATTGACTATATGTAGAAGAAGCAAGAATTAGTTATGAATATCATAAATGAAATTTAACATCAAGTTGTGAATGAATTAAATTATGAAAAAGAGAGGCAAGTGAGGACAATACTTTCACAAAACATATTCTTAACACTTCATGCATGCACTCTTTGGATTATAAGATAATGATTCCTACGTGTATAAAATTAAAATTTTAGCATGATGGAGATAGGAACAAATGCAATCATGAAAATGACAAGAATTTTACAAAACATGTTAACCCTTTGTGCATTCTCCAAGTTGTAAGATAATGTGTCATGCATGTACGAAATTAAATTTTAGCATATGATGGAGATAGGAATGAATGCATTCATGAAAAGGGTAGGAATTTTACAAAAAATGTTCTTAACCCTTCGTGCATTCTCTGGATTGCAAGATAATGAATCTTGCATGTACATAATTAAATTTTAGCATGATGGAGATAGGAACAAATGCAATCATGAAAAGGGAAAGACTTTTGTAGAGAATGTTCTTAACCCTTCACGCATTCTCTAAATTATCAAGATAATGAGTCTTGCATGTACAAAAATAAATTTTAGCATGACAAAGATATGAATGAATGCAATAATGAAAAGGGAAAATACTTTTATAGAACATGTTCTTAACCTTTCATGCATTCTTTGGATTATAATATAATGAGTCTTGCATGTACAAAATTAAATGTTAGCATGATGGAGATGAGAACGAATGCAATCATGAAAAGAATAAGACTTTTAACTAGTTACATGAGTAGTCCTGAATGTAAGAACTTTAATTTTATCATTGTGGAGGTGTGAATGGATGTGATCATGAAAAAGAGAAGCCAATGATCATAGATATTTTGAGACTTTTTCTTAAATCATATGAATTTTCATGAGATGAGTTCTTTCATTGGTTACACTCATTCAATCTATTAACATAGAATGTAAAAACCCTAGGACCTATCCACTCTCCAACTATCTATTGCAAAATCCTATCGAGTTTGCAAGAAAAATGAATTTTAGGGCTTGTAAAGATGTGATTCTCACGAGCCAAGTGGTTGCTTATTGCATGTAAAATTTTGTTATACTAATATTTCTACATCTTTTAGACTTTTAGGCATGCCTTCAATATATATTTTGTTGTTCACATATTTGGTGCAATCCAACTTGAACAAAATGCTTCTCTTCATAATGATACATCTCCCACATTAGATGCAGTTATGAATGTTGCATCTTGCTCATTTATGAGGGGTAATTCAAGTAAGAAAGATGGATCTCAAAACTGAAAGATATCATAACATAGTAAATCCTTGTATACAATTTTTTTTATCTCAAGTGTTGCATCCCCTACATGCAAAAAAAGGCCCTTATAGTTCTCAAGCTTGTGAAAAGTACGAAACTAATTTTTTTAGTGACCTTAACCAAGAATGCAACATCCAAATATTTTTAGTGAACTCTTATGAGATGTATTCTTTAACTAGTTACACTCATTCAATCCGTTAGCATAAAACATGAAAACCCTAGGACCTATCCACTCTCCAACTATTTGTTACAACTCTTTGTTGAGTTTGTAGGCATAATGAATTTTAGGGCTTGTAAAGATACAATTCTTACAGGGCCAAGTGGTCACTTATGGCATGTAAAATTCTATTGTACTAATGTTTCTACATATTTTAGAGATGGATGGTAGAGTTTTTTGTTTTACAATCATATAAAAGCAACAAACATTCTTGTTTTTAGGCATTCCTTCGCTATATATTTTGTTGTGCAAGTCTTTGGTGCAACTCAAGTTGAATAAAATACTTCTCTTCATAATGATACATCTCCCATGTCAGATGTAATTCTGAATGTTTCATCTTGCTCATTTATGAGGGATAATTCAGGTAAGAAAGATGGATCTCAAAATTGAAAGATATCATAAAATAGTAAATCCTTGTAAACCATTTTTTTATCTCAAGTATTGTATCTCCTCCATGCAAATAGAGGCCCTTGCAATTCTCAACCCTATGAAAATTATGGAACCAATATTTTTAGTGACCTTAACCAAGAGTGCAACATCTAGAGCTTTTCTCCTTGTAAGTTTTTATTTCTATCCAAAATATAGAAAGGATTTGATGATTGTTTTAATTGAGGTTAGTGTAGTTTAGGATAAAATAAACTCATTTTTTATGTCCTATAAATGTTACACATCATTCAAAAATATTTTGGAGACTGCTAGTTACCAAATAAGAAAGTAGAATTAAGATTTGTTCATCACAAGAATCGTAGAGTATGGTGGCATATGCTTGAAACCTTTAGGGGTGGAAGGGAATATGGAGTACATTGGAAAATATTTGTCATTGATAATAAGCTACATGAAGGAGACAACTGTGTTTTTAATTTGATAAACGAAGTGAAGCACATTTTCATATTCTATGTTAACAAATAGTTGGAGAGTGGACTTGTAATGAAAACCCTAAGACCTTCTTCTACGTTGAAAAAACAAAGAATTGGATGTTTCTTTCTTATTTAATTAACAATCAAAGCCACATAATTTAGTCATCACTAGAATATTCACATATATGCAAGAATGTAAGAGGGCACATTCTTGTAAATTCAATAAACCTCTAGATTATGTGTGAAATACGTATCTAGGTTCCATGTGTATCACGTGGACTTGGGTTGTATACTTGGTGAGATATTGTTTGTGTTATCATGTTACATCTAATAAGATATGTATACAAATTTTAAAGGTAACAATCACCATAGTTTATGCAAGTGCACAAGTAGATAGATAAAGTTATCAAAGGATTTAGAGCTTGAGGAGATCAAGAGGAATGTAGGTATGAGAATGGGTGCGTGTAAAAATTAATAGATATGGTATGTGATCATTGGTCAAGTCTAGTTGTAGCAATCAATTTTTTTGAGACTCAACATTCTCCTTTGAATTAAAAATAGACATTAGTCTAAGGGTTGAAGTGGTGTTGCTTTCCAAAATTGAATCACGAGATGATCTCAATGCTTAATTTTTGTAGAGATAGGTGCTTATGTGTATATTATACTATGTACATGGAAATCATAACTTGCATATACATGGAAATAAAATATGATCACATTATTTAGCTACAAGTAAAACAAAATTTTAAATAGTGCATTGATGTAGCAAGTGGTTCCAATAGAAAGAGATAAGTATTGTTGAAACTCTTAGGTCCTCATAAATAGACGGCTAAGAGCTAAGTAAGTTATGAGAACATTTTAAACCATTTAAGTTACCAATACATAAAATATTTATATATATTGATCTCGATAAGGCCATGAGGGCATACAAAAATTCATCAACATGTCATACAATTCCATGAGGCCAATGTATTCTCTCAAACTACAAAATATCATCGATACATATAGCCATACAAATTATATTACCTATGTGTCATGTACAAGCATACAAAGTAAATTCATCTATGAATCTTGAACACTATTGTTCAAAAATTTGAACTCTTTTAGCTCAACTAGACATTGAACCTCAATCCCTTGTATCACTCTTGCACCCCTCGCTATTTTGTAGGTCAACCTATATATATATAATAAGATTCTAAGCCAAAGTCTATAACTATAAAAATTATTTAAAATGATATATATTATAAACACACAACATATTGATAGTCTAGTTCTTTCCTATGACAATTGACATCATCAAGGGAGGTTTGTCCTCGCACAAGAGTATTTACATCAATCTATAACATAACAAAGACATATTTATCAATTATTTGCTAATACCTATTGATATAAATTGATACAAAATAATCATTATCAAACATATATGTTCATGCTAATACATGTGTTAAGGACATTGATGATGACATTGCAACACTAACACCAACATCCAAATTTTCTCGTATACCAGGAGGTGTGACAATTGAATTCATCAACTAAACAAATAATAATAGATTAAACTCAAAAACAAATATACATAAACAATAAATTTAAATTTTTCAACAAAATTAAATTAAATGTGTTATAGTGTACCTGAGTAAATCCAATGCCACAACCATCCATATCAACATGCATGCTAGATGGTGATGTAATGCCCACCTATTCAACAAAAGGTTATATTTTGAACTACTAAACATTATTTTGAATATAGTATTATTTTATTTTGATATATAATAAAAAATTACCTCCAATATAGATGTAGTTTTACAACTTGTTGGAGGGAAGGTCGATGCCATACCACCCTTTGACATCACACCATAAAATGAATAATATTTGTATCAATTTAATCTAGTTATTTAATTAAAATCAATTTACATTTACAGATTTTAAGTATAATATATAATATGTTATAAATTCTTATAAAATACATGTATGTCACTAGGATACCCATCATTCAGTAGCTCATCAATCATTACCATATTATTTGATGCACCACCTCAATCACCCACTGTACTCCCATAACATCTAAAATGACAATGAGTACATCTGTGGGAGGTGGCACCCTCTGTACCCTCCACATCATTGTTTCTTCCAAAGCATAGATTAGAACAATTCACGCATAGGTGACAACTAGGAGCACTAGAACTAGATGGTTGAGTTGTTGGAGCATCTGTTGAAGAAAAAGGTTGGATATTTGTGTGCCATGCTCAATAAGTATGTTTATGAGACTAGCAATTATGCAATGGAGAGTCTACACCTCCATAGTATCCTTGATGACTAATGGAACCATCATACAATAATAGGTTTTTGTGCTAGTGATCTTTGTTGTTGATGGTTTCCTACCTGAAAAACTCCTGGTCTTCTTGCGTAGAGCCTCCACCTCTACCCTAAAACTCCCTCATATTAAAATAATTGGGAATTTCATGAAGAACAAACTCACAATATAGTTTTTTCAAAAAACATAACGACACCTCATGATTATTTCATGGAGGTTGGTCAAAGACCATCCACCACCCATCCCAAAAAATATTTTTTATCTCATCATGCACTAATGTATTGGAAATATATTCAAAGCCACAACAAGGGGTTGATTGGTTCTAGGATCCGTAAAAAGAGCACATATTTTTTTTTCATTGTCTTTCTTTTTCAGTTCATCATAGATAATTTTGTCGTATAAAATTCATGACATGAATCTTTATAATTGCCATTGATTTATTTAACTTGGCATTGTGTCAACAATGATTATCATTGCCAATAGTGGCATGGTGTGATGGTTAAGTTATGTTATTATTCTTGCCATCAAGGTTCAAACCCCATTGGGGTGTAATTGTTGAGAATCTATATTGGGGATGAGGTCCCTCATTTGTGACCTCACCAATTCATAGCTTCGGGTCAAAAGCATTTACCCATGTCTTAATTAAAAAAAAAATCGATTAGCATTGCTTCTAATGATGATGCAAGTGATCTATGATCAAGGTTTGCTGTTGAAGCCTTCAATTTGGAAACTAATTCTGTAATTTGAAGCTTCTTTTAGTTATAAATTCCCTACCAAGTCGTCTTGGCTTTGTCTAGGGTTTGTTGGAAGGGTTGGAGAAGAGCTAGGTATTGTAGGGTTGTCTTCAAGCACTTCTTCATTCAAATTTGGCTCTGGATCAAGGTTTATAGGATCTATAAAAAAAAATAATTGAAAACATGAAACTTATAAAAAAAAAATTATTTTTTATTGCAAACCAAATTTGATTCTAATACACTAGAATTTAATGCTTGCCTCTTCTACGACATGGCATTGTGGAGTTGCTTGTGAAATTTGCAAGCCCTAAATGCATTTTGGAGAGCTAAAGGAGGAAAACACAAATTGGAAGTTGTGGCTATAGGTTGCAAAATGAGGGCAGACATTTTATGTTTTTTCTTTTAATTGAACAAAATGTGTTTTCATTATGTCAAGCTAAAAACATAGTTGTCTTTTGACTTCAACATAATGCGAGCATGTTTTGTTTAGTTAAAAACACAAGTGTATTTTTTAAAATTGAAAACGTGTTTTTTGGAAGTCATAAAACACACTCACATTATGGTTTGGTCTTGCCAAGCCATAACATGAGCGTGTTTTGTGATTTTCCCAATAATGCACTCGTGTTTGCTTTATTTTAGGCACATTGTCCACTTTTTTGTACACCATTTTTGTGCACATACCCAGATAGTCATTAATAGTATATAACAAATAGACATTAATAGTATAACTAAAAACCCCATATATGCACTTACAATACAATGGCTGCAACATTTACATCCTATAGAATAGATAGGCATTAATAGTTTAGAATAGATAGAGACATATACACAAAATAGGCATTTACAAAACATTTACATCATATAGAAGAGATGGGATTTATAGTACAATGGCTACAACATTTACATCCTATATATACACATTAACAATTTAGAACAAATAGTTGCATATACACAACAAATAGGCATTTAGAGATCATTTACCCAACAATGATAACAACATTTACATCATATAGAACTTATAGGCATATATAGAACAATGGCTACAACAATTACATCATATAGAACTTATAGGCATAAATAGAATTGTTACATTATTCATTGGCATTAAATTCAATTCATTTATTTCATCTATATTAAAAAGAGATAAATAGTTGTCTTATTTCTATTGATCAATATTTATCTTGAAATATTAAATTGGGTGATGTTTAAGAATAGCACATCAAAGATGTAAATATCTACCTAATCCAATTATTTTTTGATAAAATAAGCAACATTTCCAGGGTGTTGTACCCTTTACATTGAAAGCCCACAAGGCCAAAAAGAAGCTAGTTCAAACTAGGAATGAACTAGGAAAAGAGGACATGCCACACACAAAAATAGCTGACAGACAACTATTGAACCACATACTAGGACTAGACAACCCCAGAATTTGAGGGGACTAATCTGACTCCCTTAACCCTAGGCTGCGAAGTTGCAATAGATTGAGGGAGTCACTTCTTCTTTTTCAGCACAATAGACCAGGAAAACTTGGAATCTAAGTCCACCGAGTGAGGTGAGAGAAGAAAATCCACAATAGCCACCATGGGAAATGAGCCACCACGTAGCGAGGGAGTCGACGGTGCAAGAAAGGAGACAAGATCAATCGAAGGACCAACAGAGGCATTCAACGAGGTTCGGGTAGGCTCAGACTGAACAATGTTAGCAGATCGAGGCAATAGTGGCTCCACAGAAGGGATAGTCGGAAGAGGAGCCAGGCAAGACACAAACTCCCGAGAAGACTCAGCAAGGTCATCCTCTACAGAAGAACCTTCCGAAGGAGGAGAACCCACTGTGAGATGATCCGAGAGAGCATCCTTTCACCAAGTAGCAGTGCCCTTGCAATGGGCATGTGGGAAACCAGAGGCCAAATGACCCACAGAGAAATATCTCCTACACCGAAAAGGGAGACCCTCATAGTCCAAGAGCTGCTTCCAAGGTACGTCCTCCACCAATAAGACTATATCACCAATTGTTATCATAATTTTATGAAATCATTAAAAAACTCAAATGGTTGTTGGTTCATTAGTGAGAATACTTGGTTTACAAAGAGTTTACTAAAAATTAATTTGTACAGTGTATAAAAGCCTAATGCTCTATAACAAATGCAAATATATTAATAAGCTTGGTAGTTCACTTTCCCCTCCTGACAACATGAAACCCAACTTGGAGAATGCACCAACCATTTAGTTCAAGTCTTCCAATGTCTTGGAGGGGTTACTTTGATTCGTTGCCAACTAGGTCTTTTGTTGTGAAAAGGCATTCATTTGTTGTGTCAAATCCACATTAGAATCAAGCATGCTTGCAAAAACCTTGACAAAGAAGACATTTGCAGGAAGACATAAATGTAAAGCATTTGGAAAGTTCATAGGGAGATGAATCATTGTTAAATATTGTAGGTCCATATTGTGGAGAGTTTGACTAAATGTCATGGCTTCCATTCTAGGGTTGGTAAATGTTAGAGATCTATTAACGTTTGGAATCCACTCTTGAATAGCTTTTTGCATTAGATAATGGGTAGTAGAGTTGAAGGAAGGTTATTAAACTTAACAAGATGATGCCATCAAATTAAAGATGGAGCAAAGTTAAAGCTATGTCTAAGCCAAGAGCTATTCTAGATGAAAATATAAACTTCTCACCAAGCATTCAAAATACTCTTAATAGGCAGGGAAGATTTCAATTGGAGGAATCTCGTATTCAACAAACTTGGATTGTATATGAACCCTTCCCCATTTCCCCTACACAATGACCAACTCAATTCTAATAATCAAGCAATAAATGAAATTAGAATTACAAATTAATTAATAGATATTAACACTTAAATATAAATGATGAGTAAGAGGTGAAAGTGGATTAGTTTTATTTGTTGATTTGATATAGTAGAGGATGGATATTATGATGTATATGGTGCTCAATATTCAAGATTGAGATTTCAATATCAGATGCACATTGTCCAAACTATGACAAATCTACACTATGATTTTGGCTTGCTCAAAGATGAGGTTGCATGTGTAGTCTATTCTTTAGACAAATCTATTCTCTATAAAATCTACTTATGTGAACCACATCTTTGGAGAACCCTAAGAGAATGAGGTTCAAAAGCGACACACCAAGTGAAGATTCTAGGAATATTGCATCTTATGGCTTAAATATGCATCAATATTAAAAGTAAAACAAATGAGATAAGAATAGGGTGAATAGAAAAGGAAAACCCTAAATGTAGGTGACCCCTAAATACATTTTATTCCTTACAAGAAACTTGCCAACAACTAACCTAAAAACATGTATTAACATTACTAATATTTGTATGGTTTATTTATTTAACATTTATAATTATATAGAAATTACCATTAATGTGTTCATTTACTAAAACATGCAATTTTCTAATACTTTTGTTGTAGAAAAGAAATAGTTAAATATGCCTTTGGGGTTATGTTATTAATAGTCATTAAATGGAAAACTATTCTACTTAGGATTCATAGTTCATCTAGCAATATCTTTGAAACCTTTACAAAAACCATTATTAAATATATTTGGCATATTAGATATAATGTAGAGTAAAAAGAAAAATAACAGTACATAAACTCTATTAATAACTCCATGAATAAATGTAGGCAAACCCTAAACCTATTGGGGGTTTAAAAAAGCGTCTTAACATTATCAAGCACAATAGCATTCACAGACTATAATGAATAGAGAACCAACTTCACAATATTATCAACAAACAATAAAACTATTGATAACCCATTTGCATAAAGAATTCAAAGAAATGTAAACTTAAATTTATAACTTAAACCAGGGAAGTCACACTAAGTACTAATAGAAGATAAGAGTTCCCATAAAGAATAAATATGTTACAGAACACAAAATATGCCCATGTTCATAAACACCTTCGAACACCACTTTTGAAGTTTGCAATCTTTTGAATTTTTGTACAAAGTTAAAGAAATAAAAAGCATCACACATTCAACTTGAAATTACAAAATGCCAAAGAAAAGTAAAAACTAGAAAACCATTATTCAAAGAAGTGCCCTCAAAACTAGAGAAGCTTTATCTTAGTGAGGATACAAATCCTCAAAAAACTAAAAAACCATTAAGGAAAGAAGCACCCAAAACAAATTTCTAATTATTCATTGCCTTAGTGAGGATACAAATCCTCACCTGGGTTGAACATTGCTCCACAATGACTTGGAATAGCAACAATCAATGATGCAACATTGGCAACCATTCCATTATTTTGGGAAACCTAGAAATATTGAAACCAAGAAGCATTCAACCAATTCAAACAAAAACAAACAATGATGTAAATTAGGAAGCACTAGCGACCATTCCATAGGTCCATGCTTACCTTAGCTATTACGATGGCATTAAAGAGGAGTAACAAGCAAGAACCATGCATTCACGATCATTCCTTCATGGAAGACTTAGTGAATACAAAGCAAAATCGAACATGTTTTAGTGCCTATTGAAACAAACATACGAGAAGAAATGCCTTAGTAGTAGGGTGTAGATGAATGAGAAAAGTGAGGTTTTGAAGCATTGCATGCTCAAATATTTGGAAAGTTGGCACCATCCCATACAAGTAAATGGGAAGGGACACAAAGTTAATGTGGTTAGCCGAGAGGGAAAGGATAGGCAGTACACATGTTAGGAAGTGGACTCTACCAATCTTATGCCATGCATATACCGGAGGTTGTCCCGACCCACCATTTATCACCCATCCAAATGGGTAGATAATTTACCCCCTCCTACTTCATCAACATACATGTGGCAAATTGGTTGAACACGGGAAAACAAATTGTTTTGGTCCATTGTAGAATTGCTGAGGTGACAAAAAAAAATTATTTATTTTTCGATCTACATAGACCCCGAGGTTAGCCTGCTCCACTATGGGCCCCTCACCCCTAGTGGTTTGGAATATAAGTTGAAAGGCAATATAACCATTTCAACAACTCATTGTTTGCCTTATAAGATTAAAAAAAAATTAGGTGATAAAAAGGACGTGGGAATAGCTGAAAACAATCTCGATGTGTTTAATGTGGTTCACTCAGTAATAAATTGTATGTGAGATCGCCAATTTGTACAAGTGGAAGCCAGATAAATACCAATATGGAACAAAAGGAATCAAATGGTGAGCACGCTCTGAAACTTTGATTTAATTTATAATTTACAAATGTTTGGTAAAGGTGATATCCATACAAATTGCATCGAATGGGACTGATTTTGAGGAAAATGGAAATCCGAGTAAAATGGATGTGGGTGCCTATGATAATATTCTTTATGGCAGATGGCACTCGCTCCACAGTCAATCATGCTATCATTCGCTCTAATAAACAAACAGAGAAACAGAATGTTAATGTTTTCGAATATGCGCATCACCCACAAGTCTTTTTTGAGGTTACCAAACCATTAGATGTTTCTCCTGTGCAAAATATATGTTCTGTAATGGTTCTGCAGCATGATTTTGTATACACTTATAACAAGCCTCCTATTACAGCTGCATACATACCACCTAAGGAATGTACGGTAAAAAGTAGTAGAGCTGTCCTGGAATGGAAGGCAACATGCAAGGGAAGGCAGTTTGATAGGATTGCTGCAGTGTGGTTGAGTGGCATTGAGATTCTCAGGACCTCCACTGCAGAGCCTACGAAGGCTGGCATTGAATGGACAATAGAGAAGGACATCACCAAGTATTCTGCACTCTTGAAGACCAACCAGACCTTGGTTGTTGAGCTTGGCAATCTGGTTGACAAGACTTACACGGGAATTTACCGTGTTAACATCACTATTCATTTCTACAAGCACCCACAACAGCAAGATGGCTTAATTCCTCCATCCAGTCCAGCAGATCTTGTCTTGCCAATCTCAAATTCATCTCCTGACAACGGTGGTTATTGGTTTCAGATACAGAATTCATCAGAAGTTTATTCGAGGGAGTTGCAGTTGCCCTTGAATGTGTATAAGGCGGTGCTCGAAATTTTTGTGTCTTTCCATGAGAATGATGAGACATGGTACTTAAATCCTCCCAATGATTACATTGAGGCCAACAATCTGACCAATATGCCAGGAAATGGAGCTTTCAGAGAGGTGGTGGTGCTTATAGATGGTGTAGAAGTTAGTGCCGTATGGCCTTTCCCGGTGATATTCACTGGAGGATTGAATCCTTTGTTCTGGAGACCTGTTGTAGCTATTGGGGCGTTTGATCTTCCTACTTATGACCTGGAAATCACTCCTTTTGTGGGAAAGTTGCTCGATGGAAAGAATCACACATTTGGCCTCAGAGTGACCGATGCTCTTAACGTTTGGCTTGTAGATGCAAATATGCATCTTTGGGTGGATGATAAGAGTGTAATGACAAAGGGAGAACTAATAAAATATGATGTCCCCTCATTTCAGCCTAAACTGAATTCCAATTTCAAAGGTTTAGATGGGTTATTCAAAACTTATGCTGATAGACAGATATCTTACACAGGTTGGGTGGAATCATCTCATGGAAATATCACTACACAATTCATTCAAAGGTTTAAGTACATCAACAAAATGAGTTTCAAGAACAATGGGGACGTACAAATTGTGGATCAAATCATAGGGACTGATACTCGCCTTATTGTGCAGACACCATCAAAAGTGGTACTTTCTACCCAAGTTTCAAATTCATTTCCCATGTATCTGTATTTTGCATCAGTAGAAAAAGGGAATGGCACATCTATGCAGACTGCAAACCTTTCCATGGCAATCAAAAGGGAGATTTCCACTCTTACACCTTCTGGAAGTTCATTTAGTTCTCTCAATAATTGTCAAGACGCACAGGGCTATATATATGTTAATAACAACTTAGTGACCAGTGGACTGGGAAGCACCCAACAGACATACAATTACCAGACTACTGAAGGCTGTTATTTTAGGAGCCTTAGTGTGAGCAACAGTACATTTTTTAAAGACAATGAAGACAACTTGTGTAGGTCATAAACAAAGCATCTCAGAAAAGGTCCAAATTTGATAAGCCAGTTGAATGTTAGAGCCGACGGTCTTATATGTGATTCCACTTATTTGGAAAGGTAGCCGTACCACTGCCATGCAGATATATAGATTCAAGGTCTAGGCAAAGCAAGTAATATCATTTCATCCACCTCCTTAGTCTTCTTTATTAGTAAAATATTAGAATTCTTGTCATGTTGTGCCTGCCTTATCGTTTCCTTCTATGCAGTTGAATGGTCACATATGATAACATTATATGTTGGATCTGAATATGAAAGATTTGAGGTAAGGAGCTCCACTAATTGGTAAATCAAGAGCAGGACTAAATTTTACTCCAAGAGTAATGTGCATTTTACACATTACTGCAATTATTACAGTATGTGCCTGTGAGATTTTTTCTCATGCTTTTTTACTTGTAATGCTATTAGAATTACAAAATAAGTATATTGAATTGAAAAAACCATCTATCCTGCTTTCAAAGCAGAACGACATTACATGCTCTACATAAAACATGTGCAGCCCCTCCATTGTCATTTGAGTGTGAAATTAGGTTGTCTTTAAAAAAAATCATCTATCCCGCTTTCAAAGAAGAATGATATTACATGCTCTACAGAAAACATGTGCAGCCCCTCCATTGTCATTCAAGTGTGAAATTAGGTTTGTATAAAACATAATTGCTGTTCTCCAGTTCATCATCTGTATTTGTAATAACATGCTATGAAGAGAACATCATTTTTCCTTGATAGACAGTAATTGTCAAGTCATCAAAATATTGTCCTAATTATATATGTGACGGATCTAAAGGGTTAAGAAGTCCTTTGATTCCCATTCTTCAAATTGTTTATTGTAATAAATCAGTACTGAAATGTTGCTAGATACCTACAGATATAGAAAGCAAAAAAAAAAAACACTCAGATTTATAATTGGACAGGAAAGCAAATGCAATTCTCCATGTTGTAGAATCATAGAGTTTTCTTTCATTATTGTTACTAGATCGTAAAAAAATCCTTAGCAGTAATTACATACTTAGCTCTAATATCCCAATTGAGATATTTTGTGATTTTAATTTAGGATACAACCATATTTGAAACTTAGAATAGGACAGCCAGTAAACATCAAAAACATCCAGCTAATAACAAAAGATGTCATCATATAATTTATCTCTGTTAGGCATTGTTGGAAGGAAAATGCTTATGTGAAACACCATTTGAAAGAAACCTATGCACTTGTCTGAAGATTTCGTGAGGCAATTAAACTAAGAAAGAAACACCAATGAAAGAAACCAACCCTACAATAAATCCCACGGAAATCATTTTTGCATATATAAAAAAACTTGTGTTTGCTCCTCCTTTAATTGTTTGACCTGTTTTTGTCCAAAGTGGTCCCACACAGCAATAAGGGTTTTGAGGGTTTGAATGGGCCTTTCGCATAAGCTTTTACAGTAGCTAAAGAGCACTCAAAAGGGTTTCTTACAGCACTTGCATTGTCAGAATAACCCTCAACTCTTCATTCACGTTCACTTCTTCCCTGTTGTACTCATTACCAGAAGAACCCAAGCTACTAATTTTCATTTGTAAATAAAAATGTAACAATCAGCTGAAAAAGGAACAGCAAAAAGAATGCCTAAAATCTTTGACAGAGTAAATGGACATAAATAAATAAAATCAATGCCTATTTCAGCCATGGTGACTGTAGCTTATCTGGCCCACAAATGATCATTCACTCAACGATGTCAAATGTTGACAATGTCTTATCTTTCCCTCTTGTTCAAGAAATGCCCATGTTATGTATTCAGATATCAACTGAGCCACTTGGCACTTTTATCAGTGTCCAGCTTAAGGTAAAATTGATGAATCCAGATTACCAGACGGCTGGACACTTGACAGAGCCCTTAGATTTTGTGATATTGTCAGTGAGGAGGGTGCCTGGAACCTTGCCAAACCTTGACCATATGCATGATGCAAGCAAATGAACCAACACTACTCTAAACCCTCATTCTCAAAGACAGAAGAAATGGAGATTTCAGAAGGAGTGTCTTACTTTGTTTGGACTGTGACTGTCCAGATCTTCATTCTTGGCGGTTGTGTTCAGTTAGAGATGGAACATTTTGCTTGTAGACAAAGGGTGGGGAGTTTACCCAGATTGAGATTGTAAAATTTCAACTACTAGATAATTTGAGCGATTTGTTTAGGCTGATTTTTGCCTGTACACAGTATTTTAGTTGGTCGATTGGTATTTGGACTTAGATAGGGTTTGAGAAACCTACCGGATACAGCGATCTTTACTATTTTCAGTTTCCAACACCATATGCGTGTCCTATTCACACACACATATATATGTATCGGTGTACGTATGCACATATATGTGTAGAGGAATAAATCAGATAATAAATTAATATAAAAACTAATTTAGATATTAGAATTGGAGTTTATTATTGTCGTATATGTAAACAAGTGTTATCTAGTGGCTACTACTTGTCTTTATGGTATCGTAATTCTTGTTTTTCGATTTGAAAAAAATAAATATAAGTTTTATTAATGTGAATAAAAATAAATGTAAGTTTTGTTAATTATAGTATTTTAGTATTGTTAATTAGTTTTTGCATGACCCAATGTTAGAACATAATGTTATTAGGGGTCATACCCTTATAACATTTATATATTGTTCTAATATAAGGTTATAAAGCCTTATATATTATATGCTTATTAAGCATATCTCATTTGAAATAATTATAGCCTAAATAATTAGATTATTGATTATTTATGAATGGGGGTTGTTGAATAGGTGTGACTAATACCCTTTCAAGTATTATGTCATCCTTCCTCCTATATTTAAGGAGGTTCTTTTAAGAGACAAGAAATTTGGAGATTTCATAGTGAATTATATCACTATGCACATGAGGTATTAGTGGTCATGTGGAAGTATGCAGAAAATTCCCCAGGGTTGGTCTATGTTATAATAGACCATTATTGTAAGTGTTTTAATAAAATGATGCTTTATGGGGTTTTTTATTAGAAAGGATTTTCCCCATATATATCTTGTGTATTGTGTAAAATCTATGCTTGTTTGATTGTCTTTATTTATTTTATATCTTGTTTATAATTATTAGTTTCCTAAGATCATAATTTCTATCATGGCATCAGAGTAGGTTAGGCTATACTAATCATCTTTACAATCTATACTAAAAGATATGAAGAACTTGATGAGAAACATCTTTATGCTCAACAACACATGTGTAAGGCCATTTTTCTAATACATATGATTTTCCTTATCTATTATTTTGAAATTAATCATTTTATTTTATTTTATAGATTTTTAATGGTGTATATTGATTTGTAATCACACTTAGTAGCCCAATTTTTCTTGGAAAAAATTACATGCATAACTAGATATTTTTATATTATTCCTTCTAAATCTCACCACAATAAACAAATAGAATATGCTCATATTAATAGACCATTGTCCCATGTTAAATATATCATTGAGCATTTATTTATCCTTGTATCTCTTTATGGTCACATTTTTGCAAAACTAGCTTTTGGATGTATGAAAAGAGAAATGATCTAGAGATCATCAAAAGGACCTTTAAAAATAAAATAAAATAACATTTGTCAATTCAACTATAGGGGGACATTAAAATGAGCATCTATTTATGAGTCATATTCCATTTTTTTAAAAAAAATATTTACAATCATATTCTAAATTATATACTAATTGACACATGTATCCCAAACCTCTTTTAAATATAACTGCAATTGACTTTAGTAGGATGACAAACTATGTGGATATAAATTCTTTTGTTAAGTTGTTAGATACACCACATTGTCTTCATATTCACCTATAGAAATCATTGTTATAATGTGCATTCCAAACAAAAATTCAAATCCACAAACACTTGATTTTCTTTTATTTTAAGAAAATACAAAAACATGAAATAAAAATCATTTAATGATATCTTTATTCTAAACTTTAAGCCTATCCCACAATCTCTTAAAACCTTTGTCCTCTTTACTATACATACATACTTTCAAATTACAATTTATTTAATATATCAATATCTTCCTTTTAGAGGAGTCAATATAAGATAGTAAACTTCTGGATAAAATTGTGTATATTTTTGCTTGATGTTTCATACCACACTTAGTGATTCATCATCAAGAAAAGGAGAATCACTAATGATGGATCACTAAGTGTGATCCAAAACGTCGAGCAAAAAATATACATAGTTTTATCTAGAAGTTTACTATCTTTTTAATGGATTGTGGAAAACTAATACCAACTATAGGAATCAATATTTCAAATGTATTGAATTTCACTCAAATATTATGCATTCTAAGTGTATGGTCGTGATCTTTACATTCTATGGTTGTGATCCCATGCTATATCATTCCCTATCAAAAAAATTGCATTCCAAGATAGAGTTTATTGTATGAAGGCCTTATACTATTCGTATAACAGTCGGGTTTATGCTAGTCACAACCTAGTTATGGTTCAAATCCCCTTCTTGTCATGACCTATTGGGAGTCCTGCAATTTTGCCACCATTCTTCTAAAAGATCATACTCATTCAAAATGGTACGAATCAATGAATATTTGGTAGAAGAAGAAAAATAAAATAATTGAAATATTACATGTACATATGCCTGATGCTTCATATTAGATGGTTCAATGTAGTTTAGATGATGCGCTAGTGATCAATAAACTTGGTTTGGTTTTGTTAATTTTTTTGCTCTTTTGCTTAATCAACTGAAGGAAAATTAAAAGGTCACAACCCCTATCTTCTTAAATATATTGCTACGAATAATACGATCTTTCATTTCTCAAGGAGATAAAAGAAATCTTCTTAAAAATACTAATGCATACAACACACTAAATATCCATTATTAGACTATGTTGCCATTGCCTATTATAGGCACACATCTCATGATTGACTAAGTGGTGAGGTAAATCCACGATCCATCACAAGGTAGTTTTATAAGCTTTAATAAGATGGATTTATATTTCAAATTCTCCTACATCGTCTTCAATATGAAAATATCAATGGATCACAAAAGGACATTAAAATTTGAGCATAAGCTTTATCAAATATAATGATCATTATGTCATTAAAGTCCCCTTCCACATAAACAAACTAATATATGATATAATGTAATCTAATGGAAGCATTGGATTCTTCGACACATCTCAAATAACAATATTGTTTAGTCATATCATTTTAAAGTAATCTCCATTAATCTTGTGCTATGAACAAAGCATTAGATCTATTATCAATATTTAAAACAATTTTTATGGTTTCATGGAATCATATCATGTTGTGATTTAAGTTGATGGTGATTTATGATCTCGTCATAAATAAGAGAGTTTATCATCTATCAAATTTATTTTACCTTCTAAGAGACGCATAAACAATGCCACACTTAATAATTATGAAAATTATATTTTTTCAAAATTCACTCTTATCTCTAAAATGAAGATATATCTTGATAATTGAAGAATATATGTTGTGACTTCATATAACTATCTAATTTGTGCCTCTATCTTTATTTCCATTTTGACATATTACATTATTTTCCGCAATTATCCAAAAGATGTCATTATTTCTTTTAAAGAATTCTAATTCTTTTTTATATTTTAAAATGGATAAATTCATTTCCTTTTTCCTAAGACACGAGGATGACAAAATGAATCTTTATGCTATTATAATTTCTTTTCTATTGAATGTTACTTTATCTAACATTATTTTTTGAGCTTCAAGTATCATCTAAAATTATTAGGTGTTGTTGATGGGTGTTTTTGTACCTTCTCAACATAGACATCATACAAGTATGTTGCCTCTCTTGAAAGGTAATTTCTGCAACTAAGTTTTAGAAATTTCCCCAAGGTCTCTCGCTCATGTCAAGTCATGACAATGCTTGGAATAGTTCAATTGGTTGATGTGATTTGTTGGTAATCACAAGGAGGCCTTTATGGTTCACAAAGCTTGGGAGTTTGGGTCTATAAATGGAGTTTCAAGGTTTTGGAAATGAATGAACAATAGCTACACATTTAGAATAGCAAGTTGAAACTCACTTCAATCACCAAATTTGACATTGTTTTGGTGTTTGAAATCCTAGACTAGAGCAAGGACTTGAAAGAAATAGCAAAAGATTAAAGGGTTGAGATAAGTTATTCTAAATCTAAACCAGAATGAATGGTAACAATAGAGGATGCTACAGTAGATAGACTCCCATAAAATTGAGTTTTGCTTGACCAAGAGAAACCTATAGCTACACAAAACTAGTGCAATCTTCAAGGGGTCTTTGCAGATTTTCAGGTTGTGTTGTTCACCTATTAGCATAAACAAACAACTGAACTTGAGTGAAAAATATAAAATAGCCCATACTAACTTTACATAACAATTTGTCATCAATAAATTGCCAAAAGTATGGGCTAGAAGTGCAACAAATACTATAACATCAGTCACCATTATTTAGCCATTCAAGAAACTAACAAACTAAAACAAACATGGAGGTTGAATCATGCATGCATAATGAGCAAACTCAAAGTAAACACCCAACTTTAATGCAATGGTTCCTTCTAT
The DNA here is from genome assembly GCA_007258455.2 of Sequoia sempervirens. Lineage (NCBI taxonomy): Eukaryota > Viridiplantae > Streptophyta > Pinopsida > Cupressales > Cupressaceae > Sequoia > Sequoia sempervirens. The sequence continues at coordinate 81,903,360 of VDFB02281492.1, read as the reverse complement.
TGCTGCAAAATGCCCTTTACAACAATTCACCACCTTACAAATGAGGAGCAAGCCCCTATTTATAGTTTTCCAAAAGTAAAATGAATGGCTAGGATTGATTTGCAATGAATAGCCCAGATTCAATACAACTTAGGGTTTCACCTACCCCCAATATTTTACAATATAAAAATACACCTATATCTTTTTCCCTATTTCGTCTTGTAGTCTATTTTGTCTTTTAGCTGCTCTATCTTGTAGCTGCAAACTATTGAAGTCTATCCTTTTGCTGATATGCTTTCTACATTTCTTCATTTAATTGGGTGAATCTTCTTGCATATTTACATCCATGGGAAACAAAAACATTCTCCTCAACCTTGGCATAAAGCTCTTCATTGGCAGAAAATAAAACAACCCCCCATGTTTTGTTTGAAAGAACTTCTTTAGCTATTATATGGCCTAAAACATATTCTTAGGCGAGTTTTGGCAATTAGATGTTTAGGTAGCATCTTCCTGGCTCACATCCATAGGTAAACCCATCTCCACCTTGACATTTTGAATTAAAATCTCCCCTCTTGACACGTCTTTATATGTTGGTTGTTTTAATGAATTGATCCATTATCCCTCCAAGCATCCTTAAAAACACTTGTGTCATAAAAGACCATGATTTAAATCTCAAAAAATGATAAATTTCCATCATTTAAAATATTAAAATGTATCAATTTATAGTTCATCAAGAAAATTTCATGTTTTGAAAGACTTTCCATTTTACCCAATTTCGCTTTGGAGACTTGATCACTTGGGAACTTGTGCAGAAATGGGATATGTGGGGTCCACAAGGTGGGGTGCTACTAGGCAGGAAAATGGTAAGGTTTAGCTGCTAAGAATGATTGAGGAGTAACAACCTCCCACAGATGACAATCCACTAGTGCGGACCTGCAAAAGATGCTTGGACTTGGAATTTTTGCTACTTGGCTCAAAGCTTTTTTTTGGGAAATAAGGCATGCGGGACCCATGTGGTGGAAGGACATGACAATCTCACCATAAGGAAAAGGCAAAGAGAGCATAGAGGCCCACATGTGGAGACTCGCATGGGTGGGTTCGTGCAGTTTTGAAGACTCAAACATTTTGTCAAGGAAACACTTTATACCCCTTATGATGAAAAATGGAAGAAGAATCTGCAAATGCAGGGGTTGTGCTTGTTTTTCCATTGGGAACAATGTTTGGTGAGAAGACTTCCATTGGAGGCAACCTATAGTGGTCCATTTGACTTAAGGATTTTGATAGTTGGGACTCAAGTTTTTGACTCATGAAAGCACGAGTTGCGAATACTGCGAGGTGGGAAGCCAGACAAGTTTGCACAGTAAAAGCATCATTGGGGACCATGGCATCTGCAAGGTAGCTTCCTACATGAAAAGTTCCGCAAAGCCACAACTCTTAGCAATTTTGAGCTTTTTCAAATTAAGCACATGAAAGATGCATTAGGAGGGTGCCTAGACCTATTTCTCAATGATTTGACCCCTTTCAAAAAATGAGAAAATTTGGAATTCGGAAGCCACAGGGTCCGACGCCATAAAAAATTGACATTTCACACATGGAAACCCACACACGGAAACCCACAGATGAAATTCCACACATAGAGACCTACGGGTGAACTTTCGCATATGGAAACCCGCATAGAACAACCCATAGTAAAATTTTTGCAAAGTCACAAAACTTGGTAAATTTGAGAATTTTCAATTTTAGCACATGGGAAAAGGGGTAGAAAGAGTGTCTAGACATATTTTCTTAAGATTTGACTCATTTTGAAAAATGCAAAAATTTGGAATGTGGAAGTCAAAGGGTCAAGAGCCATTAGCAACGACACTTCACAAACGGACTTCCATGGACGACTTCTTACAATGAAGTTTTTGCTTGATGTCTAAACACTTAGAAAATTTGGCTTGAACCCCATTAGGACTATGGAGACATGCATTTTATGGGCCCTAGATGTTGAAAACTTAAAGATTTCACCCATTTTTGAAATTTAGAAATTTGGAAGGTGGAAGCCAGAGGGTCCAAAGTTGTTAGCAATGACATTCGACACACGAAAACCTGCAAATGAACTTCCACACATGGAAACCCGTGAATGGAAACCTGCACATGGAAACCTATGGATAGAATTCCGCACACAAAAACCTACATACAGACTTCCACAAACGAAAACCTATGGAAAACAACTTGCACACGAAAACCTGCAATGAAATTTCTGCAACTTAAAACTTAACGAAACCTTGGAAATTCATTTATGCATCATGGAAACATCCCAAATCCATAGGCAACTTGTCCCCAAATTCAAAAAATGAAGGTAGAAGCTTAGCAAGCGAGAAGGGACCAAGCCAATAGGAGCAAGGCAAAAGCAAAAAAAGGGGGGTCCCTGCCTTCGGCAAGGTGTGTGTCCAAAACATGCACAACAAATGGTGACTCAGTTGGGGAAATGCTCAAGAGAATTTTGAAGAAAAATTGAAATCATGAACCTAGAATCTCTGGTTTTGAACTCTGTGCTAGGACAAACAAATCAAACGCTTGACCAAAGGATCAAAGCCACTAGTCAATCCAACCTTTTGTATGCTGAAAATCCAAGTGTGTGCAAGTGTATTCATTTCCCTCCTTAAATAACTACAAGAACTTAAGCTTTGTTAAGTTAAGCTACATGATTGATTCTTACTCCAAAAGCAACCTAGATATTGCCTTGCTGCCAGTCAAGTGTCCATAAACCCAATGAGGTTGTCATTGTGATTCTCCCGAACATTGCTCTACTACTAGCAGGGCGTCCATAGCCCCGATAGAGTTATTCGGATCCTCTTGAAAGTTGGATTTCTTTTCTTTTGATTTTCACTATTCTCTTTCCTTTTCTTTTCTTTTGTTCATTTATTTTGATATTTTTATTTTTCTTCTTTTCATTTCAACTTGTAAGTAGTGAAGCTTGCACTTAGGGTTGAGAATCACAGTGGCATTGAAGCAGAATTTTACATTTTTCACTTAACTGGATTTCACAAAGGAACATACAATGACCTCTAGATTCTTAAAGTGTGAAAGGTGTAAGATTTCATAATACATTAGAATCAGACCAACCAATGACTTATCCTCTTTAAATCAAACATCTAGGTCACTTGTCACTAGCATAAGGCCCTCACCATCCAGTCTAAAAACTTGATTAGAGTTTTTTGAAGAAATACTTGGAACAACCCTAGGTAATAAAATGGTTGTTGCACTTGCAAACATACTCCACAAAAAACAAAGGGACCCCAAGAAAACCAACAAAGCGGAAGCAAAGCGAAAGCAAAGTGAAAGAAAACTAACCTAAGGCAACCATCTAAACTAACCAAAGTAGGAAAGCAAAAGCAACATCAAGGAAACCACTCTAAAGCAACCTACACTAACCAACTAATCTAACGAAAGTAGGAAAACGAGTTGTGCACAAGGAAACCTACACTAATCAAACCGAGCTATGCACAAAGAGATTCACAATGAACCACAATCAGATAAGGTGGACTAACACTCATGCTCATAAGACTTCATAATGCATGCAAAAGCAAATGGGTGATCGTTATAGTCCTAAGCCATGTACATTCATCCTTATATTCAAAAAGATAAAACTTTATGTTGCAACACTCAAATTCAATAACACATTTAGGAAAAACCAACAGTTGAGGAAATTCTTGAAGCCCATGGTCAATCCATAAAAAAGTTTTCCTTCACTCATTCCCATAATCAAAATAATAAGTATGAACATCCATAAGAGCAAGGAAAGATAAACTTGGATGTCGTTGTGCAAGGGCAGCCATATTGGATGGTCCAGAGCATGCACGGTGTCATTTGTTATGGCATGGGTAGCCTCTGGCGGGAACAATGGATGATGTAGCATCTTGCTCACATTGTAGATTTGTAGACCATAATCAAATTGATTAGGCAGTAGACACTATGAAAATTCAAAAATTTCAAATTCAAGGAACCTTCTACCTGATTTTGGGTTTGCATAAGGCTGGGAAAATGATTCAACCAACCCATCTTCCAAGCTCCCAATGGGACCTGCAACCTCCATCAGTTGTTCCTCAAGTAGATACATGCTATCATGCTGGTCATTTACAGTCCTTGCAGGGTAAAAACACAATAGTGTGTCACACTTTTAGCCAAATAGATAGTTTTGAGTGAACTATTTTTGGCCAAAAGATATTCGACTAAGTGGCTTTTAGCCAAAACCATGCGACACTGATGTGGTGGGTACCTTTTTAGTCAAAGAGGCTTCGACCGAAAGTCACTTGGCCAAATACGTCTGGCCAAAAATGTGAAAATAGTGAGCGTATTTGGTATATATAGCTTGAAAATATTGAGCAATTTTCAGCCAAAACATACTTGACTGAAACATACTCAGCTGAGCATGTCTAGTTGGCATCCTACTTGGTAGCCAACTCACCCTTTTTCAAATTTTTTTAAAACATTCAACTTTCGCAGAGTATTTCTCTAGTCAAAATGATTTTTTTGCAAAAAAGAAAAAAACTTTTTGTAGAGCTTAGAGTGGTGAATCCAAATATATAATTTTTTTAATATTTTGATTAGTTTTAATATATTTTATTTTTAAAATAACACAAGTAGGTTGTTAAATTAAAAAAAGAGGCTAATTAGAAATTAAAAAAATAGTAAAACATATTAATTTTTTTAAAAAATATATGGGGCACAAGAGGAGAGAATCTTCTTCAAAAGGGTATAATTTTTTTTTTGAAAATGATTAGAAATTTTGACAATAGTTGGTGGCCTATGAAAACTGTCAAATTCTAACAAGTCTGACTTTAAAACATTATTAGGAGAAAAATATACATCAAAATTTGATTTTTTTTCCATGCACAAGATATTGAAGTTACCTATTTGGAGAAAAAAAATTAGGGAGAAATGAAGTTTTTTTCAATTTGTTTCTTGATGGCCCGTGAAATCACTCTTTTCTAAAATTTTCAGCATTCCAAAATCTATCCTTAAATTGATAAAAACATAATGAAATTAAAAAAAAAAAAAAAATTGAAAAATTACAAGAATAAACTTCATCAAAAGTTCTACATTTCATTAGTTTACTCCATTTTGAATTCAAAACATAAAGACCACTTTTATGTGGCCAAAATTCATTTTTTTTTTTGCTATTCGCCAATTCCCTTATAAAGTGTGACACAAGTTTGTGCTTTTACCTTGCATCCATTGAGTTGTCATTCTCAAAAGGCAACGTGCTGATCTCAATTTGTTTATGGTTCATGTCATAAAAAAATGACATGGACAAATTTGTCTTGTTATAATCCTCAAAATGTGTGGGAGGATCAACAATAGCCAGGGTAGAAAGACTCCTCATCATAGCCTATAGTTGGTAGGGTATATCGCATTTGTGAACAGCTGCTAAGACATCCCTACTTTTGTCTTCTTCTCTTTGCAAGTCATGTGTGGGCAACTGGAGTGCTTCATCAGCCAGGTCACTAACATCCTTGGATTGTTGCTCATCAGAATGTCCACTCATTTCTTCTTATTGACTGTTGTTGTAGATGGAGATGGAATCCTCTTCCCAATCTAGGAACTCTAATGTTTCACCATTCAGAGGTTCAGGTGATATGTCCTCATCACCACCCTCCTCTGAAATATAGCCTTGCTTTGTGTCATTATACCTCTACAACTCGTTATATCTCTGCAATGCAGTTTCAAGTGGGAAGAGATCAGTAAATAACCCTACCACGTCAAGGGGATCAACATAAGGCATGCATTTCCCTCTAAAAATTCCTCATGGAGTTGATCATCAACCCTGCATAGATCATCTGTGAGAGGGTATGAATCTTGATAATCAATGGACAACTCTCTCATTTGATCTGCTTCATCATCTAGAGGTTTGGGACTGTATTGTTCTTCTTCTGTTGTTGTCCCAAAGCCTTTTTGTGAGCTGCATTCAGCTAGATAGTCTCTTGACTTAGGTTCCTTGACTTCTAGTTTGCTTCTTAAAGCAACAATAGAAGTCCTTGTATGGGGCTATTCCACTTGTTCTTTAATTTTCTTAATGGCCTCCTGACACAACTCGCACTTGAACTCTGAATGTGTAGAATCATGTAGCCTACACCAATTTAGTAGCAAAAAAACCTCCAAAATGATTTGGTATTTTAGCTCTGACCATTCCCTCGTGAGCCTCAAGATGAGTTCATTATATCTCTCCAATATTATCTAATCTTCATCAATGTTTGGGGAGGAAGTTTGATGGTGGACTGCCTCTACTTGTAGTTGTTCCCACTCCTCCAGATCTTGCTTCTCAAAGGCCCGATTGTCTTCATCCATTGAGTAGAGGTCTTCTAATCCAATTTCACTTAAATTTTCATCACTATTTTCTACTACCCCAAGAGTTTCGGCCTCCTCCTTTTGATTTTCAACATCTATGTCGGTTGTCCCAACACTTATTTCTGTAGAATTTCTTGATTCAACTTCAGTGTGTTGTCTTCCAATTGTTGACTTTTCTTTTGCCTCGGTAGATGGCTCCTTTTCATTTTTGGTTGGCTACTCAACTTGATTCAAATAACTTTTAGCTTGATCAATAATGTTTGCACATGAAGGGAAAGTTAGATTTTAGGTGAGGTGCATTATGAACCCTGCACCATCCATACATCAACACTTCTTCTAATCTTAGTCCATCCTTGTTGCTTAGTTGCTCTTAGATCAACTCTTCAAATGCTTTGGCTACAATATCAATAAGTTTTTCTTCTGGATCAGCAAGATCCAATGATTGGTGCACATCCCAAAAGAATATTTATCCCTGCAATGACTTCTCAATTCTACCCAAGAATGTCAAACATTCCATTTCATTGTGTATGCATGTGTTATGAATTCTACATTTTTCTAACAATGGAAAATTTTGCAATGGTTTGTTCAATCTCCCACTCAAATATTTTTGCAACTAAGTGATGTTGACTTGAAGTTGCTAGTCCATCTCAGTTCAGGTGTTGCTTATCTTCCAATTTTCTAATTTTAAAATTTGCTGCTTATGATGAGATCTATCTATCTTAGATTTTACTTGAAAGTGCATTCAACTTCCAGCTTTGTGGCCTTGTGCTTAGCCATGCCCTCCTTCTAGCGCTAGTTCTGTTGATGGGTCTTTTTGCACCTTCTCAACACAAACAACACACAAGTATGTTGCCTCTCTTGAAAGGTAATTTCTACAACTAAGTTTTAGAAATCACCCCAAGGTCTCTCAGGTGTCAGGTCATGACAATGCTTGGAATAGTTCAATTGGTTGATGTGATTTGTTGGTAATCACAAAGAGGCCTTTATGGTTCACAAAGCATGGGAGTTTGGGTTTGCAAATCGAGTTTCAAGGTTCTAGAAATGAATGAACAGTAACTACACATTCAGAACAACAAGTTAAAACTCACTTCAATCACCAAATTTGACATTGTTTTGGTTCTTGGAATCCTAGACTAACAAAGATTTGAAAGAAATAGCAAAAGAGTAAGGGGTTGAGAGAAGTTATTCTAAATCTAAACCGAAATGAACAGTAACAATGGAGGATGCTACAATAGACAGACTTCAATAAAACTGAGTTTTGTTTGACCAAGAGAAACCTATAGCTACAAAAAACTAGTGCAATCTTCAAGGGGTCTTTGCAGATTTTTAGGCTGTGCTATTCACCTATTTAGCATGACCAAATCGTTGAACTTGAGTGCAACATATAAACAAGCCCATACTAACTTTACACAACATTTTTTCATCAACAAATTGCCAAAAGTATGGGCTAGAAGTGCATCAAATACTATAACAGCTGTCATTAAATCCATTCAAGAAACTAACAAATTTAAAAAAACATGGAGGCTAAATCATACATGCATAATGAGCAAACTCAAAGTAAACACCAACTTTAATGCAATGCTTCCTTTTATTGCTGCAAAATGCCCTTTACAATAATTCACCACCTTACAAATGAGGAGCAAGCCCCTATATTTATAGTTTTCCAAAAGTAAAATGAATGGCCAGGATTGATTTGCAATGAATGGCCCAGATTCAATATAGCTTAGGGTTTCACCTACCCCTAATATTTTACAATATAAAAATAGACCTTTTCCTTTTTCCCTATTTCGTCCTGTAGTCTATTTTGTCTTTTAGCTACTCTATCTTGTAGCTGAAAACTATTGAAGTCTGTCCTTTTGTTGATATGATTTATGCATTTCTTCATTTAATTGGGTGGATCTTCTTGCATATTTACATCCATGGGAAACAAAAACATTCTCCTTGGCCTTAGCATACAACTCTTCATTGGCTTAAAATAAAACAACCCCCCATGTTGTCTTGTTTGAAAGCACTTCTTGAGGTATTGTATGGCCCGAAATAGATTCTTAGGCAAAAGTTGGCAATTAGATGTTCAGGTAGCATCTTCCTGGCTCACATCCATAAGTAAACCCATCTCCACCTTGTAATTTTGAATTAAAATCTCCCCTCTTGACACATCTTCATAGGTCAGTTCTTTTAATGAATTGATCCATTATCCCTCCAAGCATCCTTAAAAGCACCTCTATCATAAAATACCATGATTTTAATCTCCAAAAATGATAAACTTCCATCATTTAAAATATTAAAATGTATCAATTTATAATCCATCAAGAAAATTTCATGTTTTGAAAAAAATCCCATTTTTGGAAATTTTCCATTTTACCCAGTTTCACTTTGGATACTTGATCACTTGGGAAGCGCAGAAATGGGATATGCGGGGTCCGCAAGGCAGGGTGCTACTAGGTGGGAAGAGGATAAATTTTAGTCACTAAGAACGACCTAGTAACAACCTCCCATGGACGGTGGTCTACTAGGGCGGATCTGCAAAAGATGCTTGGATTTGGAATTTTCGCTACTTGACTCAAAGCTTTGTTTTGGGAAATAAGGCATGTGAGACCCATGTAGTGGAAGGGTGTGACATTCTTGTCATAAGGAAAAGGCAAAGAGAGCACGAAGGTTTGTATTTAGAGACCCACATGGGTGGGTCCACAAAAATCTGAAGACTCAAACATTTTGTCGAGGAAATACTTTGTACCCCTTGTGGCAAAAATGGAAGCCGAATCTACAAATGCAGGGCTATGCTTGTTTTTCCATCGAGAATGATGTTTGGTGAATGGACTTCCACTCGAGGTAGCCCGTAGGGGCAGACCTGCAGTGGTCCATTAGACTTGTGGATTTTGATATTTTTGACTCAAGTGTTTGACTCATGAAAGGACAAGATGCAGATACCGCGAGGTGGGAAGCAGGAAAAGTTTGTGCCATAAAAGCGGCATTGGGGACCATGGCATTTGCAAGGCCGTTTCCTGCATGAAAATTTCTACAAAGCTACAACTCCTAGAAATTTTTAGTTTTTTCAAATTAAGCACATAAAAGATGCATTAGGAGGGTGCCTAGACCTATTTCTCAACGATTTGACCCCTTTCAAAAAATGCTAAAAATTGGGATGTGGAAGCCGTAGGGTTCCCCATTGTAAAAAAATTGGCATTTCACACACGAAAACCCCCACACAGAAACCCGTAGACAGACTTCTGCACATGGAAACATGTGGATGAACTTCTGCACATGGAAACCCGCAGACGGACTTCTACACACGAAAACCCACAAACGAACTTTCGCACACAAAAACGTGCGGATGAACTTCTACGCATGGAAACCTACGGATGAAATTTTGTGCATATAAACCCACGAATGGACTTCCATATGCAAAAACTCATGGATGGACTTCCACACACGCAAACCCACAGATAGTAACCTGCAGTGAAATTTATGTAAAGTCACAAAACTTAGTAGATTTGAGATTTTTCAATTTTAGCACGTGGGAAAAGGGGTAGAAAGAGTGTCCAGACATATTTCCTTAAGATTTGACTCATTTTAAAAAATGCAAAAAATTGGAATGTGGAAGTCAGAGGGTCCAAAGTCGTTTGCAACGACATTTCACAAACATAATTCCATGGACGAAAACTCATGGACGACTTCCCATAGTGAAGTTTCCACAATGTCTAAACACTTAGAAAATTTGGCTCAAACCCCTTTAGGACTATGGAGACATGCATTTTATGGGCCCTAGATGTTGAAAACTTAAATTTTGCACCCATTTTTGAAATGCAAAAATTTGGAAGGTGGAAGTCGGAGGGTCTAGAGCTGTTACTAATGACATTCCATGCATGGAAACTCGCAGAGGAAATTTTGCACATGGAAACCTGCGCATGGAAACCCGCAGATGGCAACCTACACATGAAAAATCACACACAAAAAACCACACATGAAAACAAACGGTGAAACTTTTGTAACTTCTTAATACTTAACAAAACCTTGGCAATTCATTTAGGAATCATGGAAACATCTCAAATCCATAGGCAACTTGTCCCCAAATTCAAAAAATGAAGGTAGAAGCAAAGCAAGCGAGAAGGGACCAAGCCAATAGGAGCAAGGAAAAATTGAAAAAAAGGGGGGTCCCTGCCTTGGGCGGGGTGTGTGTGCAAAACATGCACAACAGATGTAAATCACCTACTTATAATGGGTGGCTATTTCCCTCATAAGTTGTCCAGGGAGAAAGCCTATAAAGGATAGCTCACCTATTGCTTAATTTTTTTTTGGACAATTGCTATATGATTAGTAGCATGACTATTTTTTCCTTTAATGGAAAATAAAAAAATTATTCATAGTTATGTTCATGGAAATATCTTATGATCTCCTTGATAATGATCATTAGACTATAATCTATATTTATGAAGAATACTATATGCTTACTAGAAAATGAAAAATGCATATTAAAAAATTCATGTCAATGCCACCACCTAATGGCTAAATCCTAGATGTATAATTCCTATGGGCATATATTAAAGTTATTCTCTCTATAAATCTTCCACTTATAAAAGCATTGTATTAAGTCCTATAGGCACTATGTGATGATCTTGGGGTGAGGCTGATTTGATGAGACCAGGCTCCAATAAAAATATTTATAAAACCTCATATACATCAGTTTTAAAACACTAGGATTATAAATTATGAAAAGATGACTTTCATGTAGTTTGGAATACATGACTCTCATTTTAGCATATATTTGTGTCCCTATTATCATTGTCAAAGAAGACCTACGTTACTAGGGTACTCCATTTTTTCTTTTATGGAAATTGACATGTGATGCCCCCTATTAACATTAAGGGGGAGTGTTAGAACATAATGTAATTAGGGGTCATACCCTTATAACATTTATATATTGTCCTAATATAAGGTTATAAATCTGTATATGTTATATGATTATTAAGCATATCTCATTTGAAATAATTATAGTCTAAATAATTAGATTATTGATTATTTATGAAAGGGGGTTGTTGAATAGGTGTGACTAATACCATTTCAAGTATTATGTCACCCTTCCTCCTATATTTAAGGAGGTTCTCTATCATTTAAGAGATGAGGAATTTGGAGATTTTATAATGAATTATATCACTATGCACATGAGGTATTATTGGCCATGTGGAAGTATGGAGAAGTATTCCTGAGGTTTGTTCTATGTTATAATAGACCATTATTGTAAGTGTTTTAATAAAATGATGTGTTATGGGGGTTTTTACCCTAAAGGGTTTTCCCCATGTATATCTTGTGTCATGTGTAAAATCTATACTTGTATGATTATAATTTTATTTATTTTATATCTTTTTTATAATGATTAGTATCCTAAGATCCTAATTTCTATCACCTAATCCTAACCCTAACCCTAATAATAAATTCTAAACCATTATCCTAATACTATATCTACCTCTAATCCTAACTATGGTCATAACACTATCCATAACTATGGTCGTAACCCTAACCCTAACAATGAAGAATTGTAGAGTGACATTACAAAAAATAAATCTATGAATTAATATTGGGAATAAGATTTGGAATAAATATGTTAGATGAATAAAATTTTGGAGCATTATATCTATTAATCATATTTTAGTGATTTTTATTAGTAATATTTTTTATATCTTGTCACCTTTTTGGTGTGCATGCAAATTATTAGGAAAATGTATGCAAAAGTAAACAAGTAGTCAATTGTTATCTAGTTATCATGCATTAGCTAATAATTAATTAATTTTTGATTAATTATTAGGTTAATTTATTCTCTTGCACTTAAGCTAAACTTAGGAGTGTTTTTTGTTAACTAGAGTGAGCTTTTATAAGATCATTATGTCTCATCACATGAATCTTGACATTTTTCATGATCTAATCCCTTTATCATTTAGGGTTGCTCCTATAAAAAAAGTTCACCCTCATTTTATTACCTCTTGAAGATTCTTGAAGACTCTTGAGGTTCATTCTATAAGTTTTTTCTTGTTGATGATATAGCAGATTATAGTTTGCATCTCTCTTGTATGGAAGTTTTTTTTGTTCGTTGTTTGATCCTACATCTCGTGTTTATTCACTATTCTAACATGATATCAAATCATGGATTCAACATACCCCTTTTTGATTTTTGAGGGTTTTGTTAAACTAGGTTTACAGGGCTTCAAATCTAGAATCTTCATTGTTTTCTTTGTAATTTTTTGGTGTATTTTGACATGAACAGGACCTCACCATTGCATTCATGAGGCTGATTTGATTAATTTTGATATAAAATTCACCCAATTTTTCTCTCAGGAGTCCCAGAGGATTTTTTTTTTTCCATAGAGGCTTGTACAACTATCTATGGTCCTTTTTCAAAAAAAATAAAAAATAAAAAATTGTAAAGCACTGTGCTTAGCGCTAGTGCTTAGGTGCTCAACACCCAACACTTAGCATTGAGCTGAAGCCTACAATCTATAGACCACTAGGCAATTGTGGCTTAGCCACTAGCAGTTAGCAACTATAGAGCTGCCAAGTCAATGGTGCCTCCGTCTGCCACTTAGCTGGTGGCAAGGGGCCAATTTTTTTAAACAAAAAGACTCAATGACCCAGTGGTCCTATGGGTAGCTAATGCCCAACACCTAAGGGGATTTTTTTTCTCTTGCTACCCTAATTGGGATTTTTTTTGGGGGGAATAACTTTTCACTTGGTTATCAAAATTGAGCAAATGTGATATCATCGGAAAGCTGGTTTTGAGCACTATCTAATGGTACATATATTTTCCTCAAATTTTGCTATTGGTACATTTTATCACCAATCAAAGTTAGATGTGTTGTTTGCACTCTTGAGCTCACAAATTTTGACCCATTTCTTCATTTTTTTCAATTCTAGTGGAGTTGGAAAGGTCTTCAAAGCTCTTCACAGCTATTTATGCAAATTTTCTAGATTTTTCTCTAGGTAAATTTTATTCAGTTTTTTGGTTTTCATATTCTTGTGGATTACTTGGATATTTTAGCTCTAGGAAACTTTTTGTTTGTTTGCGATGACTTATTTTTGGCTATTTTATATGTATTTCCAATATTTTTCCTTATTTGGGAATTTTGAGCATCTTTTGAATACACTCTCTTTTGTAGATGCACTAAGATAAAATACCATTTTGGTGTATGTTTTTTGGGGATTTCATGCATCCTATTGTGTCTTATATACTTGTACTATGTTATAAAGTGCCATGGGTGGGTTGTGAGTGCCTTTATTTTTCCATCACACCTTTGTCAAGTGAGTGTTCCTTCCATGAAAACATCAAATCCCACTGATTCTTGCCTCATGCATGTGTGCTTAGTTTGCACACCCTTTTATTTGCGGGTACTTTCATGTGCATATTTATATATTCTTTGTTCTCCTACATGAACCTCTTGGTGATAAAAAGTTTCATTGGACCTATCTTGGCTCTCCCTTCTCGTATTTTGGGGTTCTACTATTGGTGGTAATGCTTCCTTGGTTTTGTTTTAGAGTGATCTATGTATCTAGTTCTTGTTCCTATGTACTAGGTAGATGCAATGGCTAGTTACCCATGCATTTTGGTGAGATGGATAATTTACCATGGACACTCTCTCATTCTTGTTTTTGGAGGAAATCTTTCATTTTCACTTGATTAATGTTCTTCAAACTATTGGTACCTATTCCATTTGTATCTTTGATTTTCAAATGTTTTCCTTTATTTTCCATATGAGTAGAGTAGAGTTGTTAAGGGAACTCATGCAGATTCTTGTCTTCTTGATCTTGATCATAATCTATTTTAGAGGAGGTTCTTAATTTTAGTACTATAGTAGTCATCATTCGATAGTTGTCTACAACTTCTTCGTGCTTAATGATGTTCTTCATGTTTCTATTCTTTTTGGGATGTTAGTTTGGAGTATTTTCAGTCATTCATCCACCTTTCTCTCTTTTGGAGAGGATTTTTTCCCACAATATTTTCTCCTTTTTCTCTAGTTGTGAGGGATTAGATTGTTTGTACATGGGTACCTCATCAAGCCTTGTTTTCTAGAGGATCCATCATTCATTCTTTATTTTTTATGTATTGGATTTTTAGGGTTTTGGCTACTCCCTAAGTTCATCTTAAGGGGGGTGTTAGAGTAATCATGCATTAGCTAATAATTAATTAATGTTTAATTGAAAATTAGGCTAATTTATTCTCATGCACTTAAGCTAAACTTAGGAGTGTTTTTTTTCTGTTAACTAGAGTGAGATTTTATTAGATCATTATGTCTCATCACATCGGATGTTGATACTTGTCATGATCTAATCCCTTTATCATTTATGGTTGCTACTATAAATCACTCACCCTCATTGTATTATCTCTTGATATCCTGAAGATTCTTGAGGTTCATTATGTAAGTTTTTCTTATTGATGATATAGTAGATTATTGTTTGCAACTATCTTGCATGGAAGGTGTATTTTTATCATTTGATCCTACGTCTCATGTTCATTCACAAGCTAATGTATTCTTGTGCACTTAAGATAAACTTAGGAGTTCTTTTTTCTATTAACCAGAGTGATCTTTTATTCAATCATTTTGTCTCATCACATAGGATATTAACACTTGTCATGATCTAATCTATTTATCATTTAGGGTTGCTCCTATAAATCACACCCTAATTGTATTTCTTTTGATCTCCTTGAATATTATTGAGGTTCATTATGTAAATTTTTCTTGTTGATGATATAACAGATTATTGTTTGTAGCTCTCTTTTGTGGAAGGTGTTTTTGTTTGTTGTTTGATCCTATGTCTCATTTTTATTCACAATTATAACACTTACAAGCAATGGAATGAACCCACAATGATATTTATTTAATTCCATTAAACTTCTTAAAATATGCACAAAAACTTGTGACATGCCACTTTTTGAAAATAATTTGAACCTGGGTATGTGCAGGATCATGATGGGCCAAAAAGTGGCGATATGATGGGTATGCGTAGGGTATGTGGCTAACGACATTTTTTACCCAAAATTAATGAAACAAAAAGGGTTTTAAAATGAGATTCTCAACTTTCCACTTAGAATATAAATTATGCTTTACTTTGAATTTAATAAATAAATATTATTCATTTTCTATTTGAATTATGACTAAAGTCTTGATTGATAGGCTGATTGAAAAATATCTATAGCTTTCAAATGGTATCAAATTTTTTGAATCTGCAACATGCATCGCATTCTATGCTTCACATACTATTAAAAAAAAATTGAATTTCATAAAGTTTTGACCAAGTTAAGGTGGTCAGACATACGAGTTTTTATATTTTTTAATTTGTAATAAAAAAATCATAATTAATTATTTAATTAAAAAAATTATAAAAAAATATGCATCACATCGGGACATGATTCCTCTACTTATATATAAAATATTATAAAAAAGTATTATCATTTTATTGTGGTTAGGGTGGTTAGACAGACACCTACTTATTTTTTCCCGAAATTTAAGTACTACTACATTGAAATTTCAAA
Organism: Sequoia sempervirens; assembly: GCA_007258455.2. NCBI lineage: Eukaryota > Viridiplantae > Streptophyta > Pinopsida > Cupressales > Cupressaceae > Sequoia > Sequoia sempervirens. The sequence continues at coordinate 81,887,531 of VDFB02281492.1, read as the reverse complement.
TTTTACTAAATAGATTATTATTTTTTAAATAAACCTAGTAGTTTAGAAACTACATTCAATTTTTACAAATTCTATTCTTACATGTTTTTGAAATAATATAGATAACTTATTCAATTTTTACTGGTGATCCCACAATAGTGGTTTACAATTTTTGGCAAAACTAGACACTGAAATAATTTTTTTAACTAAATCTTCACTTCGGCACCTATAGCGGCTAAACCGTGAGGAATTTGAAGATGATGCAAACTAGAGTTTTGTGACATTTTTTCTATACATTCTAAATATATTTTTTCAATTTTTTGGAATCAAATTGCACTTCTTTTTCCATCTCCCTTGAAAACTAGTTTTTTCAGAAAACAACATTTTAAAAAGTGACGCCACTGTATAACGCATAAATTTTTTTTCCATGAAGGATAAAATTCTGATTCTTTTGAATTTAGATTTGTAACTATGATATCTAGTGCGTCCAGTTGGTTAGATAGTTTTTTATTTAATTTTTTTTCTTTAATCAAGTTTCAAAGTCAAACCAATTACAATTCATACATAGCCCGACTGTATAATGCATAACTTTTTTTGTATGTATCAAAATTCAATTTATTTATTTTTTTGGATCAAGGACTTCAATATCTAGTGCATTGATATATATATATATATTTTGATAATTTGCTTTTTTTCCACATGTGCAGAACAAAGAGCTTTATTTTTGGTGAAAAACCTACATTCATAAGAAATAAAAAATAAATATAATAATAAAATTAAATTTATTTAAAATTATACGTTTTGGGAAGCTTATAATAAGGAATACATACTTACAAAAAATAAATTTTAAATGAATTCATTTGATCCCCAAAAAGGTAAATGAAAAGTGGTTTTTTATCAGCATTTTGATAGTTGTAAAGGAGACTCTGTTATAGGTATAGTTTAAAAATAGCGGGGTTCTATCCAATGGGGTTTGATCTAAGGTAGTTTGATCAAACCCTCTTAAATTGGAATGCTTTAAATGGAACTTTTTAAGGATTAAATCATTATTTTTTCTAAAAATATGTGATTTAAGCAAAAATTAGAATCTCCCAGAAATTGTAAACCAGCTTTGTGGGATCACCCTATGCCAAGTTGCCTAACTTTGATTTTTTGGAATTTTTCACCACTTAAGGGTCTGCTTTTTCCATGATGCTCCTGCACATACCCACCTACAAATGAAAGTATTTTCTTTTGAAAAATTGAAAAATGAAATCTCCCATATTCATCTATAGGAATACATACCCACTATATTTTTCCTACTAGCAACACTATGCTAAATTTCAAACCAAATATCTAGAAAAATAATTTCTAGGCATTGGCTTTAACCTCCTGCAAAAAAATCCCAAAACTCCAACTTAATGCCTTTTCATTCTTCAATATTTGAATCCTTTCAACATAAAATCTTCCATGCAACTCCTGGGCCTTAGATTTATTTTTTAATACTCAAGATTGTAATTTTGAACCTTCAATCCACTCCTAAAACATGGTGTTGAAAGGAATCTTCACCATCTTCACCTACAAAAAAGCATTTAATTTGTAACTTCCATCTTTGTAACTCCTCCAAGAAAATAATTAATATCCTAACACTTATATTTTTTAACATGGGCACTAGGTTTCAATTTTTACAAATTTTAGTTTTTTTGGCACATTAAATGTGCACCTTACAATTCACCAAATTATAGTTTTTGGGCCAATAAATAAAACATTCCTTACATTAATTTGGATAACATTAAAACATTAAAATACCTAGCCAACTTCATAAATACAATTTTCCATGCTCTGAGAGTGCCTGATCCAGGTGCTCGAAAACTACCTACAGTTAGTGTAGACATGTAAAAATGACTTAACACTTATCGCATATCCTAAATGAAATTTTCTCATCATCAACATTATTATCACCAAATATCATTGCATTTCACATCAAATACATCAAAAACCCTAAATTTCTCTATTAATTGAATAATATTACATTATTTAATTAATTCACTTTTTCATCATTTTGACTAATTAAATAAATTTATTTATTTAATAAAATCCTAATCTAACATTATTCCTCCTGATTAATTAAATAAAATCAATTGTTTAATTATGTCACTAATTTATCCTATTCCCCTAAGTTAATTAAATTATTATAACATAATAGTTTAATTAAATCACTTTCCCTTAAACATGAATAATTAAATAAATTATTCAAAACATCATCCAATAGGTCAAATCAAACAAATACAACTTTGTGTGTAAAAGTCAAACTTGATTTGCATGTTCAACTTAAAAAGAGTGATTAATTAAATCAATTAATTAATTATCCTCACCCACTTTCATGATTGAGAAAATTACGATCCCCTGATTGCTCACTCTGATTGGCTGAGTGATCCATCTATTTCCTAACAGATCAATCTATTCATCAATTCCATAGATTATTCAATCTATTTCCTCAATCCCAATGATGTTCATTCAAGTTGATTCTTCAATTAGACCGTTTACATAATCAAAATCCACTGATTATTCCCATCTATTTCCTCTCAACATTTTTCAATCATTGATCTGGATATTCTACTATGTGATCTCAAGCGTTCATTTTGAAACAAAAATTCTATATAACAACCTCATTTCTTCTCAAAAACGATCAAAGAATCAACATATTTTGCACAACGAAGTAATGCTGAAATCTTAGTCGATCTTTGGATGAACTTTACACATATCTTTGATCATCGACATCACACTTTGAAGCTTTTGGCTACGCACAATGGAGGCTTCACATTGATACAACAAACAATCCAATATCTTTGCAGACACACTTTGACACGGGATGGTAACACTACTTTAATAAATTCATTTTATATTTTCTCTTTTGATTTCATTCTTTGAGTTTTTTCTTCTTAGTTTCATTTCATGATGAACCAACAATTTTAGGGGGGTGTTTCTATGTACTTCTCTTACACTTTTAAGGTTTTTCACCTAAAAGGAGAGAGATAAAACCCTAAAATTGAGGCGGTTCACTCAAAATAAGGAATGCATGATGTGATTACGACTAAATTAAATGATCTAAATATAGCTAATTGATAAAATTGATTGATTATGAATGCAAAACTAATGAAATATGCAATGTTTGAAAACACAATGTGATATGCAAAAATGAACTAAAAACATAAACAAATGCAAACAAAAAAGAATGAGACTGAACAGAGTGCACTTGGAAGTTGAATGCTAATCCTCAAAGATTCTGGAATCTAGAAGTTTTCACTGTTGATGACCAATGGGACTCATTCGCCACTAATGGCGAATCAGTCCTGCTTCTAGTAAACCACCTTGAAATTGGTTTCTGACTATCAAGAACTAAATTCTGACAAAATAAACTTTTCCAACCTATAGGTGGGACTTATTCACCACTGATGGTGAATCAATCCTCCTCCAAAATTGTACAAATTCAAGGGTCAATTATGTAGGTCTAGATCTACACTTGTCTTCTTATTGGGTTGATGAAGTCAAATTTGCAGAAAATAGGTTGAATGTTGTCTCCAAGTTTGAATTAGGGTTTAGTTGACTTGAATCACTTTGATTTCTTGTTAACCACTTTACAACACCTATTTCTTTTCCAAATCTTCCTACAAGACCTGCAAACACACATGCAAAGAGAGGGAAAATGGTTAAGGGTTAGAGTATATGGATTTTCCTTGGTCAAATCCCACTTTGGTAATCAAACCCTTGATAAAGAAATGAAATGAAAATAAGAAAGGAATGATGAATAAATAACATGCAAGTGTCCTAAACTCACCAATCTCTTGTTGTAAAAGTCTAAAGATATGACAATGGCTGCTCCAAGATGCTTGGTAGATGCTTGATTGAATGATGCTTTTATGGATTGAATGTAATTGAAATCTTGAATAAACTAGTGAATGAATGGGGGTTGAAATAGATGGAAAAAAACTTATTTATACACAATTATGCCCTAATTACCCAATAATTTACATCACAGGCCGACATAAGGTCATAATGAATAAAAACCCAAAATGTTTTTTGAATTGTTTTGAATTTGGAGCCAAGAGGGACTCATTGGGTCCCACTCTAGGCTTGTAAGTGGGTGTTAGGAATTAAGTTGCATTTAATGTTATTTTTTAGGTTTAAATTCAAAAATACACTTAAATATGACCTATAAGTGCATCAAGGGGCCAAATAAAGCATAAAAAAGGTGTAATTAGTGGTGACAAGCCTAGAAAAGTATGAAATCTTGTTACAAGACTTTACAACACTTTGAAATAGGACTTGATAAGGGATAAAAAGTTGATTTTTAGATTTATTATAATAAGAAGAGTCCAAAAAAGTGTAGAAGTGTGTTACAACACTTCACAACACCTTCACAAGACATCATAATTTGAATATTAAGGATCTAATGTAAATGTATAAGTCACATTGCAACTTTAAATCAAAGCAAAATGAACCAAGCATCACAAGAAAAAGACAAATGACCATGAAAATTTCTAAAGATCCATTTTTCTATGGTACATTTAGCCCCCACTTTAGTGAGAGGATGAAATTGCTTCAAACTCACGCTAAAGTAGCCATGCATATCAAGAGGAATCAAAATGCACTTATGCTAGCAAGATGGAACGATAGCAATCAAAAGGGATGATCAAGCTCCCAGGATTAAGATCCCATGGTAGACTAAACATAAGAACAAAGGAACACACACAAGAAAGAGAGAAAGAGAAGGGAGAGGAAAAGGAAAAGTCAGATCAAGCTTCGATCATTTGTCCAGCTAGTTGTGAATTAGATCTAGGTTGTTTGTCTGAAGAAGAAAATGCATATTAGTTTAGGGCAATGGAACTCATGGTTGTCTATGGGATGAGAAGGCCCAAAAGGTGAGAAACATACACTCTGTTGGTATGCACTCACAAACACATAGGTGGCTATAGGGAAAGTTGTGCCTCAAAATGGGCTTCCCGCTTAACCATACCAAAGTTATGGCTCCTAATAAATTTAATAAGGGGCCACAAAGGAAAATGCCAATTCATGCTTCATGAGACAAGAAAAGCTTCGTATGCTTAGAACTCATGAATAAACATGATGGTACCATAGGAATACAAGTTGTGTTATGCAAGGTGGCCATGTGAATGTAAAAAATATAAAATGAAAAACCATAAAATGAAAAAGATGTTAAAAGGAATCTTGTTAAATTCATGCAAGGTCTATAACTTAGGGAACATTATGTCTAATGTCTCTAAGAGATGACCAATCAAAGGATAGAATATTCATAACTTAGGAGATGTAGTGCATCACATCAGGCCACCAAGAGGAATGTAATATGCTAAGATAGATCAAACTTATGAAGGACATCATATCTAATGTCATCCACAAAGTGAAAAACACATCGTATAAAGTAACAAGGCTACACTAAGAACCAAGAATGCAAAATGAATAATTCCAATGTATACCCCCACTTTAAAGGAATTGCTACACACCATTCTGTGAGTAATTACTTTAAAGTAGAAAAATGAAAGATGCAAAAATAAAACAAGACATTAAAGAGCCAACTTGGAAAGCCACTATGCCAAGTCATACGTTTCTAAGTAAGGCTGCTTCATGTGAAAGAAAAGGAATAACAAAAAGAGGGGTTGCCCCCAAAAAGGAACACCACAAACACATAAGGGATCTATGGATTTGGGGTTAGTATGTTCATTGCTACAATGTTTTGTAAAGAGCTTGGAACTGTCATCATTCCCCAAAGACATAAAACTGGAAGAATACCACAAAGAGAGCAAATTTAAAAAAAGAAAAAAAAAGTTTGTTTTGGGTCAACATGGAAAAGACATTGCAGTCTCAACGCTTTGCATCATCCCCAAAAGAAGAAATAGAAGCGAAAAGAAAACAAAAAGTCAAAAGAAAAGGAAAATATTTTGGGTCGACATGAAGGAGACATTTCGGTCTCAATACCTTACATCATCCCCAAAAGGAAAACACAAAAAAAATGCGAAAGAAAAAGGAAAGGACCTTTTGGGTCAACATGGAAGAGACATAGGACATCTCTACACTTTGTGTCATCCCTAAAAGGAAAACACAAAATAAAAGTGAAAGAAAAAGGAAAGGACCTTTTGGTTCAACATGGAAGAGGCATAGGATGTCTCTACGCTTTGCATCATCCCCAAAAGGAAAACACAAAACAAAAGTGAAAAGGAAAAGAGAAAGTACGATATATAGAAGAATAGAGAGACAAATAGAGGAAGTGCACAAAGGGAGGATAACACCAAATGCACATTATGAGGGAACATGATATGCACATATAATCGAAGAAAAATAAAAAAGAAAAAGGAAATGCAAAAAGGCTAGTTAAGGAAAATGCAAGTCAACAATCTAACAGGTCATTTGCCTCCCAATCATGTTCAATGTATTGTGAGGGTAGTTGACTATCCAAAGGAAGAATTGCAATTTTTGAACTAGGGGAAGTGCCAGGTTCCTCACTCAATGAAGAATATTTATCATTTAAGCTCGTGGAAGAGGAAAATAAAGAATTTAGATCATTATGCACGTCTTCATAAATTTTAGAGATCTCCACATCATCATCATCATCCAAATTAATCATGACGGGAGGACGAAGGATAATTTCCAATGAAGGAGGTATCAGGAGTTGTGGCTGTTGTATTAGATCATTTTGTTGTGAGGGTTGTAATATACTATGTTGTGCTGAGTTAGGAGGAGCAGGGTGGTTAGATATGGCTTCTATTAAAGGTGGAGGTTGATTTTATTTGTTGTCTTCAATTTGTGACTGACGAGCAAGGAGACGATGACGACGCTTACACTCCCTAGCACCATGGTTTCATTTAATTCTATGTTGAATTTGTGTAGATGTAAGAGTGGTTTGATCCACCATAGGGTCCTATTCTTCTCCAGGAGGAATAGGAGGAATTGAAGGTGGTGGCACTACTAAATTTGACACCATTTTTCGATAGACATTCATCAGTCGTTTGGAAAATCTTTGTCGAAAAGCGATGAAGTGACGAAAACATTTTCGTCGCTATTTTTTCATCGAAAGGCCGATGATGAATTAAATGTCAAAATAATGGCACAAATTTGTTGGTCATCGGCATCATAAATTGAATTGGATGTTCGTCAGAATATCGACAAAAACTTTATGTATCCACCGACGAATTACACCAGAAGTTTGTCGCCATTTCGATGAAATGGAAAAGGATTAGCGTCGAAACAACACTAGAAGTTCATCACCATTTCAACGAAATGGGCAAGGAGTAGCGCCGAAACATCACCAAAAGTTCATCGCCATTTCAAAGAAATGGGCAAGGAGTAGCATCGAAACAACACCAAAAGTTTGTCGAAATTGCAACGAAATGGGCAAGGAGTTATGACAAAGCCTTCGTCGGATATTTTCGGTGATTCGTCGGTGGTTTTCGTCAAAATTGCGATGAAACAATGCAATTTTCTTTAAAAAAAATATTCGTTGAAATGTACCATTGCGGAGACTGATGACTGATCATACATACAGACTGCAAGATGCATAGATGCATAGAAAAATAATTACACTTGAGATGACTGATCATACATACAGATTGCAAGATGCATAGAAAAAGCATTACACTTGAGAACAACCAAGGGCTAACAAGGGAAGGAGTTAAGAAATGTTTGGATTGAAGAGAAAATGTGTAGGGAAAATGCTGAGCAGTGTCAAGAGAACAGAGCTTGTAGAACATATTCTTGACCTAATCAAACTCTTGAACCACTTAAACAAAATTAAAATACTAATACATACATGAGACATGTAATGAACTTCCAATATCTGCTATCTTTTTCATTAATGCAGAGGTAGGTAAAGGATAAATAATATTAATTGTAACACTATTCATAGTCCAATAAATTATGTTTGTAATTTGTGTTCAATGGACCTCAATTTTATCATTATACTGCCAATCTAATACCATATTTTAATCTAGGGTTCAACTATCTCAGATCTAAAGAAGCACCTTCAATTAACAATTTAAAGTACTCTAAAATAAGGTAAGACTTTTACTTGAGAAATATTGGGTACACTTGTAGGATTAAAGTTCTCGCAATCATCAGGATTTATTTGCACACAGACACAACCTGCAACATATGAAGTAATGGATGACTACAAGTTAGTGAAATGGTCCTTAATATGTGAGTGGTTTGCAAATTGATTGGTAGAAAATAAGGTTACAAACAGATCTACATGAAAAATTATGAGGACAATCTACTGTAATCATCAAAATAGATGAAAAGTGCAAAGGAAAGAGCCGAGCTACATCTCTAGAGCCTAAAAAAAACACATGCAAGAAACATAAAAAAAAAGAACAAACCAGTTTTTGGATGAATACAAAATGGTTCCTTCAACAATTGATTCATATTCTTTCACACTTGACACAGGACATTAAGAATATTTTAGTCTTCCTCTGAAATTAACTACTTACAAAATAAACCGAGAAACCAATATTATACACCTCCATGTCTAGCCAAGGGTAGGTATAAAAGAAAAAAATTTCTTCAATGCAATGCCAAAAAATATCAATGTGTGTGTAGGTTTGTATTACTCAAAGTATCATTTCACTGCCTAAGGAAAAATACCAAAGTGATGTTTTAAATTTCAATCTTCACATAGGCTCCCTTATTGCTACACATGAATATACAAGCATTATTTGAGCTCTAAACTATTCAAATATTAAGGATTTAATTAGCTATAAGATGGAAAGTTGTTGTTTAGACATAAGCCATCATCTCTTACATATCTCTACCACACCTAGCGCTTCAGATAAATTTGTGTAAATGAGACAGAAATGTGAATCTTTTATGACAAATAAATTTCTTAAAAGGACATGGGAAAGAGAAAAGGGTAGGGGGAAAGAGAATGCTTGAATGTATAGAAAAGAATAACATTTTGATCATTATAACAATGAAACAAATCTTAAGTTTGAAGCATTAATATCATTTACAACATTTATGATCAAGAATGAATGTAAGTAGAGAAAATTTTGCATACCTGTAGATGGTACAAAATTTCATGGTTAAGTCGAAGCCTCCCATCAACAATAAGATCCAAATATCCATGTATCTATCTCAATCAAGCCTCTAAAACCTTCAGAGCTGTCAATTTTTCCACTAACCTGTTATACACAAAAGTCAAATTTTAGAGTTATGTCACCACTAAAAACAAAAGAAATAGAGCTTTGAAACCAAATCCACACACAAACATAATGTGGTATTCATAAAAAGCCATACAAATAAACTAAAATCATAAATTGGAATGGAAACAACTTAAAATTATGATGCAGAGCATGGATTTAGGGTATAAAGAATCATTTTTCTGCCACCATAGTGAAAAGTTAGCATTTTCTTTCATCTTTGCGTATTGGTTTGATGCTTCAAATGATACATTTCTTATATTGAAAAGTGCATTACCTTATTGCGCTTCTCTTTGTTTCGAGAATAGTTTAATATTCTCTACTTAACAAGGCCAACCACGTGACGGTGGAAGCTCATTTGTCCCCTCCCCCCCTCACATCACTCTCAATTCCCCATACCCAATCATATAACATTAATCATTCATTCATCCATTAATAACATATAACATTCATTCATTAACATATAGCATTCATTCATTAACATATAACATTCATTAATTAACATATTCACATTTATTCATTAACATATAATATTCATTCTTTCAGTTTTTACATATTATGATAAAAAATATGGTTGTCATGATATGATTACAATCACTTTTTTTTTTGTTTCTTTTTTAAAGCTACATAAATCTGAAGTGGAGTATCGTTTTCTAAATCAATATATGTCCCCCCTTTAGTTGTTCTTCCCTCTACTCGTGATCTTAATGTACACCTAGTCGTTTGCTCATGACGGGACAATCACGCAAGGGGGTCTACACAAGAAAGAAATGTTAAATTGATATGTTTTTATTATTGTTACAAGTATTTCATTAATTAAAAGAACATTAGAGTGGTTCTTTCACTCTGATGGGTCCACATCATGTTCCTAAATTTTTCTATAGACTCATGCTAAACATGTCAACACCCTCTAAATCCTAATCAGCTTGAAACATGAAAGGTTACATTAATTAATACACCAATTGAAATTAAATATGTTTAAGAGAACATGAGGGTGGTCCTCTTTAATCTATAGCCATCTCGATCTTTCTAATTCCTCGACTATGCTCAACACATTGATCAATGCCTACATGCTCTAAAGTTGAAAACATGAAAGGTTAAGCATTAATTAATACACCAATTGTAATTAAATACATTTCAAAACCTCGAAAATCCCCACCGATGGGGCCACATCATATTCCCCTCATCTTCTAGTCCGATCATGCTCTTAGCTATTGCTCTAAAGTAATATGATGCACACCATGACCTTTCATTTGCAGAACGTTGTGCTCCACCCCACCAAAGCATTCCAATGTCATGTGCAATATTAGTCATTGCTTCTGAATGTTTAAAAAAAGGTATGTAATTAGATTTCTATGGTGGAAATTAATATCGGAAATAGATTGCAACAAGTATTCAATTTTAAATAAAATTTATTGAGTTTATTTACCTAATGCGACGTGATGCGCGGAAGATTGTGTTTCTCCTACACTCTTAGGCATTCAATCCACTCCATAGCCTTGCTGGAAGGAAATTTTTAGGTCCTCTTCTGTGGGAACTCTGTTGAATTCATAGCCCTACATTTTTGCAGAAGATCATGAATTTTGTTTCTATGGTGTGATAAAACCAAAATTGTTTTCAATTTATTATAATTTGGATGCAATATTTCATTTATTGATACTTACAATTCGTGCGGCTAATTTCATATAACCACCAGAGCTAAGTTTGTGTTGCTCATGATTTTCTAGTCTTGCCTTTGTTGCCTTCGATGTCAGGCAGCCTATGAAAAGTTTGAAATATGTTAGATTGTGTAAAAAGAAAGATTAATTAGTATATAATTACATTGTTGATAGTATCACATACCTTCCTTGGCTCGGTGGTGTCTTTCCTTTTTTCTTTTCAACCTTGTCCTTTCCATCTGACACCAGGTCCTTCCACTCCCTCTTCAAAATCATGGGGGGATGCTTGTACTTTTTTTTCTTCTCTAAATGTGACCTATATTGGTCCCTCACATACTTTAGATAGGTACTAGCTTTCTTAAGGACCTTGGTTCGGTTGAATGTTTTATTACCGAACAACACAACTAAATGGTTAATGGGCTCATCTTTTAATTCTTGATTTTGGGCATTTCACTGTGTACATATGGTGGGCCCAAAGAGCTCCAATGTAATATCACTTAGATGTTTATAAAAAACATCATTTCTTGCAAAATGATCATGGGATCAATAGTCTAAAAAGAGTGATCAATAAGTAAATTTCAATTGGATTATATATAATAATAATTAAAAAATTTTAAAGTACCTAGGACCTTCTCTATCTTTATGGGAATGAAATCCTTGGTCACCACAAATGTGACCGAAAATGTTCCCATACTAGTAATATGGGAAGATCTAGGAAATGCTGCTAAAACATCACCAATACTAGTGGCCTCTGCATCCCCAGGTACATGTGCTGACACATGTTCTGACATGTGTTTGCTGCTAGAGGGTGCATTAACGGATGCCTGCATGGTATGTGTTTCTAACATTTCATATGAAAATATAGGCACGGATGATGGGGTCAAATGATGTGATATATGTGCAGGAAGATCAGGATGGACACTTGTACCAACCCCTACTCCTTAGGCAACACTTGCAGTACCCTGATCATGGCCAGGAGCATCATGAGGAGGCAAATAACCCTATAAAAACAACACATATTTTAGTTCATGACATAAAAGAGTACAAAATATAAAACCATGGATGAGCTTATGTTATAATTAAAGACCTCATGATAGCTTACTTGCAAGTTTTTTAATCTCTTAGTCAATATTTTAACCCTCTCTCTTATCTCATCTATTTGAGGCACTATGAATATCAACTTAACCATTTCTTCATTGCATTTTTTTGGATCTTCTTTATCATATCGAGAGGGTTTGCTGAATAAGCGATGTCATCATCACAAAATATTGACTGCACCTCACTATGGATGCTCTCCTCTACTGTTGGTGCCTTTCCCTGATCAGTTGACTACAACAAGAATATTAAAAATATTATCAAAATTAATCCAAAAAACTTATGAAAAAAAAATAATAATAAACATTTTGCTCGTATCTAATTTGTAAAATTACAATGAGGTAAACCTGTTGGGTAGAAGTGCCTGGAGATACATCACGATCTGTGCTCTAGGCCAAAGCCTTCTCTGTACAATCAATGTCTTGCTGTGACAAAAATTAAATATAAAAAAACATTACTGAAATGAAACCAATAGACTTACAACAAAAAAACATAAGAATAAAATGGTAAATTGGAGTCATTAATTTTAGGTTGGGTAAAATGGTACATAGTATGTACCACCCCCATAGTAATTGTGTTTGTAACTAATTGATTCAAATTGTAATCGATTAGCAACTCTTCCCCTGCAGTTATTGATTTTATCACACATACGAATACACAGTTTCCATCGCACACCTCAAATATGCAATTGGGTTTCTTATTTGTTGACCCAAGTCATGTACTATTTATAAACCATGCAATATTTCCTAATGCTTTTGGCCTTCCATCAATGTACATAGCCACTCCTTTATTTTGATCCTTATCTTTTAGTTGTATATAATTTACTGATAGTGCATACCTACGCATACTTCATGTATATCGAACCAGTTGCATCCAATCTTTGTAACTGTAACAGGGTCCGACATACTCCATCAATTCAGTAACTTTGTCGTAACAAACCTTTATGCTATCCATGCAAAATAGGCCTAAACCATGTAATGACGATGGTGCTATGTGATGTATCCTCTCATTGACACAAAAATCAGTGTTTATTGGAAGAAGTTCCTTGGGTACCCATTGTTTCCGTAGATGTTTGTACCTCAAGGGCACCTCGATGTCGCCTATGCTCTCATCATCATAAGAACATGACCCCCTTTCAACAAAAAAAAAATTCCATGCGTTTACAAAATTTTCTTCTAATCTTTTGACCTCTAGTTGATCTCCCTCTTTTAGACATACTACATGTCTCACTTTCCTCTTCTCTTCCTGAATTTCCCTCACTCGAGGAAGAGAGATTTGAAAAATACCTATTTGGTGGTACCTACACTCATAAGGATGTTGGATGAAGTTCTTTCATGGTGATGTGATCCCAAGGTGACATTATGATTAATCTATCATTTCATTGCTAGAATTTCACAGGTTATAAGGTAATCAACTCTTAATAGATTGCAAGCTATTGTTACTACCGTCCACATGTGTCCATCACAAATCAAATCTTCTTAACGTTTTAACTCCTAAACTTTGTAACAAGTGTTAAATGTGACTATGGTCCACCAGTTATAGAACCAAGGCCTCAAATGTATTCTCTAATTGTAATAAAAGGACTTTTTCTCTTCATTCAAGTAAATAAACTTGAAGGGAAACACCACCAATTGGTTTATTGGACACCTACATGAAAAAATAGCAGAAAATTTATATTTAATTTCCATATGTCTAAGTGGTTAATGGGGAGGGAGTGTGTACTAGGCTTGGTTAAGTCATCATAAGTTTACGCTTTGGCAATAAATTTTTTTGAAGTCATATTAAATCTTCCTATGTCTAATTGCTAGGAGACTTTGGTATGTTTTAAGGTAGGACGATTGATGAAAGAGCCCAAAGACTAGCCATTCTCCATGGTATCTAGGTACACATAGCAGCGGTCTTCTCTTATACGGTTGGACATGATTTAAAGAACTTAGCTAGGAATTATTCATTTAACCTAAGGTTTTCTTATAATGCCATCATTGGAAAAGTATGATCAAATTCTTCTATTATGAAGAATTGGTCTATGTGCCTCTAGTAATCACTATAAATGCTTGTAAGGATAAAATGACTAATTGCATCAGGTAGGATAGAATCAACTTTGAGTTCTTCAAAGATTATATTCCTCTATTCATAATTTTTAAGGGTTGTGTGTGGAGGAGGTTATCATTACCAAGAAGGGAGGAGACCTTTCCTTGCATTCTTTTATAATTTTGATTATTCTTATTTATTTTACACTTACATTTACAAATACACACACATATGCATTTACTATTTTCATTTATTTCTCATGTAGTTTAATAGTTTGATCGATTTCATATTATATGTGTTGAAGACTTTAGAATTTCAATTACATTAATTTATGGATATGTTGTATCTATAACACTAAAACCAAATTCTCTTTGTATTTACACTTGCATTTAGAAATACACATTTATATACATAGATATAGATTTATTTAATGATATGTTGCATTTATTGCTCTAGGAGAGCATCTAGTAATTGCATTTACATTTACATTTAAAAATACATACATATATATATAAATATATGTGTGTGTGTGTGTATCATTTATATTTAGTGTTCAAAATGTCCCATTAGGGTTTTGTACATGGATAAAATTCATAAAATCAGATCTCCCATACATGTTTTGTTGAAACCTAGGCTTGAACCTCTCATTTCACATGCTTTTCTTCACAAAAATATTGAGGACAACAACTATACCTTCTTTATTTCTCATCCCACAATCCATTCATGCATCCTACAATTACAACAAGATCCATGGGGCCTCTTACACCACCTACAATAATCACAAAAAGTGTAAGAGCCCCTTTATATCATGTTTGGACTACAAAACCCCTTAAAAAATAGGGTAAACTCAAATTGGTGATTTGTTGGTGAGCTATGGACAAAATCATTAGCACCTCAGCCATTCTTGTAGTCTTTTGAAAGAGAAGCGAATCTTGTGGTAGTTAAGTACAAACCTTATAGTGTCAAGGTGAATGAGGTGATCAATTTTGATTGGCCAACTGATGAAGAGTACCAAAAATGGGTGAATGTATATTTAACTGAGGAAGAGTTAAAAGGATTAGGTTGCTAACGATTGAAAAATTAGTTGTTGTAGTTACAACAGATTCCAGTTTTGTTTTTTGGTCATAGTCTAGTCGCGAAATTCTTGAATTTTTTTGTTGCTGCATGAACCATTCTCAGTGGGCATGATGAACAAGAAGATTCTATGGGGAGATTGTTGTTGTAACAAATTTTTGGAATATCACAAGGCAGTCCAATTGGCTAGTGACACGTGTGCTTTCTGGCCCGATGCTTGTTTGCTCCTTCTTTTTCTATAAGAAGGATTTCAAGGCCAGAA
>VDFB02281492.1:81860276-81872147 GCA_007258455.2 Sequoia sempervirens | reverse complement strand
AGGGTTTAGGGTAGAGGGAAGAGAGATAGAGAGAGAGAGACCTGGGAGAGGGAGAGGGGGTAGGAGGGAGAGACTTTAGAGAGAGAGGGTAGTGGGTTTAAGGGTTAAGGGTTAATGGTTTAGGGTTTAGGGTTATGGGTAGTGATGGAACTTTAAAGTCTTGTTCTTTTTGTTCTATTTTATTCTGCCTTGTGTCTCTGGTCATCTATGGCGTTTGGGAAAAGCCTAAGGTTGGTGTTTTACCTTCATCTTCATGTAAAACCCTAGTGTTCATCTTACACCTTGGATGTAATCTATTTGACTGTTACTTTTTGGGAAGGCTTTAAAACGACTTAAGCCCCATCGCTTTATCTAGGTTGGGCCCCCTTTTGTTTTATTGTTTTATTTCCTTCGCCTGACTTTATTTTTTCTAAGTCTTTTGTTGGTCCTGTGTTCCCTTGCTAAAACAACTTATGTCATTGTTTGTCATCGACCTAGTGATGTCCCCTTATTCCTTTAGGGGAGAGGGCCTAGTAGTCATTCAGGCTAACTTTCTCAGCATGTAGTAATTGACTAGAATATGGTAGAACCTTCGGTTTTTTTTTTGAAATGTAGACTGGTTCTTATTTATCTATAACTAAGGTTTGGAGGTGCGAATCATCATGCAACTCACCACATTAGCAAATATTTTGAGAAGTGTCTAAAATTTGACTTTTTAAAGGTTTGACCAAAACTTAATCATGGAACCCCCAATAGTTGAACCAAAAAAATATCATTTGTTGCTTGTAGAATATGATATTTTTATTTAAATTAAAATTAATATACAACCTAAGTGGACCAAATACTTATTGATAACCATAAATCTTTGATATCTCTACCTTTTATATTCAACACATATGGACTAATAGTTGAACACAAAAAATCTATTTGTTGTTATAAAAACAACACATAATGATTTAAAATACAACTTATATTGAACAAAAATGGACCAATAGTTGAACACTAAAACTTTTTGAAAATCCTTCACATTTAATGGGAAAATACATGTTATTTATTGTGCTCACCTTTTATATTTGTGATAGGACAAACTATTAATATAAAATTATCCAATGCTTGTACATTGCTACCCCAATTGTTGTACACATAAGAACAATATTTTTTCACTATGATAACAATACTTGTTTCAATGAGTGCCTTATTTTATTAAATGAGCATTTTATTTTTTAAATGATATACTTATAGTGGAGAGTTGTCATATTTTATTTGAAACAAAAAAATACTTATTTCACTTCTTAATGAATGTATTTATGTTTTTTTCTTATAACATTTGGAGGTTCTCATGTGTTCAAGTATGGGTCCATTTTTTATCAACATTTGGTTTTTTCTTTATTTACATTTGGACTGTTTATTTACAATATATAGTATAAATATGTGGTAAGACTGGGTATTATCATCATGATTGAGTGCGCTCTCTCCCCTAATAAATGTTTTTATTTTATAGAGCGACAAGTTTGCATGGCCGTAGATCAATCGTCATGTGATCTCAGTCGTTCCCCACCATCCCGCGATGACCCCACCAATTGATCGTGATATCAAGGGCGAGCGCCATGTGTCTCATCCAGTGAAGCCGAATTAATGATAAATACTTTGATGTGTCTTTAATACACTATGTCGTAGGTTACTAAAGCAGTTATAAGATGCATGTGTTTTAAATCAACGAAGATGTTATAATCCCAGTAGAAAGGTGCTTGATGATTAATAACAAGGTTGGTGACTGTGTTGAATGAATAGGATTGCCGATGGTTGAGATCCATGGTTGCCTACCATCACATGATCAAAAGTTGTGAGGTCTTTATTGATTGCGATATCACGATCGAGTGCCATGTGTCTCATCTGGTGAAGCTGAAGGAATGATAAATACTTTGATGCGTCTTTACTACATTATGCCACGGGTTACTAAAGTAGTTATAAGATGCATGTGTTTTAAATCAACAGAGATTTTATAATCTCAGTAGAAAGGTGCTTGATAGTTAATAACAAGGCTGGCGACTGTGTTGAACGAACATGATTGCTGATGGTTGAGATCCACAGTTGCCCACCATTGCGTGATCAAAAGTTGTGAGGTCTTTATTGATTGCGATATCACAGGTGAGTGCCACGTGTCTCATCTGGTGAAGCTAGAGGAATGATAAATACTTTGATGTGTCTTTAACACATTATGTCACGGTTTACTAAAGCAGTTATAAGATGCATGTGTTTTAAATCAACAGAGATGTTATAATCTTAGTAGAAAGGTACTTGATGGTTAATAACAAGGCTGGCGACTATGTTGAATGAATAGGATTTTTGATGGTTGAGATCCATGGTTGCCCACCATCGTGTGATCAAAAGTTGTGAGGTCTTTATTGATTGCGATATCACGGGAAAGCGCCACGTGTCTCATCTGGTGAAGCTGAATGAATGATAAATACTTTGATGCGTCTTTAATACATTATGCCACTGGTTACTAAAGTAGTTACAAGATGCACGTGTTTTAAATCAACGAAGATGTTATAATCTTTGTAGAAAGGTGCTCAATGGTTAATAACAAGGTTGGCAACTATATTGAATGAACATGATTGTCGATGGTTGAGATCCACGGTTGTGCGCCATTGCATGATCAAAAGTTGCAAGTTCTTTATTGATTGCGATATCATGGGAAAGTTCCATGTGGATCTCCTTAGCAATGAGTAGTATGGTAAAAAATTGATATATTTATTTTATTTTATTTATTAAATACTTACTAGAAAATATATTATTTATTAATAATATATGTAAAATATGCTGAGAGATATCCTTTTGATGTGTCTATTGTACTATTATAAAATAGGTGCCTCGACAAAGATATCTCTTGGCGTATTTTATATATATGAATAAATAATACATATATGGGTATGTGCAGGATCATCATGGAAAAAATAGGCCCTTAAGTGGCAAAAAATTCAAAAAAGTCAAAGTTAGGCAACTTGACGTAAAAATTTAAATAAGTTATCTATATTATTTCAAAAATATGTAAGAATGGATTTTGTAGCAAATTGAATTTAGTTTCTAAACTACTAGGTTTGTTTAAAATACAAAAAATCTATTAGGTGAAAATTTGAAATTTCAATGTAGTGGTACTTAAATTTCAGGGAAAAAATAAGAAGTAGGTGTTTGTCTAACCACCCTAACCACAATAAAATGATAATAATTTTTTATAAGATTTTAGATATAAGTAGAGGACCCATGTCCCAATGTGATGCATATTTTTTTGTAATTTTTTTCCAAGTAAATAATTAATTATTGTAACGCCCCGCTGTGTGAACCCTAGAGTACAACAAAATACCAAACTATATATATATATATATTTTTCCTTCTCTCTCTTCCTTGTTATGAGATGAAGGTAATCTAGAAGATTCTTAGCAAGAGTAATTAGTTTTGATCATTAAGCATAAATTTCATAAATTTTCCTTGGTAAAAGGAATGGGAGTTAGAATAAGTCTTGGGTGAAAAGCTTCATTTGCATTATGTATAGATGCATAAGTAGACATTGTAAAATCATCTTAGAAATGTCATAGTAAGTAATCTTGAATGTCCTAATTAATGCAATGATAGTGGTTTAATATATTTGATGCACGAAAGGTAATGATTTTGTATTAAGCTATCCTCTCATGATCTGGTGTAATATCTATGTTCCTAAATTCGTGGGAAAATTGATGAAATTATTAGGGTGAAATAGAGATGTTAGAATGGTTCAATCCAATATGGTTAATGATTTAATTCTTCCTTAATTAGAGTATGCAAAAGTAAATGCATTTGATGAATTAGTTATAACGTGGAAGTGGTATAGTTGTTGGGAAAAGTTTCTATTATGTACTACTTGTGAGGAATAATTATGATTTTATATATATGAAAGAAAATGAGTCTGATATGTTCGTCCTTAAGTATATGTAGTGGTAGCTAGTTGCAATAGCGAGGAAGTGAATGTGAATTTGTTAAGTGGAGTTATTAAGTGATCATGAAGATCTTGAGATTTACATTTAGCATCATGTGATATCTAGAGAAGAGGGCCGTGAAAGAAAAGCTAATGATGGGTTATGGGTATATGTGATGATATGACTCACATTGATTATGGAATTAAATGTACTTATGGAATTGTGTATATAGTTGTACCCCCTGTAAATGTGAGAAACTAGTAACTGTTCATTGGTTGAGTGTTGTGAATACCCTGTACTTGCTTTGTGGGCCCATAACCCACAGGTCAAAGGATGGTGATACGGTGTACCCATCCATTCAGAATATGTTGTATTTGGTGTGGGATTAACCATACCATTATGTGTGTTTGTATGTTTGTTACCTAATTGAGGGCCAACCCACATGTGGTTGAAAATCCATATATACATAAGAGTAGCCAAAAGATAGTTTCATATATTCTTTTCTTTTGGTTCTCAGCCCCTTAATCCGTGAAGGGGTAGTAGAAGTCACAAAGTTTTCTTGGGCGGAGTGTGCAGCATACGCACATTGCGACGCAGAGCGATCTTAGCTCAACCGATCCCAAGGAAACCTACTCACTACTTTTCCTTATGATGGATCAGGGTACTTAACCCATATGTGCTAGCCTAAACCCCACAATTTTGAGTACAACAACATTGGATTGTTAGTTTATGCCTAGCCGTCCATAGGGACGTTGAGTTGGCATTAGCAAGTCAACCTCGTTTGTATGAGGTGAAGCTCGAGTAGCCCCATATTGATATTCTTATATATGTATTGTATACATTGTATCCGCACGTGTTCCGACATGATGCAATGGATACGATGCCACACCCCACTGATGTTCTAACATAGGCTGGTGATGATGCCGTGTTGTTGATGGTAGCGAGTTGGGCTCGAGGACACAATGCCACATGCATAGACACATGAAGGCGCACTACGAGATTTTGTTATGATAGCCTACTTGTGTGATGAGCGTAATGGGGCCTCACACACTTGTAGAGGGATACTCATGTTTGCTTTCGACAGTGTTTGGGTCAGTTAGCATATGGGTATGTCCTAGCCATGTATACCTCTGGTGATGACGAATACTTGTGTGTGTCTTTTCCATGAGGTATCACTATGCGGGGTGTGTCGGCACGTGCCTACTTCCGCAGAGCCACAAACACACTACCATGCGGCATACGTTAGTGCATGCCTTCTCTGGCTGGCGTATGACCATGTCACGTGATGACGCGAGGCAGGGTGTAGCCAAGGAGCACACTTTGGGTCATGTGGATGGCGTGCTCACTCCGCACCACATGAGGGCTACTGTTATATCCGGATGATCTTCCCTTCTTCCTCGTTTGGTGGCTAGTATCTAGTCACGCAGTGTTGTATTGTGCAATTTTGAAGATTGAGGACTTCCTATATGATTGTTGATGATTTTTTTTATTGACCTTGAAGGCTGACATTTTGTTTATGTTTGATTGTAATGGTTTAGCCACACTTTGTGACCTTATTCTCTCGTAGCCCTCGTGGTTACATTTGATTTAGTGTTGACATTGCACGCATTTCTTGCTTTATTGTTGAAATTGAATCTTATTTGATTTTTATTTATGAATTTGATGGCTAAACTAGTTTATCATTATTGTTTTGAGGTCAGACATGTGTCATATTGTGATTCCTCTCCATGGATGTATGAGGCGGACTTGGTGAGTGTCTATGAGGAAGCAAATGTAGGGAACCTTGAGGATGGGGGTATGTGAGGTTGTTTTATAGCTAGAACCCACTACCCACCTATGTGTGATGACTATCTCTTAGAGGCTAACCACCTTGTACAACAAGAGGTAGGTCATTATGGTCTTGCTTGGATGGTCTCACCATGTGTGTGTGGCCTAACACCATCAAGCCACTAAGTGTGAGATATGGATTATGTGAGATGGATATTGGCTCTTGGCTCATGGAATTGTATCCTGGATTAGTATGCTACTTTCCGGCATCCAAATGGACCCTTGTGTAGCCTTGTGATGTGATTCCCAGTTATGTGAATTCATGTGTATGTGAAGAATGCATGGATATAGTACTTAGATTCTTGAGATTTTGTTTACTTCCCTTCTATTGTTCTCATCTAATATTTGGGACTTGTTCTTCGGTGATGTTGTGTAGGACAATGCCTACAGGTCGTGATATTGATAGGGGTGGTCATCAGAGCAATCCTTTTCTGAATGTCCATGAAGGTGGTCATGAGGAACATTTGAGCCCTCAATTATGCCCCTTTCTTGAGGAAATTCTTAACCGGCTTGGCCCAAGACAGGAGAGCAATCGACAAATGGTGAGGGAAAGAGAAAGGTTCCCTAGGAGAAGAGGTGTTTCAGTTATAGTAAGACTTATAATGGACCTCTTAAGGGAACGTTCTCCTACCTTCCATAGTCATAGTGATGGTTTGGAGGATGAGACTTGGATGATTGGTGTTCGGATTGGTGGGCATCTTTTGTCTAGGAGAATCTAGAGTTGGTTACAAGCCCAACTTTATCGGCTTGACCAGTCAACTCAGAGCACTCGGACTACAAATAGTAGGGGTTGACTTTGGCAGGATAGTGCACCTCCTCGAGGGAGAGGAAATGGCAGAAATGCAGGATGTTTCTCTTGCGGCCAATAGGGCCATGTAGCTAGGCAATGTCCTCAGAGGAGCACACCTGAATTCAGTCAGAGACCGGCAGTCACAGAGCCAATAGGGGATGAAGTGGGTAGGATCCACAGAGTGACTGAAGTAGTTGATGACCGCCAGGCAGAGCATCAGGGCACAAATGTGGAGACTATAGGTTGCGGATAGGCAGCTGACTCGGGAGCCCGTGAGAATTCTATCGTATAGGAGATTGATGTAGTGCTTTTTGTGTTGCTTCTACTGCACTGATACTCATTATAATATATTATGTACCTTGAGACCTTATAGGTGCTTGTTTTTCCATTTTGGATTGGTTTGGATGACAATTTATATGACTTTGATGATTATGACATTTTTGATGGATGGTTATGTTATGATGGATCAATAGTTGCGTTGGGAGGATGTGTCCCACATTTGAGAAACCTTTCCCTTTTTTTTTTGTATTTTGGCTTCCAGGAGTAAGCCTAGTTCTAGGAGGGGAGGATGTAATGCCTCCTGTGTTACTGTACTCCTATGATACTTTTTGTGTGTGATTGTTGTTGTTCAGATACTGTTATGTTTGATGCATACCCGTGATTACATTGGTGATTGTTCACATGTTTGACTTATGAGTTTTGTTGGATGATCATGATACTTTAATATGATGTTGATAATATAATGATGCATGGTGTCATCCTTACCTAATTATGCTATATTGTGTGGTTACGTAAATTGTTTAATACTTGCTTCACGATATTTATGATGATGTGGTTTAGGGATTTGACAAGAAAGTACCCACATCCATGTTCGTCGTCTTGTCGTCGGTTGTTGATGTCATCCGTTAGTTCCCGTTCTGTATGGTATCATCTTATCTTACACCATTCATGTTTTTAAGTGGCAATTTTAATGTGTTAATTGTTGGAATTAGATGTGTATCATTATTGTCAATTAGTTAAATTAATACAATGATGATTGAAATTAAACAATGTAATTATTAATGTGTGTTGTGAATATTTAATTAAATGTTAAATTAGTTTGAAAATTTAAAGTTATGTTTGTAAAATTAAAAGAGTAATATCTTAATCAAATAGCTTTGTAAATTTTCAATTGGCAATTAAATAATAATGTTTATTTAATTAAATAATATTGTTCATTTAATTAAATATTATTATTTATTTATTTGCATTAAGGGTTTATTTAAAAATAAATAATTAGGCAATTTCTTCATTCGGTAAAAATTTAAAATAGATACATAAATATTTATTTAAAAATATTTTTGGGGATAAATGGGTTGATTAAATGTTTTCCGAAAGTTAAATGGGGGTAGATTTAAGTTTATTGAATTTAATTTGATATAATAATGTTTT
This sequence comes from Sequoia sempervirens, assembly GCA_007258455.2. Taxonomy (NCBI): domain Eukaryota; kingdom Viridiplantae; phylum Streptophyta; class Pinopsida; order Cupressales; family Cupressaceae; genus Sequoia; species Sequoia sempervirens. The sequence continues at coordinate 81,864,167 of VDFB02281492.1, read as the reverse complement.
TCGGGTAAAATATTTATTAAGGATGAAATTTTCCTTTCGTGGACGCAACTAAACCATAGTGGAGGTAGGTTTCTATTTTGTTGCAAAAGGTAGAGATTTACCTACAGGTGGAAATGGGGAGTGAGGAAAAGTGCCAAGTGTTGGATATGAAAATTATGAAGTTGACACCTATTTCCTTTGTTTATCCTGAAAGAATTAGAACGGCCTTAATTGTTTTGGGGAAGACGGTGAAAAGGGGAAGAAAGGAACGAGAAGAGGGAGGGGGTCGACAACCTTGGACTGCAGGAGAAGAAGACAAAAGAAACTTTGTCAGCATGGAGAACAACCACGACGATACCCAATAGGCCATTTTTGGTGCATGACTTTCTCACAGCTGAAGTGTAGAACCATGAGGTAAGTCACTTGCCACGATCTCAATATGAAAGGGATGAAATGTGTATATGGGTGAAATTCTTTTTATTGCTATGTTTTATTGCATTCTAAAATAATTCTGTTGTTTCCTGTGAAATGAAAGTGTTGATGTCTATGAATGTTTAAATTTACACAGGTACAAAATTTAGAGGTGATTGGTATGAGAAATGTCTTGTGAGCTTGTAAGAATTATAATCTTGTAGATGAAAAGAATGGCTATTAGTCATAGAAATTTCAATCACCAATTACCATCACCGTTACCGATTTGTTGTACCCAGGAAATGAAGGTTGTTGTCCTATGGCTCTATTTGTGTTTTTCGCTCGTATAAGAATTTATGTTGTTGTTATAGAGCTAGATCTTCGTAAAGAGATATTGTGAACTGTGAAACAAATTATTATGCTCACTGTGCAGTTTAATACTTTATCTAATCACTAAAATAATTTAGCAGTTTTAAAACCTAATTACTAGGTATTGGTAAAATTACCATAAATTTTTCATTTCTCATCAAAATTCAAAACTTTAAAATGCGTCGGAAAGCTAAGAAAGAGGACAACAAAACCCAGAGGGGAATTAAAAATATGGATCAAGACATGAGAGCAATTTTTTCTGGTATCAGCTAGTTCCATATCAATGTTTGACATGGACTGCACCAATTCTCTCACAATTCTTTGTCAATACTAATTCTCCATCATATATTGTAGGCTAAACAACATTCAATGTCATCCTAATCTCTGGGTGCAAGCAGCAAACAAGCATTCCCCTCATTTATATGTGTCATATTATTGTAAATACCTAGCGTTAGATTCTTATTTGTTTTTGGGCAGTCTTAATGTATTTGTCTATTATGTTCTCCTTTCTCTTGAGATTTCTTTGAGACAATTTTCTTGAAAACACTAATTAGTATAGAATGTATAGCAGCTATAGCTGAAACAGTAAATGCAATGACCTCAATATGGTTTATCATCTTATTATCCTACACCAGCTAGCAAGAAAGTCCAAAAAGCAATACCTGAAATGCTAAGATTTTTGCTCTCCTTTTATCATCTCCTTGTCTGCACAAAGAAAGTAACAGATTGTTTAGGGTTAGGTCTTTCTGCTCGGGATTCTCTGGCTCTATATGTATCCTTTAGTTGTTTCAACTTACTTTGGTTAAATATGATATAAGTAAATTAAAAGTTGAAAATTTGAAATTTTTAGTGTAGTGTAAATTTTAGATTCAGTAAATAAGATAGAAATTCGGTGAATGAATAGAGGGAATAAAGGTGTTTATTTTATTATTATTATTATTATATGTATGAGACTGTGTTATCAAAATAGACACTCTTCTTTATATGCAATGGAACATTGTGAGCCATGTGACTTGACATTAGGGGATAGAAATAAATAAATTAAATAACTATGAAATTTGTTCTAAGAGAGGTAAGTTGGTAATTCACAAGGGTATATAAGGTTCAATAAACCAATTTATATTGATGATGTGAAAAATAAAACTAAAATTAATATTAGTACATTGGTATATATATATATATATATATATATATATATATAATTTGTGTAGGAACATCATAGTTGTATGCCTCACTTTGCTATGCTACTCATGACTAAATACTGCATATAAAACTGAACATACGATATTTTAAATATAAAAAAAAACATTATGTGGAATAATTTACTTGATGTATGGAATAACCCATATCAAGAGGGTTTCTTCTATCAAGATGATTAAAGGTGCATATTAATTATCTATGTATGTATAATAGGAGGTTCATCATGTAATGAATTAATGAATTATTGGAAACGCTGCCTAGTATTTCATTTATATTTAATATTGTTGGCAATCCAGGAACTCGTGTGGAATAAAGTAGTTTATTATATGATTAAGTTATTGGTAGTCCAATAAATATAGTAGTTTGATTAATTCTTTGAGGATTAGTTGTAAGGAATAGTCCAATCCTTAGTTGATACAAATTGTGCGAATATAGATAATTTGCAAACCATAGTTGATATGCAAAATATAGTTGGTTAAGATTTGTTTCATTATTATGGCATTGAGTATAATATTCATTTTGAATAATATTGGCTTCTATTGGAATTGTAATGTGAAAATCATCCATTTAATAGCTTTTAATAGTTGATTTAATTCTTGAAGTTATTCTTTAATATATACCAACATTATTTTATTCTTGGGATGGAAGTTCTAAGGAAGCATTAATTAATTGAATTGGTATAGTTTCTATCTTTTCTTCATTATTAGAAAACAATTTAATTAACTAATTTATTTAACTATCTTAAGGTGCATGCTTTTGTATTTGAATTATCTAGTAGTTAACTCTATTGTTTATTTTAGATTTAGACTTTTACTTGAGATATCATTAAATATCATTTCCTTTTATGTTATCAAATGTTTTAGTAAGTTGTCACTTTAGTGAAATCGATAAGTTTCATCCTTATAGAATAGTCTAGTTATCAGTTAGGTCATTATAATTATGAAATCTTATCAGTTTTGGTAATTCGGCTAGTAATGTAGATTTGACTTTGCTCACACATATCAATCTTACAATATGTAATTTGAATGGTACACATGATGTGATGGTGTAGGGATTTGAGTTTTGTGCATAGTAACATTATTGGGAATATGTCGTGTCGAAATAAAGTTATAAGTTGGCCCTAAGGGGAGATACCCTCATTTGTAAGTAACCTAGTATGAAATGTGAAAGGGCGAACTATGGTGCCTCTGCAAAATATATACGTAGGCAAGGCCATCAAGTGATGATCCCCCGAGGCATTAGGTCGGGCCCCTAGGACTGTTCTTCTGAGTCTTGTATGTAATTTGTCATACTGTAAAAATACCATTGATTTGTATAGCTCATCTTAACTACCTTTGATCATATGTGTGTGCCAAGTCATGTAAACCTTGCAGGTATATGCATTGGGAAACAAGGAAAATTCAACATGATGGAATGGAAGAGGTACGTTAAGCTGACCCAAAGTAGACTTTATTGCTAAAAATCTAGTGAACCATTTCTATATTTGCTTCTCACTAATGTGATCTTGGACTATAGTTGTAAGTAGTGAAAAGTGTTGTCATTGTCTTTAAGTAAACAAAAAAAAAAAATTGCAAAATTAGTAAAGTCATTACAGAGTGTTAGGTTATTTAGAGTATAAAAATGTGGGCATAAAATGATGTATTGTTTCCTCTCTCTTGTTTATGGATGATTGCATGTTATCCTTATGTAATCTTGGTTTATATTCACTTTCATAAAAAAAAAACTTACATTTTGTAATGACCGTTATGTGTACCCCAGAGGATGTAGATAACTTTGTAAATGCATAGTTGCTCTTCTTGTAATATATGCACATATTCATCTTACGCAATGTTTCCCTTTCAAAAAAAAAAATAGTTTGGTATTTTGTTGTCCTCTAGGGTTCATACCTAAGCGCAAGCATAATTATGAAATTTTTTTATTACAACTTTTTAA
>VDFB02281492.1:81817153-81855877 GCA_007258455.2 Sequoia sempervirens | reverse complement strand
TCTAAAGTTGCACAAGGCTCTATTCAAGGCCTTCACAATCAAACATTAGGTGAACAAGTTGCTAGATAACATTCAATGCATGATGTTTTAAGGAAAGGAATAAAAGGAAAAGACATTCAAAAAATGTCAACTCTAGTTGACACAGATAATATTCCTATTGAAAACATGTCAAATTACAAGAGGTTTATGATAGCAATGGAACCCTCATGTCATGTGATCGAGATACAATTGCTATGCTCATAACCTTTCATGTAGGGGTTTTGGTCATCATGATTGCATCTTGGTCTGCTCTACCTGAGATTCTGGATTCTTGCTTCATTCCAGTGGAATGAACGTCCCCAATTGGAGCCACTAATGGAACTTCAGTATTTTGCTCCTTGTTTTTCACTCATGCCTTGCCTTATGTCTCTGGACTTTCATGGTGTTCGAGTTTTCTAAGGTTGGGGTTTTAGCTTTGTCTTCATGTAAAACCCTAATGTTTATTTCACGCTTTGGCTGAGTTCTATTTCACTGTTACTTTTGATGGGATTTTAAAACAACTTATGTCATATCTGTTCGTCTAGGCCGAGTCCCTTTGATTTTAATACTTTATTTCCTCCGCAGGGTTTTATTTCCTAAGTCTCGGTTGGCCCCGTGTTTCATCTTTTAAAAAACAACTTATGTCATTGTTTACCGTTGGCCTAGGATGTCCCCTCATCCTTTTTATGAATGTTTTATTTTGTAGAATGGATCAAATTTGTGCTACCATTGATTAAATTGCCTTCAGATATCAACAGTTGCCCGCCATCACGTGATCAGAAGCTATAGGATTTTTACCGATTGCGATATCACGGGCAGGCACCCCGTGTCCTTCTGGGGGATGAAATTGTACGGCCAGTGATCAACTACCATTTGATCTCAACCATTCCCTGCCATCTCGCGATGGCCCCACCATAGTGCTTTGGTCGATCACGATATCACAGGTAGTCACCACATGTCTCATCTGATGAAGCTGAAAGAATAAAGGAAATACCATGGAACATTAATCCGACCTTAAATACATTAAAAGGCGGGTTACTAAAGTGCTCTGAAGATGCATGTGATTCAAATCAATGGATGTGTTATAATCTTGATGGAAAAGCTGCTCAAGGGTTAATGATAGGGCTGATGACTGTGTTGAAGGATTGACAGCTCAAATTAGTATCAAATATGGTTGGAGTCATTCGTGTAGTGCGCAAGTGAGCTTTAATGGTGGATGAGAGATTTATTGGAACAATTTGATCGAAATAAAATCAATTCTCCTGATTTATGTGTGTCACAAAGCATTCAGGTATTTTGCGAAGCAGTTTCAGAGCCGAGAGCAAGGTTGTGAACCCTGACAACCAGAATTTGGGATTTCTGTGAAAAGATATGTGAGTTAATTTCTGTGTTTCCCAGTCACTCTGTGCTTGAATTAAGGAAAATATTTGTTGTACTTATCATAGGGCTTGTTGATAAATTTTTTAGGGCTATAGTTTATTTAAATTGTGAGAAATTGCAATATTTTGTTTTGTAATTTTGTATCTTTGGTTAGTCCTAGCTATTTGAAGTGTGAAGTTATAAGAAGCCCTAGTTTGTCCAAGATGGCACCACCCAAGCAACATTCTGGCTAGATTGACTATTTAAAAAGAAACCTGTATGATGATTTCCTAGATCAATTGCCCTTGTCAACAAATGATGGAAAGAAGGGATTGGTTCTGATGTGAGGGAAAATCCTAGGGGAGGGGTTAGTATACAATTATTCCAACATAATCGATGCTAGGGTTCCTCTCATGGGTTTGGAAATGTTCAAATTGTGGTATGGATAGATGAATTTTCCTCACCCTTTTTCAAATGGATGGATGTATGATATGGGGAATCTGGTGATACCGAATGTTTTCCCTGATGTAGACCTGCTTAAGGCGGTAGCTGCAAGATATGACCCTGTCACGTGGGTAATTAGGGATAATGATGGAAAGGTTTTGTTAAGCATTAAAAAAGATGATATTCAACAGATTTTTGACTTGAGTGAACTGAGTGAGGACTTGGTGCCTATCAACCTTGAGGAAATGAAGCAAGAATATGCAAAGTTGAAGTCTCTTTTTAGAGCTAAATTGCTTCCACCTCATCTAGCTAGGGCAGGAGGTTCAAGATTTCATATCATCCCCAGTGACTAGGAACCTTTCAAATTAAATTATTTTACAAATCATTTCCTGGCCACCTTTTATTCATTGTCATATTTTTGGTTTTAGTCCTAGTGCAGTGATTCCCATTGCATACATGTTCATGGGGGTGCAAATACAACACCTTAACTTCTCTGTCACATATGACTTTGCTTCTTTCTTGGATGAGAGGATACATGAGGGGCTGTCAAAGCTGCAAAAAAATGATACTAGGACTCAATTCTTTTGGTATTCTATGTTGATGCATATGTTCTTATTCAAGAATGTTGACTTCTCTGAGAAGATGAAATTAAGGCAATCGGTTGGTGGAGAAAGATTACTAATACAGATATGGGCTACAAATTTATCTTGTAATAATGAAAGCACTAGTTATGTGCAATTTGATAATTGTTTTGCTTCTAGATTGAGGGCTAGATTAATGGTGAATGTACCTAAGATTCCTGAGGAATTACATGATTTCCTCAGGCCAAAGGGGAGCAAGCCAGAATTAAAAGTCAACCATAACTGGGGTGACATTATCTCATACCCAGTCAACACTATTTTGAGGGTATATGGTTTTCAAGGAGCCCCTCATAAACTGCCATACAATGTGCCACCAAGAGTGGGGTTTGCAAAATTTATGTGGTAGATAAGTTGCATCCATGAGGACAACCTCATAGGGAGGGGTAAGGGAACATTTTCCCCTGATTATACAGTGGTATTTGATTTTTCCTTTTCAAAAGGAGGCTAGGTGCACTTTGAGAAATTATTTGAGGATTATCATTTGAGATGTGGTCCAAAGGGGCAACATGATCCTAAGGGTTTTTTTACCCTTTTTAGACAAAGAATAAAGACTAAAAAGTTTGTGCATGAGTTCAACTTTCCTGAGGACTTGATCAAAAATGATTTTGACCTAAATAAGCAGGAGTTGAACAAGGAGAAATGGATAGCTTATGATAAACTATTAGATATTGTGCACAAAATGGATCCGAAATATCATCCACTATTGGAGTTCAGTCCCCACAATAAAAAAAATGATTTTCTGATGGAGAACTTCAAAGAGATTATGGGCACTTTGAGAACCAAAAAAGTAAACTTAGAGCTGAGTTTGGGTGTACAAGAACAAGGTGCCAAACCATTTGAAACAAGGCCAACATACTAGCCTACAGAAAAGTGGCCCATTTACAGGAGAAAAAAGGATAGCAACAGTGATGAGGAAGACATGGATAGAAATGGGAAGCAAATTATGAAGTTTCCTTCACAACCAAGTCCAAAATTCAAAGTGTCTGGGGCAATTAAGATCATTGATTTAGATTCATCACACGAAGATAGTCCCCCATCACCACCATCTGAGCCAAGCCCTAAAAGGCAAAGAAATAATTAACCACAGGAGAGTTTGATGGATGAAATTATTGTTACTGATTAGGACATGCAGGTTGGTATGCCTTCCCCTCCTAGGCTAGCTGAATTAGTTTTATCTGATTTAGATATGAAAGGAAAAAGTGTACAAGATGCAAGAATGGAAGCATGTTAGGAGTTTCTAAATGATAATGCATTTGTAAAGACTCCTATATTCTTGCAATTGGTATGGAGGATGAAGTTTGAAGAATATCAAAATAAATGTAAGGAGAGAAGATAATTAAGACCTAATAGGTCAGACCAGGAGAATGATGAGGAAGTGAAAGTTGAATTAATGGAAGAATTTAAGAACATCACTCTTAAGGAAGGAAGAAAATTGGTGAGTCAGGCTGGTGTATTGATTTTTCCTGAATGGGACATTGTAGATGCAATGGCCTTTAATGCTATTATGAAGTCCAAGCATCCCTTGCAAGAATCTGAAGAAGAATTCAAGGCAACACTTTAAGATTCTACTTTTAGTGAAGAGTATGAAACCTTGACAATTTGGAAATTAGCCCCACAAGGGAGAAAGCCAAATATTACAAACATTAATCCAAATTTTAGAGGGGGATTAATAATAAAGAGAGCTTCAAAGACCTCAACCACCGAGGCCACTAGTTTAACTGTGAATGTGGCCAAATTGGCCCAAAAGACTACTGAAAGGGAGGAGGCTGAAAAGAAAAGCCTAATGGAAGAGTATAACTTTTTGATTGAAAAATACAACAAGATGCAATAGAGGAATATTGAGTTTCAAACTAAGGTGGAAAGGTTTAGGTATAGATAGATTGGGGAGACATCAAGTGCTCTAGGGACCAGTACATTACCTTCCACAATAGGGTCAATGCCTTTTGCTTCTCCAATTGTTTCCACACTAGGGTCTCCCAGTCAGAATCTTGCCTTCACCCCTTCTTTAGAAGAAATTGATGAAGAAACATAGTGCTCTATTGATCCTACAAAGAAGCAACTCTTGCAAAGAATTGATGAGTTATAGGAATCTTTGAGGGTAATTGAGGAGGAATGTCTTTCAAAGAAAAAAGATATTGTTACTATTGTTTTAAGGCATTTAAATGAAAAGGTTGATAATAAATTTCTATCTATACATTCTTTCTATTCTTTGCTAGTAGATGCAATAAAGAATATTGATAGGGATCAAGAGGTAGTGATACCATTAATTGAAAATTGGATCCCTAGGGCCAGTGATCTGGATGTCATGTATAAGGCCTCAAGGTTTGATACAAACAATAGGCCCCAATCATTAAAGCCTACTCATGTGTTAGTAAAATCATTGCAAGGTTTTCAAACCTTACCAGATGACTTGAGTAAGAAGATTAGGGAGTTGGTGAAGAATTTCAATTATTAGGGTAACACATTGTTACCTGATATAATTGATGAGTAGGGAAAAATTAGGTCATTCCAGCAGTGGTAGGCTCAGGCAGGTGAGGTCATCAATGATCAAATTAAATTAATTTGTGATGACTCAGATTATGACTTGTTGGTGAGCTGCATGGATAAAATCATTAGTACCAGCTCATTTTTGAAATCATTTGAAAGAGATGCAAATTAGGTAGCAATAAAATACACACCTTATAATGCCAAGGTGAATGAGGTAATTAATTTTGACTGGTTAACTGATGAAGAATATCAGATGTGGCTAAATAAATATTTGACTGAGGAGGAATAAAATAATGAATTACTAATGGGTGGTAAATCAGATGCTACAGTTACAATGGCCTCCGATTTTGCTTTGATGGTTGTCTCAACATGGGTTTCTTGTGGTTTTTTGTTGTTGCCTCAATTTTCCTCAGCTGACATGATGAACGAGAATATTCTCCAGGGTGATGGCTGTTGTAACGATTTTTGGAATATCACCAGATGCTTCATTTGGCTGGTGACATGTGTACTTTCTGGCCCGATGCTTGTTTGCACCTTCATTTTCTATAAGAAGGATTTCAAGGCCAGAAGTACGGGTTAGCAAGTTAGATAATTTTTGGTCGAGTCTAGGTGAAGTTGCAAAGCAAATTGTAAAGTCGGATGGTTTTAGAGAGAAATACAATTTGAGTTGAAATGATAAATTCAAACTCATGTCTCTCCATTGTACATGCATATCCAAATTTTGAATAAGATGACTAAGGGTTGTTTCATTCATCTCATTGTTGTGGTGTGTATAATCCTTATTTTAGCTTTCATTCAAGGAATTAATTAAAATGCTTGAATGGGATTATAGGCGAATATGTTCTGTATAAGGATTTGATAAGTAGTATTGGGTGAGAATGCATACTAATGAAATTGTAATGCAATATTGCTAGAGATCTTATAAGCTATATGTTATGTATTAAATCTGTCATAAACCTTTAGATGCTTATGAATTTGACTCCTACAATGGATATATGGCACTGATCTAAGTTGTACTTATTTTTGTAGTTCAATAATTGTTTGTCTTTGCCTAGAGCTTGCTACAAATTGCAAATTAATGACTATATTTTACTATGGATTGTGTTGTAGTTATCTCATTCCACATAGTTGATATTATCGGTGAACAACCAATTTTATTCGGATATTATCCTATTGTGTTGAGCTATTCAATGGGATTATCTATTATCTATTAATGTTGTTTATGATATTGGTGCAGAGGTTGTAAACACATTAAGGGATCACCCTCCGGTCTTGCAGAGCCCAAAGTGTAGGAGGCTTTTAAAGTCCTCATTAGTTGGTTCAGTCCTTGAGCTCCGATTTGGAATTGGCAATCCCATGAATTAGAAGACCAACTTGGTTCTGATGTAAAAATAAACCAACATCCTCTACCTTTAACCCTAAACCCTAAACCATTAACCCTTAAACTCTAAACCCTTAAACCCTCTACCCTCTATCTTTCTCCCACTCTAAACTCTAAACCTTTCCTTGTATTCTTTTATAATTTTTATTATTCTTATTTATTTTACACTTATATTTACAAATACACATACATATGCATTTACTGTTTTCATTTATTTCTCATGTAGTTTAATAGTTTGATCAATTTCATATTATATGTGTTGAAGACTTTAGAATTTCAATTACATTAATTTATGGATATGTTGTATCTATGACACTACAAAACCATATGCTCTTTTCATTTACACTTGCATTTAGAAATACACATTTATATAGATATATATTTCTTTAATGATATGTCACATTTATTGTTCTAGGAGAGCATCTAGTAATTGTGTTTACATTTACATTTAAAAATACATATACATTCATTCATACATACATACATACATACATACATACATACAATATATATGTGTGTGTGTGTGTGTATGTATATCATTTATATTCAATGTTTAGAAACAACCCATTAGGTCTACACATGGATAAAAATTCATAAAATCAGATCTCCCATACATGTTTTGTTGAACCTAGGCTTGAACCTCTCATTTCACATGCTTTTCTTCACAAAACTCTTGAGGACAACATCTATATCTTCTTTATTTATCATCCTACACCCTATTCATGCATCTTACAATTACAACAATATCTATGGGGCCTCTTACGCAAGCTACAGTAATCACAAAAAATGTAATATCCCCTTTATATCATGTTTGGACTACAAAACCCTCAAAAATAGGGTAATCGGGCTGTATGCAAAGAAATGAAGCTTTCTAACTCAAATCAATTCCTTAAGCCCTCAAATCAGATTCAAATAAAAGCTAACACATATCTTCATGACCTGGAATTGATTTCACATCAAAATATGGCTGCATGTGACCGTACAGTACTGCATAACAAGAAAAATATAGAAATTTTGAAGAAAAACATAGATTTTTGAATGTCAAGAGCTTGTATTTTAAATCTTCAACCATTAACAACCATTACAATGATCACTTTATTCTTTTTAAAGGAATTTACATGTCAACCATTGAACAACCACCTCTACAACTAACTTTTTAATATTTTATGATCACATGAAATGTAAAACACCATAATTTCAAGGTTGTTAACATCACTATTGAAATGTTTTAATTTTTTGACCTTTCAAACATTAAAAAGTACATCATTAAATTAATTATGTAATGGCATAAAGATTAAAAACATCATGAATTAATTATGTAACCACATAAGTCAAATATAGTTCTATCAAGAAATTAATATCAAATAGATAATATAATCACATAACTTATACATTTCAATGTCATTGATCTTCTTCTTCATCTAACTCTTTGTCTATATCATCCGATCCAGATTCGACATTGTAAGGATTGGTCATATCATCATGATTGTCATCGATATTAGTTTTGATAATGTCATCATCTGCATAGATATCATCTTCATGTACATTAACTCATACATCATCATGATCTAGTTCCTCCTCTTCGACATCTTCGTCAGGGACATCATCAACTAATTGTTGATCCTGATCACCATCTACATCATCTTCTAGTTCTTCAGTATCTTCTTCTTCCACCAAATTATACTTTACCAGCCTTCCTCTTCAATCATATCTAACAAAAAATGACTAACTCAGTTTACTTGGAACCTCTGAGTAAAATACCTGCTCACATTGGCTTGGAAGAACATAGGGCTCATTTCTAGCTCACTTGATCAACGTTGTATTAACCATGGTAAATCCATTATCATGTTCAATAATAGTTCTCTTAGGATCATTTTCATTCAATTGTAGCCTATACTATAGGATGATGAACAAAATTAATCCAAAGGGCTTAAAGTTACACTCAAGTATATCATCCAAAATCCCATAGTATCAAATTTTTAAGACCTCTGGATGTATGTTGCTTCTAGATGAAACATTAGTCACCTGAAAGACTGTAGTTATACCAGAATCACAAGTTTTCTTCATGTCATCCAACATTTTGATTCAAAATTTATGACCATTGCACCACATAGCATTGTGGTGTTTCACCTGCAATATGTCAAACATGTAAAAATTATTGCAATATCGTTAGTTGATAAACATATTTATTCTTGGCCAAATGTATGCAAAAGAAAACAATCTCAACATATATATACATCAATATAATTGAAAATAATTAAATAATATGGGTGATTAATATATTTATACATACTTTTTTATCTCTTAAACTATATGCTAAATCAATTTCCCTTTGTGTAACATTAGAATCTCCATTACGATGAACTTCTTTAACCAATGAAGCCACACCTTCCCATGTTAATGCACAACCAGATTGTTGACATCATTCAATCCATACCATCATTCAATCAAGATTTTTGGCAACATACAAATGTAGTGCATCCCACTCTCGACCAGCTGTATAAAAAAAAATTGAAATTCACAAATGACGTATAATTAGTTAAATACCATAGTATACGACCTTAATTGATAATTGATGTATATTGAAGATTAAAAATTAAGTAAGTACAGTATACATAAAAACCATATGTAAAATGTATTCCAATTAATCTCTATGACCATCTTATAATTACCTCTCACTTTCCTCAATCTACCTTTCCCCATCAGGTACTCCCCTTTGAATTTGTTAATGGAGTTGGGATCCCAAATGCGATCTACATGGATCTTTGCTACAAACTTAGGAAGATATTCACTAATGTATACTATGGTCTGGTATACCATATATCCCTCCACCATAGAACCCTCAGGATGTGCTTTTTGTCTAACCAAAGCCTTCAAAAATTTCAGGTGCCTCTCAACCATCCACATTGACCTTGTGTGTACAGGTCCACACAATTCAATCTCCTCAACTTGGTGTATGAGGTAGTGTTCTTGTGCATTGAAAAATGTCGAAGGTAGACACTTCTGCATTTCACATATTAGACGAGAAATTTTTCTCTTCCAATAATTTATATCTTCTTTATGGATTTCTTTAGATGACAACCATCTACAAGTGATTTGAGGCACAAATATATTAACAAGATTTAACAAAAATATACAGTATATTACATAACAAGTAAACAAAATGGCAATTATAAGAAGTATACAATGAATTGAACAAATATCGCTACTTACCTCATGTATTTTCCAAGATCATATATAACTTGCTTGACATTGTTGTCAAATTTGTCTAGGAGAGATAGAGGTAGAACATACTGCAACAATTATAAAATGATCTTTTAATTATTTTTGTAAAAGTAGTAAACACAATACACTGAAAAGTACATGCATTATACAAGTGTATATAATATACCAGAATAATTACCTTAATGAAGGTATTCTAATCATGCATTTTCATCCCTGACCCAAATTCACCTTTCTTTGTTATTATATTGTTTATGTTCGCAACAAATCTTGTGGGAAATTAAATTTTTTGTATGACATCTTTTATAGCATTGCTTTGCTGCTCTGTTAATAACCAAGGAAGCGAACTTATATTAATTTGGTCTCCATCGCTATTTAATTGAATGGCATTTTTCATTGTATGATATGCTTCCTGAATGTCACTACAAATTTTGACAATTTTTTCTTTGTCATGCCTTCCATCCAATATTTTCCATAACATTTCTATTATATTTTTTCCAATATGCATTGTATCAAAAAAATGCACAATTTGTAGCTACTCATAGTAGGGAAACCTACTAAATTGTCTGGGATAACTTTTTAGTCCCTGTGGAAGTCAACCATTAATGCCTTGACGACCTTCATGAAGCATATAAGTTAAACAAATTAACAATGGAAATCATTTTCAATTACAACATGAGTAAACAAAACACAATATAAAAATATAAATTCAAAATATATCATATATGATAGATAAACAATTTGATCCGATGTATAACCTTGACATTAATTCTATTATATTCCAACTTCCACAGACGAGGTGACATTCTTTGTGGTTTTGATGTAGTCTCCTCTTTCCCATTGAAAATATGTTTTTCAGTAGTTCAATACTTATGATTTCTATGGAGGAAGTGCCTATACTCATCAAACACCTGCTTTCCTAAACTTGTTGAACGATGAGATTTCATCTTTGGATCATATATAATTGGATTAAATATGTCAATTTTTATAATTATATATAATGAATAGTTTATTTTAAAAATATGCATGATATCTACTTCATCAAATTAAATATTGTTAAAGTACAGTCGAATGTTATAACATACCACAAAAATGTGTTAGCCCTGGGCCATCATGAATTATCCATACAAGCATTGCATGGAATTGAAATTGTCTTTTTCCTATTGGTCTAGAGACGTCATACATAGTGATGTCATTCCATAACTTTAGTAACTTTTTGATAAGAGACTCGATATATACATTCATATCTTTAACTTGGTACTTACCTAGTTGAATGAACATAAACATTACATAATTATTTTAACCATATTATTGCAATATATATAAATTAATGTACATGATTATTGAATGAAAAAAATATAAGTCATTATGCAATAAATAAGACAAATGAGATGCTACTACGTTAAAGAAAAATTGATGTACAAACAAATACCTGGAACAATCATTAACAACATTATGTGCTCCCTCTTTATTGACATCCATGGAGGATTGTTATTGTTGATAACAAAAATATGACACATTGAGTAAATAGATCTCAGCTCTCCAAATGGATTGACACCGTCTGCTCCCAATGAAAGCACGAGATTATGAGGTTCTTCTTTAAAGTGTGGCCATTTTTCCTCCATGTCCCTAAATGCAGAACCATCCTCAGGCATTCAAAGAATGTCATTTCCACTTCTATTTCATGCATGGTAATCCATAAATTACGCCAAGCTTTCACACCAAAATAATCATTGCATACGTGGAATAATGAAAATATAACAAAGAACCTTGGGGGTGTGTGCAAGAAGTTGAGTCCACTTTTTGGCCAAAAAGTGGAAGTGTTTTCCCTGATTTTTAAAATTTGACACTTTGACCTTAAAATTTGAAGCACTTAGAGATGGAATCTTCAAAAAAGTCACTAATCATAAAATGTACTCGGAGTCTAGTTTCCAAATATGTAATTTATTTCAATACCCAAATTGTAAAAATTGAGTTTCAATAGGCGTTTCTAAAAACCATTGTTTAAAAGTCACTTTTTTATGCCATACCATGCACGTGTACGACATCCATATTTGGACCTAAATTATCATATTTTTCTAAATCCTTTTGGGAAAAGTTTTGTGACTCACTAAAGCTTGTTTTTAATATTTTTTATAATTTTTTATTGAATAATATTTTTTATTAAATATTTATTAGGCATATTTGTCATTTTGAAAAATTACGGTACTGACATGCATAAGATGACCTAAACTTATCATTTTTTGATTTTTTTTTTTTTAAACTGAAAAGAATTGTCTAAATTTTGCTCTCGTGCAATCCGTTCATCAAAATGTTTATGTTGATCAAAAGTTATTAAAATACTAAAAAAACCTGATAATTCAAGTTTATGGACTAGTTTCATTAGAAATTAATTGAAAAATAGAAAAAATAATCAAATTATTAAAAAAATTACATATTTGGAATCTGCACTGTCTCATCTATAATGGGTTTTAATTTCGTAAAAAAATTCTACAAAATAGGTCTTCAAACATATGTCCAAAGTCATTATTTTCCTGTGACATTAACAGGACCTTCAAGTTGCAGGTCAAACTAGGTCCAAAGCTTAGGTTCGGGTCCCCAAGCCATTTCCCGAACCAAAAAACAAGCCAAAAAACCCGCTCAAAAATTCATAATTTAAAAAACGGGATCCCGTTTTATGAAAAAATGGGATCTCGTTTCAAAACGGGATCTCGTTTCATAAAAATGCCATTTTTTATAGTTCTATGAAACGGGATCCCGTTTTGTAAAATGGGATCCCGTTTTGAAATTCTTCCAAAAATGAAAATTTCCAAAAATGGAAAGTTTTCAAAACGGGATCCCGTTTTGAAAACTTTCCCAAATGGAAATTTTCAAAAATTAGAAGTTTCTCCATTTTGGAAATTTTTCAAAACGGATCCTCGCTTTAAAACTTTCTATTTTGAAATTTCCTTTTTGAAAATTTTCAAAACGTGGAACCTGCTTTGAAAATTTTCCAAAATGGAAATTTTGAAAACGGATCCCGCTTCAAAACGGATCCCATTTTTAAATCTTAGGCTCGATCCCGGTTAAACGATCCTCGCGAAAAACGGGATCCTCAAGTGAAATCCGGATCCCGCTTTTAAAAAACGGGATCCCGTTTATTAAAAAACGGGATCCCGTTTTTTAGAAGCCGAATTCATTTTTTTGCCTAAGGCAAAAACTTCCACGTTTCGTGGACTCAACTTTGTGCACTTACCCTTGGAGACACCTTTTTTGTTAGTTGATCTGTTTGATATCTATTGATATGACATTCTAGGCATTCTATTGCAAATTCCTATTGTTTATGATATATAATATGATCATTGGGACATACATCTATTGCTTGATACTCCATTCCGATATCTTTCATAATGGCAGATAAGTCTTGGTATGAGCAAGGTAAAATATTTGATGGTGGTAACAAAAATTCACCAATCAATCTACAACAAAAAATAATTTGTTAATATAAAGAATATTAATGGTACATATTTCATCCTTTATTTACTAGTGATAAACTAATAACAATTAAAATAGATGAAAAAAGATGACATATATGACATACCTTAACATTCGTGAGATTGCTATGTTTGATAAACCATTCATAACCTTCAAGTTCAACAACAATAATACAACAGAGAGAAGAGTTGTTTGGGAGCCTTCATAAAGGGGCTCGCATGCCTTCTCAAGTACAGGTAAATCATGAACATCATCAAAGTCATCTTGATCATCATGATCAATTCTGCCACTAAATGTGTCATGGATCAATGTATTCGTACCATCATCTTCAACTATGTTTTCTAGCACATGATCATCTTCAATATTCATAGCTCCATGTTCATCCCCTTGTAAAACCACATTCTTTGGGCCATGATAATCCATATCATTTTCCCTAGGGCGCCCCACCTTTATAATAATGATAGACACAAATAAACCATGATCATGATCAAGTGATTATATATATATATAAAATGTTAAAACAATATAAACATTTACAAATTCTATCAATATAAACACATATAATTAACAACTTACCAATGGATGATAATCATGCGCCCCTTCAACATGACCATGTTGTCTACAATGTTTCTTAGCTATTATGATTAAAATTCATCTCATCTTTAAGCCCTTGCAATTATTGCAAGGAAAATAACATTTCCCATCACCCTTTCTTTTCAATCTAGCCCACAATCTATCAAGTGTCTCTTTATTTTATTCTGGACTAATATTATCTAACATGATTTTTCTTTACCAAGCTTGACTATTTAGATCTTCAAAAAATATCAAACTCACACTCCAATAATTTTTATTCATAGATAGGTAACAAAATCTAATAATTTTGATATTTTACACCAAAAAATTTGGCATGCCACCCCTGAAAAGAGAAGATAGTTTGAAGTTAATGACCCCAAAAAAATTTAAAATGCTAACCTAAAACTTATTAAATTCTGATTTTACTATGATTTCCAACCTAAGACTCCTACAATGATGGAGGTAGCAAGCTAGTAAGAGCAAGTGACCCATTCCTAAGGAGCAACAAGTCAATCATCATTACTAATGTCAATACAGATTTATCCTTTTAGTTAAAGATGCAATGTGTCACTTCTTATATCGAGCTTATCCCTAGGGCCCTCAACATTGAGAGAGCCCTAATCGCACAAGGAAGCACACACTAGTATAATTTGGAAAATAAATGACTAGGTGACTAAAACTTTTAGTCACAACAACTAAAAATGACTAAATTCTGCTCATTTTTTGCAACTTAGCTATAAATGAGTAAATAAATTACTAGTTTGGTCGTTGATTAAAAATTATTTAGTCACATAAATGAAAATGACTAAATAGTTAGTCATTTATTTAGTCACAATCCATTTGAATAAATTATTTAAGGAATAAAAAATATAGCGCACCAAAATACTCTAAAACTTTAATAAACATACCCTAAAACTTTTGTCAAAATCTTATTTTCAGGCGTAGCCCACCAAAATGGAGTTTTCATTTTAATAAACATACTCTAAAACCTTTGTCAAAACATTATTTTTAAGCATAGACAACCAAAATAGAGAAGTGTTTCCGTAAAGAATGACAGAGAACGGTGAGGAGATGTGCGTGAAAGGAGGCATAGGATTCATTGCTACTTATCTCATTCCTGCTTTGCTCAACAAATCTTACATTGTTCCCACTACTATTTATAATCTAAGTATTTACTTGACATATATTTAAATAATCTCAAATTCCTTCAGAGGCTTTTGAAGTATCAATGTATCCTATATAGGGTTTAGAATTATTTCTTTTAATTACAAAAATAATAAATGATGTATTTCTCTGTAATTAGATAATATGGAGATCTCCTAAATCTGCCCCAGCACACTATCCTCTTTGGCAATGTATTCATTACTCTAGCTACTAGGGTTTTGCATGTGACATCTTTAATATCTTCATGACATGGCTTTTAAATAGATCTCAGTATTTGCTTTAATCCTTTTCATGGTAACCCTTGAGTTCCATAATCCACCTTCAATCTCTTCTAAGAATGGTGTCTTAAGTTAGATTGCATAGTATGTGTAACGCCCTACCACACAACCCTAGGGGAAGTTGCAATTAACTACTCAAACATACTAATTTTTTTTTGTTTAAGTACAATTAACATGCAAGTTCACTACTCATTGCCATCAACCCCTAAGGTTACGAGACTGAGTTTACTTAAAACCCAGATAAGAAACATGAATAGAAACCATAACATTTAATTACTTAATAAATTAAATACACATACATTCCATACATGATAAAATTACATCAAAGCATAAGAGATACCACTTGATTCCAATAACGATAATTTACAATACGATACAACTCTCATTCCCTGAATGAGGTAAATCCAATAAGCATGATTACATATTACACAATTCCACCTCGATAACAAATGAGGGGTAATAAAATACAATATCATTTGAAAAGAATAAAGCATGAAATAAAACTAGATCCCACGAGCTCTCCAACTGAAAATATCATCTACACAAATAAGAAGATGACCCAACGGAATAAGGTGCATGTTCCACCCAACCATGTGATACCCGAAGGCTCACCCCCCGGTGCTAGGAGATAGTAACCAGGATTCCTAAACAAGACCATCTACCTCTAGACATAGGCTACACATAACTAGACTAAATTAAATACAAGTACAACATCACATAACACAATGGTTACAATGCTTCCAAAGTTAATCAATCAATTGCATCACTGTTACAAACATACTGTTGACTTAAGAGAAGTGTCATCACAATGTCACATGGGATATCCTAGTAAGTCTTCCTAGGTGTTGACCTCCATCTCAGGATATCTTGGAAACCTCTAACGACTCCCGACCCCTCATGCAAACCAATGCGGAATAAGTTATCTCTCATAAAGATGAGATAATGATTTTTCCATTCTAGGCCTTCTCGTCCCATCCCAAGTCTACACAAGCCCTTGCATCCATGAGCGAGGCAAAATTAATCTTGTTAAGTGTTTGATACAACCTAAACCTCTAATACATTTATTTACGTTATCACTTAATTAACTAACTTACAAAGAGTTACCTTGACACCACTTTGTGTGTCAGCCCTCATTGCAAGCCACTCCTCTAAGACAACACATGGAATAACTCCACACCCAAGGGTACACAAGTGCGACCTAAGAAGAATAACTCCCTATCCACGACATAAAGTCCACACATCCCGTTCATGATAACCGGGTATCTAACTAGATCCAACAAGACGCACTACCCAAGGCAAAACAAAGGTTGACTAACACATTACGACAACCCCCGATATCAAAAGAAAACCCAATCTGGAAGACTTATATAACATAAAACTCTATCTGCCCAACATCACAAGAGAGGGAGATTTCATAACAAAAAGATAAAATATACAAATTATTATCCTACTTTAGGATTTCCTAAATCCAAGCAAGGCGATAACATATTGCATGTAATCAAATGAAATAATTAACATTATTTGCAACTACTCAAAAATAATTAAAATTACAATTGTAATATTGAGGAATTTAAAACTAATAATTTAACTCCTTGTTTCTCCAATTACACATAATAATAAAAATCAACTTTTCAAATAGTTATCTATTATAAAGTCCACTTTATTTCAATCTATGATAATAGAATAATCATTTTAAAATTCATATATTTAAATATTATTTAAATATATATTTAAAAAATAATATTTAATATTTCAACTAATTAAAAATAAATCCCTATTATTTAAAATATATATAATATATATTTAAATAATAATAAAAATATTTATTTAAATCATAATATATTATATATATATAATATAAAATAAAATTAATAAATAAAATAAAAACAAAATTAAAAAAAAATGAATTTCTTTTTCCTGGCCCCATGGGCCCCCAAAGGGAGAGGGGACACAGCCATAGGTTGCGCCTAGCCTCCCCTTGTGGAGGCGATGCTTCCCCCACACAGGGTGTGGGGAGCGTTGCCACAACAATACCCCTTCACTGGGGTGTGGGCTATGTGCAACCATGGCTGCGCCCCCTCCTCCCGCCCTCGCTTCCCAATACACTATTTCTACATAAATTTTCAATAAAACTAATTTTTTTCAAACATAATTTCTTGGTTCCAATCTCAAATTTAATATGAAGCATTTCAACTCGCAAAAGATGTTTTCTAATTTCATTTTGCTTTCATTCCATTTTTCTATTGTTAAATTTGAAATTTTCAGTTGCAAGTTTTGATTTTCTACAAACAATCTAAATTTCTTCAAGATTTAAACAAGGTTTTCAAAAATGGTTGCAACAAATTTTCAAATTGAAGATGCAAATTTCCAAAACAATAAACAGGGAGAAGTTGTAATCTAAAGTTTGAAGGAGAGTTTGAAGAAGAAAGTTGAGCTTCCCTGCAAGATGATTTTTCCATGCTCTTCCAAAATCCTCACCCAAATTCCAATAATGCATAAACAAAACATGAAGAACTCTCTTTCCTTTTAATAACAATATATTTTTTAAAAATGAGATATCTTCCCCAAATTTGGTCAACTTTCCCCAAAATATTCCATCCACCATAGTTATTGCTCCTCTATCCAATTTGGAGATATTTTATTTTTATTTTTTAAAATTTTAAAACAAGCATATTTCTTTCAACGTGACTTTATTTCATTATTTCATTTTAAAAAAAAAATTCTATTTCAAATGAATTTAAATGCTTTTAAACATTTTCATTTCCAAAAGAATTTAACTTTAAAAATTTTCTTTTCAAAAACTTTAACACTTTTTTAAATTTTCATTCCAAAAAGAATTTAACAATTATAATTTTCAAAATGAACAACTTGATTTAATTCCACACAATTAATTTAAATAATCCATAAAATAATTCTAATCCAAGATTAGATTATTTTATTAATTAAATTAAATTAATTAATAAATTAAGTAACATTTCTAACACTACAACTAGATTTATTTAATAACATCCGAAATACAAAAAAGGCATTTATTTACCTTCTTCAACTTGAAATTAAATAAATCAAGGAGAGATGAACAACAAATAAGTAACTTAACCCAACTAAAACCCAATGACACACTATGACTAGGGTGATCACTTGGCACGGGAAACCTAGCTACTATCTCCCAATCAAATACCGTTGGCCAATGGACATGCTCAAACCTGGGAAATAAGGTGGAGTCGATGTCTTGTACCTGTCAACCTGTGAACAAAGAGTATATCGAACATGTATATATATATGATATAATAAAATACACCGCGAAGAGGAAATCTCAAAATCGTAAGGCGTTCGCAAGCGAGTGATACAATCCTGTCCCCTTCACCAATATAGAATTACTAACTAATGAGTTTAACATCAATAATATATTCAAAAGCATAAAACATCATTAATTAAATATCTGCTAGGCTAACTCAAAGCATACCATAACGATAACATCAAAGTAAAATAACATCACATCAAAATATAACATTCACATCGCTTAACAGTTTGCAATCAAATAGTAACCAAGTACCATAGCCAAAGTATAACAAAAACAAACATAACAAAGAACACTGTTCGATCAAAGAGCCAAAATGGAGGGGTGCTATAGTATGCATATAAAGCAAGTCCTTTATACCTGCCATTGTTCCAAACTACCACTCACTGCCTTGCTTAAAATGTTCCCTCCATAAGCACAATAACATGTTTTTAAATCATGGTCAACAGTGATTGACCATTAAGGTCACCACTTTCATCATGAAGATACAATGAAATTTTTGTCTTCAAACTCAAGGCATTATGCAAGATAACATTGTGAATTGTTTGTTGTGTATAGTTTGATTTTCTTGCACATTTACTGCTTTACTAACTTCCTTTAAGACTGGGTATTGCACCCTCAGCTACAATCTCAAATAGCTCACTGACTATCACTTGAAGATTCCTTTCATGAGAATCCTTCTATAAAATCAAAGTATGCCCTATAGATTGCCTACTTACTACAGGGGACTCATTGTTTCATGGTATTATCATTCTTAAGATCCTTCAACCTTATTGACACTACTTCATAGTCCACAAGGTATTATTCACTATTCTCCCATCTTTGATGAGTCTCAAAACACTGCTCAAACATGCAATCCACTACCTCCATTATACATTAATGGCTAAGAAGAAACATTGAAACTATGATTACCACTGTTACTTCATTTGGACAGTCATTCCCTGATTGCATTTTCCTTGTCTAACACTACCAAAAGCATTTGAAAAACCCTTAAGGTCAGCAAGGGGGTAAGGAAACTCACTGTTAAAATCTCCACTTTACTATGCAAGGTTTGAGCTTTATTATCTTGTCACTGCTCAAACCTCTTTTTGACTATCACATTTCAAGTGACTACCATTCTTCTTACCGTAGATTGCATTTACAAATGTCACTAAGCTACATAGTGTGCTTGTTATTGGCTACAATCTTTATATTGTAAGATTTTGTTATTACCTACAATGTCTCAATCTTTCTGGTATTGCAACCTCACTAATCCGCTATAATTATTGTTTATGTTTCTACGGAGGCCTAGGGTTTGTACCCTAATCATGCTCTTACCAATGCTTCTATTGGTATTAAAAAATAACCTTAAATCTTGGGTCAAAAAATTAGTTGTCTTGACAAAGTTGTGGTATGATCTTGGATTGTATCCTAGAGTGTGTGGGAAGCTTGTGTTTGATCATTAAGGTATGTAAACCTGATTAGGGAAATGTATCCTATATATCATGGGTCTTGCTTTAATACTTTCCATATTGGTTATTAGCAGATCATAGTATTATAGTTTGTGGTAACCCAAGATTGCATTAAACTTGAGACAACCTGAATGTACCCAATGATGATTGACACCTACATTATATGAATGCCTCGATTTCTATCACAACATAGCCACATTAAACTTGGGTCACACATGAATGCATCTTGTATTTTTTATAGCACAACTATGACACATGACCAATAGAGCTATGGATCACATAATTATAGTCACAAGAATTTGTTACTTGGTTGTGATCTTATGGTGATTGCACACAACAAAATCTGGACATGAAATTCTCAAAACCCTAAACCTCTAAAAATGAAATCTAATGAGATGTTTCTTTTAAATATTATTTTCAAACCTAGAACTACAAATCTGACTTCACAACTGAATTCTACAAAAAGACAATGACTACCCTCAACCTGGCGATATCTTCTTGAGTTTTTTTTGCTTTTCCCAAGAAAATCATTCTTAGTTCTCCACAAACTGTCTCAAGTAGAGAAAAACACTGTCTCAATAAATTAGCGAACTCATTTTTCTTTATGTCGGCCACAATTTGAATTTTTTCTATTTTTCATGTTTGTCAAAATTTCAATGAAACTGATAGTTGACATTTTGATGAAACCTAGGTTCATCAAAATTTTAATGAACGTCAGGGATAAACTTTAAAAAAATTGAAAATTACACATCAAATTTTACAAGCACTCGATGATACATCAAATTATAAATATTTCGTTGGACATTTTTGTCTGATTTTGTAGTCAAATGAGTTAGTGTGGGTCAATCACTTTCTCTTTGGCTTTATAAACTTGTTTAACGTGAGCTAGATTGATGGGGTTGGTTTTGTTATCTCTTGGGAATTTAGATGAGGAATGTGAAGTGTTTGTCATTGGTTGCTCGTGAGGTTGCATTGGTTGTTCAGGTTTAGATTTAGGTTGAAGGATTGTCTCATCTAAGATAGGAATGGCAGAAGTGGATGGGGACATGTGGTGAAGAGACAATTTGGCTATTTGTTTAGCTTTGAACTTTTGATAGGAAATGAAAAAGAAATATTTGCAAGGGGTTATGGGTTCCATAGGTTTAGTCCAAAAGGCTTCTAAGGAAAAAATACCTTTAGAGGACAATGGATTAAAGCCACTATGGTGTATGGTAAATATCTCATTGTAAAGTGGAAACTTCAAACATTTGTGAATTACTGATGGGACAACTTTCATCGAGTGAAACCAAGGATGACCTAGCCTCAAATGAAATTGATCCTATTGTGGAATGATAGAAAATGTTACATCCAATGTTTTAAGTCCTATCTATAATGGGAGTACAATCAATCTGATCGTAGGGAACACATAACCAGTATGTTTTTTTGTGTGTATGAAAATATGTCTATTATAGTGGATTCAAAACACATTCAATAAAATTTTATATCAAAGAAACTTAAAAATAAACAAACTCTCAATGCAACTTCTTCAAAGTCGTTTTATTGCTTTCTATCTCCAACATTTCATTGATTCAAGTTGCCCTCAGATTTAGTATGCCAAGCTCAACAAAATGGACTACCAAAAAATGAGATTTAAACTAAAATGCATTCTATACTAAAATGCCAGATTATGCTATGCTATGATCAGATTACTGCTAAGATATGATTATTGATGGAATGCTAAATATGCAAATGTGTAAGCGTAATTGCATGTGTGTGTCTGTGTAACCAATGTTTGGATTCACACATGTATTTATAGAGTTTTTCAAGGATTTTGATTGGCTGAGTTGATCAATGGCTGTGATAATTCCTGATAGATCGAACGGTCGAATAGGGATGAAACTGAAGAGAAAAATAGAAAAAAATGAATAAAGTAGGATTTTTCCATTTTCATGGAAGAGATAAGATGAGATGATGAAAAATCATCTTTTTTTAGAGGATAATGGAAAGATATTGAGAAGATAAATAATGAATTATCTAATTCATTTATTTATTTATGGGTGCATGTAGATTTTTCTTAATTAAATAAATATTTAATTAATATTTTGAGGAAATCAGAAGATTTCATAATTAATGAAATATTTAATTATGATTTGAAGAAAATAGAAGATCTTTAATTAAATAAAATATTTAATTAAATTTGAAGAAATGACATGTGTATGAAATTAATTAAATAAAAATATTTAATTAATTAGAAGAAATGACATGTGTATGAAATTAATTAAATAAAAATATTTAATTAATTAGAAAAAAAAATTTAATAGAAGAAAATAAATATTTAAATTTAATTAAAAAGATTTAATTAAATTCAAAAGATAATTAATTTAAATAAATAAAAATGTATTTATTTAATTATTCAAGTAGATATGTGAAATAATCAAATAAAAATAGTTTTATTCAATTATAGTGGGAGAATAAAATGAATGAACAATATCTTAGTAGATTTTAAAAAATTATATATCAATTATTTCTAAAAATGGCAGAGGAAAGGAGCGAAACAAGGCGCGCGGTCCCTCCTGGTTCGGAGATTGCAGGCAGGAAAAGTCGGGCGGACGTTTTTGGCGAGGAACCGGAGATAGCAAAGGACGATGACCACATCCCCCAGTGGGTGTTCGTTAATGGCGAATGGACCGATCAAAGCAACTCGGCACACCGCAGACAGTCAGGTGAAGTGCAGGCGGGGCATGGCACAGCCCAAAGGAGGCACGATACCCCATCAGCCGATACAGGAAACCCTTACAGGGGTGAAGCAGGGAAAACAGCAAGGCGGCCCAGGGTCAACAATAACAAACAGAAACAACGCAATAAAACTGTGTGGAGGAAAAAAGTGAGAAAGGGTAAATATGAAGATGGCAAGGCTGTGCAGCCCCCCGATCAACAGAATGGTCACCCCCTCCCCCTTCTGAACTCCCTGAAACCCCGCTGATAGATGTCTCTCAGGAGGTTAGGGAAGATGCAGAAATCCTGAAAGAATATGCAATAATATGCCGCTTCATAGGTGGGAACCCTAGCAGGGCCAAAATCAGAGACTGGGCAAAGCAAGAATGGAGGACAGAGGCGCTTATTAGGTTTCTGCCAAAGAATTTCTTTGTGGCAGTTTTCGCAAATGAAGAAGCTATGAATGCGGTCACCGAAGCGGGGATCTGGCGGATGGGTAAGCTCACGCTATACATGCAACCTTGGGAGAATAACTTCGACCCAACTAGGCTCAAGCCCTATGAGCACCCTGTCTGGATCCATCTATACAATCTCCCATTCGAGTATTGGAATGGAGGCTGCCTGGAAAAGATCAGAAGGTCGTTAGGCACCCTTATGGACATCGACATGGAAATCATTGATAGCGACCTATACAAATATGCAAGGCTACAAATAGCGGCGATAAAAACCATTCCCCGCTCTCTAAAGCTGCTGGTAGATGGCGAAACTTGGACCCAGGAGGTGGAAATAGAAGAGGACAGAAGGTTTTGCCTAAAATGTAGCTCAAGAGGCCACAAAGTGGAGTCTTGCAATCGGGTGCGAGATGACAGTACTTCCAATCGGACGGACCGGGCAAATAACTGTCGACAACTCATCCCATTTGTGGCTGAGGTGCCATCCCCACGACGCGCAGAATCTGAGGGCAAGAAAAACAAAGATCACGGTAAGAAACCCGATGGCTCCTCTGGACTCTTGCCGTCCCAATCAGAGTTGGCTAAATCAAACAAAGGTGGGTTGGAAAAGTACTTCTCTCCCTCTGAATCCGAAGCAAACTCAGGACCGGAAGATGAGTTAGACATAATTGATGAGAGGTACATCTCTCAATCGGTAATCTCGCACCTGGGTATGGGTAAATTCGGCAAACAAAGGAAAGCTCACAGTAGAAAATCGTCCAAGCAGATCAGGGAGGAAGAGGCCACTGCCAAAAACTACCCCAGTATTAAAAATTTCCTAAGTACCAAGGGAGGATTGACCTCCCTTGGGAACCAATGAGGATCTCTTCCTGGAATGTCAGGGGCCTAAAGGCCCCTGACAAAAGACGCCTGATCAGGCGTCAACTTCAAAATAGACTTAGCGACATAATACTTCTGCAAGAAACAAAATTATCCCAACTGGAAGCGTCCTCCTTTTTAAGATTCATCAGACCATGGAACGGCTTCTTCCAGGACTCGACCGGAGCGTCTGGTGGTCTCGGGGTCCTCTGGAAAGAGTCTGCGATATCGGCTAAAATGCTCTACTCTACCTCAAACTGGCTTGCTGTCGACATCTTTAGCCTGAGGCTCAACCGGCCTTTCACCCTCATCAACATTTATGGCCCCACGGGCACAAAGGAGAAAGCGCGGGTCTGGTCGGAGGTTTTGTGTTTCATCAGTGGGCTTGCAGGAGCAAATTTGGTGGTGGGAGGAGACTTCAACGCAGTTCTTGATCTGTCTGAAAAATGCGGTGGGTTAAGGACCGTAACCCCGACAATGGTCGATTTCAGGAATTTTGTCGCCAACTCTAAGCTGGAAGATTGTCATACCTCAAACGGAGTCTATACCTGGACCAACAGGAGAAAGGATTTCACGGAGATCGCGGAGCGTCTGGACAGGTTTTTGATTTCAGGTATATGGCGTAATCTGTGCCCCTCCATTGAGGCTCGCATCTTGCCAATCTCAGTTTCAGATCACTTCCCGGTCGAACTAAGCCTTGAACATGGCTCAGACCTCCCTAGATCTCCTTTCAGATTCTTGAACATGTGGTGGTGAGATGATAAACTTCATAATCTGTTGAAAGAATGGTGGAAAGAGCACCGAGTGGGTGGTTCAGACAGCTTCAAGCTCATCAAAAAGCTACAATACGTAAAGTCCAAGCTCAAAATCTGGAACAAGGAAACATTTCAGAACATTTTCGTAGAAAAGGCAAGAGTTGAACTCGAACTGCAAGCCCTAAACGAATTCGTCATCAGGAACGGCATGAGTAATGCGGAATACAAAAAAGAGATGGCGCTGAAGGCAGAATTGTCTGAATTATTAAAAAGGGAAGAAACGTACTGGCACGACAAATCTAGAGAAGTTTGGCTCAACGAAGGTGACTCCAATACAAAATTCTTCCATGCCTCAGTGCTGGCAAGACGCGCGGCTAACAAAATTGAGACAGTATACTCAAGCGATGGTTCCTTGAAGAGCGGCACCCAAGAGGTGGGAAGGGAGGCCGAGGTTTTTTTTAGGAAATTGCTCGGTGAGGATCCTGGTCCAACCGGGGAAGGGGAAGTGCTAGAGGCTATTGACAAAAGGATGGACGAAGCTGATAATCAGATGTTAACAGAGCCAATTTTGAAAGAGGAAGTCAAGGTAGCACTATTCCAGCTGCATCCCGACAAGGCTCCGGGGCCGGACGGTTTTCTTGCCAATTTCTTTCAGAGGTGCTGGGACTTTCTAGGGTCTGACTTGTGGAGAATGTTGGAAGATTTCAGGAAAGCGGGGAGGTTTGTAAAAGACATCAACAACTCGGTTATAGTGCTAATTCCCAAGAAATCAGAATGTAGGTCATTCAACGATTATAGGCCAATTTCGCTGTGCAACACCGTCTACAAGTTAATAGCGAAAGTTCTTGCAAACAGACTCAAGAAGATCTTAGGCAAGGTCATCGGTCCCGAACAGAATGGGTTCATCCCCGGAAGGGAAATATCTGATAGCATCCTTTTAATTAGTGAGGCAGTGCACTCGATAAAATCGGGCAAAGCACCGGGAATGGTCATAAAACTTGACGTCTGCAAAGCATATGACAAGGTGTCCTGGGATTTCTTGATAAAGGTAATGCAACGCATGGGGTTCAATGGCCACTGGTGCTCCCTTATCAAACATTGCATCTCATCGGTGAGGTTTTCGGTTTTGGTGAACGGGGAGCCCAATGGTTTCTTTGGGGCTACAAATGGACTAAGGCAAGGGGACCCCATCTCCCCTTTTCTTTTCGTGATAATGGCCGAGGCTCTGAGCTGTGCCATCAAAAAGAGACGGCAGATGCAATTATGGAGGGGGGTTGCGGCCACCCCGAATGTGGATCGCATCACTCACACCCAATTCACCGATGACACAACCCTTTTTGGTGAAGCAAATCTGAGGGAGGCCAAAACTATCAAAGAAACTCTGGAGACATATGAATCTCAATCTGGGCAAAAAATGAATAAAGAAAAGTCAAGGATCTTTTTCTTCAACACAAAGGCGCAAGCCCAGAAGGATATAGCGGCGTGTCTCGGCTTTGGTATCGACAAATTACCGGCCAGATTTCTTGGGGTACAAATATTTGATGGGGCTTGCAAACCAAAAAATTGGACCGAAGTTTTAAACAAATGCAAATCAAAGGCTCTATCGTGGAAGAACAACTGGTTATCCCTGGCAGGCAGGCTGACCATGATCAAATCAGTGCTTTCGGCAATCCCAATCTTTACGTTTTCCTGTTATGCTGCACCAAAGAAAATCATAGCAGGAATAGAGTCAGCCCTGAAGTGCTTCCTCTGGGAAGGATCAAAAGATGAAAAGAGGATAGCGCTCATCGGATGGGACACTGCGTGCAAATCTAAACTCGATGGTGGCGCGGGGCTGAGAAATGTAGAAAGGCAAAACCTTGCTTTGGGCACAAAATTGATTTGGAAAATGTACAGACACCCAGAGAAGCTTTGGTGCCATGTACTACAGAACAAATACTTGGATAACAGCTCCCCTTCAAGAATCCTAACAGCCGCGGCTCTTAGGGGGGGCTCCGTTATCTGGAAGTTCATTAACAAATGCCGATCAATTATCACGGACCACATCACTTGGAGAATAGGAAACGGCAAGAGCACAAGGTTTTGGACGGACTCCTGGAACGGCTACAGGAGCCTGGCCGAGCAATTTGACCTCGAAGGGGAGGTGGCAAGTCTGGAGAACTGGGGGGGTATCGAACTTGCCAAGTACCTCTCTCCTTCTACCCCGTCCGATGGCGGGAAAGTGGTTTGGATCAACATGCTAAATCCCCATCTCGACCATCTAAAATCATAGGCGATTACAGAAGAATTAAACAGCAGAGTGGTTTTGCTTTCCAATGATGAAGACTCCATAGTGTGGTGTGGGAAAAAATCGGGTGAATACTCGGCTAAATTGGGATATCAAATCCAAGAAGTGATTAGTGCAAGGAAAGGTTGGTGGGCGCGGCTATGCTGGGACCAAACCGTGCTTCCCAAAGCTGGGGCGTTCTTGTGGGTCATCTTGCACAAGCGGTGCTTGACTTTGGAACGACTGAAAAGTCTGGGTTACGCCGGGCCTTCTCGTTGTGCACTATGTGAACACAACGTAGAGGAAGTAGATCATTTATTTCTCACATGTCCAATTGCCACCTCCTGCTGGGATTGGCTCCAATGCTCGTTCTCCTCTCCTGGCCCGAGACAGAAGACTTTGCACGAATTCCTCAACTCATGGAAGGCGGGCAACAAAAAAGGTTATTGGCAAAGTCTGTGGGTCTTGGCCCCCTCATTAGTCGTGTGGCATATCTGGAAATAATGTAACCAAATAATTTTTAGGGGGGTAGCGCTCCGCCTCCCAAGGCTGATCGACAAATTGCAGGCGGCAATCATTGAAGTTGCCAACAATAGGACAAGGGTGAATTCTAGGTCCAAATTCACAAAATGGGACGAGGAAATATAGAAAGTATGGACCAATCTGAAACGGCCTAGGGACGGCCAACCAACATCGGACAAAGTAGACAGGAATGCAGTACGGTGGGAGAGGCTAGAGGATCTCCCCTGGAAACTGAACTTTGACGGGGCTGCGAAAGGGAATCCTGGGGTGGCTGGGGCTGGGTGTATAATCAGAAATCATCTGGGCGAATGCGTCTGGGCCACCTTCAAGAACTTGGGGATAAGGACCAACAATGAGGCTGAATTTGAAGCTCTTCTGATGGGTGTACAACTTTGCATCTGCAAAGGAATAAAGTCGATCGAATTCGAGGGGGACTCAATGATTTGTATAAAAGCCATCTCGCGAGGATTCTCGCCAAGCTGGATCCTTGATGCCTGGGTCAAACAAATAAAGGCACTTTTAGGGAGGTTGGAAAATTTCAAATTCGGGCATGCGTACAGGGAGGCAAACAAGGCAGCGGATTGCCTGGCCAATGCGGGGGCCGTCCAATAGGAAGAGTTGATTATTGACTCTAGGACGGATCGTTGGGAAGGCCTACAGGAGGTGGTAGAGTCGGATAAGAAGAGGTACCATAGCACTGAAGCATAAGATCATGGGTTGGCTTGGGAGTTGCGTTGGGGTGGGAAAAGTTGGCGGGAGGACGTCTAGGACCATGGGTTGAGTCGACCAACTCCCTCGTCGGACTCCTTACCATGATCCTCCTGTATGGGATATCCTGCTTGGCGGCTCCCGTCTCCCTCTTTTCGATGGAAAATCTAGCCCATGGATTCCATTGGGGTCGCGACCAATCTGATCGGTCCGGACTCCCGGTTGGGCTTCCCAAAAGCGGTGAAAATGACTCCAACGTGGCTATTTATGCTCGACTGTTTTGGGGGACCATTTGGCTATTCTGAACCAATGTCTGGGTGATTAGGGGTTTGGTAGGGAAGTTTTCTTCCTTTGTCTGCTCCTGTATAGCTCAGATTTACAGGGGTGGTGGGGAACTTTTTGGTTGGTTTCTAGGGTGCCTTTCATGTAAAGTGGCTGTTAAGCGGCCATATAATGTCTTAGAAGGCGGACAGCCTGGTGTCTGTGCTGTCTAGTGGAAGATGTATTCGGGAGTTACCCCCATTTCTAAGGTAACACTTATCTAATAAAAAAAAATAATAATAAAAATGAATGAACAATATAATTAAATTAATTAAATTTAATTACATGTAGAAGACTTTAGAGAAATTAATTAAATAATAAATATTTAATTAAATGTCAGGATTAATTAGACATGACCAATTTTATGCACATACAGTTTTAATCCATACTGTTGGTTTGTCATAATCATTTTGATAAAGATCATGTAATACCAAAAACTCTTCGGTGATCACATTCTAGGCACATGCAGGATCTATTAATATCACATTGGTGGGCTTATCATAGATGCAACTGGCTATGTAAAGAGGACCATCAGGAAGGTTTTTAAATATATCGAAAGAAGAAATTTAGTAATATGAAGAGATTGTTTTGTGTGGCCCTTATGAGGGATAATGTCTATCGTTCCTCCATTTCATCAATAGGAATAGATGCGTAACAGTTAGAGTAATATCATGTTGTTCATTAGTTGTATCAACATTCATCACATCATTGTTTGAAGGTTCACTAGGTTTGACAAATGAAACATTGTGTTTAGGCATGGGATTGGTAAAGATTTGCAAATTCTGATTGGGGGGTGCAACAGACTTATTTCCTTGATCATTGACACCTACAATGGATAGATGGTTAGAATCAATGAGGTCTTGCATTATGTGTTTGAGACGCTTGGGTGCTACCACCATACTGTGTCTCACTTTTGGGATGTGCTGATTTTTGCCTGAAAAATCACTATTTTTAGAAAAAATAATGATTTA
The DNA here is from genome assembly GCA_007258455.2 of Sequoia sempervirens. NCBI lineage: Eukaryota > Viridiplantae > Streptophyta > Pinopsida > Cupressales > Cupressaceae > Sequoia > Sequoia sempervirens. The sequence goes on along the minus strand of VDFB02281492.1, from coordinate 81,826,540 downwards.
AGTCTTGAGAAGCTCCATCTAAATGGTTTTAATTGAAGAGAGATAGATAAGACCCCCTTAGATAAAAACCCCCTTGGATAGAACACCTATAGTATTAAATCATACCCACAATAGAGTCTCTTTCGTAGCTATCAAAATGATGGAAAAAAACCACTTTTTCTTTACCTTTTGAGGGATTAAATAACATCATTGAAAAATTATATTTTTAAGATTGTAGCCCTTGAAACTAGCTTTCCAACAAGTATAGGTTTGATATATTTTAATTTTATCATGTATTTAATTTTCAATTTTTACTAAACATAGGTTTTTCTCTGAACATCAAGCTCTTTGTTGTGCAGAGGTGGAAAAATAGTAAACCATTGTAATTTTTTTTAAAAAAATACCCATTCCCTAGATATTGATTTCCTTGTTTCACCCAAAAAATAAAAATTGGGATATATACACAAAAAGTTAGGTTGCACGACACACACGTATGTCCAAATTATAGTTATAGTGACTTCAAAAATTAATTTAAAAAAAAATATGCAACAAAAAAGTATGAAAAAATATCCTTTCCCTAGATATTGATGTTGAGAATCTATATTCCAAAAATGAGAATTTAATCCTTTATAGAAAAAAGTTATGTTGTATGACACAAATGTTACTTTCTAAAAATGTTGTTCCTTATCTAAAACCAGTTATTAAAGGAGATGTTGAAAGATTCATGATTTATTTCAAAAAAATTTTAAAAAAGAACAATCTACACACAAATTTCCACAAGTCACTAGTTCACAAAATCTTCAAATTCTTTATGGTTTAGGTGCTATAGGTCTCAAAAGATGAAGATTCAGTTAAAAATATTGATGTAAATGTCCATCTTGGGAAAAAAGTGAGACACAGTATTGTAATTTCACACGCTTAGATTGTTTTGTGTCATTCCCATTTTAGCGATGAAAATGACAATAAGCATTTGGTTTAACTTACTTTAGTGAGAGGATGAACTTGCTTCAAACTCACACTAAAGTAGCCATACATATCGAGAGGGATCCAAATGCACTTATGCTAACACGATGGAATGAAGATGATCAAAGGTGATGATCAAGCCACCAGGATGGAGATCCCATGGTAGACTAAACATAAGAGCAAAGGAACACACACGAGAAAGAGAGAAAGAGAAGGGAGAGGAAAAGGAAAAATCAGATGAAGCTTCTATCATTTGTCTAGCTAGTTGTGAATTAGATCTAGGTTGTTTTTCTGAAGAAGAAAATGCATACTCACTTTGGGGCGACGAAACTCATGGCTGTCCACTGGGTGAGAAGGCCCAAAAGGTGCGAAACATACACTTAGGTGGTATGCACTCACAAACACATAGGTGGTTATGTGGAAAGTAATGCCTTAGAATGGGCTTCCTGCTCAACCATACCAAATATATACCTCCTGATAACTTTAATAAGGTGCCACAAAGGAAAATGCCAGTTCATGCTTCATGAGACAAGCAAAGCTTCGTATGCTTAGAACTCATGAACAAACAGGATGGTACCACAAGAATACAAGTTCTATTATGCAAGGTGGCAATGTGAATGTAAAAATATAAAATTCAAAAATGTAAAATGCAAATGATGTTCAAAGGAATCTTGTTAAATTCATGCAAGGTCTATAACTTAGGGAACATTGTGTATAATGTCTCCAAGAGAGGACCAATCAAAGGATATAATATTCACAACTTAGGGGATGTAGTGTGTCACATCAAGCCACCAAGAGGAATGTAATATGCTAAGATAGATCACACTTATGAAGGACATAGTACCCAATGTCATCCACAAAGTGACAAATGCATCGTATAAAGTAACAAGGCTGCACTAAGAACCGAGAATGCAAAATGAGTAATACCAATGTATGCCTCCACTTTAAAGGAATTGCTACACACTATTTTGTGAGCAATTACTTTAAAGTAGCAAAAAAAAATGCAAAAAGAAAACAAGATATGAGAGCCAACTTGGAAATCCCCTATGCCAAGTCATACGTTTTCGAGTAAGGCTGCATCATGTGAAAGAAAAGGAACAACAAAAAGAGGGGTTGCCCCGAAAAAGGAACACAAAAAACACATAAGGGATCTATGGATTGGGGTCAGTATGTTCGTTTCTGCAATGTTTTGTAAAGAGCTTCAAACTGTCATCATTCCCTAAAGACATAGAACTAGAAGAATGACACAAAGAGAGTGAAAACAAAAGAAAAATAAAATATGTTTTGGGTCAACATGGAAGAGACATTGTAGTCTCAATTCTTTGCATCATCCCCAAAAGGAGAAACACAAGTGAAAAGAAAACAAAAAGTGAAAAGGAAAGGAAAAGCTTTTGGGTCAACATGAATGATACATTTCGGTCTCAATGCCTTGCATCATTCCCAAAAGGAAAACACAAAACAAAAGCAAAAGAAAAAGGAAAGGACCTTTTCGATCAACATGGAAGAGATAGGATGTCTCTATGCTTTACATCATCCCCAAAAGGAAAACACAAAACAAAAGTGAAAGAAAAAGGAAAGCATCTTTTGGGTCAACATGGAAGAGACATAGGATGTCTCTACACTTTGTGTCATCCCCAAAAGGAAAACACAAAACAAAAGCGAAAAGGAAAAGAGAAAGTACGACATATAGAAGAATAGATAGAGAAATAGAGGAAGTGCACAAAGAGAGGAGAACACCAAACAAACATTACAGGGGAACATGATACACACATATAATCAAAGAAAAAGAATAAATTAAAAGGAAAATCCAAAAAGGCTAGTTAAGGAACATGCAAGTCAACCATCTAACAGGTCATCCACCTCCCAATCATGTTCAGTGTATTGTGAGGGCAATTGATTGTCCAAAGGAAGAATTGCAAGTGCCAAACTAGGGGAAGTGTCAAGTTCCTATTAGATGTTGTGGTTGTGTTGCTGATATGTGGTTGTCATTGATGTCAACACTATTAGCATTAATGCATTTGAAGTTGTATATGTCAAGGATATTGAGAAAATTGTAATGAAATGAGTTGCAGGTTGTCAGTGGTGAAGTGAAGTTTAGTCGGTTGGTGAGTTCAATACATTGATGATCAAAGTTTGTGGACTAAAGGGTTTTTTTTGAGTATATCTAGTTTATCCATGTTCAGTTTCAAAGATCTGTGTGAAGATTTGATCGAGTTATGAAGATTTTCATTTTGACAATTTTTCTGTTGCCTTAGTTTGTGTTCCTGAATGAAGATGATGTGATTTCAGTTAGTTCAGATGCTGCAGATGCTTTTCTGGTGATTCAAGATGTTTGTGTATGTTTCTAGATCATGCTCTATCTGTGTTGCACATTCACATTGATCATTGTGCTCGTGATCCATGATTTTCTCTTGCATGTTCATGTTTTTCATGTTTGTGGCCGACTAGGTGATGGTAGCATGTTGTAGATCTTCGAGGAATATTTTTTGAAGGTGGTTCATGTTCGAGGATGTTATTTTGGGTCTTCACTATGTTGTGGCCAACCTTGGTTGATTCACATTAATAATTTTTATTGATCTGGGCTGACAGTTTGTTATCATTTTATTATTTCGTTGAAGTCGACATGTAACGATGTAATTTCTTATTGTGGATATATATATGCGATTGTTTATTTCATTTGAAGTATGTCGAATGTGTGTGTGTGCAAGAATAATGTTCCAAATCATTCAAGGTAGAGCAGAGTGTGAATAAGAGTGAAGAAGAGTAAATAAGTGTTTTTCTGCTTAACCAAAACTGTAATCAGGCATCAGTAGATGCTATTTTGTCTGTTCAAATCCCTGTAGATGTAATCCGAATCTTTATGTAAGACAATGTGTCTTCCATTCGGTAGTAAGCCTTGTTGTAATTGAGTAGTGAGCTTTAGGTAGTGTGCTTGAATGCATTTGCATTCCCCATTTTATTCATTATACTTTTAATAGGGTATAATCTTATGGACTGACCTCCACCATGGGTTTTCCCCTAACAGGGTTTCCATGTAAAAAAATCTTGGTGTTATGTGTGTTTTTGATGTGTTGATGATTTATGTTTTCATTGTTATTAATCAGATAATAAGGGTTAATAAGTGTGAGTTTTTGAGACAACTGATTCACCCCCTTCTCTCTATTGTCTTCCCTTGTGTTACCAACAATTGGTATCAGAGCAGGTTCCTTCGAAGAAGTTTAACAACTTAAGGTGATTTGGGATGGTGACATACAAGAAGGATAGTCCAAGATTTTATGGAAAAAATTACTCTCCATGGAAGACTCAAATGGAGTGACTCAAAAGTGAAAAATCATAATATTATCGCTATCAACTACTTTGAATTCATCCATTAATTACACAAAAATGAAAAAGTTGAAAATGTGAAAAGAAAGAGTACAAACTAGGGCACTGACACCTAAAGGCTATCCAAACTTGAGAACTAGATCCGCATGATGTGGGGCTCCTTGAATCCTCACCATATCTCCCAATAATAGATAAATCATGAAATCTAGAGGCAAAAATTTTCTATAGGCTCAAGATGCAAATGAGGAGAATTAAGTCATAATTACCTATAATTTTAACCCTCAAAACCCTAATTTTTTACCTAGGAAGCACTCCCATGTGAAATTAGGACCTCCTGAGAACATTTGAACTATCAATAAGAAACCTATAGGCTTAATTTTTTGCATTCTATGCATCTAAACTAAAATGAAATAGCGTCGTGAGTCCAACCTCAAAAGTTATTTTTTTGGCCAACCTCTCAAGGGGGTAACCCAATGTCCTACCATCATTCTTCTAACCATTGAGGCACAATGGGGAATATAAATTTTTTCAAATCTTGATCTTAACATCAAATTCTTTGAAACAAAGCAACCACTACGTTGTCTCAAAGAGGGAAAAAATGTAGACATGTAAAAATGACTTAACACTTATGGCACATCCTAAATGACATTTTCTCATCGTCGGCATTATTATCACCTAATATCGCTACATTCCACATCAAATACATCAAAAAATCTAATTTCCTCTATTAGTTGAATAAGATTACATTATTTTATTAATTCACTTTTTCATTATTTTTGACTAATTAAATAAATTTATTTATTTAATAAAGTCCTAGTCTAACTTTATTCCTATTGATTAATTAAATAAAATGAAATATTTAATTATTTTGCTAATTTACCCCATTCCCCTAAGTTAGTTAAATTATTATAACATAATAGTTTAATTAAATTACTTTCCCCTAAACTTGAATAATTAAATAAATTATTCAAAACATCATCTAAAAGGTCAAATCAAACAAATACAACTTTGTTTGTAAAAGTCAAACTTGATTTGCACATTCAACTCAAAAAGATTAATTAATTAAATCAATTATTTAAGTATCCTCACCCACTTTCATGATCAAGAAAATTATGATCCCCCGATTTCTCACTTTGATTGGATGACTAATCCATCTATTTCCTAATAGATCAATCTATTCTTCAATTCCACATATTATTCAATCTATTTCCTCAATCCCACTGAACACTCAAATTGATTTCTTCAATCACACCAATTACATAATGAAAATCCATTGATTCTTCCCATCTATTTCCTCTCAACATCTTTCAATTGTTGATTTGGATATTCTACTACGTGATCTTGAGCATTCATTTTGAAACACAAATTCTATATAACAACCTCATTTCTTCTAAAAAAATGATTGGAGAATGAATATCTTTTGCACAATGAAGTAATGCTGAAATATTAATTGATCTTTGAATGAACTTACACATATCTTTGATCAATAACATCGCACTTTGAAGCTTTTGGCTATTCACAATGGAGGCTTCACATTGATACAACAAAAAATCTAACATCTTTGTGAACACACTTCGACACAGGATGGTAATGCTACTTTTATAAATTCATGTTATATTTTCTCTTTTGATTTCATTCTTTGAGTTTGTTCTTAGTAGTTTCATTTCATGAGTAATGGGCATGGATCATGATCTTTGTTTTGAATTGATTAGATTCAATTTAATTCATTTATCTTATTGCATCATCTCAATTTCCCCCTTACATAGTTAGAAATCACACACACAAAAAAAAAAAAAAGTTTTTTTTGGGATGTAGGATTGTCTAGCACCCCTAGATGCTCTTGCATCACCTATCAACCAACATGTAACTTTTTTCAATTTTTGTGTTATGGATTTTATTTAAATCACTTGAGGGTGGGTGCAAAAAGTTGGGGGGCTAAAAGGTGGCCAACTTTTTTTAAAAATTGAAAATCGATAACACGAGTGCATTATAGCATGCTCACATTATAGCTTTGGTGTACCGAGCCTATAACATGCTCATGTTATAACTTGAGCACGTTATAACATGAGCACACTATAACACAAGCGTATTATAAGCATTTATAACAAAAAAAGTAGCATTCAATCATTTCTTATTTTTGCATTTATCTCCAAGCCCACAATCTTCAAACCTCAAAAGCATGCTTGCATTCTTGGAGACCAAATTATTCATCAAATCATTACTGAGTCTTCACCAAAATTCTGCCACGATGTTGGGGAAGTGTTTAGAGTAAGTTTTTTTTTTTTTTTTTTTGTGATTTTATTTCTAAATGGGTAGATTTAATAGGTTTTCGATGTAAATTTATTTAATTTAAAGGAAATGATAATCAACTTCCCAATCTTCAAAATCCTTCTTCACCTCAACCTGAAATACCTAGTGAAGAACAACCCAAAATCCAACAACAAACTCCTCTAAAAATTCCCCAATATCTCCTTGGAACTCAACAAGATTTAATGGGAGAAATTGAAAACCATAAAAAAAATTTGAGTTAATTGCAAGGTTGAAAGATTCTGCAAGTTCAACCTCACAAAGCACTACTAGATTTGACACCATTTTCCGATGGGTGTTCGTCAGTCGCTCGACAAATCTCTGTCGGAAGAGCGACGCAATGCCAAAAATATTTTCGTCGCAAGGCCGACGACAAATTAAACATCGAAATAATGACGAATAATCGTCGGTCGATGACATCATGAAATACCTCAGGATTTTGTCGAAATATCGACAGAAACTTTGTTTATCCATCGATGAATTACACTAGAAGTTCATCGTCGGTTCGATGAAATGGGCAAGTAGTAGCATGGAAACAACAGAGGACGTTCGTCAAAATAGCGATGAAATACTCAAGTAGTAGCATCAAAAGAACACCAAAAGTTCGTCGAATGTGTGACGAAATAGGCAAGTAGTAGCGTCAGAACAACGCCAAAAGTTTGTCGACTTTGCGATGAAATTAGCAAGGAGTAGTGTTAGAAGAACACCAAAAGTTTGTCGAAAGTGCAACGAAATGGGCAAGTAGTAGTGTCGAAACAATGCCAAAAGTTCGTCGACTTTGCGACGAAATTAGCAAGGAGTAGCATCAGAAGAACACTTAAAGTTTGTCAAAAGTGTGACGAAATGGGCAAGTAGTAGCGTCGAAACAACGCCAAAAGTTCGTCGACTTTGCGACAAAATTAGCAAGGAGTAGCGTCGGAAGAACACCAAAATTTCATCGAAAGTGCGACGAAATGGGTAGGGAGTAGCGTGGTAGCAACGCCAAAATATTGTCAGAAGGGCAACGAAATGGATAGGGAGTTACGACGAAATCATCGTCGCAGCTATAGCAACTTCGTTGAGCCTTTCTGTTGATTCGTTGGTGTTTGTCATCAAAATTGCGATGAAGAAGCAAAATTAAAAAAAAAAAATCATGGAAATGTACCATTGCGAAGACTGACGACTAATCATACATATAGACTGCATATTGGTTTGATGCTTCAAATGATGCATTTCTTATATTGAAAAGTGCATTACCTTATTGAGCTTCTCTTTGTTTTGAGTATAGTTTAATATTCTTTACTTAACAAGGCCAACCATGTAACGGTGGAAGCTCATTTGGCCCCCTCCCTCACATCACTCTCAATTCCCCATACCCAATCATATAACATTAATCATTGATTCATCCATTAATAACATATAACATTAATTCATTCATCCATTAATAACATATAACATTCATTCATTAACATATAACATTCATTAATTAACATATTCACATTCATTCATTAACATATAATAATCATTCTTTCAGTTTTTACATATTATCAAAAATATGGTTGTTATGATATGATTACAATCACTTTTTTTTTTGTTTCTTTTTGAAAGCTACATAAAGCTGAAGTGGAGTATCATTTTCTAAATCAATATTGTCCCCCCTTTAGTTGTTCTTCCCTCTGCTTGTGATCTTAATGTACGCCTAGTCGTCTGCTCATGATGTGGATGCCGCTGCAAGGGGGGTCTGCTGCAATAAGAAAGAAATGTTAAACTGATATGTTTTATTATTATTGTTACAAGTATTTCATTAATTAAAAGAACATTAGAGTGGTTCTCTTTACCTGATGGGTCCACATCATGTTCCTGAACTTTTGTTATAGAATCATGCTCAACATGTTGAACACCTCTAAATCCTGATCTGTAGTTGAAACACGAAAGGTTACATTAATTAATACACCAATTGAAATTAAATATGTTTAAGAGAACATGAGGGTGGTCCTCTTTACCAGATGGGGCCACATCATGTTCCTGATCTTCTCTAGCCTAATCATGCTCAACACGTTGATCACGGTCTACATGCTCTAAAGTTGAAATACAAAAGGTTACATTAATTCAGGTATGCTATGGAAATGCCATTAATTTTTTTTTTAAAAGTAGTATGCTATGTGTGATACTATCAACAATGTAATTATATACTGATTACTCTTTCTTTTTACATAATCTAATGTATTCCAAACTTTTCATAGGTTCCCGACACATTGAAGGAAACAAAGGAAAGACTAGAAAAGCACGAGCAACACAAACTTAGCTCTGGTGGTTATATGAAATTAGCTGCATGAATTGTAAGTATCAATAAATAAAATATTGCATCCAAATTATAATAAATTAAAAACAATTTTGGTTTTATCACACCATAAACAAAATTCATGATCTTCTGCAAAAATGTAGACTCACAGATTCCAATGAAGTTCCCACAGAAGAGGACCTAACGATTCCTTCCAGCAAGGCTATGGAGCCATGGCCGAACGCCTAAGAGTCTTGATTGGGCAAACACAATCTTCCATTGCATCAGAAACGCAGGTAAATAAACTCAATAAATTTTATTTAAAATTGAATACTTGTGCAATCTATTCAATATTAATTTCCACCATAAAGTAATTACATGCCTATTTGTTTTAAACATTCAAGCAATGATAATACTGCACATGACATTGGATGCAACCTAGTGAGGGTGGAGCACAACCTGCAGATGAAGATCATGGTGTGCATCCTGATACTTTAGAACATGTAGAGTGTGATCAACATGTTGAGCATGATCAGGCTAGAGAAGATCAAGAA
>VDFB02281492.1:81764206-81817053 GCA_007258455.2 Sequoia sempervirens | reverse complement strand
TCCTTCTCTAAGGCGCCTATTGCACTTTTATGTGAGAAATTGATTTAAAAAATAGGCGCCTCGAGAAGGATATCTCTCGACATATTTTATATATATTATTAAATATATATATGCTAGTAGCAATTGCAACACATGTAATATCTTTAATAAATTATTTTTATATTTATATATTTTATATTAAATAATTATAATAATTAATATATTATAATATGATAGTATAATATTTGTAATATTATTTAAAATATATATATATATAACTTAATATTTAAATATTAAGTTAAAATATATTAATATATTTTAAGTATATTTATAATATTATAATAAAAATATTATATCAACAATATTTAGTTAGGATTAGGGTTAGGGTTAAGGTTAAGAGATATAGTTCAGGTTAGGATTAGGTCTGGAGATATAGTTAGGGTTAGGGTTAGAGTTAATATATAGTTAGGGTTATGGTTAGAGTTAATATTACCATGAGAGACAAGGTTTGCATTAAAATTAGGGTTAGGGTTATATACATGTAATATCTTAAATAAATTATTTTTATATTTATATATTTTATATTAAATTATTATAATAATTAATATATTATAATATGATAGTATAATATTTGTAATTCAATTTTAGAAAATAATATATATAATTTAATATTTAAATGTTAAGTTAAAATATATAAATATATTTTTAGTATATTTATAATATTATAATAAAAAAATATTATATCATCAATATTTAGTTAGGATTATGGTTAGGGTTAAGGTTAAGAGATATAGTTAAGGTTAGGGTTAGGTCTAGAGATATAGTTAGGGTTAGGGTTAGAGTTAATATATAGTTAGGATTGGGGTTAGGGTTAATATTAGGATGACAGACATGGTTTGCATCAAAATTAGGGTTAGGGTTATCATCAAGATAAGCTTAGGATTAAGGTTCGGGTTAGCATGAGGATTAGGGTTACAATAAGGTTTAGGGCCAAGTTTAGGGTTAATATATATAGTTAGGGTTGGGGTAATAATTGGGGTTAAGGTTATCAAGATTAGGGTTATAGTTATGTTTTGGATCAAGTTTAGGGTTAGGATTATGGTTAGGTTGGGGTTAAGAGATATAGTTAGGGTTAGGGTTTAGGTTAGGATTAGGGCTACAGATATAGTTAGGGTTAGAAATATGGTTAACATTATGATGAGGGTCAGGGTTTGCATCAAAATTAGGGTTAGGGTTAGCATTAAGATTAAGGTTACATTTAGGTTTGTTGTCAAGTTTAGGGTTAATAGTTAATGTTAGGTTTGGGGTAATAATTGGGGTTAAGGTTATCAGGATTAGCATTATAGTTATGTTCTCGATCAAGTTTAGGGTTAGGATTATGGTTAGGTTGGGGTTAAGAGATATAGTTAGGTTTAGGGTTTAGGTTAGGATTAGGGTTAGTGATATAGTTAAGCTTATGGTTATGGTTAAGAGATATAGTTAGGGTTATAAATATGGTTAACATTAAGATGAGGGTTAGGGTTTGCATCAAAATTAGGGTTAGGGTTAGCATGAAGAATAGTTTAATAGGATTAGGTTTAGGATTAGCATTAGGATTAAGGTTACATTTAGTGTTTTATAACCCAGGGCCTAACACTAATGCTAGCCCTAACCTTAACCATAAGCCTATTTCTAACACCAATTCTTTCACTAACCCTAACCTTCAACCCTAACCCTAAATATAGCTTATCCCTATCTTTAACCCTAATTATACCCTAACTCTAACCCTAACCCTCCCTAAGTGAACCTTAACCATAATCCTAATGCTAAACCTAATTCTAATCTAATGCTAATTTAACCCTAATTAAACCCAAACTCTAATCATAATTACATTCTAACCCTAACCCTTATCCTAGTTGAACCCTTAACCCTAATTAAACCCAAACCCTAATCCTAATTACACTCTAACCCTAATTTAGCCCAAACCATAACCTTAACCCTAACCCTAATTGAACCATAACCCTAATTAAACTCTAGCCCTGATTGAAATCTAACCCTAATTAAACTCTAGCCGTAATTGAACCCCAACCCTAACCCTATTTGTTCCTAAGCCCAGTATCTCACAAATACAGGATCAAGACCTTGCCAACTCTGGTAAACCTTATTAGATAGTGATAAAAGCTACCTTATCTTTCATTAAGGTAGAATTTTTTTGTTATACAACATGCCCCTTGAAAATTGGAGATAGGCACTGTAAAAAGAAGGTAAACACTAATGAAAATGGTCAGTGGTATTGTGGACGATGTGATAAAACTTTCTGTGAGGCCCAACCCTATCTATAAATTGTGTGACACCTTGATAAGTTTAATTATTCTTGTTGGTGAATAGATTGATGATTTAACCTAATTCCATGTTTAATATTTTGATTTTAGTAGTAACTATTGTAAATGATTATTGTGACAAATTCTCCCTATTAATGAAAATGGGAAAACTGTTAAGAATGAATGTGAGCAGATAATATTTAGATTTTCAGACAAGTATCATATGAAGAATACACTTAGATCGATATGAGCTAAGAAATTTTGTGTATCTAATATTAGTTTGAATCTCGCTAATAAGTTTCATGTTACTTGGGAAATGATAATAGGTAGGAATAAAGCAGGACTTTGGAAGATCAGGGAGAAGTTTCCAAAAGGACCACTAGCCAAGAATCATCAAGGTAAATTTAAAAGATGACTCCAATCAAATTAGAGGTATACCTAAGGTAGGATAATTTGAGGAAAAAATTATATAAATTAGATATCAATTTGCATGATGAATTTTATTAAAGGAGTGTCCATGAGTAAACTTAGTAGTGTAAATAAAGTATTTAACGAAGGTTCGGTTTTCATTATTATTTCATGCATGCTCAAAGTTTCCATCTCTTATAGGGAAATGAAATGAATATATATGTGTATTATGGTTACTAACTATTGAATTTGATCTTATGGATAGTTTGAACAGGTGTTCATTATATTTCTAACCTAACACGTATTTGGGAAAATACATATGAGGGTAATGTCAAGGGATGCAAATATAATTAGGGTTTTGTCTAAGTTGTAATTGAGTGGAGAGTTTTTAATGATTGGTGGCTTAGTGTAGGTATTTTCTTTGGATCCTTATTGATTATAGTCATGTGGTTAAGAGTGTAAGATCTATTGGGGTTCCCAAATCCTTAGTTAGGTCTAGAATTTCGAATTGGTCTTTAAAGTTGTCTTCCTAGGGTGTTGTATGGTCAATTGTTTTGATATTAGTGCAAAAATAGATCCCTCAGACCTATACCTATGGGAGGTTGACCTTTTGGACATGTGACATTGTCCTTGGGACATGATTTGACCCTTCAAAAGTTCACTTGAAAGGGTGTGACGAATTTGAGTCCTTGGGAGTTGGGAGAAGTGACTTGTCAGTTCCCCACCACACTCCCCAAAGTTCATTAATGAACTTGGAAAGAGCATCAAAGCTCTCACATGTGTGAGAACCTGTAGGGATGTGTGTTGAAAGAGCATATGAGAGAGTGACAAGTTTCTCTCTCTCATTCAAGTGAATTCAAGTTGAATGCCTATATACTTGGATGAAAAAGAGGAAAGGGATATTACCCACTTCTCCTTTTGGAGAACTTTGGTGAAGATGGGAGGAGGAATGAGAAGATAGGAGGAGAAGTCCATTTGGGGAGAAAGTGATCAAGGTGGCTTGGTTGGAGGGAGAAGAAGGATAAGAGCGTTAAAGTCCAACATCTAAAGAAAAGAGATAAGTTTTGCTAATTCCATCTTTCCTTGTTATTTGTTGTAAGAGGGAGATATGTTTGTGTGGATCTTTGTTGAAGATGGTGAGTGGAGAGCCTATGTCCATATAACTTGATGTTATGCTATGTTTATTCTTGTGGTAAAATTTGGAAAGACTCCATGTATCATCATGGGGTTAATATATTTCTTGCTCGGGGGTATGGCTAGAGCCTATGAGGCTTCATGACGCCATTACGGTTGGGTGGAGAGCAAGGGTTATTTCATGGGTTTGGGAGTTATTAGTGTTTCCAATATTATTTGAAATAAAGAAGTTTTTCAACCCTTGCCATGCCTCTTTGAAAGTTATTGGAAGAAGTTGGATTTCTTTTGTTGACCTCCTAGAAGTTAAATGTGTAATTGCCTCATTCTCTTATGGACACTTAAAAAAAGAAAAGAAAAAGAAAGGAACTGTTGAGTTTAAATTTTGTTGCCTATATTTTGAGCAAATATTGTAGCAGTAGGAGTCAAAGGCTTCCTTAAAGATATTTATTTGAATACTGTAAATGTAGGTGTGGATTTGTAATTAGGAAAATAAATGGAAATATGGGATTAGGAAGAGAGCTAAGTATCTCATTAGTATGCATGAAAGTTGTATGCTTTAAATTACATCAGAATTATCTATAGTTGAGTAGTTTTGAAATGAATATCCGTTCACGAGTGGTTTAAAATGAACTAGCATATATTACTATTCATGAGTTATTTTGAAGTGAATATCTATTCTAACGCTGCTTTCTATTTTAGTAAGATTAGAAGCTTTGTTTCAAGAAACGATGAGTGCAAAGTCTGTCACAAGACAGTTAAATCACATGGTTATAACTTGGTGAGAGCTGCTTTTAAAATAATTCTGGCACAGAAGCTAAAACCTTGAATTTCTTTTAGCGTGTCCTTTCCAATAATAATAATAATAATAATAATTTGAAGACTGTGTCCTTCCCTGCACTTCCTCGGTGTAGTCAGCCCTATACACTTCCTCACAACATTTGTAGTCTGGGAGAACATCTGCCCACATCTTTCTAGCCCATGTCATTTTGCGAGGCCTGCCTGTGTCAAAGAGGAGCCTTTGCACAGGGTTTGGAAACCCATTAAAGCACACAACAATGCACGTCAATTATAGGAAGTACACTCTGCAACATGGAATGGTATGTGTACACATCATGCAAGTTATCAACTAAACTCTGCAAGACTTCGTGTTGAACAAATTTCTCTTATTGTGTCTAGTAATAGACTCAATATTTTATAACATCTGTCAAGCCAAGATGGATGTAGTTGTATTGTGGTTACTGTACATAAATGAAATAGACCTACTCAACTCAGCAAGTGTTGCATGGCAAGCAAACATAAAATAGATATCCTACAAAAAAATTTAGTGGTCAGAGAACTGCGTAATTATTTACTACTTGTGTACTAACCCCTACATATATTATCAACAAAAAATGGGACATTTGCACTCAAATACATTTTAGAGCGAATGAAATATTAATAGCTTGGAAACCAAAGAAATATTTAAATATCTAGCTGCAACCCTAGAAATATTGTGTTCGTAACTAGTCAGCAAAGAGACTCCTTGCGACCCTCCAATTTCTCCATATTAGCATTCTAATGATACTTGCATGCTGGTGTTATAGTTATCTAATACTTTCGAACTATGGCATCTCATTGTTTGCACCTTCTGCTGCATGACTTTTGTCATGGGCATTCGCAACCATTTCCCTCTTCAAGTAGGCACTAAGTATATTAACTATAGTGTATGGTCTGTGGTCTGGCGATAAGTGAGAAAATATCCCATTAGTGACCAGCGGCATCAATAAAACCAATTCAAAATTGGTCTGTTATTGACATAGGTCACTGGCAAGTGGGATGTTAGCAATATTGTAGGATAGTGACCCTGACCAATTTAATTGTAAGTACAACGCAAATCTTGGACCAAACCAAAAGCTGGAGATCAGTTTTTAATTCATTAGTCGTCCCATCCAGAGTCAAAGTTTTAGTAAATATCTTGCAGAGTGATGGGATATATGAGTTGGAGTTGAGAAGATTATAGTCATCTACACCAAAAGTATTAACTGCGGGTTAGGTGTTCGGTGGGTAATGTGTGGTGTAAGGCAAGTGTCTTCTGGGACGGCGTAGGAAGACAAAAAAATTAAAAAATTAACACGACAATAATAAATACAATAAGCGATATTGGCAAAAGACTGGGAATTCCCTGCTCTTTCTGTCCAATCAGCGGCGGTGAAATGTGTTTCCCAAGGCCATCTCAAATCGCGAAGTATCTCCCTTCCTATGAGCAGTTACGGGTCAATTTTGGTGTCAAAAATATCTACTACGTGTAAAATGCACCCCTCTTTTTGTATGGGCCACCTTTGCTATGGTGTGTGAATAATAAATTTTGTTGTCATGTCTAGATGTCTAGCCTACAAATTTTGCTAGAGTTCCCTCTGTCATTGGCGGCTTGATCTATACATCTAACCAGTCTTTAATACGCTTCAATCCTTATATGCAATCCTCATTTAATGCTAGATAGGTAGAGGGTTGCATGGGGGAATGGTATGTACAATTTATTAGAAAATCTAGGCATTATGGTAGGACTGCCTGTGTAGGCAGTTGAATAACAACTAAAACCAGAGGAGAGTAGATAGATAAAATGGGGCTGACCAAGCCTTACGTGCTTTGAAGGACATATCGCAGAGAGGCATATCAACAAATGTGGTGGATAGAAACAGAGATCACATTGTGTTTACTGCCTCTTCCATTGTTCGTTTGTGGAGGAGGAACAGTCACCTTGTCTTTCTTGTAGGCAGCAAATTATAAGAAGGTAGTATTTTTTTAAAAATAAAATAAAGAAACTTAAAGTTTCATTTTACTCTTATATATATCGTGGGACCTTTCTTTAAAGAAAGATCCTAACTAACTTAAGATTAATTGTTCGTTTTACTTTATATTATTCACCCATAAAAGTAGGTAAGTATAGTTATATGTATAAATTAATTTAATTTCAAATTATGGACTTTATCTTATGATTATTTAATAAATAATATAAACCAATTTTAGTTAAGGATTTTATCATAATATTATTTAATAATTAATTAATAATGTTAATAAATAATTGTACATACAATCATGGTTGTTTATATCAAATAGATTATTGAGCGAGGGTATTGCATTTCATTGCAATATTTGAACTATAATTTGTTATTAGTCCTAACAAGGTTTTAGTAATTTGTTGAATATATTATCTTATAGATATTTAATCACTTTTCTATAGGTCGTATGCCTTATTATTCCTTATGTTCAAAATTTGTGGGTTGTGTAGATTAATAAAATTTGACTCCATAAATTTGCTATAGTATAAAAGGTTACCTAATATGTTTTATTAAATAGGTCCTCAAAACCAAACCCTATTTCTTGAATACCCTTATTGATAAAGTAATATTTGGAAATCAAGAGGATATTTTCAAATATAAATTTTTACTCAAAAAGAATAATTCAATAAAATCTTGTGCATCCTCCATAAAAGTTGTACATTAAATCATATAAATTCTATAAAAATAAAATAGTTGATATGGTATAATTGAAATAAGTGATTTCCAAACATGCTCCCAACATAGTCCAAGGTGATAGGAGTTGGATTAAAACTTGGTGAGTAATGAAAATGACATGCGCTAACTCGCTCACGAGAATGCTATTTGTTTTTTTTTATTAAGA
Source organism: Sequoia sempervirens (assembly GCA_007258455.2). Taxonomy (NCBI): domain Eukaryota; kingdom Viridiplantae; phylum Streptophyta; class Pinopsida; order Cupressales; family Cupressaceae; genus Sequoia; species Sequoia sempervirens. The sequence goes on along the minus strand of VDFB02281492.1, from coordinate 81,809,572 downwards.
GGATTACTAGATAGATATTTTTCTTATATTGAATGACCTAGCTCATTAATTTAGCAAGTTATTATCAGTAAAGAAGATGGGTATGAATATTTTAACTATCCTATCTGGTTAAACATGAGAAGAAACCCCTTTAAAATTGGAAGAGTAAAGTAAAGAAACTTAGTAATTTTCGTTGTTATTATTCAAAGAATAATTAGATCAAACATATTTAAAATTGAACTAGGAGAGTCAGTCCACAAGTTTCTATAGTTTGACAAATCTTGAGTTGTGCCTCATCCAATTTATTATTATTAACTAGACTGTTAAAGTTGTGTTATGTAAATTGGTGCGATGGGTATGTGTTAGGTTTAAAACTTTGTTGTATAAAAAAAAAATGTTAGGTTTTTCTAGCATAAAATTATGGGCATTACACTTTCCCTAAATGTGATTATAAATATATACTTCAATGCAAAGTGGAAGACCATACTTCATTCACTTGGATTACAACTTTTGAAGAAGTGGTAGAAGAAATTATGGGTGTAACAACAAAAGAATTGAACATTTTGAAGCATGAAAACAAAAATGATGTTAAGTTTTCACACATTATACAAAAGGTCCTTTTCAACAGATATATCTAAGTTAGTTAATGCCATTTTGTCATGATATACTTCTTTGATGCTGTCAATACTAAATCTAATGATTAATGAACATTTTTTCTTTTAAATTTATTGTTCTTGGTTGATTGTTGTTATAGACAAGTTGGTATGATTTCAAATTTCAATGTGTACCCTTATATATGGGAATTGAGATAAAAAATGACACAAACAATAATGAAATCAAATTGATTGCTTTCCAAATTCATATTCATGAAAATGTAAGCATTTTTCAAGTCAATAGGCATCTTGATAAAGATAACTCTCGTGTAAGTGGATCCCATAATAGTGGTTTATAATTTTAACAACCGACACCTAAATTATTATTTTTAACTAAATCTTCACATCTCGCACCTATAGCTGCTAAACTATGAGGAATCTCTGAAAGATGGTGCAAAACTAGAGTCTCATCAAATTTTAAATTTGTAGATTCTGAGCTTTTCAAAAATTTTGAATGAAATTTCAAAATTTCTTTTTCCATCTCCCATGAAAAATAGATTTTTTTAGAAAACAATATTTTTAAAAAGTGACGCATTACTCCGTATAATGCATAATCTTTTTTTCCATGAAGGATGTAAATTTAATTCTTTCAAATTTAGATTTGTAACTCTGATATCTAGTTCTTCCACTTGGTTAGATAGTTTTTTATTGAATAATTTTTCCTTAATCAAGTTTCAAAGTCAAACGAATTACAATTCAGACATAGTGTGACTGTATAACGCGTAACTCTTTTTGTATATGTCACCTTTTATTTTATTTTTTTTGTTGGATAAGGACTTCTAATATCTGGTGCACTCCATATTTTCAATTTTCTTTTTGAGAATCTTCTATTTTTCCACATGTGAAGAACAAAGAAATTCATTTTTGATGAAAAACCTATGTTTAATAAAACTTAAAAAACAAATACATAACAAAACCAAAACATATTAAAATTATATTCATTCGATAGCTTGTTCTGAGGAATACTATAATCATTTGAAATAAATTTTAAATGAATTCATTTGATCCCCCAAAATCTAAATCAAATGTGATTTTTCATCAGCATTTTGATAGGTGTAAAGGAGAAGCATTTATAGGTATGGTTTAAAACTAGCGAAGTTCTATCCAAGGGGGTTTGATCTAAGGTGATTTGATCAAACCCTCTTCAATTGGAATCCTTAAAATGGAACTTTTTAAGGCTTAAATCATTATATTTTCTAAAAATATGTGGATTTTAGGCTAAAATTCATTCCTCCTCGTGAATCATTGTAAAACCACCATTATGACAAAGCATTCCCCATGTTTTACATATATTATTAATTAATATAGGCATGCTAGTTAATTAAATTATTAACTATATTTTATTTGTATTATATATTGAATTGTTAAAAGATGTAAAAATCTTAATACTAAATATATAGGAAAATGGTTTAAAAATTACATATTTTTCAAAAAATAAAATATTAATATCTTTCTCTACTTATCTCTTTCTCTCTCTCCCCTCTCTCTATATCTCCTTATATAGACTATCTTTCCATATCTCTCTCTCTCTATATATATATATATATATATATCCCCTCTATCTCCCTATCTCTATATATTTATTTCTCCATCTATCTCTCTCTATATCTCTATCTATTTTTATCCCTTTGCCTCTCTCATTCTATATTCATCTCTACCTCTATCTATAGGGAGAGATACAAAGGTGAAGCATTGGACCTTCCCAAAGATCCACCAATCTCAACACTACTCCCAACTATTTTGAGCATTTAAGTACATATTCTATGCTAGATTAGGAGGCATGTCAAAGCTCATATTTATTGATGCAAAATAGGTCCAAAGTCACAAATCTGAGAGAGTTAGTTATAGCTTTAGAAATTTCAAGTGCCATAGAGCAAAGATATTCCAGCTTTTAGGAAGATCAACAACTTGGCACTTCATCAACATTAACAAAAGCAAAGGTATGCACTTGAATCCCTTGCATTTAAATTTTTCTATATATATAAATATTTTAATATTTTTCCCTCAAATCCATAATATATATATTAGTGTGTATTTATTTATTGCAATAAACAATTAACCTAAGTAACACATTAAGAATTCTAAGGATTTGTGCTTGGAAAAAATGCATAACAATTTTTTTTGTTGGATGTTGTGTTGTATAGTTTAGAAAAGCTCAAAATATGAATAGGATTTAAAGGCCATATATTATGGTAGCTTACAATGTAAAAGAAGGAAGGAAATTCCATATCAATTTTAATCTACAATTTAATACCATATGAAAAAATCACATGTAGTATTATCTACAACTAATTTGACATATTAATTTTATAAAAAATACACATGTACCATACAATAAACTTCTCCCAAGAAAGAAACCCTAAGTGAACATATTACACTGAACCCTAATTGTAGATTCATAACTCTAATCATCATAACCCTAATTGAACCCTAATTGTAGATTCATAACTCTAATCATAACCCTAAGGGAACACTTTATTGAATAGTGTAGTCCTAATTTCGTACCATAACCCTAACTTTGAACTATAGTTGAACTCTTAATCCTAACCCTAACACTAATTCTTATCCTAATTGAACCTTAACCCCAACCCTAACACTAATTCTTATCCTAATTGAACCTTAACCCCAACCCTAATCTAGTTAAATTTTTTTTATAAAATTGTAGCAAGCCCATCTATACTTGGAGATTTATCCTTTTTATATATTCTAATATCCTTTACAATCTCATCCTTAGAGATATCTCTAGTAGGCCAATCATTGTCTTCCTCTTTGATTTTCCTAGGGATGACTTGTGCACAATGATCTTGGGATCTTTTATAGTCCACATTGCTATCTTCAACAAAGAAAATATTTTAATAGAAAGATCGAAATTCATTTATAACCAAAGAAAGACAATTTATATGTTGATTATTCACCTAGATTGATCCAATTTCTTCCCTAGCATTTTTCTCCTTTATATAATTAAAGAAGAAATCAAAGCTTTTATCTCCATTTTTTTAGCCAATTTATTTTGGCCCTAACTTTTAAACCATGAATCTTCTTAATTTACAATATTCTCAAATTATGCTTGAATCTGACCAACTCCTCATTCAAGGACTCATGCAATTGAGATTAGATGGGGATAAAATCTTATTGAAGCAATTCTTTTTGATCTCCTTCCATCAAAGGCTTTTTCTACACAACCTAGGAATAGGGACCTTGAGTTAGTAAACATCGAATCCTATTTTTCAATTGAGGCAGAATTTTTTTAGCAAGATCCTATCAATTAAATTTTTTAGCAAATATTAACTTCTTATATTAAAAATAATTTAAATATTTTAACACATGCATTAGATTGACCTTTGGTTTTTGATGATTTAGAGATATTATGTATTGATAATTGTGTGATTGAAAGGTTTAACAAAAATAAGTCATTTGGAAAAGCCTATGAAATCTAGGTTGAGCAAGTGATTAGATATGGACTCTTTTGCATTGAAAGAGGTGTAATATTATATAAGGAAATTGAGGGAAAAAAAAGGAACTAAATAATGATCTCCAAATACTAAGAAAATAAGAATCTATCTAGAATTTAGAAATTATATATATATATATATATATATATAAATTGATAGAAATACACAACTAAACAAAAAAAAAATTCATATTTATTTTAAATGTTTGATATATTCAGTCATTATTTTTAAATTTGTATAAGCTGGTGGAGTTACTATTGCTGAGAATATAATTGTAAACTATATATATTTTAAGCAATCTATATTCCTTAGTATTTAAAATTACTTAAATAGTTTCCTCATTGATATCTTGTTTACTTTAACATACACCATAATAGAAGTTCACATGCACATCAATCTTAGAGAAAAAATATATATTCATGCCCTTTTTCATTACTATTTTGGGTAAACTTTGAATAGATTGTCCTTTGTTCAATAACAAGTCTACAAGTGGGATATTCTTGTGTGAATTAATCTCATGACATTACCCTACCTTGCATAAGATCTACTAGTGCAAACTTGACATAGTAATTATCAACCCTACACATTTAAAATTTAAATTCAATTTAAATCTTGATAGCACCCTCCCACTAATCATTGTGAGCTTACCTAATGCATGTTTATCTTGATTTTCATGTTGTATTTTACTAAATAAAATCATTTAAGCATTTAAAATGATCAAAGATTATTAGGACAATGAGGATTTATCAAAAGAACATTTTCATTGAGAGAAATGTAATAACATTTTCTTACAACATATATCATCATGTCTCTAATTTATCATCATGTTCTAGTCATTATTCCTATGGAATTGGTTTGGTTAGGGCTCCACCTGAGGAGAAAAATCCTCACAATTCTTAGCACACATTCCCTAAAAATGTTACTAAACACTTTCTATCTTATATTCTCCCTAAAAATGTTACTAAACACTTTCTATCTATATTGAGGTTCAAATATTAGAAGATCAACACAACTAAATTCTAAACATCAATTATTTGCTAGTTGATTCTTATGGTATAGATTTATATTTGCACACTAGTTTGGTTTCTCAGACATGGATATGAACCAAAGCAATACTTTGAGACATTTATTCATGACCATCTAGGGATCTAAATGAAGATAACACAAGCCTCACAATTTAGTAGATTTTGTAATACCATGTATATTCACTCTTATTATATTAATATATAGCCTACCACTTTGTTTAAAAAAAAAAAAATGATGTTTGTAAACACTAATAATCCATAATAAAGTGTAACAAAGAAAGATAAAAATCAATTTCAAAAATTAATTTTTACTATTGATTATTGGAATTATAGATTGAATCTTGTGACTAGTTTTATTTTGGTATAACATATTTGAACCAAAGAAAGAACACTTAATTCGCATATTTAAAAGCATTTATAAAATCAAGTCCAAAAACCTCTTTAATTTCCAATAATCAACATCTACCTCCTCAAAAACACTCCATTTAATTCATTTAATTTAAATATCAATCATCTAATATAAAAATAATATTATTTTTAAATAAAACATAATAAACATTTTTTCATTAAAATAAACAATTAAATATAATTAACAATAATAAATATTATAAATAAGATATAATCTTTTAAAAAAAGTTATTAAAGTTATAAGAAAGATAAATCTTTTCTATTTCCTAACAAAGAAAATGAACCGATACTTCGTAATATAAAAGGAACACTCACCACAATTCATGTAATGAAATGAATGTGGGATTAAGACTAAATCCCCTAATCCAATGACCGAGCAAATGTGTAAAGTGGAAACAGAAAACGTGAACAGCTATGGAAGGAGAACGGGAACGGGAATGGCAAGTGTAAACTGCAACGGTGGAGTACTATAGAAACATAGATTTGAAATGGTGCGGTTAAAGAAATGCTACAGAAATGAGAGAGAGGTTGGGTTAAGAGGGCCTCACATGGTGCCAAACATCTAAGGGAGTGTACCCTTAGAGTGTGCCGGTTAAGCCTGGCCCTCATATAATACCTTGCATTATGGAGCTCAATTCTCTGATATATTACCACTTATCAAATCCTTTGTAAATAATTGTAAACTTATGACTCCATTTAAGCATTTAATTGATTTTCTTGAATCAAATCAAAAACATAGACACACAATTGAACAAATTCTCAAAAGAAGAATGACAACTTCATTAACATTTCATTCAAAATTCACTCAAATCCACATAAGGAGAGAAAATATATTAGAATTATACATTTATTCATGCTTATAAGTCATATCTACATACAAATTAAGATAATTTGCATATATTCATCTAAAACTTAAAACAGGCTATCTATTCTATTCTGTTCACTTGGGGTTTTAATAGCCAATGGCACCGCAAATATCACTTCCTCATCAGAGGACAAATTCTACCCATATATTCAACTCAAAACCTAGCTAGAGCTTTCATCAGTTCTCTCCCTACAAATGAGCCTTGAATTCACTTTTATATGATAAGGGAGCAACAAGCTTCAGGCTCAAATGTAATTTCACCACAAATTCTCATTTGAACAAAATCTCCATTGCATTTGAATTTCATTTCAAAACTTCCCACACGTTGAATCTACAAAACATTTATAGTGCATGGACTGGGGTAGCGTAAAAGAATAGGGGAACACAAATTGTCATCAAAATCCCCTTGTCACTATCCACGCAAAAAAACTAGGCAACCAAATTGCCATGAAGGCACCACAACAACTTCTTATTTACCCGCCACCCTGCCCTTACCAACACTCAGACCCTGGTATACACACCCGCTTCTAGTTGTTGCCCAATACGGTAGACTCTCAGCCTCGTCTTCTTTCTTGTCCTTGCCCAATATGGTTCGAGTCGGTCTGCTTGGGGTTTTAATTTGAACAAAATCTCCATTGCATTTGAATTTCATTTCAAAACTTCCCACATGTTGAATCTGCAAAACATAGTGGCGCACAAACTAGGGAAAGCTAAAAGAAAAAGGAACACAAATTGTCATCAAAATCCTGGTGCATGAACTGGGGAAAGGTAAAAGAAAAGGGAACATAAATTGTCATCAAAATCCCCTTGTCTCTATCCATGCAAAAATGCCAGGAAACCAAATTGCCACGAAGGCACCACAACAACTTCTTATTTACCTGCCACCATTCCCTTACCAACACTCTGACCCTGGTATACACACCCGCTTCTAGTTGTTTCCCAATACGGTAGACTCTCGGCCTCATCTTCTTTATTGTCCTTGCCCAATACAGTTTGAGTCAGTCCGCTTGGGGTTTTAACAACCAATGGCACCACAGCTATCTCTTCGTCATTAGAGAACAGACCGTGATTGAAGAGAGGTAAATACCAAAAGTAGTCTGAGTCGGTCTTGGTTACATCATCAAAAGTGTTGCTTGTAAGGTCAATGGGTGAGTGTTGGCATCCAAAGGAGCCATGTCATCCATACCTTATTTTAATACCAACACTAGTAATGGAGCACACTGCCTACTACTTTCCTTTGTCATCTACCAGTTGAGCAGCAACGTCCTAGAATTGCAACCTTCTACTGCATCTAGTGGGAAAAAGCCTGGGCTTGTCAACCAAAGTACCTTCTTGAATAGCAGGACCGAGCTTTTGTGAGCTCAAACGAACAGACCTCCTTACTGACTTACTCATTTTCTCTTCTCAAACAAGCACTCAAATTTGATTAGACTAAACCCACAAAGTGCTCTAACTGCTACAAGAATGACACTATTAGTAGTAAATTCCTCTTCTATTTATTGTGCGAGGTAATGGCAACCTTCATCAATGCTTAGTAAACATGCATGTACAAACATGGCAATTTGGTGGCGTATGTACTGTCACCATTTAACTAGAGCTACATGAGAATCCAAAGATCACCCTTCATGATTGCCAACAACAACATCTTCACACAGATTGAGATCGATGTGTCTACACAAGCAAGGAATAATTCATTAATGCTTCACCAACCTTCATCTTCCTCTTGCCAGCTAGAACAGCAGAGATTTACATTAGCTTTTGATCTTTGTTGTCGATCTAAAACCACGGGTTATGAGCTCAATAGTGGAGATTGAGCCCCACATTCCATACAGGACACACATCTGCCTTTTGCTGACCTCGCACCAAATAATAGGGCGACACCTTAGGTCTACGAGTTGGTAGGGTACAATCGAGATCTTCTCCCATATCTTCGAATCTGGAAAACCTACACATTGCATAGTTAGTATTTAATGAAAGGCTTTGGCTAAGCCGTCGGCGACATGACCACTGGAGTTAATGGCTTAGGCTTACGTCACCGGATTAAAATTAAAACCCATCTTTGATTTTAATGCTTTATTTCCTCTGCAGGGTTTTATTTCCTATGTCTCAGTTGGACCTGTTGTGCCCTTAGCACACACGCCCCGTTCGGAATGGGGACCCTCTTTTCTTTCGCATTTTTGGGTCATTTTTGTCACCGCCTCATTTTGCATGCCCCCCTTTTTTGACGTCTCGAATGGTCAATGTTGCTTAAAAGTCCCATCATAAATTGACCATGCCTCCCCTTTTTGGTTTTGCTGCATTCCGGAGCCTTGCGAAATCCCTCTGGCTATTTGGCCCTGCCAACGGCCTCGGGCCCTGTCAGGCCCAGCATCTGGGATTCCCTCTACAGGTTTCCCTGCTGGAACCACCATTTCTAGTGGCGTCTGCTGAGCGTCCTTTCGGACCTCGGGGTTTGAAACCCTGACCGCTGTTTAAAACTTGCTGAAAATCTTCTGGTGACGTTCTGCCATCTGGAACCTGAACCCCAGAGGTTCACTTTCGGGGTTCCGTCTGTTTTTCGTCGATTACGACGGTGAGCTTCCCTCAGCATCCAGCTCTTTGGGCCCCACTAGCCTTTTCGCTGTCCGATTGACACTCTTCAAATTTACCTGCCTGCCATGGGGTGTTCTGGGCCTGACTGTCTAAAATTCTGTGTCTAGAATTCTGTGATGATCCCGCCGTCCCTAATGGCTGATCTCTGGAGGCATCCCGTCCTCTGGGCCCCGAACTGCTTCCTGCCGCTGCCGATCAACCAACGTGAAATCTTTAACGGCCGCCATCTCATTCCTCCCCGGTCGCTGAACCTCGATGTTCCCGCCGCCGTCGCCGACCTATTTTCAAATCCACCAACTTTTTGTTGACCATACCTACAATAAATGCGATCATTTATGGCGGTTGGGGTATAAAATGCCCAATCCGGCTGGTCATTTTCATCAAACAGGATTGCAGAGCGAATTGGACCAACTGGCATTTGGAGCCCACCGTCTTCGACATTGTCTCGATCATCGCCCTTAGCATCATTCCGTCGACTGTTGGTGGATCCCACATCTCCCCGCTTGGCCTGTTTGAGGTAGGCCATCTGTCTGCCATTCCTGAGATTCATTTCATCATTTCGAGATATCTAAATGAATTAACAAATTGTTAGGAAGGTATAAAATGGTAGAACATGTAATTGCGCACCAAACCCATATGATAGAAAATTGAGAAACCCTCTAGGAATGCCCTCCCCGTCGATTCAGAGTTTCTCCCTGCCATGACTGTTCTTCGCGCAGGGAAAACGTCCGCCTTGGGCCCGAGACCTGCCTTCACCATCCAACTATAAACTTTGAACACCTGCCGACGGCGACATCGCTCTCCGAGCCCGTGCCATCGGACTTCTCCTTTCAGAATTCCATTTGCATTTCGCCGCACCAAACTGCAAAATCCTCCCTGCCTCCCAACTGCCAGATCCTGACCATCCCCTCGCCGAAGAACTTCAAACTCAATATGCATCCTTTGGTCCTCTCGAGCTCGGTACTCTGGAGTTCCACCTCTGGGGTTCCCTGGCTGTTTTGTCGTCGTCCACTGCAAAGCTCATCCAGTGTCCTGGTCTATGGGATCCGCCTTCTTGTCAGCCTTTGGATCCTAATGGTTTAACTCACGGCATCCTTCTGGCCTCCAGGCTCCGACCGTCGGGTGTCCTTACCTTGTTCTCCGTCGCCCTCATGGCGAACTCCTTGGTGTCGCCCCTGCTCCAGATCTCGCTGCTTCCCCACTGTCGGCTTTTTTTTTGCATTGACAGAGCTCTGTCCTTTAGCCCTCTAGGCTTTGGCCGCTAGGTCTTCGCACCTCTTTTTTTGTCGCCCTGATGATGATGCCTCTCCATCCCTCCGGCCCCTGGGTTCCGCCCTTTAATGTGCTGTGAAGGCGTAAATTAAAGATTAATGGCAGACCCCTCTCCCAGGCCTAGTCTTGCCCCTTGCTATCTGACGTCCGTCCAACCACTGGACCCCGGACCGCCATTCACCGTAGAATCACACTGAAACTCTAAATGGCCATCTGCTCGTCGGGCCCCATGTCCCGAGACTCCCATCCTCAGTTGTCATTGTAAACAGGAAATCCCCTCCCATCGTCCCAGCTTCCGGACTCCGTGCTACCGACCGTCATTGAACTCAACGCAAAACTCATGGCGCCGGGCCCTTGTTGTCAGAATTCCCCTCGCAGACTTCCATCTGTTGTCTACCGTCCTAGACGGCGAAGTTCGCTCACCATCCCGGTGTCGCTGGCCCAAGCCTTCAGAAGTGAAATGACTTAATATCGACCACCTTTTGGCCCTCCGGGCCCCCGGACCCCAGACTTTCGTCCTCAGATTTTTGTCAGCTGTCTGCCTCTCCAAAGTGCTATCTCCTGACAACTTTCTGGCTTGAGACCTTTGAGCTCTCCTAAATCCATCCAAACGATCCCAAATTTGGAATCTAATTTCAACCCACATGCTGTTTTTGGTCCTCTTCATCATGAATTTGTTGACATATTAAAATTTGACCAAAGAAAGTCTCTAGGAGCTTCCCACTGCGTTTTCCCTTGCAGACAACATTCCTGCTAGGGAAGTCCAGCCCTCCAGACTTGGATTGTCCAAATGCCCTGAAACAAAGATCAATAGCATTTTGAGATGAAAGTTTATGATATGCTTGTTCAATTATTTTGAAATAGATGTTGTTTTCGAGATATGGACTAACGTGAATGCTCTCGTGACCCATTTTGCTAGCTTTTCCCTTGCTTGCAGAATATATAGAATCGGGTGCAGGAACTTTAGGGGCATCCACTGAAGGGGACAAGTGTAAGAAGTCAGGAAGGACCCCTCGAGGGAAGGAGGACAAGCACCAAATGAAGTACCAATTCCAAGGTGAGCCGCTTCACTCAAAGGTCACAACAGATTGGAAAGAAATCATCGACACTAACATTAGCCAGGTAGATATAGATGAATTCACGTAGAGGGTCAGGGTCAACCCGACAACAAAGAATGCCAGATTGATACAATAGAGTGGAATAGCTAAGGCTGCCAGTTTCCCTCCATCTCTTGTGGCGCCCAAGCTGGTCATGGCTTGCCGAGAAGCCTACCAAACCGATACCAGAACAATTTTTGATAAGGAGGCAAACATTCTCGCAGACATGTCGCCAGAGGGGATCACCAAGACCTTCCACATTCCCACATTCCAACAGATGGAGGTCCCCATAATAGAAGAGTGTCAGGCGGCATGGGATGATAACCCAACAGGATGTAAGAAGTCAATAAACCTCCATTGGCTTAAGGAAAGATGAGGCAGCACTGCGAAAGTTCCTTAGGAGCTTTTCCGTAGCAATTTTTATAAGGATTACCATGACTTGGTAACCATGTTGAGCAGGGTTATGGGTCTTCCAACGGCTGCCTACTTCCAGGAATGGATGGCCTATTTCATTGAACATATCCTATGTGGGAACGAGGATGTCACAACAAAGGTTTCATTCTACTGGGGTAGAATCATAAGCAACGACTTCCATGAGCAGTTTGTTAACGTAAAGAAGAGTTCCAAGTTCTATATGACCTCCTACCTTATATATTCCCTGGCAGATTAAAGATAGTATAGCGGATTGTTTGTAGCACCCGATCAGGGGCAGAAGCAATGACTCAAACCATTTGATAAGTATCCGCAGCTCTAGTATCAAAATTTCAAGAAAGATTACTATAGGGTTAATGACGCCTTCATTGGCCATATCATCAGGTTGATTACCAGGGACTTCGAGAGGAGGGTCCCACAGTGCTAGAATGCTTCTAAAGTAATATGCTTTTCTTTTCATCCAGTATCTGAAGTTCACATATATCTAGGCCCAGGGCTTCACTGAAAGGCCAAATAGATTGCCTTGGTACCCCAATGATAGAATCATCCTCTTGGAGCTTTTTCGGTAGCTCCAACACATTCAGGCAATCTTCAACAATAAGCATATAGCAAGGATCTCCTACCCCATGACCCTTGGCCAGGGCATGTATCGACTGCAGATGTCACAATGTGCTGGTAACTCTGAGAAGGAGCTGAAGGAGTACCATTTCGACTGGCACACCGCTCGCCCACGGATGGACCCGCATGGCCACGTCAAGAAAGCACTGGGGCCAACATATGCCCATCAATATCACATTGAAGACTTTTGGGCCGACTGCCAAGATGACAAAGAAGTGCGTGCGAGACACTATATGCGCATGATAGTGCAGTTCCTAAGAAGGGTGCAACCATTCCCAGTGCTAGACCAAGTTGAGGAGGATGAGTCCACAATCATGCATCTGAGGTACCCTACAGTTGCCAACCTATCAATACCCTCAATTGACTAGGATGAACAGGAGGTCGATGACCTGGACACCATAACCCAGCCAATCCTAACTAGCACCAAGGAGTGGATCGATGGGCAGGTGGCTCATCTAAAGTGACAAGGAGTAGTCCTAACCTATGAAGGGCTCAAAAGCAAGCCGAGTGCCACAGAGGATGTTGCTGCTACCACGTCAAATGGCGGCACCTCCAAGTCTCCTCCCATCACCAGGCTATGGAAAAGAAAAGAAACAGAGGCTGAGCAGTCCCCAGACCCCAAGGCCTCTGCAAGGAAAAAAGTGAGAAGTTCGTCCCCCAAAAGGCTTAAACAGGCAGGAGGTGCAGAATAATTGCAGCCTCCCTTGGCTCACCCTACTCCTCCTGTTGCACCGCCCACCTCCCTGGTAATGGTTGCTGCATCTCCGCCAATAGTGGACATTTCTGTCCACCTTGCCCCTTCACCTCCGGCCGAGTCTGTGATAATTGTTGACTCATCTTCCGCTATGACTTCTCCCCCCTCCTTTGCTACTATGTCACCAATCACATCACTTCCTCTGGTAACCATAACATTGCCTATTCTCATTGCCATTATGCCCGAGACTCTTACATGACATGCAAAACCTTCCCCCTGAGCTCTCCCAGATCTTGATGGATCCAACTCTCTAAGCAGCCCTCGCCCAAGTCCTTGCAATGACTCAACTGTCACAACCACCAACAGGGCCACTAGCTATGGAAGCCATAATGCTAATCTCAAAGGAGTTGGAGGAATGAGAATAGGAAGCCTCAAAGTCTGTCGGGGAGGAGGCTGATGAGTGTCATGAGCACCCTGAGTACGAGCACCGAACCATCGACAGGGTGGTTTATGAGGAGGAGGAGACAGGCTCTTCCGAGAGTGGGGATGAGAAGGATGACTCAGGTGCTAAGAAAATCATCCAAACATTTGATGATGACCTTGAAGAAGAGATGGTGCAATAGTTGAAGGACGTTGGGACAGAGGCAGAAGGGTCACCACATGACGAAGAGGGGCAGCCACCAGAAGAGCAATAGATAAAGGATTTAACTAAGGCTGAGACACGTGCTGCCAAAAGCCCCAAAGCTGAGGGTACTGAGGAGAAGAAAGAAGAAGAAGTAGCAAAAGAAGAAAGTCCCATCTAGCAACCATCAGCCAGACTACCTGTCAAGCGCCTCATGTTCCTTCATGACTCTGATGAAGAGGAGGACACTGCCAAAGAAAAAGGAGAATCCCAAAAGGAAAAAAAGGAAGAAATCTTGCCCTTGACTAAGAAGGGCGAAGGTAGCCATGATTCACCCAAAGGGAAATCTACTGTGCCCGAATGGTTGGAAAAACAACTTGAAAAAATGACCCCTGTGCTGAAGGACCTGAGGGCAAGGTTGGAGGCCATCTTGGCTCAAGTTCAAATCACAACGAAGAAGGAGAAGAAGGCCAAGATCCGATTCAAAGTAACAATGGATGCTTCTGGCTCTCGAGCAGGACAAATTGCAACGCCCATGATTAGCCAAGCAAGGGTGAGTTATAACATCTCCACCATTGACTTGGAGACCGCAACCAGAGAGCAGAAGGTCAAGCACCTTGAGGAGTCAGTGGGCATAGTAGTGCACCTGATAAAGCAGCATAAAATCTCGAAGGATGAGCTCAAGGCACAGGTTGCAGCCTTGACGGATTACATACAACAATGGTCCTCAGTGGACGACCTGCCTACTACATCCACGGCTGCGCCTCAGTTGCTCTCCAAAGAGAAAATCGATAAAATAGAAAGAAGAAAGAACTTGGAGAAGACCACAGAAGACTGGTTCTGACAGGTCTCATATGTCGGGAACATGGGAATCAGCAGGGCTGTGCGGATAGCCAACAAGTTCTTGGACTTGATACAATCTCTGGAGAGTACAAGGAAGCTCTGTACCAATTTCTCTGCAACTTACGACTCCACCTTTCCAAGGATTGAAGCTATCTTTTGGATGCCTGAGGCCACGTGGGAGGAGAAGCTTGCACTTAAAAAAGAAGATCACTGGATAATGGATGTATGGCGCAGAGACTTCGACAACCGGAAGGAGAGGTTAGAGCAAATCTTGAGCAGGGTAGATCCTGATATTGAGTGGATCAAGAAAATCTGGGCAGAATGTGCCCGATATCTTAAGCTGATGATGGGCTATGATATGCCCACTGTGCAAATGGATTCAGAGAAGATAAAACCCTACTTCTAGGAGAAGATGAAAGAGGGGATGGCTAGAGATATCACAATGGAATTCCTGAGTTTTGTTGTCCACGTCTTCGACCAATCAGAACCGTTTAGAAACCAAGGCTCAAAATATGATAATGATTGGAAAAGGTTGGAAGAAAATGAAAAGGAGTGGAGCTACCAGGCGCTGCGATGCGAAATCATCGAAATAGACAAACTCCAAGAGGTCGTCCTACAGTTCATTGAATACACAGCCTCTGAGGGACAAGAAGACAGCCTTGCTAAAGATAAAGATCTTTCTGAAGAGTAGTTACAGCAAAAAAAATAGCAAGTTGCTAAAAGAAAAAAGAGCTACAGTGCCATCAGCTAGAAGACGAAATAGGGTAAAAATAAAAATGTAATTTTAAATTGTGATCTATTTGGGGGTAGGTGAAACCCTATTTTGTAATGAATCTTGGCCACACGATAAGAATGAATCTTGACCATTCATTTGACTTTTGGAAGACTATAAATAGGGCACTCCTCTCATTTGCAAAAGTGAGAGTTGAGTTGTTGTAAAGGCATGCTGAAGAAATTTATAAGAAAAGGGCATTTATTTGGTGTATTTTCTTGGTTTATCTCATGTTACTTGATTCAGTCTCTAATGTTAGATATTTGACTTAGATTTTATTGTTGTTTAGTTAGTTGTTTTATTTCTTTGGATAGATTTTAGGAATGTTGTTGGGTGATTATGAAAATTCTTACCATGTTGATGATTTTTTTATTCATACCTTTCGCTGTTTGCTGATGGTAGATAGCTGTGCAAAGTTAGCCTGGACTTGATTTTAAAGCTGCTCCAAACATTTATCTTTGATTCATGCATGTATGTGGTGGATGAAGGATAAAATATTTGCAGACCTTAAAAGATAGCACAATTTCCATAATACTATGAAATTACTGGTTAAGTGGGATATTGTTTTAAGAAATTGTCCATTGCAGGAACTCCATTATTACTATTCATAGCTAGTTGTAGACTTAGGAACTTTTCCTCTCCCTCGCCTTTTTTTTTTTTTTTAAAACGATTGACCTATGCTAAAGTTCATTACACATTGTAAAACCAAATCCAACAACTAAATGGAGTCCAAGATCGTTGTTTGAACCTATAGCTAGTGCATAATAACTTTCCATCATAAGAACTCCATTTCAAGATCCAACTTCCATGCTTTATACCCTTGCTTTGTATTTTCTGTGTAAGACTGCCTTGTGATTCCAGCAAATCACATCAAACTACTGATGTATCTGAGCACTATCATGACTTGACATCCGAGAGACCTTGGGATAGTATTCTGTAATTTGATTATGGAAGATTGTCTTTTAAGAGAGGTAGTGCACCTATGCACTGCCTATGTTGAGAAGTGCATAAAAACACCATCAATAAAACTGGTGCTAGAAGGAGGGCCACGATGGAAATACCAAGTTAAGGGATAAAAGTGAAGCTGGATCGAATCAAATCATTCTCCCTAGAAAGATTTCAAAGGGTTCTACGGTCAATGCCAAACAAGGAAGAATTTGAAGAATTACAGCCTCCTACGAGGGCAAAGCAAGCACAAGGAAGTAGCGTTGCCTTTTCCTCTTCCTCCATTCCACCCTCACCTTCATTTGGCTGGCCTTCATCTTCCACCCACCCATCTCAAACTACATTTGCACCTCCTATCTCCAGCAGCCAGGGGATTACTCCTCTCCCGGCCTTTCTAGCCCAAGGCACAGTTTAGACAACCATAGCTCAAGTGTGGCCTTAGATTGCTATTGTGTTGCAAATACAGCCCCAAATTCTTGTCTTCCAACAGCAAGCACCACCTCTGCCACCCTCCATGGATTGGTTAGCACATAACCTTTTTCTGATACATTTCGCTGCCTACAATGATATGCCCAAGAATTCGGAGGGCTTTTGTTCGAAGTTCCATCTGTGCGACCTACAAAGAACAACTAAGGAGCATATTAAAATATTCGAGACAACGATCACTGAAATGCAAGTTGACTATGAGGATGTTGCATGTCATATTTTTTCACATTCGTTGGGGGAAGAGGCCTTCTACTGTTACATAAACCTGCCAAGAGGGTCCATCACCTCATGGAACCTGATGAAGAATGCCTTCGTGCAGAAATACAAGATTCCCATCAGCCCTTCAGAGCTTTACCAACAGTTCATGTCCGTCAGGAGGGAAGTCAACGAACCCATCGGCTCCTTCAATGACCACTTCCATCAGGCCTACACTAGGCTTCAGGACCCGTACCTCCATAATGATGCGGCGGCTCTCCCGGTCTATTACGCGGCACTGGACAACCTCACGTCGGCCTTGGTGAAAAGGATGCACCCACCGCTCACTACCCTGGTGACAGCCTATGCGGAAGCCGTTGTCGCTAGTGCGGACTTGGGGCAGAATATCTCCAGCTCGCTGCCTTCTTTGGGGCCGGTAGCCCACCCAATGCAGATTTAGGGGCTTAATCAGGCATTTGCTCACCAAACCCCTCTTATGAACCAAGTACCTCAATTGCCTATGGTACCACATCTAAGACAACCATTGAATTATGCGCCTCTCGCGCCTTCCTATCTGCAGCCCCAGCAGTAGTGTAACTATTCTCAGGTTGCTCCACAACAGCAGGCATATCCCCAGCAGCCCCAGGCACCATTGTACCTATCGGGACTGGAGTTTCCTCCAGCCTATCAAAATCAGCTGGCAGCCTTGCCCGCTTTTCTCCAAAATCTGATGCCATTACCTGGAAACGCGACTGAGAAGGACAAGTTAGAGGAGCTGACTGAGATGATAAAGAAGATGTCCACAGAAATGACGCACCTAAAGAATCAAAATAATTAGTTACAGGTCTCCCAGCGTAATTTCTAGGCCAATCTTAACCGGGATAGCCGAGACAATACCTAGACAGTAGGGATAATCGAGAAGTAGGCACTTCCTCCAGGAAGAACTATAAGAGGGGGCAGAACATCAATCAAAATGCAGAAAGGAGACCTTCTCAGAGGTAGAATCACATGTGGAACACCAGGCCCAACAATGGTGGTGTCCCTATGCATTTCGATCAACCGGTGAGCAATGAAAAAACTTCCAGTGGTGTATACCTGGCTGAGGCAGCCTTGTCCGGATGGTGTCGAATTTACAAGACCAACAGACATTTCAAGTTGGATTGTTCTGAGTTCCAGATAGCTGCTGAAATCTTCCAGGTGGAGGTACAAAATGTAGTGGACAATGCCAACTATAGGGACATCATTCCATCCAAGCCATACGATTCCTCCTGTCTCATGGTTAATCAAGCGTCGTTCCCACGAGGTGACCGCAATGAGCCCGAAGTTGAGTCTACTCCTGTTGAGGGTGAAGAAGTACAAGAGGTAAGTAATGAACAAACCTTAGCTTAGCTCTTTGATTTAGTAGATAATGGTCCGGTAGATGAAGAAGAATCATTTGTAGATGAGGTCCACATGTTCCATCAGAGGTCGACTCCCTATTTCCTTAGGAATAGACAAGCAGGTGGACCCTTTATGACTTCTACCCCACCAAAAAATTTTGCTACCCCGCCTGATCCAAATGCCAGTAATAAACCTGGGCTTCCTCATATACCCACCCAATACCTCAATAAGAATGGATCTCAAAACTAGTCACAAAATCAGCCTCAAGGCCAATCTTAAAATCTGCCTAGATAAACAAAGGCCCAACTTCATAGTTCTGCTATAGGCCAGGCTTTTAGCTCAGAAATTGAGCAAATAGGTGAATATGTAGTATAAGAGTTCAAGAAGGTAAAAATCAGCTTATCAACCTTTGAATTGCTCAAAGTCCCTGCTATGAGGCATGCCTTCTTTAGGGTTTTTAATGGGACACCATCTTCTAATACAACACAAGAAACACCAGCTAAGAGGGTTACCTTTGAAGAACCTAAGAAAGAACCAAAGATATAGGATAACACCGAGAAAAGGAAGGATGTTCCCGTGAATCAATTAGCAAGTAAACAAATTAAAAAAGAGCTAGAAAGGGCTAACAGATAGCTTTCCAAGGACCAGTTATTTAGGAAAACCAGGGATATGGACAATGATAAGAACAAAAGTCAGATAGCTCACATGGAAACGCCTATAGGCATCTTCCAAGGGAGACCCGGAACTCACCCTTTCCTAACCACCATTAGGGTCTTCGAGAAAAACCTGCACAACTGCCTACTCGATTCAAGAGCGTCTGTCAATGTCATGCCCTTGGTAGTATGCAAGGCTCTTGACATCACCCCCATGCTTTCAAAGAGGAAGGTGACTCAGCTGGACAAAACATAGATCAACATCATGGGTGAAATAAACCGTATCCCGATATAAATTGCTATAGACCCGCAGATACAACAGGTCATTGATATTCAAGTGGCTGACATTCCTGATGCATATGGAATCATCTTGGGAAGGGAATTCACCAAGGTGGTGAATGGATACACCACCACAGACCTTTCTCACATATGGCTACCATAGAAGGGGCTGCCCAATCAAATCTGTATCAACCGTGAACCCCGTATGAAGTACATAATCATGGAGTACAATAATCTCAGTGAGGTGCTATTCGCCGAGACTAACCTGGGGAATTACCACCCTTTCGCCCACCAAAATGAGGTCGAGTTTCAGGAAGAGTGTGGGGATGAAGTGTTACTAGTGTTGTGTAGTCCCTTGACCAATTCTACACGAATGCCCCCAGACACAGAAGTGTTGATAAAAACTGATGATGAGCTTGATAAGGGCGATGACTAGGGACTACCCAATGGCTTCTAAGAATTCATGGAAAAGTGTGCAAGGGATCAGCTTAGCCTAGGGGCTCGAATGAATTTACAGGATCTCTTGTTGCCGAACTGGTGCAGGGTTCACAATACTACACACTCTGAGTTTGATTGTTGCTTGTGCCAAGCAGCAGTTGCACATGTTAAAAAATTAGTTGCTCCCCAAATGGAAACGCCAAAGGAGGCACCAGTGGAATCACCTGTTGGTCAATACATTGAACCAAAGAATTCCCCTAAGATCACAAGGCTAGCCTTCCAGCTGAAAGGGAACAACAGCTTAATCGGGCCCGAAAATAAGGAACCCTCTGCTTGTTGGATGCTCTGATTTGATGGATCAAAGTCCAGGTAAGGAGCTGGAGCCGAGTTTGAACTCATCAGCCCAATAAGTAAGACGTTTCTAGCTACCCACAGATTATAATTCTATTGCACCAACAACGTAGTGGAATACGAGGCCTTAGTCTTTGGCCTTCTCATGGCCTTGAAGAAAAATGTAAAAATGCTGCAAGTTTTCAGGGATTCCAAGCTCGTGGTTAAACAGGTTAGAAAATTGTATTCCTGTCATGATCGAAGACTTACAAACTATAGACATAGGGTTTGGGACCTCTTGGAGGGCTTAGATGCATTTAATATACAATTGATCCCTCGTGCTCAGAATCGTACAACTGACTCCTTGGCTCAAGCCGCCAGCACTTTGCAACCCCTCTCTCTGTTTGGGCTCAAAAAATTCATTGTTGAGCTAACATCCATGTCATTGGTCCCAGATAATGTTACCCATTTGCAAGTCTTCAATGATGACAAACATATCCTTCAATTCATTACAAGTTATGATGTCTTCATAACTCAAATAATTGATGAAGCTAATCCACAGAAGCTGAACTGGACATAGAGGGGGTTATTAAACTCAAAACCAACACAATCCCTAGAGGCATGGTTCAGTTGGAAAATATTTGACTTGGATCAGATCAGATATCAAAATTAGCAAACAAAAAAGGAGGTCATAAGCAACCAGTACAATGCTCACAACCTAGGGACAGCTGAGGAGATCAAGAATATTTTTATTGGCAAGATGTGCACACCAGAGGAAAGGAGAGGAATCACGGATGCATTGCAGAGGTACCATGATGTGGTGGCATGGAGCTACGAATATTTAAAAACATATGACACTTCTGTCATTACTCACACCATCCCTCTTAAGACAGAAGTGAGGCCCTTCCGCCAGCGGCAGCGCCCTATCAATGCCTTGCTGGAACCTGTCATTTACAAGGAGGTGCAAAAGTTGCTCTCAGCAAGAATCATCTTTCCAGTTAGGCACTCCACGTGGGTGGCCAATTTGGTCCCGGTCAGAAAAAAGAATAGGGAGATTATATTGTGTGTGGACTTTCACAATCTGAACTGCGCCTCAGAGAAAGATAACTATCTAGTACCTTCACTGGATGAGGTGCTGCAGATCATCAACGGTTCCCAGATAATGTCTTTCCTTGACGGATACTCCAGGTATAACCAGGTAATGGTGCAATACGAGGATCGTCACAAGATGGTGTTCACCACAAAGTGGAGAACATTTGCATACAGAAGGATGCCTTTTAGACTCATCACCACCGGCACCATTTTCCAATGCACCATGGATATTGCCTTCAAGGACCTAATTGGCAAGTGCATAATTATCTACATGGATGATTTGATCGTATTCTCTAAAAGGCGAGGCGATCATGTCTCTGATTTATGCAAGGTATTTCAGAGATGCAGAGAGTTTGGGGTTTCCCTTAACCCTAAGAAGTGTATTTTCAGAGTGACCGAAGGGAGATTGCTCGGACATATCATTTCAGAGCAAGGAATATCCATAGATCCTGAGCGCATCGAGTCTTTACTCAAAATCCTGCCCCCAGGCAGCAAGAAAGAATAAAAAAAAATTCTTTGGAAAGATCAACTTAGTCCAAAAATTCATTATGGACTTTGCAGAGATCGTTAAACCTCTCAATGCCATGCTCAAACAAGATGCCAAAGTTGAATGGACACCTGATGCCAAACAATCATTCAAAGAAATCAAACGGGCTATCACTGAGGCACCTGTGTTAGTTAGCCCGGATTATCTGAAGCCTTTCTACATCTACTCATTTGCTTCAGAGCATTCCTGTGCTAGCATGTTGACCCAGAAGGACGATAAAGGAAATGAGCATCCGATCACCTTTATGAGTGCTTCCCTCAAGGATGCTAAATTGTGATATCACAACATTGAAAAGCAGGCATATGCTCTCGTCAGAGGGGTGAAGAAGTTTAGACACTACATCCTATGCAATAAGGTGTTTTCCATTGTCCCTGACCCAGCAGTAAAAATGTTGCTTATGCAAAATGAATTGGGCGAACGAAGAGCTAAGAAAGTCACCCTACTCCAAGAGTATGATATGGAGATGCAACCGATGAAGCTAGTGAAAGGATAGGAACTCACCCGCATAATTGCTGAAACAGTAGCAAAAGCTGGACCTGAACTCACTGTGCAGTAGTACCAGCTTGAGGACGTCTCCCCCAGAGAATGGTACCAGAATATCATCTACTATTTGTTGAACCATAAATGTTCACCGCACCTGCAAGGAGTCCAAAAGCGGGCCTTGAGATTGAAAAGTAATGGCTACATGTTGCAGGGTTTCATTCTCTATAAGAAGAATCATGAAGGTATCTATTTAAGATGCCTTGGCAAGGAAGAAGCGGATCAAGTCTTGAAAGAGTTTCGCAACAAATTTGGCACAAGCCATGGTTCTGGTTCTTCCACAGTGCATCAACTATTAAGAGCAGGATATTATTGGCCAATCATCTTTAAGGATTCTCATTGCCATGTTCGTTCATGTCACACATGCCAGACCACTGCCACTAGGGAGAGGAATGCTGCTGTCCCACTGCAGCTTGTGCTGGAGGTAAGACCATTTGCACAATGGGGTCTCAACTTCATCGGTCCGATAAGCCCTTTGTCATTTTTGGGACACAGGTACATTCTTACCGCTACTGATTACTGTACTAGATGGACAGAAGCAATAGTATGTAAGCAATGCACAACTGAAGTAGTTACTAATTTCCTAGAAAGTTTCATTTTAAATCACTTTGGTTGTCCTTATACTTTGGTATGTGATAATGGACTTGCATTTGCTTCATTAAAATTTGCTAGTTGGGTGTTTGACTATGGAATAGCCCTTAAATTCTCGTCCAATTACTACCCTCAGGGCAATGGCCTTGCTGAATCTACAAATAAAAACTTGATTACTATGATTAAAAAAACTGCTAGATAAGAATCCCAAGGACTGGCATACCCAGCTCCGTTTCGCCCTTTGGGCTGATCGCACTCGCCACAAGGCTGCCCTTGGTGATTCCCTGTTCCACCTAGTTTATGGCCTAGAGCCTATATTTCCCATCCATCTGAAGATTCCTACACTTCAGTTCATTAACAATTTTTATGAAGGAGGAGATCGTAGGGAAGCTCGATTAGCTGAGCTCTTGCATTTAGAGGAAGTCCAAAACCGTGCAATAGAAAATTTTGCCAAACATTAGGGCATAGTTAAGAGATGGTTCGACCGCCGAGCCAAGATCAAAGCCTTTAGGATTGTAGATTTGGTCCTGTATTGGGACAAGGCCCATGAAAAGAAAGGGGGACACAACAAATTTGACAAGCTCTTGCTTGGCCCCTTTCAAATAGCTGAGATTTTGGGAGATAATGCCTTCTGCCTAAAGACCTTAACTGGTGAGAACGTCCCGTTGCCAGTCAATGGGTAGCACCTGAAGCATTACTTTTAGGCTTGAGCTCCTTCGAGCTCTTCATTGTAAATACTTGTACATAGGTTATGGTAGTTTTCTTTCTGGCTTGTTTGCATTTTTTTTGCATCGCTTTTTTGTTTTCTCCCTCATGGCAGTTTTGTTTCAAAAGTTGTTTCCCACTCCTTTGCGGTGGCCGTGCTTGCTCGACAAGTGGTGCACTTTGCTGTTCGTTCTTTGTGTTCTTTGGCTAAACATTCACTCTCGATTATTGGTCTTTGAAAGCTGCCCGTGAATGATTTCCTTGTTTGAACTTTGCTCAGAACTTGACCCTTGGCTGGGTCCTCTTACACACATTTCGGATCTCGCACGAAGCACATAATAATAATTTCTAAAGGACCGTACCATGGTTGTTATGACACCCCAGCAAGTGAAAAATCTTAAGTCTGCTTTAGTGACCACTGCAGTCTCAAACCCATTGTAGGCTTCGATGCCTAACCGGTCAAACTAAATGATAAAAAAGAAGTGAAATATCAAAGCGAAAGAGAAAAAAGAATTCTAAAAAGGGGAATAAATGACCATATGGGTGTTCGGATAACTCTACTGGGGCTATGGACACCCGACCGGCAGTAGAGCAATATCCATGAGATTGCAACGACAACCCCATCGAGGCTATGGACACCTGACTGGCAGCGGGGCAATGTCTAGGTTACTTTTTGGTGTTAGACGATTTATGTAGCTCATTCAGTTGAATTGGTAACCCTGGTCACTATCCCGAGGAAAGGAATGAACTCACCACACACACTTCTAAGATGTCTTGTAAGCTGACCCAATTAAGGATCTCTTTCTCCCAGATTCATCTTTAGAAGCCACTCTTGGGCTACAAAACTGGAGATTCTGGGTCCTGAATGAATTTTTATCCCTAGAACACTCGGGAGCGTTCTCCAGCGGAGTTGCCATTTGTTGTGCCCTTAGCACACATGCCCCATTCGGAATGGGGACCCTCTTTTCTTTGACCTTGTTGGATCATTTTTATTGTCACCTCATTTTACGTGCCCCCCTTTTTTGACATTTCAGATGGTCGATGTTGCTTCAAATTCCCATCATAAATTGACCATGCCTCCCCTTTTTGGTTTTGCTGCATTTCGGAGCCTCGCAGAATCCCTCTGGCTATTTGGCCCTACCAACGGCCCCGGCATTCGGGATTCCCTCTGCGGGTTTCCCTGCTGGAACCGCCATTTCTGGTGGCGTCTGCTGAGCATCCTTCCAGACCTCGGGGTCCGAAACCCTGACTGCCGTTTAAAACTTGTTGAAAATATTTTGGCGGCGTTCTGCCATCCAGACCCCGAACCCCGGAGGTCCGCTTCCCGTGTTCCGTTCAATTTCCACCGACTGCGATGGCGAGCTTCCCTCGGTGTCCAGCTCTTCGGGCCTCACTTGCCTTTTCGCCACCCGATCGACACTCTTCAAATTTACCTGCCTGCCGTGGGGCGGTCTGGGCCCGACTGTCCAGAATTCTGTGTCCGAAATTCTGTGACGATCCCGCCGTCCCTGACGGCGGATCTCTGGAGGCATCCCATCCTCTGGGCCCCGAACCACTTCCCGCCGCCGCCGATCAACCAACGTGAAATCTTTAATGACCGCCGTCTCATTCCTCCCCGGCCGCTGGACCCCGGTGTTCCCACCACCGTCGCCGACTTATTTTCAAATCCACCAACTTTTTGTCGACCGTACCCATAATAAATGTGATCATTCATGGTGGTTGGGGTATAAAATGCCTAATCCGGCTGGTCATTTTCATCAAATAGGATTGCAGAGTGAATTGGACCAACTGGCATTTGGAGCCCACCATCTTCGACATCATCTCGATCATCGCCCTCAGTGTCATTCCGTCGACCGTTGGTGGATCCCACATCTCCCCATTTGGTGTGTTTGAGGTAGGCCATCCGTCTACCATTCCCGAGATTTGTTTCATCATTTCAAGATATCTAAATGAATTAACAAATTGTTAGGAGGGTATAAAATGGTAGAACATGTAATTGCGCACCAAACCCATATGATAGAAAATCGAGAAACCCTCTAGGAATGCCCTCCCCATCGATCCAGAGTTTCTCCCTATTGCGGTTGTTCTTCACACAAGGAAAACATCTGCCTTGGGCCCGAGACCCACCTTCGCCGTCCAACTATAAACTTTGAACACCTGCTGACGACGACGTCACTCTCCGAGCCCGTGCCATTGGACTTCTCCTTTCAGAATTCCATTTGCATTTTGCTGCGCCAAACTGCAAAATCCTCCCTGCCTCTCGGCTGCCAGATCCCGACCATCCCCTCGCCGAAGAACTTCAAACTCAATATGCATCCTTTGGTCCTCTCGGGCCCGGTACTCCAGAGTTCTGCCTCCGGGGTTCCTTGGCTGTTTTGCCGTCGTCCACTGCAAAGCTCGTCTGGTGTCCTGGTCTGCGAGATCCGCCTTCCCGTCTACCTTTGGCTCCTAACGGTTTAACTCACGACATCCTTTTGGCCTCCGGGCTCCAGCCGTTGGGTGTCCTTACCTCATTCTCCACTGCCCTCACAGCGAACTCCTTGGTGCCGCCCCTCCTCTGGATCCTGCCTGCTTCCCCGTTGTCAGCTTATTTTTTTTGCGTTGACAGAGCTCTATCCTTTGGCCCTCCGAGCTCCGGCCACCAGGTCTCTGCACCTCTTTTTCTACCGCCCTTGCGACAATGTCTCTCCATCCCTTTGGCCCCTGAGTTCTGCCCTTCCATGTGCTGCGAAGGCGTAAATTAAAGATCAACGACAGACCCCTCTCCCGGGCCTGATCTTGCCCCTCGCTGTCTGACGTCCATCTAACCACCAGACCCCGGACTGCCGTTCGCCGTAGAATCACACTGAAACTCTGAACGGCCATCTGCTCGCCGGACCCCGTGTCCCTGGACTTCCATCCTTGGTCACCGTTGTAAACAGGAAATCCCCTCCCGTCGTCCCAGCTTCCAGACTCCGTGCTACCGACCGCCGTTGAACTCAACGAAAAACTCATGGCACCGGGCCCTTGTTGCCGGACTTCCCCTCCTGGACTTCCATCCGGTGTTTGTCGTCCTAAACAGCGAAGTTCGCTCGCCATCCCGGTGTCGCCGGCCTGAGCCTTTAGAAGTGAAATGACTTAATACCGACCGCCTCTTGGCCCTCCGGGCCCTGGACCCCAGACTTCCATCGTCGAATTTCCATCAGCTGTCTGCCTCTCCAAAGTGCTATCTTCGGACAACTTTTCGGCTTGAAACCTCTGAGCTCTCCTAAATCCATCCAAATGATCCCAAATCTGGAATCTAATTTCAACCCACATGTTTTTTGGTCCTCTTCATCATGAATTTGTTGACATATTAAAATTTGACCAAAGAAAGTCTCTAGGAGCTTTCCGCTGCATTTTCCCTTCTAGACAGCATTCTTGCTAGGGAAGTCCGGCCCTCTGGGCCCAGATTGTCCAAATGCCCTGAAACAAAGATCAATAGTATTTTGAGATGAAATTTCATGATATGCTTGTTCGATTATTTTGAAATAGATGTTGTTTTTGAGATATGGACTAACGTGAATGCTCTCTTGACCCATTTTGCTAACTTTTTCCTTGCTTGCAGAATATATAGAATCGGGTGCAGGAACTTCAGGGGCATCCGCCGAAGGGGACAAGGGTAAGAAGTCAGGAAGGACCCCTCGAGGGAAGGAGGACAAGCGCCAAATGAAGTACCAATTCCAGGACGAGCCACTCCACTCAAAGGTCACAACAGATTGGAAAGAAATCATCGACACTAACATTGGCTAGGTAGATATAGATGAATTCACGCAGAGGGTCAGGGTCAACCCGACAACAAAGAATGCCAGATTAATATGACAGAGTGGAATAGCTAAGGCTGCCAATTTCCCTCCATCTCTCGTGGCGCCCAAGCTGGTCATGGCTTGCTGAGAAGCCTACCAAACTGATACCAGAACAATTGTTGATAAGGAGGGAAATATTCTCGTAGACATGTCACTAGAGGGGATCACCAAGACCTTGCACATTCCCACATTCCAACAGATGGAGGTCCCCACAATAGAAGAGTGTCAGGCGGCGTGGGATGATAACCCAATAGGATGCAAGAAGTCAATAAACCTTCATTAGCTTAAGGAAAGATGAGGCAATGCCGCAAAAGTTCCTCAGGAGCTTTTCCGTAGTGATTTCCACGAGGATTACCATGACATGGTAACCATGTTGAGCAAGGTTATGGGTCTTCCAACGGCCGCCTACTTCTAGGAATGGATGGCCTATTTCATTGAACAGATCCTGCGTGGGAACGAGGATATCACAACAAAGGTTTCATTCTACTGGGGAAAAATCATAAGCAACTGCTTCCATGAGTTGTTTGTTAATGTAAAGAAGAGTTCCAAGTTTTATATGACCTCCTACCTTGTATATTCCCTGGTAGATCAAAGATAGTACAGCGGATTGTTTGTAGCACCCGATCAGGGGCAGAAGCGAGGACTCAAACCATTTGATAAGTATCTACAGCTTCAGTACTAGAATTTCAAGAAATATTACTGCAAGGTTAATGACGCCTTCATTGGCCATATCATCAGGTTGATTGCTGGGGACTTTGAGAGGAGGGTCTCCCATAGTGCCAGAGCGCTTCTAAAGCAATATGCTTTTCTTTTCATCCAGTATACAAAGTTCACATATATTCGGGCCCAGGGTTTCACTAAAAGGCCAAATAGATTGCCTCGGTACCCCAACGATAGAATCATCCTCCTAGAGCTTTCTTGGTAGCTCCAACACATTCAGGGAATCTTCAACAATAAGCATATAGCAGAGATCTCCTACCCCATGACCCTTGGCTAGGGCATGTATCGACTGTAGATGTCACAATGTGCTAGTAACTCTGAGAAGGAGCTGAAGGAGTACCATTTCGACTGGCACACCACTCGCCCACGGATGGACCCGCATGGCCACGTCAGGAAAGCACTGGGGCCAGCATATGCCCATCAATATCACATTGAGGACTTCTGGGCCAACTGCCAAGATGACAAAGAAGTGTGCACGAGGCACTATATGCGCATGACTGTGCAGTTCCTAAGAAGGGTGCAACCATTCCCGGTGCTGGACCAAGTCGAGAAGGACGAGTCCACAATCATGCATCCAAGGTACCCTGCAGTTGCCAACCTGCCAATACCCTCAATTGACTAGGATGAATAGGAGGTCGATGACCTGGACACCATAACCCAGCTAATCCTAACTCGCACCAAGGATTGGATCGATGGGCAAGTGGCTCATCTAAAGCGACAAGGAGTAGTCCTAACCTATGAAAGGCTCAAAAGTGAGCTGAGTGCCACGGAGGATGTTGCTGCTACCATGTCAACTGACAGGTTCTCCAAGTCTCATCCCATCACCAGGCTCAGGAAATGAAAAGAAACAGAGGCCGAGCAGTCCCCAGACCCCAAGGCCTCTGCAAAGAAAGAAGCAGGAAGTTCATCCCCCAAAAGGCTTAAACAGGCAACAGGTGTAGAAGAATTGCAGCCTCCCTTGGCTCTCCCTGCTCCTCCTATTGCACCACCCACCTCCCTGGCAATGGTCGCTGCATCTCCACTGAAAGTGGACATTTCTATCCACCTTGCCCCTTCACCTCCGACTGAGTCTGTGATAATTGTTGACTCATCTTCCACTATGACTTCTCCCCCCTCATCTCCTACTATGTCACCAATCACATCACTTTCTCTAGCAACCATAACATCACTTATTCCCATTTCCACTATGCCCGAGACTCTTACACGACATATGCAAAACATTCCCCCTGAGCTCTCCCAGATCTTAATGGATCCAACTCTCCAAGCAACCCTCGCCCAAGTCCTTGCAATAGATCAATCGTCACAACCACTGACAGGGCCACTAGCTATGGAAGCCATGATGCTAATCTCAAAGGAGTTGGAGGAACGAGAACAGGAAGCCTCGAAGTCTGTCGAGGAGGAGGCTGATGAGTATCATGAGCACCCTGAGTACTAGCACCGAACCATTGACAGGGTGGTTTATGAGGAGGAGGAGACAGGCTCTTTCGAGAGTGGGGATAAGGAGGATGGATCGGGTGCTAAGGAAATCATCCAAACATTTGATAATGACCTTGAAGAAGAGATGGCGTAACAGTTGAAGGACGTTGGGACAGAGGCAGAAGGGTCACCACATGATGAAGAGGGGCAACCACCAGAAGAGCAATAGATAAAGGATTTAACTGAGGCTGAGACACATGTTGCCAAAAGCCCCGAAGCTAAGGGTACTGAGGAGAAGAAAGAAGAAGAAGCAACAAAAGAAGAAAGTCCCATCTGGTAACCATCAGCCGGGCTGCCTGTCAAGGGCCTCGTGTTTGTTCACAACTCCGATGAAGAGGAGGAGGACACTGCGAAAGAGAAAGGAGAATCCCAAAAGGAAAAAGAGGTAGAAATCTTGCCCTTGACTGAGAAGGGTGAAGGCAACCATGATTCACCCAAAGGGAAATCTGCTGTGCCCGAATGGTTGGAAAAACAACTTGAAAAAATGACCCCTGTGCTAAAGGACCCGAGGGCAAGGTTGGAGGCCATCTTGGCTCGCGCCCAAATCACAATGAAGAAGGAGAAGAAGCCCAAGGTCCGATTCAAGTAACAATGGATGCTTCCGGCTCCTGAGCAGCACAAATTGCAACGCCCACAATTGGTCAAGCAGGGGTGAGTTATAACATATCCACCATTGACTTGGGGACCGCAACTAGAGAGCAGAAGGTCAAGCACCTTGAGGAGTCAGTGGCCACAGTAGTGCACCTGATAAAGCAGGATAAAATCTCGAAGGATGAGCTCAAGACACAGGTTGCAGCCTTGATGTATTACATACAACAATGGTCCTCAGTGGACGACCTACCTACTACATCCATGACTGCACCTCAGTTGCTCTCCAAAGAGCAAATCGATAAAATGGAAAGAAGAAAGAACTTGGAGAAGACCACATAAGACTGGTTCGACAGGTCTCATACGTCAGGAACATGGAAATTAGCAGGGCTGTGCAGATAGCCAACAAGTTCTTGGACTTGGTACAATCTCTGGAGAGCACAAGGAAGCTCTGCACCAATTTATCCGCAACTTACGACTCCACCTTTCCAAGGATTGAAGCTATCCTTCGGATGCCTGAGGCCACATGGGAGGAGAATCTTGCATTTAAAAAAGATCACTAGCTAATGGATGTATGGCGCAGAGACTTCAACAACCGGAAGGAGAGGTTGGAGCAAATCTTGAGCAGGGTAGATCTTGATATTCAGTGGATCAAGGAAATCTAGGCGGAATGTGCCCGATATCTTAAGCTGATGATGGGCTATGATATGCCCACTGTGCAAATGGATCCAGAGAAGATAAAACCCTACTTCTAGGAGAAGATGAAAGATGGGATGGATGGAGATATCACAACAGAATTCCTGAGTTTTGTTGCCCGCGCCTTCGACCAATCAAAACTATTCAGAGACCAAGGCTTAAAATATGATGAAGATTGGAAAAGGCTGGAAGAAAATGCAAAGGAGTGGAGCTACCAGGCACTGTGATGCAAAATCATCGAAATAGACAAACTCCAGGAGGTCATCCTCAAGTTCATCGAATACATAGCCTCTAAGGGACAAGAAGACAGCCCTGCCAAAGATGAAGAGCTTTCTGAAGAGTAGCTACTGCAAAAAAAATAGCAAGTTGCTAAAAGACAAAAGAGCTATAGTGCCATCAGCTAGAAGACGAAATAGGGTAAAAACAAAAATATAATTTTAAATTATGATCTATTTGGGGGTAGGTGAAACCCTATTTTGTAATGAATCTTGGCCACATGATAAGAATGAATCTTGGCCATTCATTTGAATTTTGGAAGACTATAAATAGGGCACTCCTCTCATTTGAAAAAGTGAGAGTTGAGTTGTTGTAAAGGCATGCTGAAGAAATTTATAAGAAAAGGGCATTGACTTGGTGTATTTTCTTGGTTTCTCTCATGTTACTTGATTCAGTCTCCAATGTTAGATGTTTGACTTAGATTTTATTGCTGTTTAGTTAGCTGTCTTATTTCTTTGGATAGATCTTAGGAATGCTATTGGGTGATTATGAAAATTCCCTCCATGTTGATGATTTCTTTGTCCATACTTTTCGCTGTTTGCTGATGGTAGATAGCTGTGCAAAGTTAGCCTGGACTTGATTTCAAAGTTGCTCCAAACATTTATCTTTGATTCATGCATGTATGTGGTGGATGAAGGATAAAATATTTGTAGACCTTAGAAGATAGCACAATTTCCATGATACTGTGAAATCCCTAGTTAAGTGGGATATTGTTTTAAGAAATTGTCCATTGCAGGAACTCCATTGTTACTATTCATAGCTAGTTGCAGACTTAGGAACTTTTCCTCTCCCTCGCCTTTTTTCTTTTTTTTTAATGACTGACCTATGCTAAGGTTCATTGCACATTGTAAAGCCAAATCCAATAACTAAATGGAGTCCAAGATCGCTGTTTGAACCTACAGCCAATGCATAATAACTTTCCATCATAAGAACTCCATTTCAAGATCCAACTTCCATGCTTTATACCCTTGCTTTGTATTTTTTGTGTAAGACCGCCTTGTGATTCCAACAAATCACATCAAACCACTGAGGTATCTGAGCACTGTCATAACCTGACATCCGAGAGACCTTGGGATAGTGTTCTGCAATTTGATTGTGGAAGATTGTCTTTCAAGAGAGGTAGTGCACCTACGCACTACCTGTGTTGAGAAGTGCATAAAAACACCATCAATAGGACCCATTAAATTCTTATCCCAACCCTAACAAGAATAAATGATTAAGCTAAGGATTGTATTTGTTGTTATAACTTTAGTTCTAGAGAATTCTTAATTACCAATTCTTATTTGTGCATTTGTATATGAATCCAATTGAATGCCTTTCCATATCATTATGGAAAATTTTATTATTGCAACCCTAACTCTAACACTAATTAAACCTTGAACCTAACTTGATTGAACTTGTATTATAACCCTAACTCTAACACTAATTGAACTGTAATTGTAACCCTAATTGTATCAATTGTATCAAAACCCTAGAGAACTCTAATTGAACCCTAACCCTAAAATAGACAATAACCCTTACCTTAATTGAACCCTAACTACAATCCTAGCCCTAATTTAAGACTAACCTTAACCCCGACCTTAATTAAACCCTTATTGAATTATAACCCTAATTGATCCCTAACCCAAATTGAATACTAATTGAACCTTAACCCTAAGTGAATAGAAACCTTAATTAAACTCCAACCATAATCCTATTTGAATTTTGACCCTAATCATAACCATAATTCAACCCTAACCTTAATTGAACCCTAACCCTAAACATGAGTTCAATTAAGTTTAAGGTTCAAATAGGGTTAGACTTTAATTAAAATTAGGTATAGGATTCTATTAGGATTAGGGTTGGGGTTGGGGTGAAGATTAAGGTTCTATGATAGAGCTTGGGGTTAGTGTTAGGGTTCAATTGGGGCAAGGGTTAGTATTAGGGTTAGGGTTATGGTTCAATTAGGGTTTCATTAATGTTAGTTTTAGAATCATAGTTATGTTTAGGGTTGGATATAAAATTAGAGTTAGGTTTGAAGTTAATTAGTGTTAGTTTTAGGGTTGGGGTTATGGCTAGACTTATAATTAATGTTAGTATTGGGATTAGATTCTATCACTTTAATAAAAATAATCTTCTATAAATTCATTCAATTTTTTGTTGAAATTATATAATTTAAAATATTTTCAAATTTACCTATGTTGATATATGAGAGATATAGCAAATCTAAACTCTATACAATTGATAGTTAACTTGACATTGTGTATAAAAAGGTTTAAGTTATGAATGCTATAATATAACAAGAGCTGTAGAGTAGCGAAGTTCTTGCCATAAAGTTTTAGAATAGTTTTGTTTGTATTTGTTGTGTATTGCAAAAGGCCTGGATCAAACATCATAAATCTCAATTGAACCCATATGCTCATTTTGTTGATTGTAGAGTAGTGGACAAAAGCATTGCAATATTCATTAGACCAAGACCACAAGGTAGAGGATTAATTGATGAAGTTATTCTTGAATCCTCTTCATAGGAAACATGACCAACTAATTGGTATTCTCTTTTAGCACTAGGATCATACAAAAGTAGAAGCAATAGTTTTAATTTGCTATATATATATTTTTTATTGAAGGGTAAACGCTTTTGACCGGAGCTATGAATCGGATACAACCATTCAACAATACCACCCCAACGGTGTTTGAACCTTTGTGGAAAGAACAACAATGCCACCTATAAACCAACACACCATGCTAATACCGGCTTAATTTGCTATATGTTAACCATCTTTTACTTACAATTTTTTTTTGAAAAAGGCAGTTAGAAGGTGTCATACCTCTACTGCATTTAAGCCAAGATCAATTAGTATTGCACCAGGTTTAAACCAATCACCATGAACCAAATTTGGCTCGACTACTATCTAGAATCACTACGTACTACAGACTCATCACTGTGTGAACTGATGTTTATCTAGGTTATTAATTGTTTAACTTAGACATTGATGTGTATACCCTTAGCTTCCAAATCTTCGTGTCATTTAAATTTTTGTCGACATCACTATCTCTGGATAAGTCAACCAAATTCTAAGGTCATCTCTAGATGGGCATGCTCTTTGCCAAATATGATGAACTAGGGCATGAATGAACTAAATGTGTTACATATCCATCAATGTTAAATTATTTGGATGATCAGAAAAAACTTCAAGAAATTGTAGACATATAGAGAAAGATTAAATAAAAACTAAATGAGATACATTCTTGACAATCTTTGTTTGGGATTTTCACTGCTATTTGGTTCTATGTTATATTATTTTCAAAATTAGAAGTTTTTTAATTATGATCAATTAGAATAGACTCTACAAGAAATGCATAAATATATTGTCTTGTGTAAGAAGCCCACGAATAGAAATAATAATTTGTTGATAAATCACAAGAGATAACTCTTTGCAGTCAAACACAAATCTCTAGATTTTTCACACTGATCCAATAATTATCGCCAATGAATCAGAACAGTAGTATCAATCTTAGTTCAATGATATATGTCAATGTCAGATTCATAATTAATAATAAATTTTAGATACTCCACACTGGACACTGAAACAAATTGAAAAGTTGTCTTTATTTGCATCTCCTCTAGAAACTCATCTATCTTGTAAGTCAGGTAACATCTGTAAACACTATGTACTGGCTTGTGCTACTAGAATTGGAAGTCATGTAAATTTTTGTAACATACTGGCTAGTATAAGTTCTACACTAAGGGTCTCTACCATTTTGATGGAAAAAAACATGATAATTGGTCTCTTTAACTTAATCCCCTAATTTATGAGAAGACCCTATGGGGGATGATTAATCAAATTGAAAAAGAAGACAATTCATTATGCAATTAGTACTCCCCTGGTTGAAGTTGACAAGAGGTATATGCAGTATAGAAGTTGCCAAATCAACTTATTAAAGGCTTTGGACATATCCAATTTGATAATCATTCCAGAATAACAGTAAAATTTTGAGAGATTAAATGGTTCTCTTGGTGTAGGTGGATTTGCAAGGTGTACTTTACTCTAAAGCATTCTCATGAGGTCAAACACAATGATAATAAATATGAACAATATCTAAGGTATATAGAAATAAATGTCTTGTGGGCTTCAACAAGGGGTCTTTTAAACCAAATTGGCATCTAGCATGGCCATGACTTAAAAATTAACCAATATTATTATACCCTTATTATACCCTACCCTTTATTAAACCCTAATTTAAGCCTAACTCTACCACTTACCATAGCTCTAACCATAGCTTCAAGTTTTATTCTACATTAATAATTTTAATCCTAACTTAACATTAACCCTAACCCTATTTAAACAATAATCATAACCCTAATTAAATCCTAATTGAACCCTACTTGAACCTTAATCTAAATGAACCCTAACCTTAACCCTAGTTGAACCATAAACCTAACTCTAATTAAACCTTAATTGTAAATTGAACTAAAATAAGCCTAATTGAACCCTAACTGTAACTTGAACTTGATTCTAATCATAACACTATTGAATGCCAACCCTAACCCTAATTGAACTCGAACCCTGACTCTAATTGAACCTTGTTGTTGGGGTTAAATTAAGGTTCAATTAGCATTCTAGTTAAACCCCAATTGTAAGATTAACCAAAATAATCCTAAATAAACCCTAACTATAACTTGAACTTGACCCTAATCATAACACTAATTCAAACCATAGAAGTATGACATACCATAAAAATTCAAGTTTAACCAACACTCTTTCAACATCCAGTTTGCTTTTAGTCATCAACATTAAGATAGAACTTCTGACACCATTAAGAGAGATAAATGTTCCGACCAAATTTGTATTACATCGACTACAATAGTGGTGTACCATGTGAAAACTCTAGGTGTTAATAATAGTAATATCTAACCCCTTTTATAGATTATGCCATTCACCTAACAATATTTTTAGATTATGACATTCTCAATGGAGATTAGGCAATCTATTGATAGATGTAATCAAGGATAGTTATAAGCATGATATAATGATTTTACTCCAAATGAGAACAATGGCATGGGTACATTAGTTCACATCATCATTTGTGACATGCTCATCTAGGACTACATCGAAAACAAATTCATGCTTCTCTACATATGCTGTCAAGTCCATCTAAAGGAAAAAAATTGTTTTAGTCATAATACAACATTGTGGTCTCTAAGCTCAATGCTACTATAATTGCTTTCAAAATCTAGGGAAAACTAAGTTGCTCAAATTCACTATGTTATCCAATAGATATAAAATTTTGAAACAATTTAAGGATGATCATGCTTGAGTTGTCAAAAGATAATATTTTGATAAGATTACAATATTACATGATGTTATAGATTAAGAAACGTAATTGTACTTGTTGTGTAGCCAAATTTTTTTGAGGATGAGGTAGTTTATTTTTTATAGTTTAGAATGAACACGTGTGGATGAAAGGAATTGAGAGGAATAGAAAGAGTTTGTTTAGGTAAACATAGTTACAAACAATCTACACAGTTTGTCAGGTTTTCCTAATTGATAAGTAGGTATCTACTTGAATATTAACTTATAAGGTTGAAAGGAATTGAGATGAATATGCATAGCTAGTTATGCTTTCCTACTTAACAAGTAGAGGAATAAATTAAAAAAAAATATAAAACAAATATTTCTTAAAAATCTATATTTGACTCAAATATTAAAATGCATATATTTAATTTTTATGTTCTTTGAAAATTAAAATTTGTTTTGAAGATAGTTTTTTTTCTAAAATAATTTTATGTGGCTCAAACCCATATTCTTATGAAAAGATCTTGAAGGAAATTATGTTTTTCTTATAAAAAAAAAATCTAATAATTAAAATAATTTTTCTTTATATTATTTCCTCTAAATTATTTTACTCAATCAATTTATTTACAATTTTTAAAATCATATACGTTTCATTACTTCAATAAATTAAAGTTTAATATTTTATGATAATATTTTTACTCAAATATTAATATAAAAAGGGAATCATGTCAATTTTAATTTATATAGTTATAAATATATATATTACTAATTAATACATATATAAATATAATAATTATATATATATATATATTTATTTTAATTCAATATAAATATTTAAAATATATATTTACAACGTGCATAAATCCATGGAGAGGCCAATGGCCTTGTTACTTTAAAAAAATTAATAAAATTTTAATTTTATTATTAATTAATATTTATTTTTTAAAAAAAATTATAATATAATATAAAATATATATATTTGTCTTTACAAATATTTAAATTTATTATATATTTATATATATATTAAAATATTTAATATGAACATTTAAATTGGATATGAAAATTTAAACTTGGCTAAAACTAAACATTTTTTTTAATTTAAATGAGAAGAAAAAAATCTTTAAATTTAGACTATTTATTTAATTAATATAATAAAGTTATTTATTTCCTTATTAATTATTAATTAGTTAACATTTTTTATTTCACAAACTAACATATAGTAATTAATATAAGTTGTAAATAGAAGGTGAATTATTTCTAAAACAAATATGATAGAATTTGTGATTGATTTAAATGATTAATTTATTAATATTAATTTAAATTTGATTTAAAAGTAATTACTGTTAATTTTAAAGTTGATTTTTAAAAATAATAAATATTTTATAAAAGTAATTAGTATTTATTCTAAATAATTATTGTAGTCTTAATTCATTTATTTTGCAAAACGTATCTTAGTAATTAGAGTTAGTTCAAATTTCAAAGCAATTGAAAATTTGTTAGTTTAAATATATGTTTAATAAGTTTTGTTTTAGAATTAATTTATGACAAAGAGAGGTGATTAGTATTAATTTATTTAAATTATAATATAAAAATAATTTTACAAGGTATTCATTTATTTTTAATAATAATTAATTAATTTATATTAAAAAGTAAAATTTTTGAGTAATTGGTATTAATATTTTGAAAGAATTAGCTCAATTAAATTTATGCTACAAATCAATTTAGTATTAAAGGTAATTAAAAATAGTTGAATTTTGATGTTATATTGATTAATTAGTTAGCATTTGTTATTCAAAGTTTAAATTTTATTAATTATTATTATTGTTTTAATAATGCAAAGGGAAATAGTAAATAAATGTTACGTACCCAATGTGAGGGGTAATTAGTAAGTAATTTAATAAAAAGTAATTTATTTTTATAGTGTAATTTAATAAAAAGTAATTTATCGTTATAGTGTAATTTAATTTTCAAAATAGTTAGTATGGTTTACCTCATTGAATTATTGGAAATAAACCTAAGTTTAAAAAAACTCCTAAAAATTAGTTAAGATTCTGAAATGGAAGTAATGGAAAAAATGGAAGTGCATTAATCGCTTATATAGGGTGAAATTTGTCTACCAATTAGACTGAAGAGAATTGAATTTTGAAATATGTTTTGTTATATAATTGGCATGTATACATTGATAATAGATAAAAACAAATCAAATAGAAAAAATGCTTTAGCTCTCATTGGTTAAAAAGAGAATTATTAATAACTAGTTAAGATTTGGTGGTGCCTATAGTTACCTGTAGGAACTAAAAAGATTCAAAATAACGATATAGATTAATTACAAGTGAAAAAAAAAATTGTTTATGGTCTTTGTGGCAAAAAAATCTTGAAAAGTTGCGATAAAAAGTTTATGCTTCCTGAAAATCTGCCCTTATCGCTCAAAGTTTTGTGGCCAATAAAATTGAGGAAAATTAATTTTTGAAATTTGAAAAGTTAAAAATCTTGCATATTTATTTTAACTATATACAAATATTTGTCAAACAGAAAAAAAGTTGAGTTCTCATTTGTTAAAATCAAAGTTATTAATAACTTGTTAAGGAAAAGGGGTCGCCTATAGTTCCCTTGGCATGAACTAAAAAATAAATGTGTTTTCAATGTTTATTTGTCGAGTTTAAAAGATGTGCCAATAATGTTGCAATCACTAATGATTAATTTTTTCTTGATGGTTAAAATAGATTGTAAAATAACTTATCAATAATAAGTAAATTTATAATGATTTTTTCTTGATAAGTAAATCAATATTTCATAAATTTATCTATAATTCTTATTTAATTTTTCTTAATTATATTAAATTATATTTTATTAAATTGTTAAAAAATTTAAGTTGCTTATAAATAATTTTATGTGTTTTTTATAATTAACTTTCAATATTGTGTATAAAAGGTTTAAGTTATGAATGTAATAATATAAAAAAATAAATTTGTTTTCAATGTTTATTTGTTAGTTTGATGTGAGAATAATGTTGCATAGTAATGATTAATTTTTTTTTGATTGGTTAAGTGATATTATGAAATTATTCTATGTTAATTTAATGTTATGAATGCTATATAATATAAAGAAAAATATTTCTAATATATTTTTAATGCATCTTTATATTTTATAAACAATCATCTAAAATAAAAATGTGATTGTAAAAAAAATACAACTTAATGAGTGAACATACATTTAAAGTTAAAAGTGAAATTATAAAACAAATTGTAGATTTATTTTATTTTTCTTCTATAAATATAATTTTTAGTTCCTGCAAGGGAACTATCGGCACCACCAAAATTTAACTAGTTATTAATAACTCTCACTTTAACCAATAAGACTTGAATAATTTTTCTATTTGAATTTTTTCAATCTATTATCAATGTATAGATGCGAATTATATAACAAAATATATTTCAAAAATCAATTCTCTTGAATCTAATTGGTACACAATTTTCACCTGATATAAGCAATTTTGGTGCTTCCATTACTTCCATTAACGATTATTAAGGAATGGTGGGTAATTCTGCATAATAACAAATCATACTTAGTATTTATCTATTAATCGTATCACTTGTATAATCCTACATTGTAACAAATCATACTTAGTATTCATCTATTAATCTTATATATATTGTAACAAATCATATTTTATATTAATTTAAAATATTTTTAAATTAAAATAGTTAAATTATATTGATATTAATATTTTTAATTTTTAAGAAGATTATAGTTTAATCAACAAATTTATATTTAAATTTTAGTCTTTTTTTAATAAATTCCTTAATTTTTAGATGTTATGGCTAATCTTATCATTCAACCTATTCATTAAATGTATACTTATATTTTATATTTTGAAATATTTATTTAATACATAATTTAGATTTTTTTTTACATTCTTTTAGATTAGTGTTATAAATTGACTATTCTTTTCATTGTTTTAATTAAAAAAGAGTTAAATTTTTAATAAATAATATTTTTTAAAATAATAATTTCTACATTCTTAATACATAAAAAATGTACTAATATAATAATTAGGTTTTTAAATTTTACCAAGGTATATATTTTTAGTTTCTATAAGATGCAGTTTGATTGAATGACTTTCCAATTTTACAAAGTAAGATTTTTTATCTCTTTTTTCATTATTTTAGGTTAGTGGTATACAGTGGTAATTATTTTTATTATTTTAATTATGTTTTGATATTTTTAAATTAATTAGAATTTGAGCTATTATGCTATACTATAATATTTATTTATTTTATTAGGAATTTTAATAGTCACTATTTAATAAGTGAAAAAAATATGTTGA
Source organism: Sequoia sempervirens (assembly GCA_007258455.2). Taxonomy (NCBI): domain Eukaryota; kingdom Viridiplantae; phylum Streptophyta; class Pinopsida; order Cupressales; family Cupressaceae; genus Sequoia; species Sequoia sempervirens. The sequence goes on along the minus strand of VDFB02281492.1, from coordinate 81,768,884 downwards.
TATAAGTAGGTTGTTTTCCAAATTTTTAAGTGTGAATAATTCATATGATCTTTACCTTTCTTTTAATATAAACAAACTCATCATTATAATAATTAGGTTTTCCAATTTTACAAAGTAAGACTTTTTATTTATTTATTTTTTGCATAGCATTTGACTACTGATATAATTTAATCTTAAATGGTTTTGTTTAGAAAAAGCATAGACACCTCAACCCACAAAACAACTAAACAACTAAAAGGAGAAACACAAGCATAAACAAAGACAGTGAAAGACAGATGGGCAACAGCTTAGCACAACAAAGCACAGAAGAAAAATACAAACCACAACAAAAATTGTTAGCCTTACCATTCAACCTATAATTTATAAATTTCTAACCCCCAAAAAATTGTTGCTATAGATAGTATATATTTTTATTTGTTAAATATTTTTTATCTCTTAGTTTTCATTTTCCCTACATACCTTTTGACTAGCAATATAAATGCTTTAACTTAGTGTACACATCATTTTATTGAAATATATTTTATTAAAATTTTATGTTGGTTTCATTCTTAGTTTTGATATTTCCAAAAGAATAATTGTTTAAGACATCCACTATAATAATTAAGTTTAAAAATTCTCAACTCCTTTAATTTTTTTATTATCTTATATTTTAATTATTAATATAAATAATTTTAATTTTAATAATTTTCTTGTTGAATCAATCTTTTATTATGATTTTTAATTTATTCAATCTTTACTACTTACCTTTTTTTATTAATCAAAATAAAAAAATATTAGCTCTCCTATATTTTTTTGTATCAATGAATTATGGTTAATGTAAGTATGCAAGATCAAAATAATAAAAATAGGGAAAATAGAAATCTAAGTCTAAACTCTAAAAAACAAATTACCACATTTTAATTAGATTTTTATATTTTAAAATAAATTAAAATTTATGTTATATATTTTAATATTTATGTTTTTATTTGAAATTTAAATAGTCACTCAATGAAAAAATAGTGTTATAAGTAGCATATTGTTTTATTTTTTATAATTTTGAATAACATATTTTCTCTTAATTTTTGTCTCCTATGTTACCAATATAAATCATTTAACTTAGCTTGTCTATTTTATATTTTCCATTCTATTAAATTCAAATATATAAAATAATCTAATAACAAATTCAAATACCTAATATATTTTTAATATATTATATTATTAATTTAACAACATATTATAATATATACACTATATAATACATATGTAACATATATAATATATAATATATAATTTTAACATTATTATAATATTATAATATATATACAATGTATATGTAACATATATACCATCTAAAATATAATTTAATATATTAGAACTAAAGTTATAACAACAAATGCAATCCTTAACTTAATCATTTGTTCTTCTTACACAAGAGTCCCACCTCATCAATAATTTTATTTCTAATTTCTTAAAACATAACTATTTAAGAACTTTTTGGCAGGAACTTCGCTGCCCTGCAGCTCTTGTTTTATTTGTCATCTGCCTAATAATGCCTACTTCTCCTTTTAATGAATGTTTTATTTTGCAAGGGTTGATTTAGTGCTATCGTTGATCTATTTCCTGCAGATATCAATGATGTCCGCCATCTCATGATCAAGAATTCAAGGATCACAAAATCACGGGTAGGCGCAACGTGTCCTATCCAGGGAGCTCAAGGGTTGATTTAGTGCTGTCGTTGATCTATTTCTTGTAGATATCAATGGTGCCCGCCATCTCATGATCAGGAATTCAAGGATTGTGAAATCACGAGTGGGCACCACGTGTCCTATCCGGGGGAGCTCAAGGGTTGATTTAGTGCTACCGTTGATCTATTTCTTATAGATATTAACAGTGCCTGCCATCCCGTGATTGAGAATTTAAGGATCATGAAATCACAAGTGGGTGCCACGTGTCCTATCCGGGGGATCAAATTTGAGCTATCGCTGAGCAACTACCATTTGATCTGAGCTGTTCCCCGCCATCCCATGATGGTGCTTGGGTTGATTGCAAAATTACGGGCAGGCGCCACGTGTCTCATCCGATGAAGCCTAAAGAGTAAAGGAAACACTAGCCGACTTTAAATGTATTAAGGGGTGGATTACTAAAGTGTTCTCAAGACGCACATGTTCTAAATCCACGGATATGTTATAATCTCACTGGAAAAGCTGCTCGAAGGTTAATGACATGGCTGGTGACTGTGTTAAAGGAACAAGATCAATGGCGCCGCTATCTCGTGATCAATGATTATAAGGATCGTGATATCATGGGCGGGTGCTACATGCCCTTCATAAAGGATGAAATCTACGTAACCATTGATGAGCTGTCTCTTCAAGATTGACAGTGCCTGCCATCCCATGATTAGAAATTTTGGGATCGTGATGTCGCAGGTGCCTGCCACATGTCTCATCCAATGAGGCCTAAGGAGTGAAGAAAGCTTTCGCCGGTTTTAAATGTATTATGGGGCGGATTACTAATGCGCTTGTAAGATGCACGTGTTTTATTTCAATGCAGATGTTATGATTTTAAGGGAAAAGCTGCTCGATAGTTAAAGGAAAGGACGACAACCATTTTTGAAGGAATAGGCTTTATGGTAAAAAGATTGACGGTGCCCGCCATCCCGCGATGATAAATCAGAGGATTGCGATATCGCGGGTAATTGCCACGTGGCATTCCTTCACGGCATATGACATAGTGGGCCCCTTTATTGCCGTGTTGGCGATTATGTCAGCTTGTTTTGAAGATGGTCATCGATGATTTGATCAAACTGAAGAATCAACGGCTCAAATTTAAATATGCATAAAATTATGGTTGGAGCCATTCGTGTGGCCCATGAGTGAGCTTTAATGGCGGATGAGACATGCACTGGTGGAATTTGATCGACATAAAATCAATTTACTCATCTCATTTGTATCACAAAGCATCCAAGTATTTCATGAAAATAGTTTCAAAGCCAAAAGTGAAATTGCGAGCAGCTGCTGCCAGAAATTGGAGTTTGTGCGAAAAAAGCCATGAGTTAATTTTCTCTATTTTTAATCATTTTGCACCTAAATTTGGGAAAGCGGGGGGGGCTGCTATGCTTGTCACTGAGTTCATTACAATCTTTTGTTAGGGCTATTGTTTAATCATAAATTGTGAGGAATTACAGTATTTTTACTCTGTAATTTCCTATCTTTGCTTAGTCATAGCCACTTCAAGTGTAACATTGTAGTGAGACCCTAGTTTGTCTAAAATGGTGCCAACCAAGCAGCACTCTGGCCACATTGAGTATTTGAAAAGAAACTTGTACGATGATTTCCTATATCAATTTCCATTATCAACAAATGACAGAAGGAAAGGTTTGGTGTTGATACGAGGGAAAATCCTAGGGGAGGGGTTGGTGTGTAATAATTCCAACATTGCTGATGCTAGGGTTCCACTCACAGGCTTACAAATGTTTAGATTATGGTATAGATAGAGGAATTTTCCTCATCCTTTTTCAAATGGATGGAGTTATGACATGAGAAAGTTGGTTGTTCCAAATGTGTTCCCTGATGTGGACTTACTTAGAGCAGTGGCCAAAAGATATGACCCTATCACACGGGTAATCAAAGATCATGATGGAGGGGTTCTATTAGAAATTAACAGAGATGTTATCCAACAGACTTTTGATTTGAGTGAGCCAAGTGATGACTTGGTTCCTATTAATCTTGAAGAAATGAAGGAGTATACAAAATTGAAATCTCTTGTTAGGGTTAAGCTGCTTCCACCTCATCTAGTTAAGGTAGGGGATTCACAATTTCACATCATCCCTAGTGACCAGGAACCCTTTAGATTGAATTGTTTTGGAAAGCCTTTCCTAGTTACTTTCTATTCACTATGTCAAATTTTGGGTTTCAACCCTGGTGCAGTAATGCCGATTACATACATGTTCATGGGGGTGCAAATACAACACCCTAACTTCTCTGTAACATATGACTTCGCTTCTTTTTTGGTAGAGAGGATACATGAAGGACTGTCGAAGCTGTAGAATGGTGATACTGGTACTCAATTCTTTTGGTATTCCATGTTGATGCATATGTTCTTGTTTATGAATATTGATTTCTTTGCTGAGAATATGAACTTAAGACAATCAATTAATGGAGAAAGATTGCCAGTACAAATATGGGCTGCAAATTTGTCCTGTAATAAGGAAAGCACCAGTTATATGTGCAATTTGATAATTGTTTTGCTGTAAGATTAAGGGCTAGATTGATGGTAAATGTACCTAGGATCCTTCAGGAACTGCATGATTTCCTTCGGCCGAAGGAGAGGAAACCAGAATTGAGGGTTTTACATAACTGGGGTGACATTATCCCATATCCAGTCAGCACTGTCTTGAGAATATATGGATTTCAAGGAACCCCTCACATACTGCCATACAATGTGCCACCAAGACTAGGATTTACAGAAGTTATGTAGTAGATGGGGTGTATTCATGAAGATAACCTAATTGGAAAGGGGAAGGGAATATTATTCCCTGATTATACAGTAGTGTCTAACTTTACATTTTCAAAGGGAGGCTAGACACATTTTGACAAATTCTTTGTTGATAAACATATGAGATTTGGTCCAAGGCGACAACATGATCCTGAAGGTTTCTTTGCTCTTTTCAGACAAAAAATAAAAGGTGAAAAATTTGCAC
>VDFB02281492.1:81739187-81759846 GCA_007258455.2 Sequoia sempervirens | reverse complement strand
AATATTATCTCACATGATTTTTCTTTGCCAAGATTGACTATTTAGATCTTCAAAAAATATCAAACTCGCACTCCAATAATTTTTATTCATAGACAGGTAACATAGTCTAATAATACTGATATTTTACACCAAAAAAAAATTGGGTATGTGCAACCGTTCCCACAAAAAGAGAAGATAGTTTGAAGTTAATGACCCCAAAAACACTTTTGCTAAATGCTAACCTAAATTTATTAAATTCTGATTTTACTATGATTTCCAAACCATTAAGACTCCTAAATTAGAATATTGAACTTGATCACAAAATTCCTACAACAATGGAGGTAGCGAGCTAGTAAGAGCAAGTGACCCATTCCTAAGGATCAACAAGTCAGAATCATCATTGCTAATGTCAATACAAATTTATCCTTTTAGTTAAAGATGCAATGTGTCACTTCTTATGACGAGCTTATCCCTAGGGCCCTCAACATTGAGAGAGCCCTAATAAAAAAAATAGAAGCATTGGTAAGAGCATGATTAGGGTACAAACCCTAGGCCTCCATAGAAACATAAACAATAACTATAGCGGATTAGTGAGGTTGCAATACCAGAAAGATTGAGATAATGTAGGTAATAACAAAATCTTGCAATCTAAAGATTGTAGCCAATAACAAGCACACTATGTAGCTTACTGACATTTGTAAATGCAATCTATGGTAAGAAGAATGATAATCACTTGAGATGTGACAGTCAAAAATAGGCTAAGCAGTGACAAAATAATAAAGCTCAAACCTTGCATAGTAAAGTGGAGATTTTAACAGTGAGTTTCCTTACCCCCTTGCTGACCTTAAGGGTTTTTCAAATGCTTTTGGTAGTGTTAGACAAGGCAAATTATGCAATCAGGGAATGACTGTCCAAATGAAGTAACAGTGGTAATCATAGGTTTAATGTTTCTTCTTAGCCATTAATATTGTATAATGGAGGTAGTGGATTGCATGTTTGAGCAGTGTTTTGAGACTCACCAAAGATGGGAAAATAGTGAATAATACCTTGTGGACTGTGAAGTAGTGTCAATAAGGTTGAAGGATCTTAAGAACTACAATACCATGAAACAATGAGTCCCCCAGAAGTAGGCGCCTATAGGGCATAGTTTGATTTTATAGAAGGATGCTCATGAAAGGAATCTTCAAGTGATAGTGAGTGAGCTGTTTGAGATTGTAGCTGAGGGTGCAATACCTAGTCTTAAAGGAAGTTAGCAAAGTAGTAAATGTGCAAGAAAATCGAATCGTACACAATAAACAATTCACAATGTTATCTTCCACAATGCCTTGAGTTTGAAGACAAAATCTCATTGTATCTTCATAATGAAAGTGGTGAGCTTAATGGTCAATCACTGGCAACCATAATTTTAAAACATGCTATTGTGATTATGGAGGAAACATTTTAAGCAAGGCAGTGATTGGTGGTTTGGAACAGTGGCAGGTATGACGGACTTGCTTTATATGCATACTATGTAGTCTAGCTTAAGATAATGTTCTTAGAAGAGATTGAAGGTGGATTATGGAACTCAAGGGTTACCATGAAAAGGATTAAAGCAAAGACTGAGATCTATTTAAAAGCCATGGTCATGAAGATATTAAAGATGTCACAGGCAAAAACCTAGTACTGGAGTAATGAATACAGTGCCAAAGAGGATAGTGTGCTGGGGTAGATTTAGGAGATCTCCATATTATCTAATTACAGGGAAATAGATCATTTATTTATTTTTTTAATTAAAAGAAATCATTCTAAACCCTATATAGGATACATTGATACTTCAAAAGCCTCTAAAGGAATTTTAGATTATGCAAATATATGTCAAGTAACATTCATAAGGTTTAGAAAATCTTGATCACTCTCTAGAATAGCCCATTAAACATGGGTTGTGCTTGAATGCACTACATAATTGATATAACACAACCACTCTGCATATCAACCTGAGTTATAGGCTCTTTATTGCAGCAAGAGGTAATCACTCTTCGATCATGCTATAATTACATCCTGTATCCTATTAAACTTGAGACAACCTGAATGCACCCTAATGATGATTGACACCTACATTATACAACCTGAATTAACTACATTATATGAGTGCCTCCATTTCTATCAAAACATAGCCACATTAAACTTGGGTCACACATGAATGCATCATGTATTTGTTATAGCACAACTGTGCCACATGACCAATATAGTTATGGATCACATAATTACAGTCACAAGAATCTGTTCCTCCATTGTGATCTTATGGTGATTCCACACAACAAAATCTGGACATGAAATTCTCAAAACCCTTAACCTCTAAAATGAAATCTGATGAGATGTTGCTTTAAAATATGATTTTCAAACCTGGAACTACAAATCTGACTTCACAACTGAATTCTACAAAAAGACAATGACTACCCTCAACCCTGTGATATCTTCTTGAATTTTTTCTAATTTTTCCCAAGAAAATCGTCGTTAGTTCTCCACAAACTGTCTCAAGTAGAGCAAAACACTGTCACAATAAATCAGGCGCGAACTCACTTTTCTTTATGTCGAACACAATTTGATTTTTTTTAATTTTTCATATTTGTCAAAAATTCAACGAAAATAATAGCCGACATTTCAATGAACGTCGGGGATAAACTTTCAAAAAATTGGAAATTACACATCAAATTTTACAAGCACCCGACAAACATCAAATTTTACATATTTTGTCGAATAGTTTCATCGTATTTCACAGTCAAATGTATTAGTGAAGAACCATGCTTGCAAAATCACTTGAAGCTATGTTAAAACATGTAGATTCAATTAGCAAGAAATTAAGTGGTTGTGTGGAGAAGAGACAGGAGTACAAAAAATATTATGCAAATAAACTATCCTACACACAAGTCAAAAATGAAGAAATTACAAAATTTGACTTGTGTTCACTTTTCACTAACCCACGAACAAATCAACCTCTACACCCTACAAGCAAGAGGTTTCCTATCCATTTGTGCAACCACCAAGGGATAAAGGAACATTTTTGGTAGAGGTGGTGGATGTCTTTTGACTATCCTCCATACAACAATAACAAGGCCCCATAATATTTCTTGAGGAAACTCTACTGCGAGTTTTTCCTTAATAAAATCCCCAACTATTTTGATATGCAAGACTTCTAGAGTAGAGGTGGTGGGTCTACATAGGATAGACCAGGGGCATGTCTTGATCCTCAGTGGCCAGTGAGACAAGCACTCGCCAAACTAGCTTATGAGCATGTGGCTATCCCTTCTATTGTGAAGGAGAATGCTGAGGTCAAGACTCTACAGTATATTAGTTCTCTGACCTAGAGTATCATAGAGTGTGTGAGTTCTGTAGTAACACATGAGTCGAGGGAAACTTTGAGGGGTAGGGTTCCAACCCATATTTGTTAGGCTTGTGGGTCCACCTATGATTATTACCCAATAGATATTCAAGAGGTAGGTGCATAGGCTACGCCAACAATTGACCAGTTGGCAATGATAGATGCCATCTTGAATGAGGCTTTTGGCCTTGATACTCAGGTAAATGTTAGCAAGTTCATTGAATTTAATTTAATAAATTTTATTTTTGAAATGGGTCAAACCACAATAGTGGTTTACAAATTTTTAGAGGAAGGAAATTTCAATTTTTTTCCTTTCCCCAAAATCAATGGGTTTGGTCGAACCCAATGATTTGACCAAACCACATAATATGTTCGGTCGAACCACTGGTTCGATCGAACCCACAAACCCTAAATGAAAATAATAATATTTAAAGGGGTTCGGTCGAACATGGGTTTGACCGAACCCCCTTAAATAAAACATAAAAAAAAACATTGTCATTTTCTATTGTCATTTTCACTTTTTACTAGTTGCTTTCCCTATGCTTGTGCGTGTGACAAATGGAGAACGTGATCTTCAAACGACTTCATCTCTCCGGCGAACTCAAACTCATCTTCGTCTCTCCAAAGTTCATCACCCCAACTTGTATATCGAGCACCAGCTATGTGAAATTCAAATTTTGTAGAGTTTAAAATGCATTTGTTTGTCAAATTTTGAAACCCTAAATGCAAAAATTTTCAAATTTGTTGAATTGAAATTGTATTTTTTTGAAAATTTTTAAAGCATTTTCAACATACATTATTTCTATGATACATGCCCTGTCTATGCTTCCACATTTTGCATACATTTCTACCAGGGCACCTCCAATTTATTTGAGGCATTATATCAAACAGTTCATGGTAATTTTTGATGGAGTATGATAGAAATAGTGTTTCATTGTATTCACCCTATATCAAACAATTCATTAATAAATTTATTTGAGGCATTATATCAAACAGTTCATGGTAGTTTTTGATAGAGTATGATAGAAATAGTGTCTCCATTGTATGCACCATATATCAAACAGTTCATTAACAAATTTATTTGAGGCATTATATCAAAAACACTATTGGAAATTTATTTGAGGCATTATATCAAAAACACTATTTCTATCATACTCCATCAAAAACACTATTAGAAATTTATTTGAGGCATTATATCAAACAGTTCATTAAAACAAATTTATTTGAGAAATTATATCAAATAGTTTGTGATATAAAGTTTAGGGTGCATATAATGGAAACTTGGATAAAATTCTTCATATTTTTCCTTTGAGTCTTATGACATTAATCCAAAAATGGTTGGTGAACTAAATGTATGAATCGAAGAATAAATTTAGAGGAAAGAAACTAGATTATTTGAATGAAATGTACAATAAAATAGTTCTATTAGGATTAGAAGGAATGAAGGTATTATTAAATTTTCTAGTACATTAGGAAAATATAAAAATATGTCCACTTTATTATATATATATATTTAAAACTATTCTTCATATATCCATGTTAAAACTATTAAAAATTAAATTACATAAATCAATTTTAAATTTGTACAAAGAATTAAATGACTTTGACTAAGAGCGAATATTTAAAATATAGCTATCCTCTTTGCAAAATCCAATTTGATTTGAGATATTTATGGACAAAAAATATGGATGAGCATGAGGTAAGTAAGAAAGAATAACCTTAATTTATATCTTCCCTCATCAAATAATTTCAAGTTTAAAGAGTTTCTTAAGGCATATCCAATTATGAAAAACTATTATATACTTGTTATAACTATATTAAAGTATATCATGAATAAATTTAAAGGATAAAGAGTAAATCACTAGAAAAACATACATAAATCATAGAAGTAAATTGATTAATATAAGGAGATTCAAGTGGTTGGATAATTTTTTCCAAGGAGTGGAAGAGGTTAAGAAGGAACCATCAAATAAATATAATATTTTAAATACTTTAAAAGAAAAATACATTTCTCCCTGCTCTAAATTGAAATGGTATTCCTTCTAAGATGATAATAATTGAAAAAGAAGAAAATAATCATTATGAAGATCAAGTACCATTGATAGGTTTTAAGAGATCAAATAAAATATTCAACAAAAAAGAAAAAAGAGAAAATAGTTAATGCTAAAGAAACAACTACAACCAAGCTACTATGTTATAAATTTTCCTCTTATGTAGTCTTCATTTCCCTATAAATTGTGGCCTCCTTGTACAAATTAGCTATTGATCATCATAGTGAAACAAATTTAACATTTTGAAATGGTTAAACATTATTACTATTTTTATTCAATATAAGTATAATTATTATGGGTCTCCTTCTTAATAAGGTTCTATTTTACAAGCCTCATATAAATGTTAGGGTTCTAACTTCTAAAAATTGAATAGTGTCAACTTAATCTCATTAGACAATGCTCCCCTAGTATTAATGGGGTCAACTTTTTATCTATCAAACTCGGCTATGTTTACATTGAATAAGAATTTGATACCTTTATCCTGATACTTGAACTAAGATATCTTGGCTCTAATTTTAGTCATTTTATCTAAAAATTATTGGTGACATATCCATTCGTGTTTAGTTTTAATCATTTATTATTGCAATTAATTAAATTACAAGGAGATTCTTGAAGCTTGTATTCCATCCCCACCATTTTTATTCTAAATATTTGACATTTTCTTTCAACTTAAAGTCTAAATTTTATCCTTAATGCTATACACATTTTTCTAGGATAGAAGAAAAACCTTCAATATATCTTTAAGATAACTTTGATACCATCAAGATAATCCCACCTTTCATTGCATTAATATCAAGGTTAACTAACCCTTCCTCTTTACATGGTTTTCAATTAGAGTATCCTCTAGTAAAAATAGAAACATTAATAGTGTGGTTATCAAAGAGTGTCTAGGGACATCCACACATCACTATTATTAATAAATTATAAGATTATAAGAAATGCTTATGGAAGAAATAACTATCTAATAGAGAATATAATGTATTAGTACATATCTAACTATTACATATTTTAAATAAAGCCCCTTTAAAATATATGTTATTGTCATTTAATGAGTCAACTAGGTTCAAAATTATTTTCATTTTATTCCCCCAAAATTCATCACAGGTTTACAACAAAACTTGATTTCATCTAATTTATCTTATTTATTCTCAAATCATATTAAAATTACCACCTTAAACTCTAAGAAATATTTGGTAACTTATTTATTTTATCTTCATTTAGAAAGGGGTGTGAAGGGGATTTAGAACCTTTTAAAGTTTCTTTAGAATAACTAGGAATATTTTATTGATTGCCTTTCTTGTTGCTTTTAGGATTAGTGTTATGAATTTTGTGCCTTCATTCTTAAAAATTCTTATATCAACTCATTTAGTATTTCTGTGATCTTTTTATATGGGAAAGGTCAACATACAATGAGGTAGACACTTTCCATTTTTTTTTATACCTTAATTAGTTCTTTCTAGGGAAACTTTTAGTCTTTTCGAACACCTTACAAAAATATGATAAATTTGTGATTATTTTTCTTTCCAAGTGTCTATAAATTTTTGATGTGCTTGGATATATAATTGAGATGATTCACTCATAATGTACAATGATAAAAAATTAGAATATATGAAAGAAATATTTTTGAGACATCAAACTACCATTCTACATACTCACACATGGAAAGAAGAATATTATTTTATTTTAACTAAAGAAATTGTTTATACTCTATCTTGAAAATTACTAATTAATTTTGAATTATATACTTATAATTTAAAATAAGAGCATCCTTTGTAACATGGAATAGATAGGTTGATTTTAATGAAATAAAATATGTTTTAATATTAAGAAAAATTTACAAATATATGGAACTCAAAGCTATATGGTGCCAAGGAATAACACATGTATACATCAAAACTCAAGCTATATGGTGCCAAGAAATAACAGTTATATATGATAGATTATTCTTTAAATTATGTCTTAACACACATTTGTTTTGAAGGTTTCTAACCATGTCATTGCACTTGAATGACTATAAATACTTTTAAATGTCCTCAAGTCATCTTGGTCATGAAATTTGCAATGTGTATAGATCCTTGAATCCAATTCCTTAAGCCAATTCTTTTTGTTTCAATATCTGTGTTTTATGTCTTTGGTCTTTTATTTTCATCATTTCAATGTTCTCAAATTATTTTTATGTTTTATGCTCTAAGGATTCCTCAAGCTGGAGTCGAGCCAAATCTAGATATTCGATCAAACGAACCCGTTGAAGAACACATGGACCTTGAAGTTAGGGAGGAGACCCAAGTTCAAACAATGCTTCTTGGAGAGGGGTCAAGATCACTTCCTTCTATTGGTATGGATGAGCATATAAAACTAGCACAAACTTCTCTCACTTATAGCATCATGTTTTATCAGTTTGTTTGCTTGCATAAATTCACTTATATAACATCATCTCTCACTTTTTTTTGCAAAATATTTTTGTGACACATGTGTAGGAAGGGCTCAACAAGCATGAAGTTTTCATGCTCAAGTCGAGCCAAATCTAGACATTGGATCAAATGAATCCACTCAAGAATGCATGGTCCTTGAAGATAGAGAGGAGGCACAAGTTCAAACAATGCATTTTGGAGAGGGGTCAGGATCACTTCCTCCTACTGGTATGGATGAGCATATAAAACTAGCTGAGAAGGTGGGGAAAAAAATTTCTCATAGAAATTTAGATCATTTACTTGAAATGGATATGGAGAAACTAAAATATTATGCCAACCAGCCTTATAATAAGAGAAAGAGGTCAATGACTAGATCTATAAATGGAATGATCAATCATCATTTCAATCATCTTGATACACTTGAAAAAACCCAATTTTTATCACATTTACTTCTTCGTGATGAGCTCAAAGAGTCATTACAATTGTTGGGTGTTCATTCAACATCAAATAAGAAGAAACACATGGGATTACAAAAGGATATTGTTCAAAATGTTAAAAAAGGTTTATATTCCATTGGGAAAGGATCTCGATTAGTGGATAAGGCCACTACAAGAAGGGTGATGTTGACATCTATTGTACATCAATATATAGCAAGAAAAAGAAAAATGTCTGCACTTTCAACTGAAATTGGTTATAGTAGAACCACATTGATAAAATATAGAACCACATTGATAAATATGAAAAAAAGAAAGTTTGCGGATGTAAGAGAGTTTAGAAGGAAATTAGGAAATTATGTGTAGAGCTCCCCATTCTGACAGGATTGAAGATGTTGTTAGGAACTTGGTCTTAGGTTTTTGGCATGATTAGACTCATCCATCATCAAATACTAGAGATTTTATGAGACATAGGATTGGACCTAGTATTTATGAAAATCATATCAAACATTGGCTAGACATAACACAATTTGAGATGTATATGAACTTTTGTAATGCATATCCTCATATAAAGATTGGGAAAACAATGTTTCAAAGGTTAAAGCCATATTATGTGAAGATAAACAAGTTTTTTGAAACTTGTTATTGTTATCATATTGAATTTGATCTCTACTATCAGGTGCTTCGAAAGATGAGAGAAGAAAGATGTAGGTTTCAAAATGCACCTCCTAAACATGAAAGTTTGTTGATAAAGTCTATATTATGTGATCATGAAAATGGACCTCAAATAAACTGCATAAAAGGAATTTGTGAGACATGTGGAAATTTGGCTAAATTTCCTTCAAGAAATGAGGATACTGACCTAACAAAGATAGTAAATTGCAAGAGGTAACTACTATTTTTAGAGAGTTTATTTGTTTCAATTTCTCATAGATTGTTATTTGGATTCTCTTTGATGTAATGTTCCATTGATCAAGTGTGGTTTATTAGTTATTCACATATTTATTGACACGGGTACAAGTATGTGTAGTACAAACAAATTTTGGGGAAAAGAATCTAAGGTTGAACTATCAGGAATTCCCATTGGAGAAAATTTATGGAATATTTTCAAGAAATTGATCGACCATAAATACATCATTCCTTTTGCTAGAGGTATTAACACAACAATTCAAACATTGAGGAGATACTTTCCCACATGGAACAATTCTATCAATAGTTGACTTTGTAGAAAATTACTCCTTTGTACATCAAAAGGAGATTCAATCAGTATTACTTTTCAAAGCAGATCACTATTATGGTTCATGTGTGTTATCGACATGCACAATCAGAATTGGATGGTGTTGAGAGTACAGATGAAGAAAGAGACATATAAAGAAAGAATATCAATTTTATATAATTAGTGATGATAAAGAGCATGACACGCTTTTTGTCCAACATTGCTTTACAATTTTTTTTGAGAATTTGAGAAGCAAGGGTGTAAAATTTGAAAAGCATTTTGTATAGTCAAATGGATGTGTGGCACAATTCAAATCTTCATGACCATTCTATGCACTTTGTAGATATCTGGAAATCTACAAAATACCACCACATTTTGGAGGAGTTTTGAGAATTGGGCATGAAAGGGTGAGCATGACAGGAGCTTGCATCAGCGAGCTTTAAGAAAGCATCAAATATGAGTTATGGAAGATCGTCTAAGACTTAATGCACATGATGGCTTTTGAATGGTGCAGAAAGCACTTTGCATGTAGCGAATGTGGTGACACATCTTCAAGAACAAATCCTTACATTCCACATAGAGATGTTTTGGGAGATATCGGTATGTATAAATTACATTAAATCAAAAATTTGAATTTATTTAAGAAATTTAAAATATATATATATACATATATTTGTTCACATAAGTTTTTTGTTGTATATGTGTATCTAGGTGTCGGATAGAAGATACGATGATGCATGGATGCAAGAGGTAAGTCTGCATTGTGTTAGGAGTTTAGATAATTAGCACCATAATATGGATGGATATTAGCCCTGAGGATTACTCTTGTTTTCTGGTGAAGTGCGTGAGGGAAACTCTGATTATGCATGCAACAATCAAGAATTGAATATGTTGGTAAATGGGATCACGATTACTTACACTAGTTGTTTGAAACATATGATGAAAGCGAGGAATAAAGATTTGAAGAAATTCCTTTGATTTCAATTGATTATGACCATTTCAGGATTGGTTAAGAAAAGGTGTGTACACACACACATGTGTAGTTTTCAATAATTTAAATAATATATATAATATCTAGTTAATGATCTTTACTGCAAATTTCTAATTTTTTAGATTTTTTACATTGTAAATTTGGTGTATAAAGTCATTTTTCTGCGATCATAAGAGCTTGTAAACATTGAAGGTGTTAGCTATTATTTATTACATTACTGCAAAAAGAGAGAGGAATAAGCTAATAGAACCTAAAACAAGTGATGGAATGTCATTTCCCATAGGTGAGTTTGAATTTAAAATTTTATATACATTGTATTCACATGTGCACATTACATTATAAACATTAAATATATATTGTACAAACCTTGAGCATGAAAATGTTGCACATGTTCATATGTCTTACCTTAGGTTCATGTTTACCATGCAGGTTATGTTGTAGTGCAAGGGACATATCTAAAACAAGTCAAAGTTGTTCAGCATGGGATTCATTTTGTTGACTATCAACCTGATAACAAGGTATATCAATATAGTCACCTAATAATTTCTACCGCCCTACATCTTCATGCAGTTCCAGATGCATGTGGATGAAAAAAATGGAGACTAGATAGTGATGATCATCAAAAAAATTTACATGTTATTGAAGAAGCGTCCCGAGGAGAACGAATCTTTGACTTAGATTATATCCATGGTTTTCAAGTTCACTTGTAACCCTATACATGTTCAAATGATAACTTATAGTAACTTGTACATAGTTGAAATCATTTTGTGTAAATTACAATTATATGCACATATTTGTTCCATGGAAAATTCTTAAGTTCAAGAATCTTTGATAGCATCATCTCTCACTTTTTTTGGTTGCATGTAAAGCCATATATATGCTTTCAATCCTTATTTGAATCGTAGTGAATTTTCAAAAATCATTTGCCTAAATTACAATTATAATAATATTTGTTCCATGGAAAATTGATCTTAAGTTCAGAATCTTTGATAACTCATCTCTCACTTTTGGCTGCGTAAATACATATGTGCTTTTCAATCCCTTATTTGAAATGTCTTAGTGAAGGTTTTTTAAAATCATTTTTCCTAAATTACAATTATATACAACTTATATTTGTTTTCGTAGATTCTTAAGTTCAAAGTCTTATATACACTTCCCTTCGGCTTATATAATTTGTTCCATCGGTTGTTCCTTAGGAAACTATGTAAATTTTAAAATCAAGTATTATCTAATTATAAAATTATAAAATTATTATCTCTATCCAGTCTCCTCCCTCCCACCCCTCTCCTCTCCCTCTCTACCTAAACCCTTAAACCCACCACTTTGCCTCTCTCCCACTCCCCTCTCTCTTGAAAGTCTCTCCTCTACCCCTCTCTCCCTCTCTCCCCTCTACCCTTAACACTTAAGCCCTACCCTTTATCTCTCTCCCACTCCCCCCTCTCTCTCGCAAGTATCTCCCTCCTACGCCCTACCCCATCTCCCCTCTACCCTTAACCCTTGTACAAACCCTACCCTTTATCTCTCCCCTTTGCTTGCCCTTAACCCAGCCAAGCCCTAAACCCTTGTGCACTAACCTTTATCTCTCTCCCACCCCCCTCTCTCTTAAGTCTCTCCCTCCTACCCACTCTCCCCCTCTCCCCTCTACCCTTAACCCTTAAATCCTAAACCCTTCTACTCCCTACCCTCTATCTCTCTCCCACTCACTCCTACCCACTCTCCCTCTCGAGCTCCTCTACCCGTAACCACATCCAACCCTAGGACCCCCCTGCCATTTATCTCTCTCCTCCCACCTTCTCTCTCAGAGTCTCTCCTCCTTACCCTCTCCCTCTCTCCCCTCTACCCCATAACCATGAAACCTAAACCCATATACCCTACCCTTTGTCTCTCCCACCCCCACCTCTCTCTCTCTCAAGTATCTCCCTCCTACCCCTACTCTCCCTTTCTCTCCCACTCCCTCCATATCTCTCTCTCAAGTCATAATTTAAAAAGAATATAATTTATATTTATATTAATATTAAAAATTAATTTTTAATAGAGGGGGTTCGACCAAACACATTTAGAATGTTTGACCGAACCCCATTCAAATCTATTTTTTTATTGTATGATAAATGGGTTCGGTTGAACATTTGTTCGGTCAAACCCACATTCGATCGAACACCATTTTTTTGTTTGACTAAATAGGTGTTTGATGGAACCCACTAATTTTCACCTACATCCTCTCAAGCACCAAAATTGTTCAGAATTTTTCACTTCAAAGCTCGATTTGAGAATGAAAATGGAGGAGATCTCAAAAACCCAACTGGTATCAAGTTGCCCTCAAAATGAGCTATCCAACAAATATAATTTTAATATGTTTTTATTATATTATCTATTTGTTTTTTAAGTTTTATTAAATATAGGTTTTTCACCAAAAACAAAACTCTCTGTTCTGCACATGTGGAAAAATAGAAGATTATCATTTAAAAAAATATATATATATGAGTGCACCAGATATTGGAGTCCTTGATCCAACAAAAAAAAAAGAATTTCAATACATATAGTAAAATTTATGCATTATACAGTTGCGTTATGTCTGAATTGTAATTGATTTGACTTTGAAACATGATTAAAGAAAAATATTCAATAAAAAACTATCTAACCAAGTGGAAGCACTAGATATCAGAGTTACAAATCTAAATTCAAAAGAATTGAAATTTTATCTTTCAAGGAAAAAAGTTATGTGTTATACGGTGTGTGCCACTTTTTAAAAATGTCATTTTTTGAAAAAAACCAATTTTCATGGGAGATGGAAAAAGAAGTGCAATCTGATTCCAAAATTTTTGAAAAAATAATGTGACAAGACTCTAGTTTGCATCATCTTCAAATTCCTCACGGTTTAACCACTATAGGTGCTTGAATGTGAAGATTTAGTTAAAAAAAAAAAAATAGTGTCTAGTTTGGCCAACAATTGTAAACCACTATTGTGGGTTCACCCAAATGCAAGATTAACTAATTTAGTTTAATGATTGTAATGAAATTTCAGGGTCATAGTGTTCATAATATTTTCTCTAATCCTCCACCTTTGTATTATGCCATGACATGTATTGTTGAGGTATGTAACTAGTAAAAAATTATAAATATTACATTTGAATAGCATTGTAATATGAATGCTATTCTAATATCTGATTTTGGATGTTGAATAGATTAATCTTGGAGATTTCACAAAAACACCTCCTAGTGGTGGTGGAGTTCAAAGTTTCACTAAGGTAATAGAATAAAGAGCTTAACTAATGAATTTTACTTAATAGATTTGTGTAGTTTATATTCATATCGTTGATTACATTGCATTTCAAATCTTTCAAACTCAAAGCATTACTTCACATTGCATAACTAATAACTATATGTTGATAGATGACAAAATTTAAATTACAATATAGTTTTTTAGAAAGTTAACATAAGCAGTGATGCAATTACTCCACATAGCATAACTAATAACTAGGACCAGCTACCAATTGTATTTGCTTGTCATGGCATTCCATGAGAACACATTTTATTGTATGAATTTTTTATTTTAGTTTGTATCATTCTTTTTTTTCATAAGAGTCACAATTGGGGACATGCATTTAGGGGATTTCATTTTTCAAAGGGTTTTCAAGGTAATTTATGTAGCAATTCACAATTCAAAGGGAATTGTGGATAGCTGCAACATAGGTTACCATTAGAAGGGCTTTTGAAATATCAATTCTCCATAAAGAACTATTGAATAGAGATAAAATTAGCAATAATCAGACATATGGTTTGTTTGTTCTTCAATTACACTCACATGTTCGAATATTTTGGTTCACTTTGTTTGATTTTTCATTATTGATACATTCATATATATAGTCAATTAGAATATTCACCTAAGGGTTATAAGAGTTACAATTGGGGATATGGTATTATAACATGCATTAATTTTTTCATTGCACACACATCCTTGATCCTTTGCAATCAACTCAATTAGATACATGGTTAGTTTGTTCTTCAATTACTCTCAATCTTACATGTATGAATTTGTTGTTTTAGTTTGTATCATTCTTTTATTTGTATGAGTTAGAATTGGGGATGTGATAGTATAACATGCATTTTTTTGTTTCATTGCACACACACTTTTGATAATTTGCAATCAACTCAATTAGATGCATGGTTAGTTTGTTCTTCAATTACTCTCAATCCTACATGTATGAATTTGTTGTTTCAGTTTGTATCATTATTTTTTTGTAAGAGTTAGCATTGGGGATGCGATAGTATAACATGCTTTGCTTGTTTCATTGCACACATACCCTTGATCATTTGCAATCAACTCAATTAGATGCATGGTTAGTTTATTCTTCAAATACTCTCAATCTTACATGCATGAATTTGTTGTTTCAGTTTGTATCATTCTTCTTTTTGTAAGAAATAGAAATGGGGATGTGATAGTAAAGCATGAATTTATTGTTTCATTACATACGTACCCTTGATCATTTGAAATAAAATCAATTAGATGCATGGTTAGTTTGTTCTTCAATTACTCTCAATCTTACATGTATGAATTTATTGTTTCAGTTTGTATTATTCTTCTTTTTGTAAGAGTTAGAATTGGGGATGTGATAGTATAAAATGCATTGCTTGTTTCATTACATACATACCCTTGATAATTTTCAATCAACTAAATTAGATGCATGGTTAGTTTGTTCTTCAATCACACTCACTCTTACATGTATGAATTTGTTGTTTTAGTTTATATCATTCTTTTTTTTTTGTAAGAGATAGAATTGGGGATATGCATTTAGGGGATTTATTTTTTCGAAGGGATTTCATGGTAATCTATGTTGCAATTCACAATTGAATGGGAATTGTGGACAACTGCAAAAAAAAATCAGTGTCCAGTTTCGCCAAAAATTGTAAACCACTATTGTGGGATCACCCAAATGCAAGATTAACTAATTTAGTTTAATGATTGTAATAAAATTTTAGGGTCATAGTGTTCATACTATTTTATTTAATCCTCCACCTTTGTATTATGCTATGACATGTACTGCCGAGGTATGTAACTAGTAAAAAATTATAAATATTACATCTGAATAGCATTGTTATATGAATGTTATTCTAATATCTGATTTTGGATGTTGAATAGATTAATCTTCGAGATTTCACAACACCTCCTAGTGGTGGTGGAGTTCAAAGCTTTGCTCAGGTAATAGAATAAATATTTTAACTAATGAATTGTACTTAATAGATTTGTGTAGTTTATATTCATGTTGTTGATTGCATTGTATTTCAAATCTTTCAAACTCAAAGCATTACTTCACATTGCATAACTAATAACTAGATGTTGATAGATGACAAACTTTCAATTACAATATAGTTTTTTAGAAAGTTAACATAAGCAATGATGCAATTACTCCACATCTAGCATAACTAATAACTAGGACCAGCTACCAATTGTATTTGCTTGTCATGGCATTCCATGAGAACACATTTTATTGTATGAATTTTTTATTTCAGTTTGTATCATTCTTTTTTTTCGTAAGAGTCACAATTGGGGACATGCATTTAGGGGATTTCATTTTTCAAAGGATTTTCAAGGTAATTTATGTAGCAATTCACAATTCAAAGGGAATTGTGGATAGCTGCAACATAGGTTACCATTAGAAGGGCTTTTAAAATATCAATTCTCCATAAAGAACTATTGAATAGAGATAAAATTAACAATAATCAGACATATGGTTTGTTTGTTCTTCAATTACACTCACATGTTCGAATATGTTGTTTCACTTTGTTTTATTTTTCATTATCAATACATTCATATATATAGTCAATTAGAATATTCACCTAAGGGTTATAAGAGTTACAATTGGGGATATGGTATTATAACATGCATTACTTTTTTCATTGCACACACATCCTTGATCATTTGCAATCAACTCAATTAGATACATGGTTAGTTTGTTCTTCAATCACTCTCAATCTTACATGTATAAATTTTTTGTTTTAGTTTGTATCATTATTTTATTTGTAAGAGTTAGAATTGGGGATGTGATAGCATAACATGCATTTTTTTGTTTCACTACACACACACTTTTGATCATTCACAATGAACTCAATTAGATACATGGTTAGTTTGTTCTTCAATTACTCTCAATCTTACATGTATGAATTTGTTGTTTTAGTTTGTATCATTCTTTTTTTGTAAAAGTTAGCATTGGGGATGCGATAGTATAACATGCTTTGCTTGTTTCATTGCACACATACCCTTGATCATTTGCAATCAACTCAATTAGATGCATGGTTAGTTTATTCTTCAAATACTTTCAGTCTTACATGTATGAATTTGTTGTTTTAGTTTGTATCATTATTATTTTTGTAAGAAATAGAAATGGGGATGTGATAGTATAGCATTAATTTATTGTTTCATTACATACATACCCTTGATCATTTGCAATCAAATAAATTAGATGCATGGTTAGTTTGTTCTTCAATTACTCTCAATCTTACATGTATGAATTTATTGTTTAAGTTTGTATCATTCTTCTTTTTGTAAGAGTTAGAATTGGGGATGTGATAGTATAAAATGCATTGCTTGTTTCATTACTTACATACCCTTGACCATTTTCAATCAACTCAATTAGATGCATGGTTAGTTTTTTCTTCAATCACACTCACTCTTACATGTATGAATTTGTTGTTTTAGTTTATATCATTCTTTTTTTTTGTAAGAGATAGAATTGGAGATATTCATTTAGAGGATTTATTTTTTCGAAGGGATTTCATGGTAATCTATGTTGCAATTCACAATTGAATGGGAATTGTGGACAGCTGCAACCTATATTTCCATTAGAAGGGCATTCAAAATATCAATTCTCCCTAAAGAATTGTTGAATAGAGATACAATTAACAATAATCATATGTATGGTTTGTTTGTTCTTCAATTACACTCATATGTTTGAATATGTTGTTTCACTTTGTTTGATTTTTGATTGTCAATACATTCATATATTGTCATAGCAAATATCATAGGCATAAGACATATCAAAAACATCCTTGAATTGCTTGTTTCATTGCACACACATCCTTGATCATTTTCAATCAACTCTATTAGATGCATGGTTAGTTTGTTCTTTAATTACCATATAATCTTACATATGTACATATGTATATGTATATGTAGATGTATGTGTATATACATATGTATATTCATATGTATATGTATATGTATATGTATAGTTTGTTTAAGGGTAATGGACCACTTGTGGGTAGGGTGATGTTGATAGTATAACATGTATTGCTTGTTTCATTGCACACATACCCTTGATCATTTATAGTCAACTCCATTAGATGCATGGTTAGTTTGTTCTTTAATTACCATATAATCTTACATGTTTATATGTATATATATGTATGTACATATGTATATGTATATGTATATACATATGTATATTCATATGTATATGCATATGTATTGTTTGTTTAAAAGTAATGGACTGCTGGTGGGTAGGGAAATGTTGATAGTATAACATGCATTTCTTGTTTCATTGCACACATATCCTTGATCATTAGAAATCAAATCAATTAGATCCATGGTTAGTTTGTTCTTCAATCACACTCACTCTTACCTGTATGAATTTGTTGTTTCATTTTGTATGATTCCTTTTTTGTAAGAGTTAGAATTGGGGATGTGATAGTATAACATGCATTTTATGTTTCATTGCAATCATACCCTTGATCACCTAAGGGTTATAAGAGTTAGAATTGGGGATATACATTGAAAGAAGTATAATCTGTTCAACATATACATGATCTACCATGGATGTTTTGATCCATGGACATCACATGTATATCTTGAATAGATAAGAATTATATGTATATATATCACAGTTCATCTTATTACAAAAGAAGGGCTCATTCCTATTAACTTAAGACTCCTTTCAATGTATATGTATATGTATATGTATATATATATATATATTGCAGAGATAGATAGATACACAAGTTTCCTATAGCCTTCATTTACATTCAACTTAAGTAGATGTATGCTTTGTTTGTTCTTCAATTACAGTGACTGTAATTATTGTCCCCTCTCCCTTACAAGTAACTGCGATAATGGATTACTCCTACTTCTGTTATAACCATTTTTGAAATAGCACATTAGAATTTATATATAACTATACTCATTCCTATTAACTTAAGACTCCTTTCAATGTATATATATATGTATATACATATGGATATGTATATGTATATACATATGGATATGTATATATATATGTATATACATATGGATATGTATGTATATATGTATATGTATATGTATATATATATATATATAGATACGTAAGTTTCCTATCGCCTTCATTTACATTCAACTTAATTAGATGTATGCTTTGTTTGTTCTTCAATTACAGTGACTATAATTATCATCCCCTCTCCCTTACAACTAACTATGATAATGGCTTACTCCTACTTCTATTATAACCATTTCTGAAATAGCATGTTGAAATTTATAAATAACTTCATACAACACTATGTTACAAATATTTCAAACAATTTCTGCTACAACAATGGAAATATAACTTTAAACAAAATTATGGTAGAAATATTACCAACACTTTTTGATACAACATTATTAAATTTATATATAACTTCAAACAATAGTGTGGTATAAATATTTCCAACCCTTTGTGATACAACATACAATTTTTTTTATATAACTTCAAACAACATTATGATACATATATGTGCACAGTTAGATAGATATGTATTTTTCCTATAGCCTTCTTCATTTTCATTCAACTTAATTAGATGTATAGATACATATGTTTCCTATAGCTATATATATATATATATATATATATATATATATAGAATGAAAGAGAGCATATATATATATATATATATATATATATATATATGTATATATATATATATATATATATATATATATATATAGCAAGTATATATATATATATATATATATATATATATATATATATATATGTATATGTATATGTATATAAATATGTATATATACATAGATATATACAACTAAATATTGCATAGATAGATAGATACATAAGTTTCCTATAGCCTTCTTCATTTACATTGAACTTAATTAGATGTATTCCTTGTTGGCTCTTCAATTATAGTAATTCTAATAGTCAGTGACTATAACATGTAAGAATATGTTGTTTGTATTCAAATCATACTGTTGTTTCAAGCTACAAACCTTCAAAACAAAAAAATTCATACATCGTTTGGAATCCATAAAAAAATTCACAAAAAAAAAGTTCATACATAACATTCTAATCAAGTAAAAAAACTAGGAAAACTAAAATATGAAGTGAAGCTATCTTGTGTGTTGTTTATGGCCCGTGACCAAGTAGGACTCCAACTTTGAAGTTGGTTGGGTAATGCTTGGGGTAGGTGAGGGTTGATAGGACTTTGAATGATGACTCCAACTTTGAAATGGTTGGGTAATGCTTGGGGTAGGTGAGGGTTGATAGGACTTTGAATGAGGACTCCAACTTTGAAATGGTTGGGTAATGCTTGGGGTAGGTAAGGGTGGATAGGATTTCAAATGATAAGGACTCCAACTCTGAAATGGTTGGCTGATACTCAAGGTAGGTGAAGGTGGAAAATATTGGGGGCATTGAATAGACACATTCTGTGAATATCCTATGATGGTAAGGAAAGGGATTTAGAGGGTCATTGATTCACCTTTCCCTTGCTGCCTCTTTTTGTACCCTCTCTAATTCTTTTTTCCTTTTTGGTAGCTTCTTTTTCTATCCTTTGTTGCTTCCTTTTTTTCTCCCTCTCCTTTTGCAGCTCTTTTTCAACCTCTACTGCTACTCGTTGTTGTTTCTTTTCAATTCTCAATAGAGCCTTGAGCTCCATTCTTTCTATCCCACGTGCTCTTCAATTTTTTCCTTCTTCCTCTCTTTCAGTTCTTGGAGTTAATTCTTCCTATCCTCTTGTTTAGTTAGCAACACCATGTAGTAATCAACGGTCATGAGTTGGGATCCTCTTGGCAGTTTAATCCCACGGTCAGCTACCTTATTAGACTTTTCTTTGACTACATGAACAAGTATCTTTAAGAATTGCAAGACGTGTGAAGTTGTTTGGCATCCCAAAGGTTCCATTTAATCCTCATTAATTGTTTCATGCACCTAACTAGTTGTATCATCCAATTCATCTCCTAACTGATTAGCTTCACTGTCTT
>VDFB02281492.1:81558790-81739087 GCA_007258455.2 Sequoia sempervirens | reverse complement strand
TCTCTCTCTCAATCACTCACTCCATCTCTCTCACTCACTCACTCCATCTCACTCACTCTCCCACTCTCTCCCTCCCTCTCTCCAACTCTCTCCCACTTTATCCTAACCTCTCCCACCCTCTCCCACTCTCTCCCACTCTCTTTCAATCTCCCATTCTCTCCCACTCCCTCCCTCTCTCCCACTCTCTCAAACTCTCTTGCACCCTATCCCACTCTCTCACATCCTATATCCCACTCTCTCCCACTCTCCCCCACTCTCTCCCGCTCTCTCCCTCCCTCTCTCCCACTCTCTTCCACTCTTCTACTCTCTCCCTTCCTCTCTCCCACTATCTACCACCCTATCCCACTCTCTCCACCCTCTCCCTCCCTCTCTCCCACTCTATCCCACTCTCCCACCCTCTCCGACCTTATCCCACTCTCTCAAGTCACTCTCTCACACACAAACTCCATCTATCTCTCTCCCCTATACCCTTAACCCTTAAACCCTCTACCATATACCCTAAACCCTAAAACTTTAACCCTTAAACCTTCTACCATCTACCATTAACCCTTAGGTCTATGTGTACACAAATTGGATATCTGATTTGTAGACCATTACTTTAAAACAACGACAAATTTTGTATATATATGCTTTTTACAAATCGGATATCCGATTTGTAAAAAGCATATATATACAAAATTTGTCGTTGTTTTAAAGTAACGGTCTACAAATCGGATATGCGTTTCAAATCGGATATCTGATTTGTAAAAAGCATATATATACAAAATTTGTCATTGTTTTAAAGTAATGGTCTACAAATTGGATATCTATTTCAAATTGGATATCTGATTTGAAGTGGATATCCGATTTGTAGACCATTACTTTAAAACAACAAAATTTTTTGTATATATATGTTTTTTACAAATCGGATATCCAATTTGGAAAACTAGGATTGGTGTTTGCTTTGGTGGTGTGTACTGACACCCAAGCCTAAAAAAAGTCAACACGGTATTTTCACATTTTTTCGGTCGATGAAAGACGTGTTTTTTCCTCATTGCCAATTTTTAGCCCACCATTATCCTACACACCCAACAACTAAAAATGACTAAATTCTGCTCATTTTTTGCAACTCAGCTATAAATGAGTAAATAAATTACTAGTTTGGTTGTTGATTAAAAATTATTTAGTCACACAAATAAAAATGACTAAATAGTTAGTCATTTATTTAGTCACAATCTATTTGAATAAATAATTTAAGGAATCATGAATATAGCCCGCCAAAATACTCTAAAACTTTAATAAACATACCCTAATTTTTTTGTCAAAATCTTATTTTTAGGCATAGCCCACCAGAATGGAGTTTTTATTTTAATAAACATACTCTAAAACCTTCATCAAAACATTATTTTCAAGAATAGACCGCCAAAATGGAGAAGTGTTTCCGTAAAGAATGATAGAGAATAGTGAGGAGATGTGTGTGAAAGGAGGCATAGGATTCATTGCTGCTTATCTTATTCTTGCTCTACTCAACAAATCTTACATTGTTCCCGCTACTATTTGTAATCTAGGTATTTACTTGACATATATTTGCATAATCTCAAATTACTTCAGAGGCTTTTGAAGTATCAATGTATCCTATATAGAGTTTAGAATGATTTATTTTAATTAAAAAAATAAATAAATGATGTATTTCATTGTAATTAGATAATGTGGAGATCTCCTAAATCTACCCCAACACATTATCCTCTTTGGCACTATATTTATTACTCCAGCTACTAGGGTTTTTCATGTGACATCTTTAATATCTTCATGAACATGGCTTTTAAATAGATCTTAGTCTTTGCTTTAATCCTTTTCATGGTAACCCTTGAGTTCCATAATCCACTTTCAATCTCTTCTAAGAATGCTCTCTTAAGCTAGACTGCATAGTATGTGTAACACCCCGCCACACAACCCTAGGGGGAGTTGCAATTAACTACTAAAACATACTATTTTTTTTTTGTTTAAGTACAATTAACATGCAAGTTCACTACCCATTGCCAACAACCCCTAAGGTTACGAGATTGCGTTTACTTAAAACCCATAAAAGAAACATGAATAGAAACCATAAAATTTAATTACTTAATAAATTAAATACACATACATTCCATACATGATAAAATTACATTGAAGCATAAGAGATACCACTTGATTCCAATAATGATAATTTACAATACGATACAACTCTCATTCCCCGAATGAGGTAAATCCAGTAAGCATGATTACATATTACACAATTCCACCTCGATAACAAATGAGGGGTAATAAAATACAATATCATCTGAAAAGAATAAAGCATGAAATGAAACTGGATCCCACGAGCTCTCCAACTAGAAATCTCATCCATACAAATAAGAAGATGACCTAATGGAATAAGGTGCACATTCCACCCAACCATGTGATACCCGAAGGCTCACCCCCTCATGCTAGGAGATAGTAACCAAGATTCCTAAACAAGACCATCTACCTATAGACACAGGCTACACATAACTAAACTAAATTAAATACAAGTAGAACATCACATAACACAATGGTTACAATGCTTCCAAAGTTAAACAATCAATTGCATCATTGTTACAAACATACTGCTGACTTAAGAGAAGTGTCATCACAATGTCACATGGGATATCCTAGTAAGTCTTCCTAGGTCCTGACCCCCATCTCAGGATATCCTGGAAACCTCTAACGACTCTTGGCGCCTCATGCAAACCAATGCAGAATCAGTTATCTCTCATAAAGATGAGATAACGATCTTGCCATTCTAGGTCTTCTCATCCCATCCCAAGTCTATACAAGCCCTTGCATCCATGAGCGAGGAAAAATTAATCTTGTTAAGTGTTTAATTCAACCTAAACCTCTAATAAGTTTATTTATGTTATCACTCAATTAACTAACTTATAAAGAGTTACCCTGACACCACTTTGTGTGTCGGCCATCATTACAAGCCACTCCTTTAAGACAACATGTGGAATAACTCCACACCCAAGGGTACACAAGTGTGACCTAAGGAGAATGACTCCCTATCCATGACATAAAGTCCACACATCCCATTCATGATAACTGGGTAACTAACTGGATCCAACAAGATGCACTACCCAAGGCAAAAAAAAGGTTGACTAACACATTATGACGACCCACGATATCAAAAGAAAACTCAATCTGGAAGACTTATATAACATAAAACTCTATTTTCCCAACATCACGAGAGAGGGAGATTTCATAACAGAAAGATAAAATAGGCAAATTATTATCCTACTTTAGGATTTCCTAAATCCAAGCAAGGCAATAACATATTGCATGTAATCAAATGAAATAATTAACATTATTTGCAACTACTCAAAAGTAATTAAAATTACAATTGCAATATTGAGGAATTTAAAACTAATAATTTAACTCCCTGTTTCTCCAATTACACATAATAATAAAAATCAACTTTTCAAATAAAATCATTTATTATAAAGTCCACTTTATTTCAATCTATGATAATAGAATAATCATTTTAAAATTCATATATTAAAAAAAAAAACATTTTATATTTCAACTAATTAAAAATAAATCCCTATTATTTAAAATATATATAATATTTATATTTAAATAATAATAAAAATATTTATTTAAATTATAATATATTATATATATAATATAAAATAAAATAAATAAATAAAATAAAAACAAAATTACAAATTAAAAAAAAAGAATTTCTTTTTCCTCCCCACGGGCCCCCAGGAGAGGCACAGCCTAGGTGCCAGCCCCCTGGAGGGGCTGCCCCACACTGTGCGAGCACTTCCAAACACACCGCATGGGGCGGCTATGTGTACTCCCCCCCTCCCCCTAATACACTATATTATTAATTTTTTATTTTTTCAATAAATTTAAAAAGAAACAAACCCCTGCTCACAAAGATTTTTTCTATGTAATTTTTTTTTTTTATAAAAGCTCGAAAAATTCTCCAGCATAACTTCACCCTTTGAAAAAAAAAATATATATATATAATATATATGCATATATATATATATAATAGAAAATATGTATATGTATATATATAAAAATCTTCATTGTTTTACAGTCAAATTGTGCAAATTTTCTACAGAAATTTTCAATAAAACTAATTTTTTTCAAACACAATTTCCTAGTTCCAATCTCAAATTTAATATGAAGCATTTCAACTCCCAAAAGATGTTTTCTAACTTCATTTTGCTTTCATTCCATTTTTCTATTGTTAAATTCAAAATTTTCAGTTGCAAGTTTTGATTTTCTACAAACAATCTAAATTTCTTCAAGATTTAAACAGGGTTTTAAAAAATGGTTGCAACAAGTTTTCAAATTGAAGATGCAAATTTTCAAAACAATAAACGAGGAGAACCTGTAATCTGAAGCTTGAAGGAGAGTTTGAAGAAGAAAGTTGAGCTTCCCTACAAGATGATTTTTCCAAGCTCTTCCAAAATCCTCACCCAAATTCCAATAATGCATAAACAAAACATGAAGAACTTTCTTTCCTTTTAACAACAATATTTTTTTTTAAAATGAAATATCTTCCCCAAACTTGGTCAACTTTCCCCAAAATATCCCATCCACCATAGTTATTGCTCCTCTATCCAATTTGGAGATATTTTATTTTTCTTTTTTTAAAATTTTAAAACAAGCAAATTTCTTTCAACATGACTTTATTTCATTATTTCATTTGTTTTTAAAAATCCTATTTCAAATGAATTTAAATGCTTTTAAACATTTTCATTTCCAAAAAGAATTTAACTTTAAAAATCTTCTTTTCAAAAAACTTTATCACTTTTTAAATTTTCATTTCAAAAAGAATTTAACAATTATAATTTCCAAAATGAACAACTTGACTTAATCCCACACAATTAATTTAAATAATCAATAAAATAAATCTAATCCAAGATTAGATTATTTTATCAATTAAATTAAATTAATTAATAAATTAAGTAACATTTCTAACACTACAACTAGATTTATTTAATAAACAACCTAAATACAAAAAGCCATTTATTTACCTTTTTTCAACTTGAAATTAAATAAATCAAGGAGAGATGAACAACAAAGAAGCAACTTAACCCAACTAAAACCCGATGACACACTATGACTAGGGTGATGACTTGGCACAGAAAACCTAGCTACTATCTCCCAATTGAATACCGTTGGCCAATGGACACGCTCAAACCTGAGAATTCATATGGAGTCGATGTCATGTACCTGTCAACCTGTGAACAAAGAGTATATCAAACATGCATATATATAATATAATAAAACACACCGTGAAGAGGAAATCTCGTAATCGTATATGCTCACAAGTGAGTGATACAATCCCATCCCCTTCACCAATACAGACTTACTAACTGACGAGTCTAACATCAATAATATAATCAAAAGCATAAAACATCATTAATTAAATATCTGCTAGGCTAACTCAAAGCATACCATAATGATGACATCAAAGTAAAATACCATCACATCAAAATATAACATTCGCATTGCTTAACAGTTAGCGATCAAATAGTAACCGAGTACCATAGTCAAAGTAATAGCAAAACAAAGCATAACAAAGAAAACACTGTCCGATCAAAAGAGCCAAAATGAAGGGGTGCTATAGTATGCATATAAAGAGCAATTCCTTCATACCGCCATTGTTCCAAAACCACCACTCACTGCCTTTACTTAAAATGTTGCCTCCATAAGCACAATATCATGTTTTAAAATCATGGTTGCTGATTGACCATTAAGGTCACCACTTTCATCACGAAGATACAATGAGATTTTTGTCTTCAAACTCAAGGCATTATGCAAGATAAAATTATGAATTGTTTGTTGTGTATGATTTGATTTTCTTGCACATTTACTACTTTGCTAACTTCCTTTAAGACTGGTATTGCACCTCAGCTGCAATCTCAAACAACTCACTCACTATCACTTGAAGATTCCTTTCATGAGCATCCTTCTATAAAATCAAACTATGCCCTATAGATTTGCCTACTTACTACAGGGGACTCATTGTTTCATGGTATTGTATTCTTAAGATCCTTCAACCTTATTGACACTACTTCACAGTCCACAAGGTATTATTCACTATTCTCCCATCTTTGATGAGTCTCAAAACACTGCTCAAACATGCAATCCACTACCTCCATTATACATTAATGGCTAAGAAGAAACATTGAACCTATGATTACCATTGTTACTTCATTTGGACAGTCATTCCTTGATTGCATTTTCCTTGTCTAACACTACCAAAAGCATTTGAAAAACCCTTAAGGTCAACAAGGGGGTAAAGAAACTCACTATTAAAATCTCCACTTTACTATGCAAGGTTTGAGCTTTATTATCTTGTCACTGCTCAACCTCTTTTTGATTGTCACATCTCAAGTGACTGTCATTCTTCTTACCCTAGATTGCATTTACATATGTCACTAAGCTACATAGTGTGCTTGTTATTGGCTACAATCTTTAGATTGCAAGATTTTGTTATTACTTACAATGTCTCAATCTTTGTGGTATTGCAGCCTCACTAATCTGCTATAGTTATTGTTTATATTTCTATGAAGGCCTAGGGTTTGTACCCTAATCATGGTCTTACCAATGCTTTTGTTGGTATTAAAAAATAACCTTAAATCTTGGGTCAGAAAATTAGTTGTCTTGACAAAGTTGTGGTATGATCTTGGATTGTATCCTAGAGTGTGTGGGAAGCTTGTGTTTGATTGTTAAGATATGCAAACCTGATCAAGGAAATGTATCCTATATATCATGGGTCTTGCTTTAATACTTTCCATATTGGTTATTAGCAGATCACATTATTATAGTTTGTGGTAACCCAAGATTGCATTAAACTTGAGACAACCTGAATGCACCCAATGATGATTGACACCTATATTATACAACCTGAATTAACTACATTATATGAGTGCCTCCATTTCTATCACAACATAGCCACATTAAACTTGGGTCACACATGAATGCATCCTATATTTTTTATAGCACAACTGTGACACATGACCAATAGAGTTATGGATCACATAATTATAGTAATAAGAATATATTCCTTGGTTGTGATCTTATGGTGATTGCACACAACAAAATATGGACATGTAATTCTCAAAACCATAAACCTCTAAAAATGAAATATGATGAGATGTTGCTTTAAAATATGATTTTTAAACCTAGAACTACAAATTTGACTTCACAACTAAATTCTACAAAAAGACAATGACTACCCTCAACCTGGCGATATCTTCTTGAATTTTTTTTTATTTTTCCCAAGAAAATCATCCTTAGTTTTCCACAAATTGTCTCAAGTAGAGCAAAACACTGTCAATAAATCAACGAACTCACTTTTCTTTATGTTGGCCACAATTTGATTTTTTTCTATTTTTCATGTTTGTCAAAATTTTGACAAAACTGATAGTTGACATTTCGATGAAACCCAGGTTCATCGAAATTTCGAAGAACGTCGAGGATAAAATTTCAAAAAATTGAAAATTACACATCAAATTTTACAAGCACTTGATGATACATCAAATTATACATATTTTGTCAGACATTTTCATCAGATTTTGCAGTCAAATGAGTTAGTGTGGGTTAATGACTTTCTCTTTGGCTTTATAAACTTGTTTAATGTGAGGTGGATTGATGGGGTTGGTTTTGTTATCTCTTGGGAATTTAGATGAGGAATGCAAAGTGTTTATCATTGGTTTCTTGTGAGTTTGCATTGGTTGTTCAGGTTCAGATTTGGGTTGAAGGATTGTCTCATCTAAGATAGGAATGGCGGAAGTGGATGGGGACATGTGGTGAAGAGACAATTCGGCTATTTGTTTAGCTTTGAACTTTTGATAGGAAATGAAAAAGAAATATTTGCGAGGGGTTATGGGTTCCATAGGTTTAGGCCAAAAGGCTTCTAAGGAAAAATTACCTTTAGAGGACAATGGATTAAAGCCACTATGGTGTATGTTAAATATCTCATTGTAAAGTGGAAACTTCAAACATTTGTGAATTACTGACATGACAACTTTCATTGAGCGAAACCAAGGATGACCTAGCCGCAAATGAAATTGATCCTATTGTGGAATGATAGAAAATGTATATCCAATGTTTTAAGTCCTATCTATAATGGGAGTACAATCAATCTGATCATAGGGCACACATAACCAGTATGTGTTTTAATCCATGTTGTTGGTTTGTCATAATCATTTTGATAAAGATCATGTAATACCAAAAACTCTTCGGTGTTCTAGGCACATGCGGGATCTATTAATAACACATTGGTGGGCTTATCATAGATGCAACTGGATATGTAAAGAGGACCATTAGGAAGGTTTTTAAATATATTGAAAGAAGAAATTTAGTAATATGAAGAGATTGTTTTGTGTGGCCCTTATGAGGGATAACGTCTATCGTTCCTCCCATTTCATCAATAGGAATAGTATGTGTAACAGTTAGAGTAATATCATTTTGTTCATTAGTTGTATCGACATTCATCACATTATTGTTTGAAGGTTCACTGGCTTTGACAAATGAAACATTGTGTTTAGGCATGGGATTGGTAAATATTTGCAAATTCTGATTGGGGGTACAACAGACTTATTTCCTTGATCATTGACACTTGCAATGGATAGACGGTTAGAATCAATGAGGTCTTGCACGATGTGTTTGAGACGCTTGGGTTCTACCACCATACCGTGTCTCACTTTTGGGATGTACTGATTTTTGCTTGAAATCAATATTTTTAGAAAAAATAATGATTTAAGTCTTGAGAGGCTCCATCTAAATGGTTTTAATTGAAGAGGGATAGATAAGACCCCCTTAGATAAAACCCCCTTGGATAGAACACCTATAATATTAAATCATACCCACAATGGAGTCTCTTTCGTAGCTATCAAAATGATGGAAAAAAACCACTTTTTATTTACTTTTTGAGGGATTAAATAACATCATTGAAAAATTATATTTTTAAATAACATCATACCCACAATGGAGTCTCTTTGTTGTGCAGAGGTGGAAAAATAGTAAACCATTGTAAATTTTTTAAAAAAAATACCCATTCCCTAGATATTGATTTCCTTGTTTCACCCAAAAAATAAAAATTGGATTTCGATATATACACAAAAAGTTAGGTTGTATGACACACACATATGTCCAAATTATAGTTATAGTGACTTCAAAAATTAATTTAAAAACAAATATGCAACAAAAAATTATGAAAAAATATCCTTTCCATAGATATTGATGTTGAGAATCTATAATCCAAAAATTATAATTTAATCCTTTATAGAAAAAAAATATGTTGTACGACACAAATGTTACTTTCTAAAAATGTTGTTCCCTATCTAAAAGTAGTTATTAAAGGAGATGTTAAAAGATTCATGATTTATTTCAAAAACTTAAAAAAAAAAGAATCTACACACAAATTTCCACAAGTCACTAGTTCACAACGTCTTCAAATTCTTTATGGTTTAGGTGCTATAGGTCTTAGAAGATGAAGATTCAGTTAAAAATATTGATGTAAATGTCCATCTTGGGAAAAAAGTGAAACAAAGTATTGTAATTTCACATGCTTAGATTATTTTGTGTCATGTCCATTTTGGCAATGAAAATGACAATAAGCATTTGGTTTAACTTACTTTAGTGAGAGGATGAACTTGCTTCAAACTCACACTAAAGTAGCCATACATATCGAGAGGGATCCAAATGCACTTATGCTAGAAAGATGGAATGAAGATGATCAAAGGGGATGATCAAGCCACCAAGATGGAGATCCCATGGTAGACTAAACATAAGAGCAAAGGAACAAACATGAAAAAGAGAGAAAGAGAAGGGAGAGGAAAAGGAAAAATTAGATGAATCTTCGATCATTTGTCTAGCTAGTTGTGAATTAGAAATAGGTTGTTTTTCTGAAGAAGAAAATGCATACTCACTTTGGGGCAATGAAACTCATGGCTATTCATTGGGTGAGAAGGCCCAAAAGGTGCGAAACATACACTTAGGTGGTATGCACTCACAAACACATAGGTGGCTATGTGGAAAGTAATGCCTTAGAATGGGCTTCCTGCTCAACCATACCAAAGTTATACCCCATGATAACTTTAATAAGTTTCCACAAAGGAGAATGTCGGTTCATGCTTCATGAGACAAGCAAAGCTTCATATGCTTAGAACTCATGAACAAACAAGATGATAGCACATGCATGCAAGTTGTGTTATGCAAGGTGGCAATGTGAATGTAAAATTCAAAAACGTAAAATGCAAATGATGTTCAAAGGAATCTTGTTAAGTTCATGGAAGGTCTATAACTTAGGTAACATTGTCTCTAATGTCTCCAAGAGAGGGCCAATCAAAGGATATAATATTCACAACTTAGGGGATGTAGTGTGTCACATCAAGCCACCAAGAGGAATGTAATATGCTAAGATAGATCACACTTATGAATGACATAATACCCAATGTCATCCACAAAGCGAAAAATGCATTGTATAAAGTAACAAGGCTGCACTAAGAACCGAGAATGCAAAATGAGTAATACCAATGTATGGCCCCACTTTAAAGGAATTGCTACACACTATTTTGTGAGCAATTACTTTAAAGTAGAAAAACAAAAAATGCAAAAAGAAAACAAGATATGAGAGCCAACTTGGAAATCCCCTATGCCAAGTCATATGTTTCCGAGTAAGGCTGCATCATGTGAAAAAAAAGGAACAACAAAAAGAGGGGTCTCCCCCAAAAAGGAACACAACAAACACATAAGGGATCTATGGATTGGGGTCAGTATGTTCATTTCTGCAATGTTTTGTAAAGATCTTAGAACTGTCATCATTCCCTAAAGACATAGAACTAGAATAATGACACAAAGAGAGCGAAAACAAAAGAAAAATAAAATATTTTCTGAGTCAACATGGAAGAGACATTGTAGTCTCAATGCTTTGCATCATCCCCAAAAGGAGAAACACAAGCGAAAAGAAAACAAAAAGTGAAAAGAAAAGGAAAAGCTTTTGGGTCAACATGAATGATACATTTCGGTCTCAATGCCTTGCATCATCCCCAAAAGGAAAACACAAAACAAAATCAAAAGAAAAAGGAAAGGAGCTTTTCGATCAACATGGAAGAGACATAGGATGTCTCTACGCTTTACATCATCCCCAAAAGGAAAACACAAAACAAAAGTGAAAGAAAAAGGAAAGCACCTTTTGGGTCAACATGGAAGAGACATAGGACATCTCTACACTTTGCGTCATCCCCAAAAGGAAAACACAAAACAAAAGCGAAAAGGAAAAGAGAAAGTACGACATATAGAAGAATAGATAGAGAAATAGAGGAAGTGCACAAAGAGAGGAGAACACCAAACACACATTATAGGCGAACATGATACACACATATAATCAAAGAAAAAGAATAAATAAAAAGGAAAATCCAAAATGGCTAGTTAAGGAACATGCAAGTCAACCATCTAACAAGTCATCCACCTCCCAATCATGTTCAGTGTATTGTGAGGGCAGTTGATTTTCCAAAGGAAGAATTGCAAGTGCCAAACTAGGGGAAGTGTTAGGTTCCTGTTGGATGTTGTGGTTATGTTGCTGATATGTGGTTGTCATTGATGTCAACACTATTAGCATTAATGCATTTGAAGTTGTATATGTCAAGGATATTGAGAAAATTGTAATGAAATGAGTTGCAGGTTGTTAGTGGTGAAGTGAAGTTTAGTTGGTTGGTGAGTTTAGTACATTGATGATTAGAGGTTGTGGACTAAAGGGTTTGTTGTTGAGTATATCTAGTTTATCCATGTTGAGTTTCAAATATCTGTGTGAAGATTTTATCAAGTTATGAAGATTTGTATTTTGACAATTTTTCTGTCGCCTTAGTTTGTGTTCCTAAATGAAGATGATGTGATTTCAGTTAGTTCAGATGCTGTAGATGCTTCTTTAGTGATTCAAGATGTTTGTGTATGTTTCTAGATTGTGCTCTATCTGTGTTGCACATTCACATTGATCATTGTGCTTGTGATCCATGATTTTCCCTTGCATGTTCATGTTTTTCATGTTCGTGGCCGACTAGGTGATGGTAGCATGTTGTGGATCTTTGAGGAATATATTTTGAAGGTGGTTCATGTTCGAGGATGTTATTTTGGGTTTTCACTATGTTGTGGCTGACCTTGGTTGATTCACATTAATAATTGTTATTGATTTGGGCTGACAGTTTGTTATCATTTTATTATTTCGTTGAAGTCGACATGTAACGATGTAATTTCTTATTGCGGATATATATATATATATATATATATATATATATATATATATATATGCGATTGTTTATTTCATTTGAAGTATGTTGAATATGTGTGTGTGCAAGAATAATGTTCCAAATAATTCAAGGTAGAGAAGAGTGTGAAGAAGAGTAAATAAGTGTTTTTGTGCTTAACCGAAACTGTAATCAGGCATCAGTAGATGCTATTTTGTCGGTTCAAATCCTTGCAGATGTAATCCGAATCTTTATGTAAGACAAAGTGTCTTCCATTGGGAAGTAAGCCTTGTTGTAATTGAGTAGTGAGATTTAGGTAGTGTGCTTGAATGCATGTGCATTCCCCATTTTATTCTTTATACTTTTAATAGGGTATAATCTTGTGGACTGACCTCCACCGTGGGTTTTCCTCTAACAGGGTTTCCATGTAAAAAATCTTGGTGTTATGTGTGTTTTTGATGTGTTGATGATTTATGCTTTCATTTTTATTAATCAGATATGAGATTAAGGGTTAATAAGTTTAATAAGTTTGAGTTTTTGAGACAACTGATTCACCCCCTTCTCTCTATTGTCTTCCCTTGTGTTACCAACAATTGGTATCAAAGCAGGTTCCTTCGAAGAAGTTTAACAACTTAAGGTGATTCAGGATGGTGACATACAAGAAGGATAGTCCAAGATTTTATGGAACAAATTACTCTCCGTGGAAGACTCAAATGGAGTGCCATCTGAGATGCATTGGTGAACCCTACTAGAGTATTACAAGTAATAGGTATGTTATTCCACAGAATGGTCCTACTACTATTGCTGAGATTAGGGATGCTGAGTATAATATCTGGGCTAAGGATCCATTTTTGAGTGCTTTGACTAGTACTGAGATGACTAATTTGATGGATCTGAATATTTCTTATGAGATCTAGCAAAATTTGGAAACATTGTATAAAGGTGTTGCTAATGTGAAGATTGCTAAGTTGCAAAGTCTGAAAGGGAAATATGAAATGTTGAGAATGGGTGATGATGAGAATATTAATACTTTCATGCAAAGAGTGAATGGAATTGTGTGTGGTATCATATGTGCTAGTGGACAGTTGGAAGAATCAAAGATTGTTGCTAACATGCTTAGATATTTTCCTACTACTTACAAAGTCAAAGCTACAACTATTGAAGAGCTCTGAACTATGACTAATGTTACTTGAGATATGTTGATAGGTAAGCTTGTTTCTTTTGACTTGAGAAAATTTGGTGATGCCCTTCCTAAGGTTGAATTTGCATTCAAGGCTCCTACTTTCAGAAGAGATAAACTGAGATATTACCCCGGTGAAATTTCATCAAGAAAGGTATTCAAGTATGAGGAAGAAATGAGATAGATTGAAGAAGAAGAAAGGCAACTAGATGAGCTTGAAGCATTGATTATGAAAAGAGAAGCCAGAGGAAAAGGTAAGTATGAAGGAAAGCTTCCTATTAAATGTTTTTCTTGCAATAAGATAGGTCATTTTGCATCAAGGTGTCCAAAAAAGGCTTCTAAACCAATACATAACAAGCCTAAATTTCAAAGGAAGTGTTACTATGGTGATGAAGGTGTGATAGATGATGAATCTGATAAAGGAAATGGAAGTGAGGATGAATGGGTATTTATTGCTATCAAGGAAAATAATCCCATGTCTACTAAATCTACTAGATGTACAAATGTGGAGAAAGTCCTAGCTGCTCGAGTTGAAGAGAAAGATGAATGGGTGATTGACAATGGATGTTCACATCACATGACAGGTGATAAAAGTAAGTTTGTGAGCTTGGAAAAGTATGATGGTGGTGTTGTGAGATTTGGTGATGATAAAGATGGTGTGATCTGTGGAAGAGGATGAATTTATCTTGATGGTAAGCATAATATTGATGATGTCCTATATGTGGAAGGTCCGAAGCATAATCTTTTAAGTGTTGGACAGATGGTTGATAAGGGATACAATCTTTAGTTCAAAGATGGAAAGTGCAGAATATTGGGGAGTTCCAAAAATGTGATTGCATCAGGTACGGAAACTAAAGGTAATATCTTTCACTTGAGTGTTGCTAGGAAAAGTTGTTTGATTGCTCAAGTTGATGAAATTTGGTTGTGGCATAGGAGAATGTGTCATGTTAACTTTGATAATAATGTCAAGATAATTTCTACTAAGGCTATGAGAGATCTTCCTAAGTTGATGAAACCTACTAATGCCATATGCAAGGAATGTTAGTTAGGGAAGCAAACTAGAATTTCATTTCAGAGCAAACAACATTGTTCAAATGAATTGTTGGAGCTTGTGCATACTGATTTGTGTGGTCCTTCTAGAGTTAGAAGTTTACAAGGTTACATGTATTTCATGTTACTCATTGATGATTATTCTAGAATGATGTAGGTTACTTTCTTAAGGGAGAAATCTGAAGCTTTGGAAAAGTTCAAGATCTTTAAAGCTATGGTTGAGACAGAGATAGGTCTAAAGATTAAATGTTTGAGATCAAATAGAGGCAATGATTTTACTTCTAGTGAGTTTAATTCTTTTTGTGAAGAACATGGGATAAGGAGAAAATTATCTACACCACAGATCCATCAACAAAATGGAGTTGTGGAAAGGAAGAACAAGATAGTTCAAGATGCTGCTAGGACTCTGATGTTGGAAGGAATTTTTCCTCATATCTATTGGAGATAAGTTGTGAGTACTGTTGTTTACACTCTCAACTGGGTACAAATAAAAGGTGATAATGGTAACACCCCTTTTGAGCTACAGACTGGTCATAAGCCTACCATTAGATATTTCAAGATCTTTGGAA
This sequence comes from Sequoia sempervirens, assembly GCA_007258455.2. Lineage (NCBI taxonomy): Eukaryota > Viridiplantae > Streptophyta > Pinopsida > Cupressales > Cupressaceae > Sequoia > Sequoia sempervirens. The sequence goes on along the minus strand of VDFB02281492.1, from coordinate 81,724,037 downwards.
GCAAATGTTATATCAAAAGAGATGAAGATATAGGAAATTTTGATGCTAGGAGTGATGAAGGTATCTTTCTTGGTTATTCTACTAAAAGCAAGGCCTACTGATGCTACAATAAGAAATTGAGGAAAATGGTCAAAAGTGCAAATGTCAAAGTTGACGAAGACATACCTACACCATCCAGAACCTGTGGATATGATTCTGATGATCAGAATGATAGTACAAACAAATGAAAGCAAGCTCAAACTTCAAATCAAGTTCAAATCATTCTAATGAATCAATAAGATCAAGAGGAAGGAGAAAATAGTGAAAGTGTAGAAGAGAGAACACAAGAGTTTGAAGTTCAAGAATGTCCTAAGACTTTGAGGTATGTAAGATTGAATCATTCAGAAGATCGGATCATACTTGTGATAAGAACAAAGGTATCCAAACTAGGAGAGATATTACAAAAGAGTACTATTTGATTTCAAAGACTACACCTAATAGTGTGAATGAAGCATGTAAAGATGAACATTGGGTTGAAGCAATGAAAGAAGAAATACAAAAAATTGAGAAGAATGATACATGGATTCTTGTTCCCAGACCTAAGGACAAAAATGTAATTGGAACTAAATGGGTCTTTAGAAACAAATTGAATAAGCAAGGTGAAGTGGTTAGAAACAAAGTGAGACTGGTGTGTAAAGGATATTCTCAAATGGAAGGAATTGATTTTGAAGAGACCTTTGCCCTTGTTGCTAGAATTGAAGTTGTGAGATTGTTTCTTGCTTATGTTGCTTACAAAGACTACAAGGTTTATCAGATCGATGTCAAGTCATATTTTCTAAATGGTGAGTTGGAAGAAGAGGTGTACATTGAGCAACCAGATGGATTTCAGTTGGTTGATCAGGGAGATATGGTTTGTCGATTAAAGAAAGCATTGTATGGACTCAAGCAATCCCCCAAAGCTTGGTATGCCAAATTGGATAAGTATTTGCTGAAGCTTGGATTTAACAAAGGTATCGTTGATAGTAATCTGTATTTCAAGATTGATCATAATAAAGATTTGATTGTTGAGGTATTTGTTGATGATATCATTTTTGGAGGAGATGATAGTTTGTGCATGAAGTTTGCTGATGAGATGCAGAGTGAATTTGAGATGTCAATGATTGGAGAGATGAAATTATTTTTTTGATTGTAATTTACTTAGCTAGATAAAGGGATCTTTATATCTCAGTCCAAGTATGTGAAAGAATTGCTGAAGAAATTTGGTATGGAAGATTCAAAGCCAGTCGGTACACCCATGGTGACTAGATGTAAGTTGACAACAAAAAAGGATTCTTTGAAGGAAAATCAGACTAGATACAAATCAATGATTGGTCGATTGTTGTATTTAACTCAAACTAGGCCTGATATCATGAATTTTGTATGTATTGTTGCAAGATTTCAAGTTGATCCTAAAGAATCTCATGTGACTGTTGTGAAGAGAGTTTTCAGATACTTGAAGGGGACGGTTGATTTTGGTCTATGGTATGCTAAAGATGATAATCTCACTTTGAGTGCCTTTACTGATGTTGATTGGGTAGGAGATGTGAATGAAAGGAAAAGTAATAGTGGTGGCACATTTTTCTTGGGAAAGAAGTTGATTTCATTATTAAGTAAAAAGAAAAATGCTATTTCTTTATCTACTATAGAGGCCAAATACATTGTTGTTGTTAACAATTGTACTCAAGTATTGTGGATGAAGCAGATGTTGAAAGATATCAAAGTTGTGTATGATAAGTCTATTGCTATATTATGTGATAACTCAAGTGCTATTAGCATTTCTAAGAATCTTGTGCTGCATTCAAAGACCAAGCATATATCTATCAAGTTTCACTTTTTGAGAGAGAAGGTGAGTGAAAAGGAAGTCAGATTGGAGTATGTGCCTACTAAGGAGCAGATTGCTTACATATTTACCAAACCATTGCCTAAGGATAATTTTGAGTATCTCAGAGGGAAGTTAGGGGTGATTACCCCTCCTAATCAGAACTAAGATGCATTGATTTGCATCAGTTCGTGCATTTCATAGTCATATCTTGATCCAGATTGATGTTGTGGTGGCTGTTACTCAGGGGGAGTAGTCAAATGTTTAGATATGTGGTTCAGTGCTTAGAGATCTTTTTCATTGATGTCAAAGGGGGAGAAGAGTAATGCAAAAAAAATTTTGGGGGAGAAGAACCTTGTGGAGAGAAGAGTTCTGTGGATGAGTTGAGTAGAGAAGAATCAAAACCTAAGGGGGAGTAAGTGTTAAGAGATAGTTGTGTTGATGTTGTTTTTCACATCATGTGTTGCCATCAATGCCAAAGAGGGAGATTGTTGGATGTTGTGGTTGTGTTGCTGATATGTGGTTGTCATTGATGTCAACACTATTATCATTAATACATTTGAAGCTGTATATGTCGAGGATATTAAGAAAATTGTAGTGAAATGATTTGCAGGTTGTCAGTGGTGAAGTGAAGCTCAATTAGTTGGTGAGTTCAATAAGTTGATGATCATAGGTTGTGGACTAAAGGGTCTATTTTTGAGTATATCTAGTTTATCCACATTGATTTTCAGAGATCTGTGTGAATATTTGATCAAGTGATGAAGATTTGCATTATGAAATTTTTTTTATTGCCTTAGTTTTTGTTCCTAAATGAAGATGATGTGATTTAAGTTAGTTCAGATGTTGTGGATGCTTCTCTAGTGATTTGAGATGTTTGTGGATGTTTCTAGATCATGCTCTATCTGTGTTACACATCTGCATTGATCATTGTGCTCGCGATCCATGATTTTCTCTTGCGTGTTCATGTTTTTCATGTTCATGGCCAAATAGGTGATGGTAGCGTGTTGTGGATCTTCGAGGAATAATTTTTGAAGGTGGTTCATGTTCAAGGATGTTATTTTTGGTCTTCACTATGTTGTGGCCAACCTTGGTTGATTTTCATTAATAATTTTTATTGATTTGGGCTGATAGTTGTTATCATTTTATTATTTTGTTGAAGCCGACATGCAACGATGTAATTTCTTGTTGCGAATATATATATTCCATTGTTTATTTCATTTGAAGTATGTTGAATGTGTGTGTGTGTGTGGGAATAATGTTCAAATCATTCAAGGCAGAGCAGAGTGTGAAGAAGAGTGAAGAAGAGTAAATAAGTATTCTTGTGCTTAACCAGAACTGTAATTAGGCATTAGAAGACGTTATTTTGTCAGTTCAAATCCCTGCAGATGTAATCCAAATCTTTCCATAAGACAGTGTGTCTTCCATTAGGTAGTAAGCCTTATTGTAAATTAGAAGTGAGCTCTAGGAAGTGTGCTTGAATGCATGTGCATTCCCCATTTCATTCTTTATACTTTTAATAGGGTATAATCTTGTGGATTGACCTCCACCATGGTTTTTCCCCTAACAAGGTTTCCACGTAAAAAAATATTGGTGTTATGTGTTTTCTATGTGTTGATGATTTACACTTTCATTGTTATTAATCATATTCAAGAATAAGGGTTAATAAGTTTAATAAGTTTGAGTTTTTGAGATAATTAATTCACCCCCCCACTTAGTTGTCTACGCTTGTGTTGCCAACAGTTCCTCACTTGGTGAAGAATATTTATCATTTAAGCTCATGGAAGAAGAAAATAAAGATTTAGATCATTATACACCTCTTCATCGATTTTAGAGATCTCCACATCATCATCCGGATTAATCATTACAGGAGGATGAAGGGTAATTTCCAATTAAGGATGTATCAGGAGTTGTGGCTGTTGTATTGGATCATTTAGTTGTGAGGGTTGTAATGTACTATCTTGAGGTGAGTCAAGAGGAGTAGGGTGGTCAAATATGGCTTCTGTTAAAGGTGGAGGTTGATTTTTTTTGTTGTCTTCCATTTGTGACTAATGAGCAAGGAGACGACGATGATGCCTACACTCCCTAACACTGCGGTTTCATTTAATTCTATGTTGAAGTTGTGTAGATGTAAGAGCAACTTGATCCACCATAGGCTCCTGTTCTTCTTGAGGAGGAACTGAAGGAGGTGGGTCAATCACTTTCTCTTTGTCTTTATAAACTTGTTTAATGCAAGGTGGCATGACAAGGTTGGTTTCCTTATGTCTTGGGCATTTAGATGAGGAAGGTGAAGTGTTTATGGTTGGTTGCTCATAAGGTTGCATTGGTTGTTCAGGTTCAGATTCCAGTTGAAGCATTGTCTCATCTAAGATAGGAATGGCGGAAGTGGATGGGGAAATGTGTCAAAGAGACAATTCGACTATCCATTTAGCTTTGAAATTTTGAGAGGCAATGAAAAATAAATCTTTTTGAGGGGTTATGGGTTCCATAAGTTTAGGCCAAAAGGATTCTAAGGAAAAATTACCTTTAGAGGAAAATGGATTAAAGCCACTATGGTGTATGGTAAATATCTCATTGTCAAGTAGAAACTTCAAATATTTGTGAATTACTAATGGGACAACTTTAGTCAAGTGAAGCCAAGGATGACCTAGCTGCAAACAAAACTAGTCCAATTGTGGAATGAGACAAAATGTTACATCTAATATTTTAGGTCTGATCTATAATGGGAGTACGATCAATCTGACTATAGGGCACACAAAGCCAGTATGTGTTTTAATCCATGTTGCTGGTTTGTCATAATCATCTTGTTAAAGATCATGTAATACAAAAAACTCTTCCATGATCACGTTCTCGTCATAGGCATGATCTATTAATATCCCATTAGTGGGCTTATCATAGATGTGATCAACAATGTAAAGAGGACCATCAAGAAGGTTTTTAAGTATATCATGAGAAGGAAAAGTAATATCAAGAGATTGTTTTGTGTGGCCCATACAAGGGATAAAATCTATTGTTCCCACCATTTCATCAATAGGATTAGTATGTGTAACAGTTGGAGTAATATCATGTTGTTCATTAGTTGTATTGACTTTTACCACATCATTGTTTGAAGGTTCACTGTATTTGAAAAATGAAACATTGTGTTTTGGCATGTGATTGGTAAAGATTTTCAAATTCTGATTGGGGGGTGCAACAGACTTATTTCCTTGATCATTGAAACCTACAATAGATAGATGGCCAGAATCAACGAGGTCTTGCACTATGTGTTTGAGATGCTTAGATTGTTCTATGTCATGTCCATTTTGGTGATGAAAATGACAATAATCATTTGGTTTAACTTACTTTAGTGAGAGGATGAACTTGCTTCAAACTCACACTAAAGTAGCCATGCATATCGAGAGGGATACAAATGCACTTATGCTAGCAAGATGGAATGATGATGATCAAAAGGGATGATCAATCCCCTAGGATGAATATTCCATAGTAGAATAAACATAAGAACAAAGGAACACACACAAGAAAGAGAGAAAGAGAAGGGAAAGGAAAAGGGAAAGTTAGATCAAGCTTCGATCATTTGTCTAGCTAGTTGTGAATCATATCTAGGCTATTTTCTAAAGAAGAAAACGCATACTCACTCTATGGTGATAGAATTCATGGCTGTCCACTGGGTGAAAAGGCCCAAAAGGTGAGAAACATATGCTTGGGTGGTATCCACTCACAAACACATAGGTGGCTATGGGGAAAATTGTGCCTCAAAATGGGCTTCTTGCTCAACCATACCATAGTTATAGCTCCTGATAACTTTAATAAGGAACCAAAAAGGAAAAAGTTGGTTTGTGCTTCATGGGACAAGAAAAGCTTTGTATGCTTAGAACTCATGAACAAATAGGATGGTACCATAGGCATGCAAGTTGTGTTATGCAAGGTGGCCATGTGAATATAAAAATGTAAAATGCAAAAACAAAAAATGAAAAAGATGTTCAAAGGAATCTTGTTAAGTTCATGTAAGGTCTATAACTTAGCAAACATTGTGTCTAATGTCTCCAAGAGAGGACCAATCAAAGGATATAATATTCACAACTTAGGGGATGTAGTGTGTCACATCAGGCCACTAAGAGGAATGTAATATGCTAAGATAGATCACACATATGAAGGACATCATACCCAATGTCATCGACAAAGCAACAAATGCATCATATAAAGTAACAAGGCTACACTAAGAACCAAAAATGAAAAATGAATAATGCCAATGTATTCCCCCATTTTAAAGGAATTGCTACACACTGTTCTATGAGTAATTACTTTAAAGTAGGAAAATGAAAAATGCTAAAAGAAAACAAGATATGAGAGCCAACTTGGAAAGCCCCTATGCCAAGTCATATGTTTTTGAGTAACACTGCTTCATATGAAAGAAAAGGAACAAGAAAAAGAGGGGTTTCCCCCAAAGAGGAACACACCAAACACAAAAGGGATATATGGATTTGGGGTCAGTATGTTCATTGCTGCAATGTTTTGTAAAGAGCTTAGAACTGTCATCATTCCCCAAAGACATAAAATTGGAATAATGACACAAAGAGAGAAAAAACAAAAGAAAAATAAAGTCCATGTTGGTTCAACATGGAAGAGACATTAAGGTCTCAACGCTTTGCATCATCCCCAAAAGGAGAAACACAAGCGAAAAGAAAAGGAAAATCTTTTGGGTCAACATGAAGGAGACATTTCGGTCTTAATGATTTTTGTCATCCCCATAATGAAAACACAAAACAAAAGAAAAAGAAAAATGAAAGGACCTTTTGGGTCAACATGCAAGAGACATAGGACATCTCTACACTTTGCGTCATCCCCAAAAGGAAAACACAAAACAAAAGCGAAAGAAAAAGGAAAGGACCTTTTGTGTAATGCCCTGCCAAGGAATCCAATAAAACAATGCATAAAGTAATGAATTATCTAAATAATTTTTTTTTTAAAAAAAAAGTCATTCGATTAAACAAATGTATAATGGATTCCACGATGATGTTACTAAAACATTAATTATAATAACTTCACACCATAATATTAAAGTCATAAATCACAAGTACAATCCAAATTCATAAATGATCCACTTTTCAAAACTTATATAGTCGAGTCATTTATATATTAAGATTACATCAAGTGAGATTCTCAAAAATCTCAATACATCATAATGTTGTTACAAAGAGTACACTCATAAATATGAGGTAAATATACAATAAGGGTATAGATCTCGTCATATCAAATATCTACATCTGAAAACGTTCTGCATCCACTGTCACGATCATTGACACAATAAGAACCAGCTACAAGTATAATGTCATCTATAAGAGTAACCAATGAAGGTGTAGCACGGTTTCCACCCAATCGCATGGAACCTGAAGGTCCACTCCCTCCATGCTAGGAGATAATGACAGGTCCAAAAGACAATCATACACATAGAAAAGAACATACATTACATTACATGGCTAACAACACATAATGAGATGACCGAATCTGAATTACAAGATCACAAGCAAACTCTCAGATGCAAAAACAATAACATAGGTGACTTTACAAAAGAGACATCAAACATGCTTCAAGATAGAGTGTCATCACATAGTTGTTCTAGGTTACCCTGGTGAATCTTCTTAGACTACCAACCCTCATCCAGAGTTACCCTGGTAGTCTCTACCAATTCCCGCCCCCAGACATACTCATGTGGTGTTGAATTACCTTTCAGGAAGACAAGGTAGATGACAAGCCATTCTAGGCCTTCTCATCCTACCCTTAATCTAAACACGCATTAAGGTGCTATGTGAGGCATTCTATTAATCTTTATTATTTAATGTACCCCAGATTTATTTATTAAAGTTTTCACTAAATTAGAAGAAACCTACGATAGGTTACCCAGGCAACCACTTAGGGTTCCAGCCCCTATCGCAAGCCACTCTTCCTAAAACATGACACAACACTAAAATACTAGGGACTACCAACATGCGTAAGAAGCAAAATCATAATAGAACATAACTCATTCGTAGCCCAATCATTGAAAAATTTCTAACACCTTTAAGGTGACAAACAACCCTTGCATGGAAAAGTCCCAAAATAGACCAAGGTATTTAAAACATCAATTAACAAACATTAAAAGATCTTGTTCTTATAATCAAAACTCATGCCTTTGGAAGAAAAAGTACACAAATCACAATATTATAGGTCATATTCTTTTCAAAAAAAATTCTAAGAGATTTTTTACTCATTAGAAGAGTGCATCTTGACCACTTCTATATATTATTAACAAATATATATAATATCCAACGTTTATAACCATGAGCTAAAAATATAATAAATAATACTTAAACATATAGAAATATTTACATATTTTCTCTTAACAAAATAAACCTAAAATCTTCCATGATTAGGACATATAATTCTGAAAGAAAACAACCTTCATTAAATCAACCAATTAACCTTGAACATGGTAGACATTGGAAATCCAAGCAACAATAGATATCAATTTCACAACTAAAAGGTCCCAACTAATTTTGCTAGACACAACATTACAAGAAGACTACAAAAGCTTTTAACTTGTTTCCAAATCTTTATAGACAACAAATCTAGGGAGGAGAGTTTGATAACACATGGTTTGCTAACACATATCGGTTTTCTAACACACAATTCGCTAACACACTATTTTGTTAACACACAGTTTCATTATCACACAGTTCGCTAACACACCATTCTGTTAACACACAGTTTCATTAACACACAGTTCGCCAACACACTGATCACTCCAAACCAATTTCCAATGAACTAGAATCTTAATAGGGTATCAAGTTTGCATGGCAATACCATTAGATAAATGCTAAAATCCAAACTAATCAATGTACGCTAGTTTTCCTTATCATACCAAATGGAGAGAATAACTATGCAGGAACTATAAGATAAGAAGGTTAATAGTAGGTCATAATTGAAGATCACAATCGATTTTTTAGGCTAATCCTTCATTAGATGAGACACAAATTGTAAATGATGTACAGATCCTCGATTCCCAGACTAAGTATCTCCAGTTTATGCAACATTTAGAGAGCAAGTAATCTTTATAGACTAATATTATTATTATTATTTTTTAATAGTTCTATCCAACTGATATAAGCAGATCTATTTATAAGTGCTTTATAGCGTGCACCCAACTGAAGGTGGAGGAAGAGAAATTTGTTTTACCGAAAGTTGTATGCAGAGATTCAAATAAATTAAATTACTTGCTTATTTCTCTAGCAAGATAGTAACAGATGTCAGATTCAATCTAGACATATAAATTACAATTAAGAAAACATACTGAGCTAAAAGGGATATTTAATTTAATCAGTCATTCAACAAATATGCTAACCAATGCACGGGTTCAACTATCACACTTGACCAACTTGGTTAAAGTTACAAGAAGGTGAAAATCCATTTTTATCAAGCTAAGAATAGCAACATAGTTAAAGTGGTGGATATAGGTGATGCTAAATGTAACAACCTAAAAAAATAGGCATGCACTGATAGCTAAGTTGTATTATGTTATTTGAATCATATATTGGCAGAAAGACATGTGTTTGAATCTGTAATGGAACATAGTCTAATAAGCGCGATGACATGAGGTAATTATGGAGTAATGGCTGCATGAAAATCTTGCATAGAAGGATAAAGGAGAACTATGAAGACTCTTCATAGGCCATAAGGTAAAAGTAGGAGCAAGCTAGAGATTAACCAAAAAAACCAAAAGCATGTTTACAGATATTTCATTCTCCTAAATCGGTTGTAAGAGTCAATTCCCTACAGCCAATGATAGAATTCCTTTTAAAATCGATGGTAGCAATATGAAATGATTAAATTAGGCATGAGATCATAAACCTCTACGGATGTCTATATTCATGCCCTGCAACTGTTAAAAGGTTATGGGTAAAATCAATGAGATTCACTAACTCTTTACACCTTAATTTGTTCTAATACTGTTGCTGCATAAGGAATCAACAAATCTTAATTATGGAGAATATCGACTTCATAAGGTAAAATTGAAGTATTCTAAGACAAACAGGTCAACAGATTAAACATGATTTGCATAACCAAGAATCTTCATCTTTTAGATTAAATAAAGCCGTCAAGGCTGGCTAACTTGCAAAATTAAAACAGGGGCGGCACCATAACAGTGAGGTGTTTCCAAAAGAATCAGGGAGGTTAAATAAATCTTTACACCCTACCATGATCAAATGATGCCACAGGAATAGATTGCGTATAATATCAAGGTGATTATTTAAATCTATAAACCCTACCATGCTCAAGTGTTGCCACTATGACAAGTAGTAAATGAAATCAGGAGGTTAATTAAATGTCCATTCCCTGCGTTGTCTAAATGATGCAGCGGCTGAAATTTGCTAAAAAAAATCAAAAAAGATAAAACACAGTCCGAACCAGATAAGATACACATTCATGAAATAGTAATTTTCGTAGCTAATAAATTGACTTCCCTAGAAGAAAATAATCACAAAACTACCATATAAAATTGATGGTATAACAAGGGCAATTTAATTTTAAGCAAACACAAGTATAAATAATTTCCAAAAAAAAATAGTGAACGGCACCAGGGTTCATGAGTAGATTGTCTCAAGCAAACATTGTCAATAGCTTATGGCTCAAACAACACAGCATGCCAGAATGGAAAACTCAGTGTATATATATATAAATCCTACGCAACCTCTAGCCATTAAGATGAGAGAAATGTTAAATGAAGATAATTTGAAAATCTCAGACGCTTGCTTGAAAATAGATCCATGTGAATCTCATCTAATTCCAAAGATTCATACTATATACTACTTTTTTTTTTAAATTAAAAAATTCATGTTTTAATCATTTCTCCGTTGCATGCACAGGTTCAAGAAGATCAAATGAATTCTATAGACAAACAACAATTTTCTTGAAACAATTAGCATTCAAACGAAAAGATTTTGTCCTCTTCAGAATAAATTTCAGATAATAAAAGAAAAGAACCTGTGATTCCTATTTAATTTGCACTCAAACATATGAAGAAGAACTCAGAAGACCACATCCAAAACTTTTCTTAAGCAAGAAAACTGTCCTCCAACTTTTCCAAAAGACTCCCGTATAACTACCTTCCAAGAAAAATTTCCTCCAAACTACTGCTGTGAAGGCTCTTCCAAAAAATCACTATGAAATTCAATTTTTTTGCGACCCTAAAGGCTAATTAATACAATTTATTACCCCAATTTATAACTTATCCGTTTGTTTTCATGCATTCCTATAATCGCTCATGTAGTTATAAATATCTAAGATATTTTCACACAAGTCTAGTTTCCAGATATTATAACTTTTGAAAATAAACTCTTTTAAAATTCTTTTTACATAAAACCTTATTTGTACAAGTAATTAATTAATTAATTTTAAAGAATTTTTTTTTTAAAAACTCACATTCTCTTTTTATTAAATAACTTGCTTAATTTAAATTAATAAATAAACATAACATAAACACTTGATCTAATATTTAAACAAATTTGCATTTAATCAGATATATTAACAATTTAGCCATTTAAATATTTAAACAGTAATTAATTTCTAAATAAAATAACACAAATAAAAATGACATGACAAGACAAAATGACAAATGACAACAGGTGACAAATGGATACTCGTTTAGTGAAGAACAATGGTTAATAAAGGACTTGAAACTATCTTTGAATCAACATGATTTTATTGGATTAAGGTACGCTCGGACCTGACAAGCAGGTGGAGCCAATACCCGGTACCTATATCTGCATAAAACATCACCTATTAAACATATCATCATATATTAGAGAACACACCGTGAAGAAGAATTACAGCATAACAGGGTACTCACAAGTGAGTAATACTACACTGTCTTCTTCACCAGAACTGACAAACATCATTAAATCATAAACATCAATCACATCATGATAAGCACATTAAAACTCAAAAACAACATCTCCATAACACACACGCGTCTATCATAACATCTTCACATGAACTTAACCAGATAATCTTGATATTCAATGAAACATTCACAGAATTTAACAACTAGCAAACAAACAAAACAAACTGAAACTCATAGAAGCAACTGGAGGGGTTCTACATTTTGGGTCAACATGGAAGAGACATAGGATGTCTCTATGCTTTGTGTCATCCCCAAAAGGAAAATGCAAAATAAAAGTGAAAAGGAAAAGAGAAAGTACAACATATAGAAGAATAAAGAGACAAATAGAGGAAGTGCACAAAGAGAGGAGAACACCAAACACACATTACAGGGGAACACGATACACACATATAATCAAAGAAAAAGAAAAAAAAAAGGAAAATCCAAAAATTCTAGTTAAGGTAAATTCAAGTCAACCATCTAACAGGTCATCCACCTCCCAATCATGTTCATTGTATTGCAAGGGTGGTTGACTGTCCAAAGGAAGAATTGTAAGTGAAAAACTAGGGGAAGTGCCAAGTTTCTCACTTGGTGAAGAAGATTTATTATTTAAGCTCATGGAAGAGGAAAATAAAGAATTTAGATCGTTATGCACCTCTTCATAAATTTTAGAGATCACATCATCATCATCATCATCATCTAGATTAATCACGATGAGAGGAAAAAAGGTAATTTCCAATGAAGGATGTATCTGTAGTTGTGGCTATTGTATCAAATTGTTTTGTTGTGAGGGTTGTAATGTACTATCTTGTGGTGAGTCAGGAGGAGTAGGGTGGTCAGATATGGCTTCTGTTAAAGGCGGAGGTTGATTTTATTTGTTGTCTTCAATTTGTGATTGATGAGCAAGGAGACGATGACGACACCTATGCTCCCTAGCACTGTAGTTTTGTTTAATTATGTGTTGTAGTTGTGTAGATGTAAGAGTGGCTTGATCCACCATAGGCTCCTGATATTCCCAAGGAGGAAGAAAAGCAACTGAAGGAGGTGGGTTAATCACTTTCTCTTTCGCTTTATAAACTTGTTTAATGTGAGGTGGCATGATGAGGTTGGTTTCGTTATCTCTTGGGTGATTAGACAAGGAAGGTGAAGTGTTTATAGTTGGTTGCTCGTGAGGTTTCATTGGTAGTTCAAGCTAAGATTCCAGTTGAAGCATTGTATCATCTAAGATAGAAATGGGGGAAGTGGATGGGGACATGTGGTAAAGAGACAATTTGACTATACATTTAGCTTTGAACTTTTGATAGCAAATGAAAAATAATTCTTTGCGAGGGATTATGGGTTCCATAGGTTCAGTCCAAAAGGATTCTAAGGAAAAATTACCTTTAGAGGATAAAGGACTAAAGCCACTATGGTGTATGGTAAATATCTCATTGTCAAGCGAAAACTTCAAACATTTGTGAATTACTGACGGGACAAATTTCATCAAGCGAAGCCAAGGATGACCTAGCCACAAACGAAACTGATCCAATTGTGGAATGATAGAAAATGTTACATCTAATGTTTTAATCCATGCTATCAGTTTGTCATAATCATATTGCTAACTTAGATCATATAATACAAAAAACTCTTCCGTGATCACATTCTCGTCATAGGTGGGATTAAAACAACATAAGCATTTGGTTTAACTTACATTAGTGAGAGGATGAACTTGCTTCAAATTCACACTAAAGTAGCCATGCATATCGACAGGGATCCAAATGCACTTATGCTAGCAAGATGGAATGACAATGGTCAAAAGGGATGATCAAGCCCCCAAGATGAAGATCCCCTGGTAGACTAAACATTAGAGCAAAGGAACACACATAAGAAAGAGATAAAGAGAAGGGAGAGGAAAAGGAAAAGTCAGATCAAGCTTCAATTTTTTGTCTAGCTAGTTGTGAGTCAAATCTAGGCTATTTGTCTGAAGAAAAAAATTCATACTCACTCTAGGACGATGGAACTCATGGTTTTCCACTAGATGAGATGGCCCAAAAGGTGAGAAACATACACTCAGGTGGTATGCACTCAAAAACACATAGGTGGATATGGGGAAAGTTGTTCCTCGGAATGGGCTTGCCACTCAACCATACCAAAGTTATAGCTCCTGATAATTTTAATAAGGTGCCACAAAGAAAAATGTCAGTCCGTGCTTCATGAGACAAGCAAAGCTTCATATGCTTAGAACTCATGAGCAAAAAGGTTGGTACCATAGGCATGCAAGCTATGTTATGCAAGGTGGCCATGCAAATGTAATAATGTAAAATGTAAAACATGTTCAAAGGAATCTTGTTCAGTTCATTCAAGGTTTACAACTTAGGGAACATTGTGTCTAATTTCTCCAAGAGAGGACCAATCAAAGGATATAATATTCACAACTTAGGCAATGTAGTGTGTCACATCAGGCCACTAAGAGGAATGTAATATGCTAAGATAGATCACACATATGAAGGACATCATACCCAATGTCATCCAAAAAGCAACAAACACATTGTATAAAGTAACAAGGTTGCACTAATAACCAAAAATGAAAAATGAATAATGCCAATGTATTCTCCCACTTTAAATGAATTGCTACACCTTGTTCTATGAGCAATTACTTTAAAGTAGGAAAATGTTAAATGCAAAAAGAAAACAAGATATGTGAGCCAACTTGGAAATCCCCTATGCCAAGTCATACATTTCCGAGTAACACTACTTCATGTGAAAGAAAAGGAACAACAAAAAGAGGGGTTTCCCCCAAAAAGGAACACACCAAACACATAAGGGATCTATAGATTTGGGGTCAGTATGTTCGTTGTTGCAATGTTTTGTAAAGAGTTCGGAACTGTCATCATTTCCCAAAGACATAAAACTAGAATAATGACACAAAGAGAGTGAAAACAAAAGAAAAATAAAGTTCCTTTTTGGTCAACATGGAAGAGTCACTGTGGTCTCAATCCTTTGCATCATCCCTAAAATGAGAAACACAAGTGGAAATAAAATGAAAAGTCAAAAGAAAAGGAAAATATTTTGGGTCAACATGAAGGAGACATTTTGGTCTCAATGCCTTTCATCATCCCCAAAAGGAAAACACAAAACAAAAGCGAAAGGACCTTTTGGGTCAACATGGAAGAGACATAGGACATCTCTATGCTTTATGTCATCCCCATAAGGAAAACACAAAAGAAAAGTGAAGAAAAAGGAAAGGACCTTTTGGGTCAACATGGAAGAGACATAGAATGTCTCTACGCTTTGCATCATCCCTAAAAGGAAAATGCAAAACAAAAGCGAAAAGGAAAAGAGAAAGTATGACATATAGAAGAATAGAGAGACAAATAAAGGAAGTGCACAAAGAGAGGAGAGCACCAAACAAACATTACAGGGGAACACAATATGTGCATATAATTGAAGAAAAAGAAAAAAGAAAAAAGGAAAATCCAAAAAGGCTGGTTAAGGTAAATGCAAGTCAACCATCTAACAGGTCATCTGACTCCCAATCATGTTCATTGTATTGCGAGTGTGGTTGACTATCCAAAGGAAGAATTGTAAGTTTCAAACTAGGGGAAGTGCCAAGTTTCTCACTTGGTGTAGAAGATTTATCATTTAAGCTCATGGAAGGGGAAAATAACGAATTTAGATCATTATGCACCTCTTGATAGATTTTAGAGATCTCCACATCATCATCATCATCTAGATTAATCACAATGGGAGGATGGAGGGTAATTTCCAATGAAGGATGTATCAAGAGTTGTGGATTTTGTATCAGATTATTTTGTTGTGAGGGTTGTAATGTACTATCTTGTGGTGAGTCAAGAGGAGCAGGGTGGTTAGATATGGCTTCTATTAAAGGAAAAGGTTGATTTTCTTTGTTTTCTCCATTTGTGATTGACGAGCAAGGAGACGACGACGATTCCTATGCTCCCTAGCTCCGTGGTTTCATTTAATTCTATGTTGAAATTGTGTAGATGTAAGAGAGGATTGATCCACCATAGGCTTGTGTTCTTCCCAAGGAGGAAAAAAAGGAACTGAAGGAGGTGGGTTAATCACTTTCTCTTTGGCTTTATAAACTTGTTTAACATGAACTAGCATGATGGGGTTGGTTTCGTTATATCTTGGGTGTGTAGACGAAGAAGGTGAAGTTTTTATAGTTGGTTGCTCGTGAGGTTGCATTGGTTGTTCAGGTTCAGGTTCTGGTTGAAGCATTGTATCATCTAAGATAGGAATGGCAGAAGTGGATGGGGACATGTGGCAAAGAGACAATTCGGCTATTCATTTAGCTTTGAACTTTTGATAGGCATTGAAAAAGAAATCTTTGCGAGGGGATATGGGTTCCATAGGTTCAAGACAAAAAACTTCTAAGGAAAAATTACCTTTAGAGGAAAATGGATTAAAGCCACTATGGTGTATGGTAAATATCTCATTGTCAAGTGGAAACTTCAAACATTTATGAATTACTGATAGGACAACTTTCATCGAGCGAAGCCAACGATGGCCTAGCTGCAAACAAAATTGATCCGATTATGGAATGATATAAAATGTTACATCAAATGTTTTAGCTCCTATCTATAATGGGAGTACGATTGATCTATCATAGGGCCTGCAAAACTAGAATGTGTTTTAATCCATGATGTTGGTTTGTCATAATCATCTTGATAAAGATCATATAATACCAAAAACTCTTTCATGATCACATTCTCGCCACAGGTGGGATCTATTAATATCCCATTGGTGGGATTATCATAGATGTGCCCGACTATGTAAAGAGGACCATCATGAAGGTTTTTAAGTATATCGCAAGAAGAAAAATTAATATCAAGAGATTTTTTTATGTGGCCCTTACGAGGGATAACATATATCATTCCCACCATTTCATCAATAGGATTAGTATGTGTAACAGTTGGAGTAATATCATGTTGTTCATTAGTTGTATCGACATTCAGTAGATCATTGTTTGAAGGTTCACTGGCTTTGACAAATGAAACATTGTGTTTAGGCATGGGATTGGTAAAGATTTGCAAATTCTGATTAGGGGGTGCAACAGACTTATTTCCTTGATCATTGACACCTGCAATGGATAGACGACCAAAATCAATGAGGTCTTGCACTATGTGTTTGAGACACTTAGATTGTTCTTTGTCATGTCCATTTTGGTGATGAAAATGACAATAAGAATTTGGTTTAACTTACTTTAGTGAGAGGATGGACTTGCTTCAAACTCACACTAAAGTAGCCATGCATATTGAGAGGGATCCAAATGCACTTGTGCTAGAAAGATGGAATGAGGAAGATCAAAAGGGATGATCAAGCTCCCAGGATGAAGATCCCATGGTAGACTAAACATAAGAACAAAGAAACATACATGAGAGAGAGAGAAGAGAAGGGGGAGGAAAATGAAAAGATGGATCAAGCTTCAATCATTTTTCTAGCTAGTTGTGAATCAGATCTAGGCTATTTATCCAAAGAACAAAATGCATACTCACTCTGGGGTGAAATAACTCATGGTTTTCTATCGGGTTAGAAGGCCCAAAAGGTGAGAAACATACGCTTAGGTGGTATGCACTCACAAACACATAGGTGGCTCTAGAGAAATTCATGCCTCAGAATGGGTTTCCCACTCAACCATACCAAAGTTATAGCTCTTGATAACTTTAATAAGTTGCCACAAAGGAAAATGTCGGTTCATGCTTCATGAGACAAGAAAAGCTTCATATGCTTAAAAATCATGAACAAACAAGATGGTACCATAGGCATGGAATCTTTGCTATGCAAGGTGGCCATGTGAATGTAAAAATGTAAAATGCAATAGATGTTCAAAGGAATCTTGTTAAGTTCATGCAAGGTCTATAACTTAGGGAATATTGTGTCTAATGTCTCCAAAAGAGGATCAATCAAAGGATAAAATATTTACAACCTAGGGGATGCAGTGCATCACATCAGGCCACTAAGTGGAATGTAATATGCTAAGATAGATCACACTTCTGGAGGACATCATACCCAATGTCATCCTCAAAGCAACAAACACATCATATAAATTAACAAGGCTGTACTAGGAACCAATAATGAAAAATGAATAATTCCAATGTATGCCCCCACTTTAAAGGAATTGCTACACACTGTTCTCTAAGCAATTACTTTAAAGTAGGAAAAAAATATGCAAAAATGCAAAAAGATATGAGAGCCAACTTGGAAATCCCCTATGCCAAGTCATACATTTCTGAGTAAGGCTGCTCCATGTGAAAGAAAAGGAACAACAAAAAGAGGGGTTTGCCCCAAAAAGTAACACACCAAACACATAAGGGATCTATGGATTTGGGGTTAGTATGTTCATTGTTGCAATGTTTTGTAAAGAGCTCAGAACTATCATCATTCCCCAAAGACATAAAAATGGTAGAATGACATAAAGAGAGTGAAAACAAAAGAAAAATAAAGTCCATTTTGGGTCAACATGGAAGAGACATTGAGGTCTCAACACTTTGCATCGTCCCCAAAAGGAGAAACACAAGTGAAAAGAAAATGAAAAGTCAAAAGAAAAGGAAAAGCTTTTGGGTCAACATGAAGGAGACATTTTGGTCTCAATGCCTTGCATCATCCCCAAAAGGAAAACACAAAACAAAAGCGAAAGAAAAAGGAAAGGACATTTTGGGTCAACATGGAAGAGACATAGGACGTCTCTATGCTTTGCATCATCCTCAAAAGGAAAACACAAAACAAAAGTGAAGGAAAAAGGAAAGGACCTTTTGGGTCAACATGAAAGAGACATAAGATGTCTCTACGCTTTGTGTTAACCCCAAAAGGAAAACACAAAACAAAAGCGAAAAGGAAAAGGGAAAGTGTGACATATAGAAGAATAGAGAGACAAATAGAGGAAGTGCACAAAGAGAGAACACCAAACACACATTACGGGGGAACACAATATGTACATATAATCGAAGAAAAAGAAAAAAGAAAAAGGAAAATGAAAAAAGGCTAGTTAAGGAAAATGCAAGTGAACCATCTAACAGTTCATCCACCTCCCAATCATGTTCAGTATATTGTGAGGGTAGTTGACTGTCCAAAGGAAGAATTGCAAGTGTCGAACTAGGGAAAGTGTCAAGTTCCTCACTTCATGAAGAATATTTATCATTTAAGCTCATAGAAGAGGAAAATAAAGAATTTAGATCGTTATGCAGCTCTTCATCGATTTTAGAGATCTCCACATCATCATCATCATCCATATTAATCACGACGAGAGGAAGGAGGTTAATTTACAATGATGTATCAGGAGTTGTGGCTATTGTATCAGATCATTTTTTTGTGAGGGTTGTAATGTATAATCTTGTGGTGAGTCAGGAGGAGCAGGGTGGTCAGATATGGTTTCTGTTAAATGCAAAGGTTTATTTTCTTTGTTGTCTTCCATTTGTGGTTGATGAGCAAGTAGATGACAATGACACCTATGCTCCATAGCACCATGGTTTCATTTAATTCTATGTTGAAGTTGTGTAAATTTAAGAGCAACTTGATCCACCATAGGCTCTTGTTCTTCCCAAGGAGGAACATAAGGAATTGAAGGAGGTGGGTCAATCACTTTCTCTTTGGCTTTATAAACTTGTTTAATGTGAGGTGGCATGACATGGTTGGTTTCGTTATCTCTTGGGTGTTTAGACGAGGAATGTGAAGTGTTTATCATTGGTTGCTTGTGAGGTTGCATTGATTGTTCAAGTTCAAATTTGGATTGAAGCATTGTCTCGTCTAAGTTAGGAATGGTGGAAGTGGATGAGGACATGTGGTGAAGAGAAAATTTGGCTATCTATTTAGCTTTGAACTTTTGATAGGCAATGAAAAAGGAATCTTTGCGAGGGGTTATGGGTTCCATAGGTTCAAGCGAAAAGGCTTCTAAGGAAAAATTACCTTTAGAGGACAATGGATTAAAGCCACTATGGTGTATGGTAAATATCTCATTGTCAAGCAAAAAATTAAAAAAATTGTGAATTACTGACGGGATAGCTTTCATTGAGTGAAGCCAAGGATGACCTAGCTGCACACAAAACTGATACGATTATGGAATGATAGAAAATGTTACATCCAATGTTTTAGGTCCTAGCTGTAATGGGAGTATGATCGATTTGATCATAGGGTACACAAAACCAGTATGTGTTTTAATCCATGTTGTTGGTTTGTCATAATCATCTTGATAAAGATCATGTAAGGACCTATGTGTAGGATCATCATGGAAAAAATAGGTCCTTAAGTGGCAAAAAATTTAGAAAAATCAGAGTTACGCAACTTTACTTAAAAAATTGAATAAGTTATCTATATTATTTCAAAAATATGTAAGAATAGAATATGCAGAAAATTGAATGTAGTTTCTAAACTACTAGGTTTATTTTTTATTTTTTAAATTATTTGGTGAAAATTTGAAATTTCAATGCAATAGTACTTCAATTTCAGGGAAAAAATAAGGTGTCTGTCTAACCACCCTAACCACAATAAAATGATAGTAATTTTTTATAAAATTTTAGAAATAAGTAAAGGACTCATGTCTAGATGTGATGCATATTTTTTTGTAATTTTTTTCCAATTAAGTAATTAATTATGAATTTTTTATTACAACTTTTAAAAAATATAAAAACTCATATGTCTGACCACCTTAACTTGGTCAAAACTTCATTAAAATCAATTTTTATTTTTTTAATCCTATAGTATGTGAAGCATAGAATGTGATGCATGTTTTGGATTCCAAAAATGTGATACCGTTTGAAAGTTATAGATGTTTTTCAATCAACCTATCAATCAGGACTTTAGTCGTAATTCAAATAGAAAATAAAAAATAATCATTTATTAAATTCAAAGTAAAACATAATTTATATTGGTGGAAAGCTAAGAATATCCTTTAAAAACCCTTTTCATTTCATGAATTTTGGGTAAAAAAAAGTGGTCAGCCACATACCCTACAAATACCCATCATATTGCCACTTTTTGGCCCATCATGATCCTGCACATACCCGTAATACCAAAAACTCTTTCGTGATCATGTTTTTGCCACAGGCGGGATCTATTAATATCCAATTGGTGGGCTTGTCATAGATGTGATTGACTATGTAAAGAGGACCATCAGGAAGGTTTTTAGGTATATCATGTGAATAAAAAGTAATATCAAAAGATTATTTTGTGTGGCCCTTACGAAGGATAATGTATATCATTCCGACCATTTCATCAATAAGATTAGTATGCATGTAATAGTTGGAGTAATATCAGGTTGTGCATTAGTTGTATTGACATTCATCACATCATTGTTTGAAGGTTCACTAGCTTTGGCAAATGAAGCATTGTGTTTAGGCATGGGATTGGTAAAGATTTGTAAATTCTGATTGGGGGGTGTAACGATCTTATTGCCTTGATCATTGACACCTGCATTGGATAAACGACCAAAATCAATGAGGTCTTGCACTATGTTTGAGATGCTCACATTGTTCTATTTAATGTCCATCTTGGTGATGAAAATGACAATAAGCATTTGGTTTAAAGGTGGGGGGTGTTTATATGTACTTCTCTTACACTCTTAGGGTTTTTCACCTAAACTGAGGGGGATAGAACCCTAAAATTGAGGTGGTTCACTCAAACTAAGGAATGTATGATGTGATTATGACTAAATGAAATGATCTAAATGTAGCTAATTGATAAAATTGATTAATTATGAATGCAAAACTAATGAAATATGCAATGTTTGAAAACACAATGTGATATGCAAAAATCAACTAAAAACATAAACAAATGCAAACATAAATTAATGAGACTGAAGAAAGTGCACCTGGAAGATTCTGGAATCTGGAAAATTTAACTATTGATGACCAGTGGGACTCATTCACCACTGATGACAAATCAGTCCTGCTTTTGGTAAACTACCCTGAAACTGGTTTCTAACTATCGGGAACTGAATTATGGCAAGATAAAATTTTCTAGCCTACATGTGGGACTCATTCGCCACTGATGGAAAATCAATCCTCCTTCAAAATTCTACAAATTCAAGGGTCAATTCTGTAGGTACATATCTACACTTGTCTTCTAATTGGGTTGACGGAGTCGAATATGCACAAAATGGGTTGAATGTTGTCACCAAGCTTGAATTAGGGTTTAGTTGAATTGAATAAATTTGATGGATTGTTGACCACTTTCCAACACCTATTTCATTTCCAAATCTACCTAAAAGACTTGCAAACACACATGCAAAGAGGGGAAAAATGGTTAAGGGTTAGAGTATAGGGATTGGCCTTGATCAAATCCCACTTTGGTAATCAAACCTTTGATAAAGAAATGAAATGAAAATAAGAAAGGAATGATGAATAAACAACATGCAATTGTCCTAAACTCACCAATCCCTTGTTGTAAAAATCTGAAGATATGTCAATGTCTGCTCCAAGATGCTTGATTGAATGATGCCTGAATGAATGATGCTTTTATGGATTAAATGTACAATTGAATGCTTGAATGAACTAGTGAATGAATGGGGGTTGAAATGGATAGTAAAACACTTATTTATACACTTATACCCTAATTACCCAATAATACAACATCATAGGTCAACATAAGGTCTTAATGAATACAAATTTGAAAGAAATTTTGAATTATTTTGAATTTGGAGCCAAGAGGGACTCATTCGCCACCCATGGTGAATGGGTCCCACTCTAGGCATGTAAGTGGGTGTTGGGAATTAAGTTGCATTTAATGTTATTTGTCGGGTTTGAATTTAAAAATATGCTTAAATATGACTTGTAAGTGCATAAAGGGGCCAAATAAAGCATACAAAATGTGTAATTAGTGGTAAAAAGTGTAGAAAAGCATGAAATCTTGTTACAAGACCTCACAACACTTTGAAATAGGACTTGATAAGGGATAAAACAATGATTTTTAGATGAATTATAATAAGAAGAGTCTAGAAAAGTGTAGAAGTGTGTTACAACACTTCTCAACACCTTCACAAGATATCATAATTTGAATATTAAGGATCTAATGTGAATGTATAAGTCACATTGCAATATTAAATCAAAGAAAAATGAACCAAGCATCATAAGAAAAAGACCTAAATGATGATGAAGATGTCCAAAGATCCATTTTTCTATGGTACACATGAGTAATGGGCATGAATCATGATCTTTGTTTTGAATTAGATTAGTTTTAATTTGATTCACTTATCTTATTGTATCATCTCGATTTCCCCCTTACACATTCTGACACACTTCGTGGGACCATGGTCCTTAGCACTAATTATTTTATAAGTAAATTTTGAAATTACAGGTCCCAAAACACAATTGGAAATTTTTCATGCAGAAGCTATAGGAACTTCATGTGCTCAACCTTTTGTTTCAGCTGTAGTCAACTTTTTTTTGACCATTTTTTGTTATTTCAATCACTTTTGCTAAAATTATAGAGGCATAATCACATTTTTTAGACACTGAGCCTTAGGTACAGAGGCATCATATAGAGTCTGATAATATGTAGCTTCCATCATCAACCAATCTTGCTCTACACAAAGGCCATCATGCTCTAGATCCTAAGGCTATCCCTCTTAGTGGTAATAACCTGCAACTATGTCTTGGCAACAATACGGTGCTCAATCTCGGTATCTCACTTTTCCCTAAAGCCATCTCTCTCTTACCAAGCTATCTCTCTGTTCATAGAAAGTATAATAATCTAAGCCTTCATGGCCTTTCGTTGCACTACCTCTGCATCCCCCATGGCTTTCATATGTGGTAACTACACTGGTCCATCTCCAGGTGGTGGAGGAGGACCCAGAACCTGTCCATGATCTTATTGCATTGAATTGTCCTGTCCACCCTATCCACCGTCCTATCAAGATTTCTTTAGCTTCTCGATGACAATATGAATGCAGTGTCACTCACCATGATGACCAATAATACCTGATATACCTACTACAGGAATGCCAACAAGATTTGTAAATCTCAATGGAATATGTGGAACCCACCACTGATCAAAATCTATGGTAGTCTAGGATCTGTTTAACCAACAAGCCATCCCCACTTGAATGGGCCAAGAGCTCTAAACTTCGTAATGGTAGCATCATGATCAACCTATAAAACCCATACATGTACCTCTTTGGTATTCCAGCCAGAATGAGCCTCATAAGCATCTGCAAAATGACCTTGTCTCTCACCAAACTACCGAAAAACCCTATTAGGTAGATATCTCTCTAGCAAAGAGTGAACATGACCAATGAGCCATTAAGTTTTTCTACAATATAGAAATTGATCTTGGTCATCGTGCCATACCTCACAATCCAAATATGGCCTCCATTCACAACCTAACATATAATCTAAAACACGACACCAATAAGGAAGCTGTCTAGGCTAGGTGTAGTGAAGAAAATCACCATAATGATAAGAATATGGATCCTCCAGAGTTTGATCCAAAATGCCATTGTGCCTAGTAATTGGGATATGCTCCCATGCCCATACATGTAGTAGAGAGACATCAACAAAATTAGATCTCCCTCCATGATATGCAACCTCATGCATATCTTTGTATAGGTGAGCGAGGAGACATGAGCCTCATGAATATCTAGTGCCATGCTCGAACATCTACTCACACACACACCAACCAACTGGGAAATTTTTTCCTCACCTATCTAGAATGACAAGCCCCATGACAAAACCACATAGAAAAAGTGAAATTGGATCAACACTGCCTACAAAATCAGATGTCTATCTTTGCCTCCCAAACCTATAGATGTCTCACACCAAGTGATTGGCACATAGCTTGTAAAATTGATGTATGAAATAGGTCACAAGCTCTCCATGAATAGGTACATGGAGGATCCTCCACATATCCTCCAGGGTGATGGTGGCCTCAACAGTAGATAAATGAAAGGATGAGGTCTTTGAGTGCCACCTCTCCACAAGAGCAGTCATCATCACTTTGTAACATCTAATAGTTGACATATATAGCAATTGTGTCACAACCCAACAACATCTAAAACATCTTGCTACATCTCCTAAAATCTGGTGATCAAATCAAATAGCTCTCATGATCATTGCTCCCTCTACATGAACAGATTAAGAACTGCCTACAACCATTAAAATCGCGATGTTAAAGAATCACTACGAAAACACAAAACAAACCTCAAATGTCAAACAAATTGATTTAAAACTCTAGAAATGACAAAAGCGGTTATAATTTTTACAAAAGTGTTAAAACTAGCCAAAAGTGGTCACTATTTTGGCGAAAGTGAAAATAAAAATCAAATACAAAAATGACAAAAGTGAACTTTTACCCCAAAAGAGAAAATTTCACGAATGCGTCCTTTTTGAAACAAACAAATTCAAAAGCGAAAAACATAATCAAATGCAGAAAGAAAAAGTGAACATTGAACTCGAGCAAACATGTTAAGCAAGTGTGAGCATAAAATCAAATGCAACCCATTCACAAATAGAAAAAGCGCTCAAAATGACTCAAAAGTGAAAAATCATAATATTATCACTATCAACTACTTTTAATTCATGCATTAATTACAAAAAGATGAAAAAATTAAAAATGTGAAAAGAAAGAGTACAAATTAGGGCACCGACACCTAGAGGCTATCCAAATTCGCGAATTGGATCAGCGCGATGTGGGGCTCCTTGAATCTTCACCATAGCTCGTCAACAATAGATAAATCATGAAATCTAGAGGCAAAAATTTTCTATAGGCTCAAGATGCAAATGAGGAGAATTAATTCGTAATTACCTATAATTTTAACCCTCAAAACCCTAATTTTTTACCTAGGAAGCACTCCCATGTGAAATTAGGACCTCCTAAGAACATTTGAACTATCAATAAGAAACCTATAGGATTAATTTTTTGCATTCTATGCATCCGAACTAAAATGAAATAGTATCGTGAGCCCAACCTCAAAAGTGATTTTTTTGGCCAACCTCTCGAGGGGGTAGCCTAATGTCCTAACATCATTCTTCTAACCATCGAGGCACAATGGGGCATATAAATTTTTTCAAATCTTGATCTTAACATCAAATTCTTTGAAACAAAGCAACCACTACTTTTTCTCAAAGAGGGGAAAAATGTAGACATGTAAAAATGACTTAACACTTATCGGACATCCTAAATGACATTTTCTCATTATCGACATTATTATCACCTAATATCACTACATTCCACATCAAATACATCCAAAACCCTAATTTCATCTATTAGTTGAATAATATTACATTATTTTATTAATTCAATTTTTCATCATTTTTGACTAATTAAATAAATTTATTTATTTAATAAAGTCCTAATCTAACTTTATTCCTATTGATTAATTAAATAAAATCAATTATTTAATTATTTTGCTAATTTACCCCATTCCCCTAAGTTAGTTAAATTATTATAACATAATATTTTAATTAAATTAGTTTCCCCTAAACTTGAATAATTAAATAAATTATTCAAAACATCATCTAAAAGGTCAAATCAAACAAATACAACTTTGTTTGTAAAAGTCAAACTTGATTTGCACATTTAACTCAAAAAGATTAATTAATTAAATCAATTAATTGTGTATCCTCACCCACTTTCATGATCAAGAAAATTATGATCCCCCGATTGCTCACTTTGATTGGATGACTAATTCATCTATTTCCTAATAGATCAATCTATTCTTCAATTCCACATATTATTCAATCTATTTCCTCAATCCCACTGAACACTCAAATTGATTTCTTCAATCACACCGATTAAATAATCAAAATCCATTGATTCTTCCCATCTATTTCCTCTCAACATCTTTCAATTGTTGATTTGGATATTCTACTACGTGATCTCGAGCATTCATTTTGAAACACAAATTCTATATAACAACCTCATTTCTTCTAAAAAATGATTGGAGAATGAACATCTTTTGCACAACGAAGTAATGCTGAAATATTAATTGATCTTTGGATGAACTTACACATATCTTCGATCAATGACACTGTACTTTGAAGCTTTTGGCTGTGCACAATGGAGGCTTCACATTGATACAACAAAGAATCCAACATCTTTGTGAACACACTTCGACACACGATGGTAATGCTACTTTTATAAATTCATGTTATGTTTTCTCTTTTGATTTCATTCTTTGAGTTTGTTCTTCGTAGTTTCATTTCATGAGTAATGGGCATGGATCATGATCTTTGTTTTGAATTGATTAGATTCAATTCAATTCATTTATCTTATTGCATCATCTTGATTTCCCCCTTACATAGTTAGAAATCACACACACAAAAAAAAAGAAGTTTTTTTGGGGATGTAGGATTGTCTAGCGCCCCTAGATGCTCTTGCATCACCTATCAACCAACATGTAACTTTTTTCAATTTGTGTGTTATGGATTTTATTTAAATAAATCACTTGAGGGTGGGTGCAAAAAGTTGGGGGGCTAAAAAGTGGCCAACTTTTTTTAAAAATTGAAAATCCATAACACGAGTGCATTATAACATGCTCACATTATAGCTTTGGTGTACCAAACCTAAGGCTCAGTCACACCAAGCCTATAACGTGCTCATGTTAGAACTTGAGCGCATTATAATGTGAGCACATTATAACACAAGCGCATTATAAGCGTTTATAACAAAAAAAGTAGCATTCAATCATTTCTTATTTTTGCATTTATCTCCAAGCCCACAGTCTTCAAACCTCAAAAGCATGCTTGCATTCTTGGAGACCAAATTATTCATCAAATCATTACCAAGTCTTCACAAAATTTTGCCACAACATTGGGGAATTGTTTAGAGTAAGTTTGGTTTTTTTGTGATTTTATTTCTAAATGGGTAGATTTAATAGGTTTCTGATGTAAATTTATTTAATTTAAAGGAAATGATAATCAACTTCCCAATCTTCAAAATCCTCCTTCACCTCAACCTGAAATACATGGTGAAGAACAACCCCAAATTCAACAACAAACTCCTCTAAAAATTCTCCAATATCTCCTTGGAACTCAACAAGATTTAATGGGGGAAATTGAAAACAATAAAAAAAATTGGAGTTAATTGCGAGGTTGAAAGATTCTGCAAGTTCAACCTCGCAAAGAACCATGCTTGCAAAATCACTTGAAGCTATGTTAAAACATGTAGATTCAATTAGCAAGCAATTAAGTGGTTGGGTGGAGAAGAGATGGGAGTACAAAAAATATTATGCAAATAAACTATCCTACACACAAGTCAAAAACTAAAGAAATTACAAAATTTGACTTGTGCTCACTTTTCACTAACCCACGAACAAATCAACCTCTACACCCTACAAGCAAGAGGTTTCCTATCCATTTGTGCAACCACCAAGGGATAAAGGAAAATTTTTGGTAGAGGTGGTGGATGTCTTTTGACTATCCTCCATACATCAATAACAAGGCCACACAATATTTCTTGAGGAAACTCTACTGTGAGTTTTTCCTTAATAAAATCCCCAACTATTTTGATATGCGAGACTTCTAGAGTAGAGGTGGTCGGTCTACATAGGATAGACCAGGGGCACGTCTTGATCCTCAGTGGCCAGTGAGACAAGCACTCACCAAACCAGCTTATGAGCATGTGGCTATCCCTTCTATTGTGAAGGAGAGTGTTGAGGTCAAGACTACAGTATATTAGTTCTCTGACCTAGAGTATCATAGAGTGTGTGAGTTCTGTCGTATCACATGAGTCGAGGGAGACTTCGAGGGGTAGGGTTCCAACCCATATTTGTTAGGCTTGTGGGTCCACCTATGTTTATTACCCAATAGATAGTCAGGAGGTAGGTGCACAGGCTACGCCTGCAATTGACCAGTTGGTGATGATAGATGCCATCTTGAATGAGGCTTTTGGCCTTGATACTCAGGTAAATGTTAGTAGGTTCATTGAATTTAATTTATTAAAGTTTATTTTTGAAATGCAAGATTAACTAAGTTAGTTTAATGATTGTAATGAAATTTTAGGGTCATAGTGTTCATACTATTTTCTCTGATCCTCCACCTTTGTATTATGCCATGACATTTACTGCTGAGGTATGTAACTAGTAAAAAAATATAAATATTACATCTGAATAACATTGTTATATGAATGCTATTCTAATATCTGATTTTGGATGTTGAATAGATTAATCTTGGAGATTTCACAGCAACACCTCCTAGTGGTGGTGGAGTTCAAAGCTTCACTCAGGTAACAGAATAAAGAGTTTAACTAATGAATTGTACTTAATAGATTTGTGTAGTTTATATTCATATCATTGATTACATTGCATTTCAAATATTTCAAACTCAAAGCATTACTTCACATTGCATAACTAATAACTAGATGTTGATAGATGACAAAATTTCAATTACAATATAATTTTTTAGAAAGTTAACATAAGCAGTGATGCAATTACTCCACATAGCATAACTAATAACTAGGAGCAGCTACCAATTGTATTTGCTTGTCATGGCATTCCATGAGAACACATTTTATTGTATGAATTTGTTATTTCAGTTTGTATCATTCTTTTTTTTCGTAAGAGTTAGAATTGGGGACATGCATTTAGGGGATTTCATTTTTCAAAGGGTTTTCAAGGTAATTTATGTGGCAATTCATAATTCAAAGGGAATTGTGGATAGCTGCAACATAGGTTACCATTAGAAGGGCTTTTGAAATATCAATTCTCCATAAAGAACTATTGAATAGAGATAAAATTAACAATAATTAGAAATATGGTTTGTTTGTTCTTCAATTACACTCACATGTTTGAATATGTTGTTTCACTTTGTTTGATTTTTCATTATCAATACATTCATATATATAGTCAATTAGAATATTCACCTAAGGGTTATAAGAGTTACAATTGGGGATATGGTATTATAACATGCATTACTTTTTTCATTGCACACACATCCTTGATCATTTGCAATCAACTCAATTTAGATACATGGTTAGTTTGTTCTTCAATTACTCTCAATATTACATGTATGAATTTGTTGTTTTAGTTTGTATCATTCTTTTATTTGTAAGAGTTAGAATTGGGGATGTGATAGTATAACATGCATTTTTTGTTTCATTGCACACACACTTTTGATCATTTGCAATCAACTCAATTAGATGCATGGTTAGTTTGTTCTTCAATTACTCTCAATCTTACATGTATGAATTTGTTGTTTCAGTTTGTATCATTCTTTTTTTGTAAGAGTTAGCATTGGGGATGTGATAGTATAACATGCTTTTCTTGTTTCATTGCACACATACCCTTGATCATTTGAAATCAACTCAATTAGATGCATGGTTAGTTTATTCTTCAAATACTCTCAATCTTACATGTATGAATTTGTTGTTTCAGTTTGTATCATTCTTATTTTTGTAAGAAATAGAAATGGGGATGTGATAGTAAAGAATGAATTTATTGTTTCATTACATACGTACCCTTGATCATTTGTAATCAACTCAATTAGATGCATGGTTAGTTTGTTCTTCAATTACTCTCAATATTACATGTATGAATTTATTGTTTCAGTTTGTATCATTCTTCTTTTTGTAAGAGTTAGAATTGGGGATGTGATAGTATAAAATGCATTGCTTATTTCATTACATACATACCCTTGATCATTTTCAATCAACTCAATTAGATGCATGGTTAGTTTTTTCTTCAATCACACTCACTCTTACATGTATGAATTTGTTGTTTTAGTTTATATCATTCTTTTTTTTGTAAGAGTTAGAATTGGGGATATGCATTTAGGGGATTTATTTTTTCGAAGGGCTTTCATGGTAATCTATGTTACAATTCACAATTGAATGGGAATTGTAGACAACTGCAACCTAGATTTCCATTAGAAGGACATTTGAAATATCAATTCTCCCTAAAGAATTGTTGAATAGAGATACAATTAACAATAATCATATGTATGGTTTGTTTGTTCTTCAATTACACTCATATGTTTGAATATGTTGTTTCACTTTGTTTGATTTTTGATTGTCAATACATTCATATATTGTCATAGCAAATATCATGGGCATAGGACATATCAAGAACATCCTTGAATTGCTTGTTTCATTGCACACACATCCTTGATCATTTTCAATCAACTCTATTAGATGCATGGTTAGTTTGTTCTTTAATTACCATATGATCTTACATATGTACATATGTATATGTATATGTAGATGTATGTGTATATACATATGTATATTCATATGTATATGTATATGTATATGTATATGTATAGTTTGTTTAAGGGTAATGGACCACTTGTGGGTAGGGTGATGTTGATAGTATAACATGCATTGCTTGTTTCATTGCACACATACCCTTGATGATTTATAGTCAACTCCATTAGATGCATGGTTAGTTTTTTCTGTAATTACCATATAATATTACATGTTTATATGTATATGTATGTACATATGTATATGTATATGTATATGTATATACATATGTATATTCATATGTATATGCATATGTATTGTTTGTTTAAAAGTAATGGACTGTTGGTGGGTAGGGAAATGTTGATAGTATAGCATGTATTGCTTGTTTCATTGCACACATATCCTTGATCATTAGAAATCAAATCAATTAGATGCATGGTTAGTTTGTTCTTCAATCACACTCACTCTTACCTGTATGAATTTGTTGTTTCATTTTGTATCATTCCTTTTTTGTAAGAGTTAGAATTGGGGATATACATTGAAAGAAGTCTAATATGTTCAAGATATACATGATCTACCATGGATTTTTTGATCCATGGACATCACAGGTATATCTTGAATAGATAAGAATTATATGTATGTATATCACAGTTCATCTTATTACAAAAGAAGGGCTCATTCCTATTAACTTAAGACTCCTTTCAATGTATATGTATATGTATATGTATATATGTATATGTATATATATATATATATATATATATATATATATATATATATATATATATATATATATATATATATATATATATATATATATATATTGCAAAGATAGATAGATACACAAGTTTCATATAGCCTTCATTTACATTCAACTTAAGTAGATGTATGCTTTGTTTTTTCTTCAATTATAGTGACTATAATTATTGTCCCCTCTCCCTTACAGGTAACTGCGATAATGGATTACTCCTACTTCTGTTATAACCATTTTTGAAATAGCACATTGAAATTATATATAACTATACACATTCATATTAACTTAAGAATCCTTTCAATTTATATGTATATGAGTATATATATATTACAAAGATATATAGATACGCAAGTTTCCTATCGCCTTCATTTACATTCAACTTAATTAGATGTATGCTTTGTTTGTTCTTCAATTACAGTGACTATAATTATCATCCCCTCTCCCTTACAAGTAATTGTGATAATGGCTTACTCCTACTTCTGTTATAACCGTTTCTGAAATAGCATGTTGAAATTTATATATAACTTCATACAACACTATGTTACAAATATTTCAAACAGTTTCTACTACAACAATGGAAATATAACTTAAAAAAAAATTATGGTAGAAATATTACCAACACTTTTTGATACAACATTATTAAATTTATATATAACTTCAAACAGTAATGTGGTATAAATATTTCCAACCCTTTGTGATACAACATACTAAATTTTTTATATAACTTCAAACAACATTATGATGCATATATGTGCATAGTTAGATAGATATGTATTTTTCCTATAGCCTTCTTTCATTCAACTTAATTAGATGCATAGATACATATGTTTCCTATAGCTATATATATATGTATATGTATATAAATATGTATATATACATAGATATATACAACTAAATATTGCATAGATAGATAGATACATAAGTTTCCTATAACCTTCTTCATTTACATTGAACTTAATTAGATGTATGCCTTGTTGGCTCTTCAATTATAGTAATTCTAATAGTCAGTGACTATAACATGTAAGAATATGTTGTTTGTATTCAAATAATACTGTTGTTTCAAGTTACAAACCTTCAAAACAAAAAATTTCATACATCGTTTGGAATCCATAAAAAAATTCACAAAAAAAAAGTTCATACATAACATTCTAATCAAGTAAAAAAACTAGGAAAAATGAAATATGAAGTGAAGCTATCTTGTGTGTTGTTTATGGCCTGTGACCAAGTAGGACTCCAACTTTGAAATGGTTGGGTAATGCTTGGTGTAGGTGAGCATGGATAGGATTTCAAATGAGAAGGACTACAACTCTGAAATGGTTGGTTGATACTCAAGGTAGGTGAGGATGGAAAATATTGGGGGCATTGAATAGACACATTCTGTGAATATCCTATGATGGTAAGGAAAGGGATTTAGAGGGTCGTTGATTCACCTTACCCTTGCTGCCTCTATTTGTACCCTCTCTAATTCTTTTCTCCTTTTTGGTAGCTTCTTTTTCTATCCTTTGTTACTTCCTTTTTTTCTCCCTCTCCTTTTGCAGCTCTTTTTCAACCTCTACTACTACTCATTGTTGTTTCTTTTCAATTCTCAATAGAGCCTTGAGCTCCAATGCTACAATTATTTCTATCCCGTGCTCTTCAATTTGTTCCTTCTTCCTCTCTTTCAATTCTTGGAGTTCATTCTTCCTATCCTCTTGATTAGTTAGCAACACCATGTAGACATCAATGGTCATGAGTTGGGATCCTCTTGGCAGTTTAATCCCACGGTCAGCTACCTTATTAGACTTTTCTTTGACTACATGAACAGGTATCTTTAAGAATTGCAAGATGTGTGAAGTTTTTTGGCATCCCAAAGGCTCCATTGAATCCTCATTAATTGTTTCCTACACCTAACTAGTTGTATCATCCAATTCATCTCCTAACTGATTAGCTTCACTGTCTTGCCACTCAACATAGAAGTGAATTATAGTATTTGGATCCACGTTGTGTGGTGGAGATGGCATTGTAAGACTTTGGTTTGGCTTCACATGCAAATCAATACCAAGATTAGCAACACCATCTAACAACTAGGAGGGCTCCTCGGGTGGAGTTGGTAGGGAAAGAGAGATGTCTCCAATAATATTTTTCTCTCCCAAAACTATTGTTGGTGGTGATTCCAATGGTCTAAAAAACTTGAAGTTTGTGGTGGACTTTGGTGGTTTGCACATTTGATTGCTTCAAGTGGGCTTTTTTGACCTCCAAGTTATGTTGTTCCATCTATATAGTCACCCTCATTTATTGGCTAACCATTGTTGGATAGGATTATAATGTTTTTAGCTATTGATTCTTCCTTGGGGACAGCAAATTGAAAAGTATCGCTAGCCCTCATGTCATTGTCCAATGCATTTGGATTGAGAGGAAAAATACTTGTCCTCTTGAACCTAGTTGTTATGTTCTTAACTATCAATTCCTTTTGAAAAGCAAGGCTGCCAAGTGTAGCCAATTCTTCCCTTCTTATCTCTAAATTTGAATGTCTATTACTCCATTTTGTTCTTTCCTTTTTGAAATGAGATTTGAAGAGGAGAAAACAATCACATCAAGTGGTTGCAACCTATGTGATGTGTGGGTTGGTAGGGTGAGCAAGTCAATACCAAGTTCCCTTTATTTAGAAATGGTAGAAAAGGCTACGTGGCTACCATGACCATCAAATATGAGGAGGTATTTATGGCTGGGCGAGCAACCCCTAGGTACTTTCATAGCAAAATTTTTCATACATTTCACAAAAATCTCTTTGGTCATCCATGCATGAGGCTGAATAACCATTAATGCTCCTACCTCATAGTTGCTTATGTAGTTCTACACATGATTTTTGCTTTTGAACAAGTAAAAGCCTAGAATTTTCTGACCTACAATGTTTGGACATGCCAAAATTGTGATCCACTCATGGCTCTTTAGGATAATATATGCAACACTTTTGCTACCCTTTTTGGCAAACACCTTCATATTACTGTTTCGCCCAGCTTGTAGCCCTATCTTGTCATAGTTCCAAAACCTTTGGGGTCCATAATTCCCGACTACGTATTCCTTCTCCAGTATTTCATAGTATGTAGATACAACTGTGGGCCTTAGATTCACAACACGATCTCTATCTTGCCCTTGGGTTGTTCTCAAACATATATCGAGATGCCTTCTTTTGAATCTTGTCCACCAAGACTTGCTGAGAAGACCATCTTTGAATGGATTAGGCCTCGAATGGCATATTTGGGCCACTTCTAATTTAAGATTGACAATATCCAAACCATGGCCAACATCAACCATCTCCTTGCACCATTGGATGACCATTGCCCCTTCGTCATCATTTAGGACTGTTAGGGGCCCTTTCATTTTTGTAGTGGTAACACCACCCAACCAATTTGACAATGTTGTAGTTGGAAGACCCCACTTTTTGGCTACCCCTCTTGTTGACATGTTGTCTTCGACATCTTCACTGACATGCTCCATGTCAACCATGGTCGATTCCCACGACACTACAACCTTTTTAGTTGCAACTGGGTTAACTTAGACTACAGGTTTGCTTGGATGCTCCACAACAATTACTATGTCCTCATCGCACAATTGAGGTCTCTTTTATAAATAAACAGGTTGATAGAATTTGAATTGGTAGGTGCAAGTGGAGAAATTTGAATTTTGGGAGAGAATTTGATCTGGCATTGAAGGAATTAATGGTAGAAGTGATATGAAATGGGTACATAGGAATTCTAGTTGGTGATTTGAAAGGATATTAAAAAAAATTGTAATTCTAACTAGTTTTATTTTTTTGTTTTGCTTATTTTAGTTTTATGTTTATTTGTAAATAATACTTTAATAATTATGTGTTTTATTGAAAAATTGCATTGCATAGTGAGCCCGAGAGTTCATTTTTGCATGTAAATTCACAAAAAGATTGGTGTATGTGGACATGGTGGAACTAGTAGTTTGTAAAAAAAAGATGAAAAATGGAACATGTTTTATTGTATTTTGTTAAAATATATTTACAACTTATTACGTTGACAATGGCTTCTCTACATGTTGACAACTCACTTTGAATGCATGTTAACTCACTTTTAATGCAATACATATATTTTGGATAAAAATATATCCATTTGTAATAACCTTTTATTGGGAAGGTGACAAAGATTATTTATATTGTGGAAATAACTTTATCATCTCACATTCACCTAATATCAAATTGCATTCACCTAATATTGAGAAGGTGGCAAATAAATAGTCTACCTATTTAGTGACATATTGTGAATTTGACATGAACCTATCCTACCATATTAAA
This sequence comes from Sequoia sempervirens, assembly GCA_007258455.2. Classification (NCBI taxonomy): domain Eukaryota; kingdom Viridiplantae; phylum Streptophyta; class Pinopsida; order Cupressales; family Cupressaceae; genus Sequoia; species Sequoia sempervirens. The sequence continues at coordinate 81,688,126 of VDFB02281492.1, read as the reverse complement.
AAATATATTTTAATTTTTTGCTGGCTCTTTTATTGCCCAAAAGTGGGCCCCAGGCTGTCACATACTATATCCACCATATGTCCTATGTGCACGATTGGCTCCCCTCCCTTATTAGATATCACATAAACATGACATCTCACATCTCCTTAGAGTCAATGTGCTAGTTTATACATTTATGATAGTTGACAATCAGGGTTCCCACTCATTGTGCGGATGTTAAGAAAACACATTTTGGTACCTTCAAAGTAGCCAATGAAAGGAAATCACCGACTCGTTACTTGGATGTTAAGAAAACACGTGTCGTAGGGATTTGTACAATGTAATAATTCGATCAAAAAACTAATAATCTTCGGAACGTAAATTGCTATAAAAGGCTAAAGCGGAGCAGCAACCACTTATAACAGTCTTTCTAACCATAGCATGGCAATGGAGACAGCCAAGTTTCTTAGCGGTAAAACCATTCTCCTAATCGGCGCGACGGGTTTTCTGGGCAAAGGTATGAAATGGTGTTTTCTGTATCGTGTTCACTGTATCTACTTATATAATAAGCTTTTAACGTGAATATCTGCCTAGTTATTTATTGTGTACTCAAGCAATTCAAGCTGCGATGGACTTTACAGTTTTTGTGGAGAAAATCCTGCGAGTGCAACCAGATGTGAGATGTATTTTTACACTCATAAGGTCTGCAAATCTGGAGTCCGCTCAAGCCAAACTCCAAAGCCAGGTATAATATTATAGCACAGCTTGAATGATAAACTCAATCTATGCAGACGGGTAATTCTTTCATGTGAAATGTTGTTTCTCTGTAGGTGATATCTAAACAGTTGTTTCGGCTTCTACGAGAGCGTTACAAGGAAGGCTATCAAGAATTCATGGCAAGAAAGATTGTTCCTGTTGTTGGAGACGTGGCACTCGATGATTTGGGAATTGAAGAAAGTATTAGAGACGAACTCTGTGCAAAGATCGATATTGTTGTCAATTCTGCGGCTGTCACGAGCTTTACTGAGAGGTCTTTTAAATATATTGAATAATTGAAGGGGTAATTGAGTTCAATTCTGTGGTCACCACTATGATTATTTTGTTTTGTACAATTGCAGGTACGATATTGTAATGAAAGTGAATGCATTTGGAAGTAAGAATGTGATCAACTTTTGTAAACGTTGCTGCAACCTTCAACTTCTCTGCCACATTTCCACAGGTGAATACCTTCAACTTCTCTGCCACATTTGTTGAGGTGAATACAATGTTCTGCATTAAGTTCTAGGAAAATTCACAGTCAGCAATTCACTGTCAACAATTCGCCACCAACAATTCATCATTGTGGATAATTTATGATATCGATGAATAATTTATCACATATACAATTAGGAAATTGCTGGTGGTTAATTTTCCACGGCGATGAATTGATAGTGGTAAATTTTCCTAAAGATAAATTTATCATAAGGATGAATTATTGACAATAATTTGTTGGAGGTAAATTACATACAGTAAATTTGCCTGATTGCTATGATCAAATGAATATTAAAAGATTTATATTACTTAATTCTCCTTTTGGTTGATATCTGTGTATGTCAGCTTATGTGAATGTTGGAAGCACGGGCATGATCAGAGAAGAAGTTGTAAGGATTGGAGAAAAGGTTTTGTACGGCGGTGGAGAAATATCACTCCCTCAGATAGAGTCGGAATGCAGTTTCATAGAGCAGACCATAGAAGAATTCAAGAATGTTCAAGGGGAAGCGTGGTCAGAAGAGAAGGAGTCCAAATATATGAAGGAATTTGGAGCACAAAGGTAAACGCATTTTGCTTGTATTTGAAGATTCTACATGGCTTACAGTGCTTAGTGAAAAAGAATTTCAAATTTAGCTGTATGAATTTGAACAGGGCGATGAAATTTGGATGGCCAAATGCTTATGTTTTCACAAAAGCAGTTGGAGAGTTGATGGTGGATTATTTCAGGGAAGATATACCCACTGTTATCGTTCGCCCAACTGTAATCGAGAGTAGCTTAAAAGAGCCATTTCCGGGATGGATTGAAGGCATCAGGTCAGGGCTTAAATTTGATGGCCGTATGGCTGTATTTAGTCATTTTAGCTATAAAATACAATTAAAATTTTAGGAAGACTGTATCACTTGAAAGGCAAAATTTTAGTTCAACTGTCAAAATTTCTATATAATTATTCTTATATATGTTTTTTCAATCTACAAATATTTTTTTTAAAATAGATAACCTTTAATATTTGAAAGACAACTTCAAATAAATGACCATCACAGAAAAATTGCTTGATAGGCAGGGTCAACCGTCAAATTTAAGCCCTGCATCAGGTACTACAGTTAAACGAAAAATAAAAGATCGATATTTTAAATAGAAATCCATTGTTTTATTGTCCATGAACTTGCTAGTAGTAAACTAAATTGTCTTATAACCTATAAAAGCATAAGCACCAATAGGAAATTGAATGATTGTAAAGAATACAAACAATAATATTGTTTGATGAGATTATAATTAAATTTTAATATATTATTTTTTAAAAATCGATAAATTATTTAACATTAACTTATAATTAACAAATTTATATATTAATATATAAAATATAGTAAATAAATAAAATTATAGATTATAAGGGTTATAAAAGTAAACAAATTTCTTTTGATTTAAAAAAGAAACATCAAGATGATTTGAAGTACCAATCAATCTTATTCACTTTTCTTTGTCTAAATTTAGTTTCCTATTTTTTAGTATTGCTCAATTAATGTAATTTTTTGTACACATATGCCTAATTCTTAACCATTTACATTCTCTATGCAACATCTATTCACATGTGTACATCTAATGACCTATGCTACTAGTTTTAGATTCGAGATCCTTTGCCCATTCCTTATATTATCTTAATATTGATCATAACAAAATTCATCTATTAGCATCTGACCATCTATATCACATCGACTATGAGAAAGATCCATCATTGTCTAAGTACAATGACTATTATCCTAATCATTCCTTATATCCCTAGCCCTTAGGTGCATCATCGAATGGTGTCCCTAGCCATAATTTTCCACCACTCCTCTTTCATAGGCAATACCTATCAAAGGTGTGAAATCACTTGCAAATTAATCATAAAGATACACCCTTTGTTCTAGGTCAACATATGAGAAATAAAACAATATAACTCCAATAAACCACTACTTCTCATCAAAAGTAAAAAAACATACCAAACTAAAATAGAAATTGCAAGTACTAAAATAAAATAAAAATCATCTGTACTCATACGAAAAACTATTTTTCAAGTAATATAACTGATCTTCAAGAAAGAAGCTAAATAGAGATGATAATATTCCCATCCTCTATGTGTATCCTCCAACCTCCTCTTGACCCACTTGGTCTCTAGTAGTCAGATGTAGCATAAGAAATTCTAAACAACCCATTAATAGAATCAAAGTTGTCACGCATGCTTATAAAATTTGTTAAAAAATAGAATGCTAGGTTCAACAAAGAATCCATCATTTGCATTAATGTTCTATAACTCTAGTTAGAATATAATTTTGAAAAATAAATTCAAAATGCATCAAAATCTACAATTGAACTAGTCATATACAAAACATTATTGTATATTACATGATTGAAATGCTAACTTTGTCAATTTTGAATGTACAACCTTCAAATTTATTATCTTTCAACCTACCAAATGTGTTATGCATCTTAACTACTGTAAACTCATTTTTATAAAAGAATGCTTAAAATCTCACTTAATTAAAAGAATAGCAAGTTTTTACCCATTCAACATTGAATGATGGATCAAAATAATTGATATTAGTTTCTACCATTTCAAATATATTAGAAGGCTTAAATATTTATTAGTATCACCACTTTCAATAAAAGACTTTCATCACATAATTCAATACACAATTAATAAATGATCTTTCAAACCATATAATGATTCTTCGATGTCAAAAAACATATTATGACTTGTTCAATAAATATGTTCCATTATAAGATAAAATATAAGAAAATAATAGTTACAAAATTTAGTACTTTGTGGTTGTCCTATTATCAATATAATTTTTTTCTCAAAATTTAGAAAATAAGCAATAAAGTACACCTTTGTGTAAATAAATGTGGCTTGCTTACTAAAAATTGTGTATGTTGTCAATAAATTGATCCTTTCCTACTCTATTTACTTCTACTAAACCAAATTCAAAAATGTATTCAAAGATATTGTATAATAATATCAAAAAATAATTAATTACTTTATTATGTTTATATCCACTCTCCTTCTATCTTCTTCATAATTTTATACTAATACTAAACTAGAAATATTAAAAAAAACTAAAACTACGCTATGAGTATATAAAATAGAAATAAATTATTCCTTTACAAAATTAATATTACATTTCAATGTATTAGCTTCTAAATTCTTGTTTTCCCTTTTCTTATGCAACTAACTAACCAACCAAAAATAACACATCAATATATTAAACATAATATGCAAACAAATTTTGGAGTAGAAAGATAAAAGAAAATGATGAAACACCCCATGTAAATGTTGGTTGGTGCTTTTTATGATCTCCCATACACTTGTTCGGATGCTCTAATGGTGGTTCCTTTAAATAATGAGAGGGACCTTTTGTTGTGTTAGTATATGATCTTTATTGTTATATCATTGCAGGGTGATGGACCCTATGCTAATTGGATATGGAAAGGGACAAATCTCGTCATTCCTGGCTGATCCAAATCTAGTGTTAGATGTGGTACGTACAAAGCAATAGATTGATTTTATATCTTTGATATCTTACTATTGTTATGAGGTGACAATTATTACAGAATATGACATGTTACGCTTCATTCTTGACTAAATCAGATTCCAGTGGACATGGTTGTGAATTGCATGATAGCATCGATTGCAAGGAATGCTTCACGACCAGGTCTATTCGTCCATCACATAGGTTCATCGCATGCAAACCCATTAAAATACAGTGCGAGTTATGATTATGGGTATGACTACTTTTCGGCACATCCGTTCACATCCAAGAGTGGGAGGATTGTGAGAATGAAGGAACTACGCTCTTTAGAAAGCATGGAAAACTTCAAATTTCACATGACTCTCTATTACCTAATCCCTCTACAGGTAATGCTATCAAATTTTCACAATCTATATCGTTTATAATTACAACAGTTTCTGAAATTAGATTGTGTGAAAGTTTTTATCTTACATTCCATTGCATGTTTCCATTATCTTGACTGACACATGGAATGATTATGGTAGATACTCTATACTGTGGATAAACTTCAGCAGGGCTACCACGGGCTGAGACCGCTCTATACTCGTCTTCTTGAAAAGTATAGGCTTGCAATGAAGCTCGCCTACATTTATGAACCCTTTCTTTTCTTCAAGGGAACGTAAGACACCAATTCACTCCTCTTGATTGCCACTTATAAATTATTGATTGAAGGTCTTTAGTGTGAAATCTGAAGTTCTTGGTTGTCATGATCAATAGGTTCGACATCTCAAATACGAAACAGTTGTGGAATGAAATGTCAGAGGGAGATCAGGAGAATTTTAACTTCGATGTTAAGAGCATAGATTGGAAACACTATTTCCTCAATTGTCATATTCCTGGGCTTCTCACTCATGTTATTGGAGGATCAAAACTATGACTTTTGATATCTTAACATGCTATGTCATGTTAATAAAAACAATATTATAGTAAGTTGTAATGTTGGAATATTTAATGTTTATTATACTTTCTAAAGTAAATTAGGCAGTTGAAAATAACAAGTATTACATGGTAAGAATTTGTGTTAGATTTAAATATGATTTTTTGAATATTTAATTGATTTCTTAGTATTTATATAGAGATTATCTTCTTTAGTGTAAACAAATATGGCATAAATTTAAGATAATTTAAGAAGTAGATTGATGAGGCCAACTATTAGTTAGTTTTCTATTTGTTTTAGGCCATGGTTTTAGACATTTTCATATACTTATTTCCTGCATATTCTTGAAACTTTACTATCTTTTATGATCATCATGAAAACTTGAACTTTGTTTAAAGACTATGGAAATATGATTATGATATGATAGTTATTGCATGGTTAATATGTGAATATGTATGAAATGCAATGAATATATGTGTTTAATCTATGGTTATTAGTATTGTGTAGATGTTGTGTGAACTAACTCTTTGTAATCAAGGAGCCAGAGCAAGTAGACTGTATCCCACAACCAAAGGGAGGTTCAGACAATAATGTAGGGGAAGTTAGAAGAACACAACAATTGTAGAATTGGAGGCATCTATTTGTTAGGATGATTGTGAATCATCACATCATGTAATAAGACTACTGGAGGGAAAGAATTCTGCCACAATTGGGAATCCAACATGACTATTTTCATAGTCCACATTTCAGTTTTACTGTAGCAATAGAGTTACAATCCTATTCAAATTCTTCTACCTTTTCAGTTGTGTTTTTACTTACTCAGACTTTGTCACACTCTATTATGTAGGGAGTGGTGATTTATGATTAGATTTTCATTTTGATTCCTTGTTCTAGAATAAGACTCCCTCGCACCTATATGAATGGTTTGGCTGTCAAGATAGTTAGTTGGTTGAAGTATCAAATATAGCAGATAGATATATATAGTTAGTTTATGTTTTTGCACAAAAAATATTTTTTTCTAATCATGCTCCTATGAATAAGATATTCCAAAAGAATCTTAATGGATTTTGATATATTGAGTTATGCAATGAAAATCTTTTTAGTTAGTGTTATGTTGAATTAGTTTGAAGAGCTAGATTTGAGTTTATCCTATGGAGACAGTCACTTTAGCAAAGGCCATTCAAGGTAATTGTTCTCCACTTTACTTTATGCACATTTATTTCTATTACTATAGTTATTTTCATGATAATGTTTTTCTTAATTAGATTCTTCATGTGGTGAATGTGAATGAAATCATGAATAAGATCTTGTCTTGTATTCATCCTTTAATTGTTTCCATGAATTTTCCTCTAGAGTGAGTCAAATTAGTCAAGTTAGCAGTATTGGTTAGTTACATAATTCATTTCTTGACAGTGAATTAGTCATAGTCTTTAGCTATAGGTACCCGTTGTTGGAGTGAAGAAGACATTGAGATGGGGGGTGAATCAGTGTTTTAGAAATTTTTTAACTTTTTCCTTTAATAAGAATTGAATAATTTATGCTCTTAATATTTCAATGATAAATACATTCATAAATTGAATGCAATCATTAAAGAAATGAAATAAGAAATATTAAAGAAAATCAAAGATTATCACAATCAAGAAACATTATCATATCAAAATAATGAGGCCATGAGACAAAAATTTGATGAGTGGAAAACCCCCTAGGGATAAAAAACCACTCTAGAAATGATGCCTCACTGGCTTAATCTGAAAAATTTTTGTTTACAATGCCTCACTAGCAAAAGTGGCCTCATTGACCAAAGAACCTCACTGGTTACAAGAATGCCTCATTGGAAATAAAACAATGCCTCAAACCCAAGAATGTGCCCATGCCACCTGATTAACTTACAATGCCACAGACCTGAGAGTGTGCCCATGCCACCATGATCAACTTATAATGCCACAAACATGAGAGTTTGTGTATTTTTCATCAAGGACAACAACTAAGAGGGAAAAACACTCCCCCTTTGTCATTGATGGCAAAACACAACTCTCTCTCCCCCTTTTTGCATCAAAGACAAAGGGAAGAAAAATTGTGCAATTGCCTCAAAGATAAATCAAAACATTAGGAACCATAATCTAGTATGCACTACCAAAAAAACATAAAATATAAAGCATGCCATCATTGGCCAATGAATCATAAATTATTCCAAATGCCAAGGACAACAACTGAATATGCTAGTTACTCTATCACAAATGCATTGCTCCTCCACAACAACTACAAGACATCAATATAGCAATGTATCACTGGTATGATAGCCAAGACATGTAGGTACCAAGTCCAACCAACTTATTCTCCCTCTTTTACAACAATGACAAAGTACACTGGATTGTAAATCAGCATGAGTAGCATGAAATAAAGATCACAACCTTTACAAGTGCTAAGAAAAAAACTTGTCCAAATATGCTCTTTGTTATTCACAACACAACACTTGACACATATGTACATGATAATACTTTCCCATGATCAAGATGCCATTGAAAGCCAGTGAATGTTACTGATGTAACCATATTCCAATACAATCACAGTACCATATAACATGGAAATACAACATGTAACCTATGAGCATGTATGAGCATGTCATGTCAATTACCAACAATCATATGCTATGTCCATGAAACAAGGATGTGTTTTCAAGCAAGTAGCAATGTATGGTATGTCCATGTACCAAACAAGTATAAATGTATCCATTTGTCAAGTGATACTTGAGAATTGAATACCTGTTACCTTTGCATCTTTCTTTGTCACCAAGGGTTGAACACTAGTCCATTAGATGAATAGCTACTCTCAACTGGTTATGTGCAAAATATGCTACAACTTGCATATGTTTGAAGATCATATACTAAATCAAAATGCACTGTATAACAAGGCTGAGAAGAGTAAGCATAAGATCCTATAAATGATATAAATCAGGGTACTGTAATGATCAAAGCATTTGTATCCAATTCCTGAAGGAACAATATGTTCCAAATTAGAGCAAAGTCAATGACAAGGACTAGAGTCTATACAAAGAAGAATGATATTCCTGAATACCACTATTAATTGTAACATTGAAAGTGCATCAAAGAAGACATGTATAAGTCAAGTTGATCGCTATCATAAGCAAATGTTCGCCACTTCAAGGTAAATATGCGAGCAATTGTGGGTATGCTATCACATTTTTTATCACATACACATTGTTGTTCACCACTGTCACATGTTGTCACAACAAACATAAAGCATAAAACAAAATGCATCCACTATCTTGTGATATATGCCAAGCAAATACTCCCCCTGCAGAAAGGATAGGTCTAGTGTAACCTGACAACTTTTGTGAGTGGGTATTTAACCATGAAAAGACTTACTACCTAAGTTACATATACCAAACCTGATGTAAACCAAAAGTACTATAACAATTAAGAAAACATTAGCACATAGCACAACCATTTAAAATCACATATGCCAGAGATGTAGTATAAACATGAAAGCTCCCTTGTTAGATGGCCAACAATGGAATAAATCTTCTATACACCAATTTTGACTGTAACAAGTCACTCCCCTTGTCTTCATGCATCATACTTCCCAATGTCACAATAGTGAAACTTACTACCTCCACTATTCTTTACCAATTCATTGATGCACTGATGCTACTCTTTGATTAAGACTTGCTGCTCATCCTACACTATCGACACTACTCTATCAAAATTACTTCCATACTTATTTTCCACTATTCCAATCACTATAGAATCAAATTAAAAGAAAGGAACTTGTCAATTGAGTCCTCTGATCACTATTCAAACTGTACCATGTGTATCACTTGTATTGTGATAAATCTCAAGGTTTTTTTAATATAGAAAAAAAAAACACTTAATCATGTAGAAATGAAGCAATATCTTCTACACATGCTACAAAATACATTATCACTATCATCCTAGACACTTGTTTACCTCAAATCTTCAATCCATAAGCATCACTTGTGTTTTAAAAAGTTAACACCTTTTAAAATGATAGTTGAGCATTGTTAGGATTATCAACATAAGTGAACTATAAACAAACCTTGACACCATAGTCCATGATCAATATATGATATATGATACTTGTGACAAAATGATAGCACTTTAACGAACTGTGACTACTCTGTGATATGTCTCATGAACATGTTGATGACCACCATGACAATTATATCTTATGGCCCATTCCACTGTCACATTCCTGACTTTGTCATAAATTTTAATCTCTCTTAGCATAGAAAGCACGTATTACACTTTCACCTTAAACCACACTCCAAAGACTAAATTCAATAAATATTTCAATGAATGTACCCATCAAACAATGTAGCTTCACGACATTCAAATGGCATACAAAAATAAGGTTAACCAATTGCGAAGCAAAGATATCGATTCTCTGATAGAAATAGGTACTTGAAGACTGCCTGCAAAGTAGGGACCTTGGAAGACTTGTGTTTCATGTCCATCACATTGTACTATGACTAAAATCACTAAACTCAACTTATCTAACCTGCAAATATGTGCAAGATAAAGACCAATCTTGTGCAGTGTTATAGCCTACTATTGTAATTACAAGAATTGAATTTACTCTACCTTGCAAACTACACTCTAATCTTCTTTAAACTTCCCTTACCAAACATGCAAGATATTTTGATATCCTATTTAGAGATGTACAATATGCATTAAATGTCTCCATTAACTATTAATGTCAAACCAAATTAAGATTTATTCAAAGATTCCTTGACTGCTCTAGGGGCTGAAAGATAAAACATTAACCTGCTCCCCCCTTACCTCAATCTGATCTTTCAGACACTTTATGATATTTCAAGCTTTGTTTTTCCTTCTTCCTGACTTTGTTTTCTTCTCCACATTGACTTAGGATTTTTATTTTCCTTGCTTAAGACATTCTTGTGTTTTTAATTGAACAAGTATTCTCTAGATGGTTTTATCAACCTTCTTCTACACCACTGTGCTTTGTGCCCAAACATATTATATTTATAACATAAAATATTGTAGTCTAGACCAAAAGAAGAATAGTTTCTTCTAAAAAATTTGTGAGAACTTTTATCAATTGACATTCTTTACATGATCATGTCTTTCATAGAACCAACAATTACTTGCTACATGACTAGCTTTATGACAGTTATAACATATAATGCCATTATTTTGATTTGATAGCTTAAAATCACTTTTATCTTTATTCCATCCAAAATCATTCCTAATATAAATTTTGCAATCTCTAGCTCTATGACCATGAGCATGACATGAATAACAATAGCCATGAAATTAAGTATAATTGTACCTCATAGAACGATTATGTCTGATAGGTGGAGACCGTGAGTGTTTATTGGTTCTTCTTCCTCCAATATCAACAAATTTCTCTTCTGATTTCTTCTTGTCTTCACTTTTCGAAACATGTTGTCCTTGACTAGTATTTTTCTTATCATCTTGAGCAGATTCACTAGTTGATGCTTCCTTCTTCTCATTTGACCTTCTAAAGCAATCATATAGATCTATTTTCTGCTTAGGGGTTCTTCTAACTTTAGAACTCTATCCTATTTCATATCCCAAGCCAAGATTGTTCTTATAATATCTTTGACTTCCTAACAGATTATCTAATGCAATGGCACCTTTTTCAAACCTCTGATTTTCTCCAAATTTAACCTTGACATTTTCAAATTCTTTTCTCAAGGTGACTACTTCTTCAAGTTTTTGATATTCTATTTATTTAACTTCAAGATCAGATTTAGTTATTGCATCTACTATTCTCTTGGCTTCCTCAACTTCTGCTTTTAGATTAAAAATTATCTTACTTGGTTCTTCAAGCAACTTCTCTTCAAGTTTACTTCTCAAGTTCTTAATCTCTAACTTATATATGTACCACAATCTAATTCTTTGGCCTTCAACTAATCTTTTGCTTCTCTTTCTTTTCTTCTAACTTCTTCAAGTTGACTCTTACTATCTACAATTTGTTTTTTCTACATTCTCAAGGGCTGAAAAATATTTAAGCCTTGAACTCTTTTTCTTCTTGAAGTTGTAACTTTAATCCCTTATTCTCCTTTTTCAGTTTTTCAACCACATTATAGGAATAAAATAGTTCTTTTTCAAGATCTACTTCTTCATCATCTTCTAAATCATATTTGACTCCTTCTGTATCATCAGCCTTAACAAAAAAATCATCTTTTCTTTCATCAAGTTTTTGTTCATCTATACTTACAATAAAGTCCTTTTTGTTAAAACTCTCAATTGCAAGACCATTCTTTTTATGACACTTAATATCAACATTCAAGGGAGACTCATGTAACAACTCATCACATGACTTGACTGGGATTTGATGTTCAACCTTTTGCTTGACTTCTTTCTTTTCTCTATTTCTTCTACACTTTCCCATGGTACTCCACTATCATGACCTACCCAAGCCTATTAGACTTCTATAGGGAACCTACGCTCTGATACCACTTGTTGGAGTGAAGCAGATAGTAAGAGGGGGGGGTTGAATCAGTGTCTTAGATAAATTTTAACTTTTTCCTTTAAAAAGAATTGAATAATTTATGCTCTTAATATTTCAATGACAAATACATTCATGAATTGAATGCAATCATTAAAGAACTACAATAAGAAATATTAAAGAAAATAAAAGATCATCACAATCAAGAAACACTATCACATGGGTATGTGTAGGATCATCATGGAAAAAATAGGCCCTTAAGTGGCAAAAATTTCAGAAAAATCAGAGTTAGGAAACTTGACGTAAAAATTTGAATAAATTATCCACATTATTTCAAAAATATGTAACAATAGAATCTGTTGCAAATTGAATTTAGTTTCTAAACTACTAGGTTTATTTTTATTTTTTAAAATCTATTTGGTGAAAATTTGAAATTTCAATGCGTAGTACTTAAATTTTAGGGAAAAAATAAGAAGTAGGTGTCTGGACCACCCTAACCACAATAAAATGATAATTTTTTATAAGATTTTAGATATAAGTAGGCGACTCATGTCCGATGTGATGCATATTATTTTGTAATTTTTCCAAGTAAATAATTAATTATGAATTTTTTATTACAACTTTTAAAAAATATTAAAAAATCGTATGTCTGACCACCTTAACTTGGTCAAAAGTTCATGAAATTCATTATTTTTTTAATCCTATAGTATAAGCATAGAATATGATGCATGTTTTGGATTCAAAAAATGTGATATCATTTGAAATCTATAGATGTTTTTCAATCAACCTATCAATCAAGACTTTAGTCACAATTCAAATAGAAAATGAATAATAATTATTTATTAAATTCAAAGTAAAACATAATTTATATTGGTGGAAAGCTGAGAATCTCCTTTAAAAACCCTTTTCGTTTCATCAATTTTGGGTAAAAAAAAAAGTTATCAGCCACATACCCATCATATCGTCACTTTTTGGCCCATCATGATCTTGCACATACCCACATCAAAAAAATGAGACCATGAGACAAAGATTTGATGAGTGGAAAACCCTCTAGGGATAAAAAAAACACTCCAGAAATGATGCCTCACTGAAAAAAGTGGCCTCATTGACCAAAGAACCTCACTGATTAAAAGAATGCCTCACTAGCAATAAAACAATGCCTCAAACCTGAGAATGTGTCCATGCCACCATGATCAACTTGCAATGCCACAAACCTGATAGTGTGCCTATGCCACCATGATCAACTTAAAATGCCACAAACTTGCGAGTTTGTTTATTTTTCATCAAGGACAACAACTGAGAGGGCAACACCTGTAGCAATAGCTTCAACATTACTTCTTTTCACTGTTATGCAATTTATGATTTCTAGAATGTGTAAACACCTATATGCTAGGGTGATATAGGCAGTGAAGAGTCTATAAATGCACATACAATGCCAACATCATCAAAATCTTACATTAGCCTTGGTTGATAATTAAATGAAGGTATTTCAAAGGTTTAGTGGGTTGTTCAATTAGGACCCCTTTTGAATTGTGTGTTTGACACCAAGTTTACTGATAATTAGTTGGCATCTACATAGATCTCAATGTCTAATATATTTTTTGAAAATATTTTATCATTTTAATATTTGTTTAGAGTGTTTACAAATTTCAATGTGGATTTAAATCTATTATTTTGAAAGCTTAGGATTTTATCTATAAAATAAGTTTAAATTATACAAATCAAATTATAATAAATAATATAATTATAGTATTGTTAATGTGCTTGTTAATCTCACAACACAAATAGAATTCTTACAAGAAAACCTATCCCTCTTGAAATAGTTTGAATTCAAATAGAATTTAAAGTGTCAAGGCTTCGATTGTCAAGTCTTGATGCACTAGGTTCACTCACGGTTCATTGTATTTTTTCGTTACTCACAAAGGGACTTACGCGGGATATTTACTCACATGAAATTAACATATATTAATGTTTCACAAGGTATCTTGACTGATTTGATCAATTTTATTACTTATTTGACAAGATTAAAAGTTATTTTTGAATTATTCGATAAATATTGTTCACTATCACAACTAATTTATCTTTTCTTAATATTTTTGTCTTATGGTATTCATTAATATGCATATTCTTCTCCATCATCTGATCAACTCTTTCCTCACTAAAGCTATCAACTTGATTTTCAATAACAATTTCAAAATTACATTTAGATTCTTTAAATATTGTTTCTTCATCATACACCACAACATGATCACAAATATGACCTATCAATTGCTCTACTAGAGAAACATCCTCAATTATTAAATCCACAATCTTGTTCCTAAAATTTTCCATTTTATCTTCACACTCATATCAAGTCTCCTTTAGACCTCATTTCCTTTATCCATATCTTTATCTGTGATATGGTTTCAATTGTTATTATCCTTTGTTGTAGTAATAAGCTATCATCTAACTTTTCCATGGTTTGCATTTTCGATAGTTATATATCACTCTATTCCAACCTTTCTTTGCACTCATCCCTAAATTTAATGACCTTACCTTTCCAATTTAACATGTCATCCCAATTTGTATTGGCCAATTTTGTTGTATCTGTAGTGTCATAAATTGTCACCCTTGATAACTTCACACTATTTTTGGCTCCCCCTTAAATTATTGGACCTAATTGAATACCTAATTTCCTAAATTATGTATTTCATGGCCCATTTAAACAATTAACAACAAATTGCAAGCTCAAAAAAATGCATTTATCTAATACTTTTCCCTTGACACCTTAATTTCTAGAAAATAGGGCTAGGAAACATACGCCCTATGGCGAATTAGTCCCCTATTCTAACTAACCTTGAATATAAATATGTCGATGTCAGAACTTTATCTTTTTCAATTCAACTTTCCAATGTTGGCTATCAAGATTTAATTTTTGGGAAATTAGAATAATTACATATAAATACCTAGTTATTGCATCATTTCAAATCAAACAAGGATCATCTAGAAAACTAAGAGAAATTATTATTGTCAAGAGCAAGTCAACAACATTCAAGGGAATATTTATGAACATTATTGCAATAATTCAAGATCCAAGCAACATGTCAAATCATATGTGAGTTTATGTGTGTTTATGTTATCATTGTTTGTGAAGGCTAACCCTTTTGTAGGTCTCCAAGTGATTCAAGCAAGAAAGGTCCAAGAACTTGAGGAGATTTGTATGACTTCAATCCTTCAAGGAATCCATTGAAGGGTGGTGAGTTGCAACACGTTTTTGATTCATCATTCCTTCCTATCATTTATCCTTTTATCATTGACATTGTCATTGTGGAAGTGGAAATACTAGCACGAGGTTTGACCAAGGCAAGCCCCTAAATGACCTACAACCCTTTCTCTCTCTTTGAATGTGCAATTTTTAGGTTTGAAGGAGATTGGATGAAGTGTGAAGATCAATTATCCATTATTGCATTCAAAACCCTACCTTTTGAAAACTCACAAAAACTTATAGAATTATCCAACAATGATCTGACAAATTTTCAAGAAAAAATAAAAATCTTTGATCTAGCACCAAAGGTCTACAAAAACATATCTAGAATATCTCTACAATGACACATATTCCCTATGGTGAATTAGTCCAAAAACAGTCTAATATTTATACCACAAGTGCACAGTTTCCTGCTCTATCTATTTCAACTATCTAAATTTGTCTGTGACATTCTATGTTTTCTCTACTTGCATTAGAATAGTAATTTTCATCATTGACCTAGTCTTTGCAATTCACTTCATCCCTAAATTCATCCTAGATTTGTTCAAGGGTTGGTTGAATCACCTTTTAGGCTGTAACCTAATCACATATCTTGTCCAATTCCATCAAACCCCCACAATCATATACCATTTCCATTTATACATGTTTCTTAATGATAAATGGAAAAAGGTGTCAAACCTTAAAGAGTTCAAATCTCCAAAAGGGTGTTCACCATCTTCCAACATATCAATATCTTCTCTTTTGGATAATAATTTCTTAATGCTTCTCCATTACATTAGGCTCAAGCTTCTTATTATCCATCTCAACTATTTTTTTTTAGAGACTAAGGAAAATTTGAGTGGAATGTCTTCAACTATCTGCCCTAGAACTACAAGGAATTTAATGAAATTTTGTAATTTAAATATTTTATCTTTCAATTCTCTTTTCCTCTTTTTATCATTTTCCAACCTTGTATCCATCACATCTACATTTTCTTGAAGATCTTTAGTTTCTTACTCTTTGATAGTATTACCTAGATCAACAGTTGTGATGAGATAATTTTCTACAATCATTTCTTCTTTATTTTTTTCTACCATGGGAGTAGCTCTTTGAGAAATTGTAGCTCTTGTTTCATCTCTTCTTATAGAAGAAATAACTCATTCTTTATACTTTGGATTTAGGGTCTCTTCTTTCGAGAACAAGATTTTGAAATTCAATAGAACTATTTGTATATTTTGTACAAGTTGAATCTTTGTGGCCAACTAGCTAGGAACATCTATTATTTTCTCCTCCTCTTTCCTTCGTTCTAGATGTTTTTGTAAATGTGTTTATTTCTTTGGACTTTCAGCTAGAGATTGATGTTGCATCTAGGAATATCTTCTTCATGAACTCTATTCTAAGTGAGATCTCCTTGATCTTTAAGAATGTTACTTTGTTGTGATTTTTTCTTAGGAACTTCTTGTTCCATGTTTATTACATCTTCTTTATTTCTCTCTTGTCTAGGTTCAATGACTATATCTTCTATTCTTTCAAAAGTTACTTGTTGTTGCTGATCTAAGTTGTCTCCTATATTATCCAACATTTTCTAAGATTTTAAAAGATTCACTAATCTCTCTTGATATTCCAATTGTTGTTGATTTACATTTCTCTCTCCTTGATGGGTGTTTCTTGCACTTGTTCATCAATCACTTATTTATTCACCTCTTGAGATGAAGTATTTTAAAGAATAGGATTAGGTGTGACCACCTCTATTTTCTTATATGAACTTTAGGAGGTACTTTGTTATTCACTTAAAGAATTTCATCAAAAATGGGATCCAATATCTATATTTTCCATGCTTCTTCATCATCTGATAAATAAATAACTTCACATAATGAGAGCTTGGATGCCTCATTGGGTTCCTTATATTTTATTGATTCTCCCACTTCTTGCTTAACCTTTATTATATTTTGGACCTAAAATGAAGAAAAAGAGAGCCCTAGGTCCTATGTGTAGAACCTAAGATTCAAATTTTTTGTGTGTGTTATGGGTCATTTTCTAATGTTTCATTTAGATGGAGATCAATAAGGTGTATAGATGGACTTTCAACTATGTAGGTGACCTAATCAGTCCTGGATCTCCATCTTATTGAGTCTTTGGATGGATTGGAAATGATTTTCCTTGATTAACCTGATTAGACTATGTGCCCTAGTATGAAAATTGCAATAATCCAATAATTAATAGACTAAAACAGTAAATTGTAAATAGATATGGGAAGTAAAGAGGAATGTGTACTTGTTCAAAAAAATTGGCTTCAGTGTGCATAGGAGGACTTATATGCCCAAGGGTGTATGGGTCCTTGTAGGGGTGTCCTGCTCTATTTTGTAATCCTCTGATGGCAGATTTGAGACTCTCGTTTCCACTTGTAGACTTGTTTGATCATTGTCAAATAAATCTATAAGTTATTTTTCATGATTTGAAAAAGATTAGGGATTTGAATGCAACAATGAACAATTTGTCTTCAATATTTCTTCAATCCTCTTCAAACCTAAAACCTTCATATTCAAAGAGAGGGAAAATGTTGGGCCATTTAGGGGCTTAGCTTAGTCAAACCATGTGTAATTGTTTCCACTCCCACAATGGCAATGTTAATGATAAAATTATAATGGATAGGAAGGAATGATGAAATCACAAAATTTTGCAACTAACCACCCTTTAATGGATTCCTTGAAGGATTGAAGTCATTCACATCACCTCAAGGTCTTGGATCTTTCTTGAATTCTTGAGTTATTTGGAGACCTACAAAGTGTTAGCCTTCAAAAAATATTGATAAGATGAACACATATGAACTCACATAATATTTGACATGATGTTTGGATCTTGAATTGCTGCAATGAAGCTTTGAAATGCTACTCTTGACAATAAATTTTTTTCATAAATTCTCCAACTTGCTAGATAGTTCTTGTTAGATTTCAAATGATGAAATAATTAGGTATTTATAGGCATTTATTCAATTTCCTACAAATCAAATTCTAAAAGATGACATTTGTAATTTGAATTTCAAATGTTAAAATGTCGATACCGACATATCCAAAACTGGTTCTTGGAAAAATAGGGGAACCCATATGCCCTAGGTCAAATGGATCCTAGCCCTATTTTCCAAGATATTAAGTGTCAAGGGAAAAGTGTTAATTAGATGCATTTGTTCAATGCTTGCAATTTCTCAGAAAATTGTTCAAATGGGTCACATAATGCATAATTTAGGGAAATAGATGCTCAATTAGGCTCAATAATTTAGGGGGAGAAAAACATAGTGTGAAATTACCAAGGGTGATAATTTTCAATGCTACATGACCTTTTATGTGGATTTCACATTTTTACCCCTAATTTTATAGTGTTATCATTTATAATCAATCCTTAAAAAGATGGAAAAAATGCTCCTTAATATATAATTGTGTAGGAGCCCCAAATATACTCTTACCCTTAATAGATAGTAGGCAATGCATCTTGCAATGCTTGTTCAATAGTTGGAATAGCAACCTTATCCCATGGTAGAGTTACCACATTAGGTGATATCACTCTTGGTGATCCAATCAAATTAACAAGATATCTCTTACCCATCTGATTCAAATTTATGTGTGCTTTGGCAATAATTATTTCTTCTAGTGAAGTCATTTCCTTCCCCAATTCTTCTAAATTTTTGACGTCAAATTCTTTAGCCTCTTGTTCCTTTCTCTTATTCACCAAATAATAATCAAAATACACATCGTCATGAATTTTCCTTTCTCCATTCTTAGTATTATAATTAGGGTATGTGAGGGCTATACCTTTTAATTTTAGTGCTTGAGCACATTGGTTCAACCACACATTACATCTATTTTATGTTTATAAATTTCTTCAATTGAAGTAGCCCATAGCTGAGACCAATTTGGGTCTAGTAGGCGTTGATAGAAAATTCTACTGCCTTCATAGCTAGGATGTATATTTTCATCATCATTCTTGATCTATGGAGGATCCACGAGTACCCAAGGTCTTCATCTACTTTAGGGTCAATATTTGATAATCAATTTTCCCAACTTCATGATCATTAGCATAGTAAGCCAAAATTTTCTCTATGTGAGAATCATGCTTAATCTTCTTATTAATGTGTCTTTCCATCTAATGGTAAGGATCATAGATACACCTAATCAGTTCAAATGGGTTTAATCCTAATAATTGTAACTCCTTTTTTGATCTTTAGCATTAGCAAGTGCATTTCACTTATACTAGCCTAAGTTAATTGGGAATTTAACACCCCCTCCCTAGTGTAGCACCTCAAAGGCTTCATGTGACTAAATACTTTTCCTTGAAAATTAAAATGAGACAATCTTATCTATGTGATACCCAGGAAGTATAAATTTTGTTCTAGTGAATCCATCCATTATGAAATAGGTAAACATAGAAAATTGGATGAACTTGCTTCCATGTGGATGAATAACACTTTGTGCATCTACAAAAATTCACTTTGCATTATCTCCTTCCATGGTCCTTACTAAGCACATAATAAATGCATCATTAACTTGTTAGAAGTGATGGATTGGTTGTTTGAAGTCTAGTTATGAGTAATTATTATAAACCAAATTTATACCAGGTCCATTTCCCAAGACATTGTTCCTTGTTAATCCAAAAAATTGTTCTCTAACAACATGGGAATATATAACATGAGAAGTCACATAAAATTTATTTATTCTTCTCCACTTGTTCATCTGCTCATAGATGGAATCACTAATGGCCTAAGCCCAATGAATTATTTTAGTCTTATCTTTCACAATCTTAATGTATCCATACATTCATGGTTCAAAAGTGATTGAAATAGGAAATCTAAGTATTCTACTTAATAGGGTGGCTATGTTACTTATCTCATTTTTGAAGTCACTCCTATACAAAGTCTTTGACATTTTTGAAAAATATTTGGGCTTTTTATCTTCTAACATCCACCCAACATATATTGATATTTTGCATTTTTCTTTGTTATCCTTAAATTCATTGATAGGTTTATCCTTTTCAAAAAGATGTATTACCAAGTGCATACTAATATTAAATTTTTAGGTAATGTCTTTTGATGTCAATTCTGTGTACACTTTTCCCTTGTGAGTAACCGATCTTTTGTCTACATCATATCAATGAGTTCATTCTAATATAAGTTCCATAAATTTCATAAACATAGGAAACCCTACAACTTTGTGTAACCCACTTCTTGCTATGTTTTTCACACAAGGACCAACATTTTTTGACATAATTCTCTCATGGAATTCCTCCATATGAATGTGTCCTAAATTGGTGTAAAAAACAATACCAAATCTAGGCCATATTTTCAATTTGTGGATTACCCCTTGAAATTTGAAATTCATATATTTGGCTCTTCTACTCATTGGTCCTACAAGTTACAAAAGGTTCATAATTACCCTAACTCATTTAATTAGGGTTCAGGTTGATTTAATTGTATAATTAGGGTTTTAAGTTTTACCTCGACAAAATTATTTTTACCACAGTAAAAGAAAATTTCTTTTTTAGAATTAGGTAAAAATAATTAATATCAAATCTAGTTGTATTGAGAACCAAATTTAAATCCAATTGTGATTTCTCTTGCATGGAAAAATCATAAATTTTGGATTTTAGGTCTAGCTAGATGCATACTTATCTTGATACTCATCAAACCTTTTTGAATAACTCTGTGAACCTTGTTGCTTCTTTTGTGCTTAACTTTTCGTAGTTTGATTATCAAATTCACAATTCTCATCTTCGTATCCAATCTTCACTCTTTTCTTGTTCAATCTACAAATTTTCTTTGATGGAAAAATAATAAAATAAATATAACTTTAAAGTAAAGAAAATCATAAAAATTAAAAACACATTCAATGCAATCTTGAATTAGGCAAGCATTAATTGATTCCAACAAGAATAAATTTTGATAATCTTCAACAAATTTTAGTAAGTTAATTTTGTGCTCCAATTAAGATGAAAATTCTTTTTTACATTCAAAATTTGAATTACAATGGTTATTTTCGACGAATTTTAGTATTGATACAATTGAGAGTTTTTTTTCCATAATTGTGGTTAATTTCATTGCTATCAGATGCAGAGAATTTTAGTCATTGTCAAGGAAGCTAATATCATTCTCTTGAAATTGATCATTTTCAGCTAATAAAATTTGATGGCATACATCAACATGACATTAGTATGGTATGGTTGCAAGAAATTATAAGTGAACTGAAAGTAATGTTTCATTGAATATCTGGTTCACTTTGACCTCAAACTTCCAAAAAAGAATTAAATTTAATTCATAAGTGTTTTAAAATCCATCGATACAATTATAAGATCTAAAAAGAAGTTTAATTTCAATTGAAAACCCCACAATTTCAAGAAAATTAAGGTGAACTGAAAATAGTGGGTGAACTTAAGTGAAAAGGAAATTTAACAGTTAATGATTCAGTTCACTAAGACCTTGAAATTTTAAACTTGGATTTTGAAATCAATTTGTGTTTAAAAGTGACTTATATCTTAAAATTTAAAATTAAATGCTTTCTTATTTCTAATAGAGATGTAATGAAGCCAAAATGTGAGAATATATAATTAAATTGGATAATAGAACTTGTAAAAAATGAAGTTTGGATAGGTCTCAGATTTCCCTTATAGATCAATTATGCATAATAAAATGGTTGGGTCCACTAGCAACAAGTATAACAAGACAAATAAATTTTTGACGAGCTCTTTCTCAAAATCCATGGCACTTAGAAATGTTTTATCTTAAAGTACAACATCACATAGGGTCCCTCTCCAATAACCTCTCTCAATTTTTCATATCTCCAATCCATTTGCCCATGGCGACAAGATTTCACACATTGCAAAAAGAATTAGATGCAAGTAGTCTAAAGTTGCAAGGTGGAATAATTTTCATTATGTTCATCATGCAGCAAAACTAATAGTTCCAACATGTCTAGGTGGGTAGGTTTATGCTAGGAAAGGTTATGTTTCGTACCCCAACATACCGGATCATTCTAGGCTACATTGTACCAGCGACTTCTTAAGAGCTCTAAGTGCAAAAAAGTGGCAAACTTTGACGAGTTCATTCTCAAAAAATATCACACATACAACCATTTGGTTTGAAATTATAGGGTCACATAGGGTTCCTCTATAATAACCTCTCTCAATTTTTCATATCTCCAATCCATTTGCCCATGTTGACAAGTTTTTAGTTGATGGAAAATGTGTCAAATGCATTGAAGAGAAAGTTGCAAGGTGGCATAATTTTTATTTTATTCATCGTGTGACCAAACTGACAGTTCCAACACATCTGGTTGGGTAGGTTTATGCTAAGAAAGGTTTTGTTTCACACCCTAGCATGTCATAATGTTCCAAGATACATTGTAGTATTGATTTCTCTTAAGAGACCAAAGTGCAAAAAAGTGGAAAACTTTGATGAGCTCTTTCTCAGAAACCGTGATACATTGTAGTATTGATTTATCTTAAGAGACCAAAGTGTAAAAAAGTGGAAAAATTTGATGAGCTCTTTCTCATAAACTATGGCACTTAAGAAATGTTTCATCTGAAGGTACAAGATCACATAGGGCCCCTCTACGATAAACTCTCTTACTTTTTCATATCTCTAATCCACTTTCCCATGGTGGCATAATGTTTGTTATGTTCGTCATGTGACCAAATTGATAGTTCCAACATGTCCATGTGGGTAGGATTATGCTCTAAGGAAAGGTCCTATTTTGCACCCCAGCATGCTAGATTGTTGCAGGCTACATTGTATCAGCGACTTCTTAAGAGCTCTAAGTGCAAAAAAGTGGCAAAATTTGACAAGTTCATTCTAAAAATCTATGGAACTTACAACCATTCTGTTTGAAGGAACAAGGTCATGTAGGGTCCCTTTACAATAACCTCTCTTAGTTCTTCATATCTCAATTCCATTTTCCCATTGTGACAAGTTTTCAGTTGATGAAAAATGTGTCAAATGCATTGAAGAGAAAGTTGCAAGGTGGTGTAATTTTTGTTTTGTTCATCATGTGACCAAACTAACAATTCAAACACATTTGGTTGGGCAGGTTTATGCTAGGAAAGGTCATATTTCACACCCTAGCATGCCGAACTATTCCAAGTTTAGTGTACCAACAATTTCTATTAAGAGATCAAAGTGTGAAAAAGTGGCAAACTTTGACGAGCTCTTTCTCAAAAATTGTGGCACTTAGAAATTTTTTGTCTTAAGTTACAAGGTCTACAATAACCTCTCTTTTTTTTTTCATGTCTCCAACTCGTTTTTCCATGGTGAAAGTTTTACTATTTCCCCAAAAACTATCGTTTGTCCATGGCGAAAGTTTTACAATTTCCCCAAAAATTGTCAAATGCATGTAGTGTAAAGTTGCAAGGTAGGCTATTTTTTCTGTTCTTCGTGTGGCCAAACCGTTAGTTCCAAAATGTCCAAGTTGGCACGTCTATGCTAGACATGGTCCTTTTTTGCACCCCAACTCTCCCTGAACATTCCAAACTACATTGTGTTGATGCTTTCTCTTAAGATCCCTAAGTGCAAAAAAGGTCAAACTTTGAGACGATGTTTCTCAATGTTGATGGAATATACGAATGTTCTTTATGAACCTATAGGTGCATGTGAGGCCCCTCTACAACAACATCTCTCATATTTTGAATACTTGAAACTATTTCGCCGTGGTGAAAGTTTTTTTAATGTCCCAAAAACCATCAAATGCATGCAATGTGAAGTTGCAACCTGTAGCCTAATTTTAGTTCGATGTGTCATGGGGTCGAGCCATCAAACCCAACACATTCGCATGGGCATGTCTATGTTGTGCATGGTCATTTTTTGTCACCCCAACTCTCCCAAAAATTTCAAGCTAGACTGTATTGAGGCTTTCTCTATGAGTGGAGACAGCACAAGGGTACCACATGGGTACATGAGATGTCTATGTGTAGGGGTAGTGGTTGCATTGAGCCCTTATTTCAAGAATTCTTGGTGTTATACAATTGATAGGTGATGGTGAGGATAAGGTATAAGGGAAATGATTAAAATTCTATTAGACAAAAGGAATAAATTAATAAGGGTAGTGATTAAAATGCTCTTTATTATAAAGAGAAACACATAGAAATTTTGATGTGTGCATAAAATGCATATATTATAATGTATTTGTGTTATGTATCGATCTTATTGAGCCATATCATGCTTGCATTATATTTTTAAGAAGAAATTACATTATGTTTAATCACCTTCAAAATTCTTAGTGGCCACTTTTTTGTCCACCATTTCCATGCATTTATGCATCTATTTAGTATGTTAGTAGGGCCTTGTTTTAGTGTTTATTAATTTTTAAATGAATCAATAGACATTTATTGTATATCGTACTTGTTTTTATATAAAATCCTTCATATTTGTGTTGTCATGCTCAATTTGTAACATGAGTGTTTTTAGTTGGTACCTAATGCTAAAGTTGAACCTCAACACAACTATAATGTACCACATAGTCAAATTTTCAACATTTATTGCATCATTCATAATATCCAAAACTATCTTTGTAAATGTATTACTCATTTGACTATAACATTTGTATATATTATAACTTGATTCCTTAGAGGCTTTAATATATCATTTATGACTTTCGTTTATATGTTTATCCTTTGAAGAAAAAAAATTCTATAAAAAAGTCAATATGCATACCCTTAGTGTGCTCTTATAGTATGTTTTTTCTTTATAGAAGTGTGAGGTGAGAGGAAAGTGTTCAAATGATATAATCTGATAACAGTGGTAACATAAGGTTTGCATTAATCAAAAAGCCATAAGTTCATACAACGTTATATGTCAATAAAAGTATACAATATGTCCAATAAAGTCATACAGGCTTGCAAGAAAGCCATATGGACATAAACTATCACCTATCGATAGTACAAAACATATGTTAAAAAATTCCATGTAGCCATACAACAAACGACCCTAATGCATAGTCATTTCCCACTAGGGGAAGGAAATAGATCGTGCATTTCCTTCAACTATTGGTTGGATGGAGTTTCCTTTGATGTTGTTGTATCTTGAATGCACTCACTTGCCCTCCTCTCTTCACTCATCTTGAGATCCAACCGATACAATAAGAAGTATAGAAATTAATATATAGAAATTGAATTGTGGAATGACATATAATAGAATAATAACTTATCGTAAACAAATAATCAACATGCTCATCTACAAAAACAACACATTGACGATTTGGAGTGACAAGTCCCTATAGCAAGCATCAAGATAGCAATTAAACTACATATGAGTATCATTTAAATTTTCAATAATAGACCAATAAAGGAGAAAATATAATTTCAAATTTACTAAATTGTTGCATACCTTTGTCAAAGGATCAAAACTTGCTATTGCTGCAGCAACTCCATGGTCCATCATGCCACAAACATCACTAGGATTGTATGATGTCAGTATATGAAAATTAAATAACAAATATGAATTTCTTTTATCACTTTCATTAGTTTCTTTGTTTAATTAAAATAAAAACTAGATGAAAATTGAAAATTTTGGGATCAAAGAATTGGGGAGAATTTATCTCCAAGAAATTTGTTGATTATTGTCTTGAAAGTGGAATTTGAAGTTAATATACCACTTCATATGCAACACGAAAAAATGGGGTCTCAAAGAGAATAAAACCTCGATGTAGCTTGGTAAATGTTGTACCATAAATAATTGGACTCCAAATACTAGGTAGATGTTGTGCATACTACTACATATCTTTGAAATAAGACTCATTGCTTAGCTTAGGAAGCATGACACCTTTGAAGCTTGATTTGGTTTAGAAATAGGATTATTATAAGTGAATCCTCTAGGTATAGGCTTGGGTCTTGGAATGACCCTAATATTGGGAGCTTATCATATTTAACTTGTGAATATATAATATTGTCACATGGGGTCATTGCCATGACTATCATTGGTAAGGTTATGAGGTTTACACTTCTAAATTAGATAGATGTTACCTTGTCAATAATATATATCTTTATGATACCCAACAATATAATATATTAGCTCTTAACAAAAAAAATTCTTTGAGTTTACAATTGGTTGAAAAATTAAGTGAATGGATAGAATTACTTAATGGAATGTTGTACACTTACAAGGTTAAATGTGCTTTTTAATAGATAAAGGAGAAACAAGAGTCCCAACCCTATTACAAAGCAAGTTTGCAAGTAGAGACAAATACAATGACCTCCCTTAAGGGAGAAAGAAATAACTACAACCTTGAGCTACTAAGTACAAACAACTACAAATTAAAGTATCTAGGGTTCCAACCTAAACAATTCCAAACCCAACCCTATTCAATCTCACACCCTTCACTTTTGTATGAGATTGAGAGACAAATTGAGGAAAACCTTTTTTTCCTCATTTGTACAATTATCTAGGAAATATTATCTTCCAAGCCCTCAAACCTAGGAGAAGAAAGTGGGGATTCCCTCACAAATGGCCCAATCAATGGTGTATTAGAAACAACAGAATATTGAGCTAGAGTAGCCAAATTTTGAACAATTACCATACGATTATGTTGGAGCTAAATTGAATTCAATGGACAAGTAATCTGAACAATCAAAACAAAACATAGGTGTGGCTCACCAAAAAGAGACAAAGGAACAATAGGAATAGGAATAGGAACAATTGCTAGAACAAGATCATTAGATAACATGGATGGTGAAGGGTCCATCACCCCAACAATAGTTTGAGACACAAAAGAATACAAAGAAAATTCATCATGTCCCACCACTGGAGAATCAGGAGGAACATCCGAAAAAATCTAAACCTTAAGAAACATCAATCGTCTAGTGTTTGAAGAGGACATCGTGCCACCACAAAGAAAAACTAGCATTCCTATAACATAAACAAGGGAAATCAAAAGCAATGTTCCCAAAAGTGAAGCAACAACTATAATGAAAGGAAGACCAGTGGTTGCATGTTCAAACTTAAGAGGTAAAAGACTATTGTATGTCAAAAGACCAATGACTACCATATATCATCGTAGTCAATTATTTGTTGTATAGTTGGGCTCAAGAGATAAAAGAACATATTTTTTATCAAAAGAATATTGTCTCTTGAATTCCCAAATATTTAGATGTTCAAAGCCAAAATGATTAATGAATGTGTTTATAATCAAGACCCATTTAGGATTAAATAGTTTCCATTGTGTAGATTGAGAGTCATAAACAATTCATTTTCTAGATTTAGTGGCTTATATACAACATTCCTAAATCCATCATAGTTAACCAAAAATACCAAATAATTCAGTTCAAATATTTCTACATTATAGTGAAGTTAGGTCAAATAGCAACCCCTAAAGTGGAAGAACCAAAATGATGTATACTCTCATAACTTGTAACCACGGGTTTGAAACTTTAATCTTTATAGTGGTCAAGTGGGAGTGTACCATCCTCCCATCCATAGAGCTCTATGGATGGTAGAGGTATACAATTCCCCTTTCCCCCATTACAATCCTTAATGGCTAATACACATTGGTTTGAAACAAAAAAAGGCCTTTTGAAATGTTAAATATTTATGCAACAGAGTTTTTACAAATCCATAAAAGTAAATCCAAATAGACCAGTCCTCACCAAAACAACCTTTGACCTCTATTACACAAAACTTATAAACATTTATTGTGCTTCTTTAATTCCTCTTTCTCAATCGTTGTTGCTTATCATACCATAATGGCCACATTAAAAGGAAAAGAGTGATTTTTAAAATCCATTTGGGATTGAGTGAGAATGGTTTAGCTTCCATCATTACCATACCAAACCTATAATGGTGGTGTGTTTTCTATCATTGACCTTTCCCAATTCTATACTACATTTCATTCAAACACTAGAATGAAATAAAGTATATAATGAAGGAAAACACTCATTGTGATCCTACTTAAAGATGAATTCAAACCCTAATAATTTGGAGAACATTTAGTGGTTTCCCCAAAACCATTACTTCAAGATTAACAAATATTTAACACTTCCTCAATACAAACATGGTCCCCAGTTAATACTTTAATATTTTTATTTAATATGAAGCATGTTGACTCATGACCAGGTTTTGGGTGACACTTATAGTCAATGTAAACATACAACTAATAAGAACAATTTTTAGCCATTAATACAAAAGAATAATAGCATATTAAAATTGTCAATCACCTAGAAGAAAATTTAATGACTTGACAAGGGATCCCTAAATCTTATAGGAATATACATGTGAGTTTGACTAACTTACAAAAATACTAAAAACCTTTACTTTATTCCCATGACATTACAAATCCATGAAAGCACCCTCTTTCATGATTCTCACACTCCAATAAAAAATAATATCTCTATAGGTGCTCAAAATTGCATAGGCATACATGGTAGTCTAATGATGATATGATGGTTTAGCTCACAACTCACATGATATGAATAATTATCCATCTCAACATTTCTAACCTTGATGAAAATGTTTGTTCAACATATAGGGCCTCCTCTTTCTCTTGTCTCATCTTCCCAATCCTTATTCCTTTCTTGTGTACACGTTCAATCATCTAAAATTGTAAGTTTATCCTTCAAATAGGTGACCCAAAGAATACCCCACCAAACCCCAAATCATTCAAAAATTAAAATATAATCATGAAATTTTAAAAACAAAAATATGACTTTATTATCTACATAGACATCTATCATTTGCAGCTAACAACTCTAAATGTGGTAATCATTTCAACATGAATATGACAAAAACTCAAACTTGGGTTGTAACGAGTGTTTCTCATTTTTCATATCTATGAGTCTACCTAAGGATGATTTGTAGCCATAATTGGAATCTCCACATTTCTATCTCTCCATTGATCATAACCTTATTGAATGTTGTTAATTTAAAGCCCAATTTTCCTCCTCCATTGAAAATGCAAATGAAATTAAAAATGAATCAAATTGACAAATAAGGTTTAGTTTTTTTACTCTTTTGGTAGATCATCCACTTAAAATAAAGCAACATAAGTATATCTTATACCTTTGCATCATGCTACGTCTACTTGTCTCTATTTTCTGCATACTTTGAGTCAAAGTTTTAATTACATGCACTTGAATTAGTTTTCATTTTTATCTAATAGGCTTCAACATATGATAAGAGAAAATATGAAAGGTAATCTCTTTTTAGTTATCTAAATGCTCAAACAAGGGAGACATATTAGGGTTCATGGGGATAAGAGGAGGATCAATACACAAATCCAATACTACATGAATCATTTTTGGGATCCTCTCATCTGGATCTAGAGGAGGTGTAGAAGGGTTTAAACTTTAGTACTGGAAGAGGTTTCAGCTAGGGAGAGAGAGGTGGGGGTTGAGAATAAAGTTTCAAATCAAGAGGTGACTAAATAAGAGGGAGATTCTCAATATCGATATTGGATAGGGATGCACAATCTCAAGTTGCAACACATCAATGACACTGGTGATATTTGACAAGATGGTTATGTCTAGTGTGGGTTACTTTCATTCCTTTATCAAAGGGATTATCTAGGAAGGATAGAAACAACCATTGGAGGCTAGGAAGTTCCACATGTTCATGGGTAGGAGGATGTGTCATGGGTTGCTTTCTCTGGACTATCAAAAGGGAAAGGGGGTAATGAAATAATTTTTTGGAAAGTGAGAGATTGAAAGGGGAGATTTATGTAGTAAGGGTAGTTTTCCTTCAATAATCAAAGAGGTGGGGGTAGGAACAAATACCACCAAATTAAAGGCCATGAAACCACAAAAGGAATGAGAAGGCATACCAATAAGGATTGCTTTCCTATAACCACTAAAGAGGAAATGCTTGAGGAACATAAGAAATTAGTGAAGGATAATAAATGAAAGGGGGAACATTTATAAAATAGGAAGAAGGATCACAAGACAAAAATTCTCTCTAAGCCACTTTGATTTTTTTTAAATATTTAAATAAGAAATCAGTAAAGGGTCAAAGAGGTTCATGGGGGTCAACCAAAAATAATCCAATGAGATGTTACCATGTAACGGAGAGGCTGAAATCAATTGTGGTGAATCATATGCCTTGTGATCTATTGTGTGAGAACTTAATACACTTATGAATAATGGAGGGGATCACTTGTATTAAGGCGAGACATGGGTGGCCCAACTTTAGATGAAAGAAATGAAAGTTAAGAATAATAGAGAAAGGGATGTCTAGGGTTTTTGGTCCAACTTGGATTTAACTGATAAGAAAACCCAAGGTACGAATGGAAAGACCATCACATGAATCCATATAAAGACTTGTATTTTTTTCTACTTGTCTTTATACAACTCATGTCCAATAAGAATTCCTTTGTGATTAAATTGACCATGTTAATGGGATCAATATGTAATCATCAAATGGATTTCTCATTGACTTTAGTAAGAATGTAAAGAGGTCCATTATATATATGCAAGAGCACTTCAATAAAAGAGAAATAGATTGTAGGTTTTAGGGAAAGCCTAATCTCATGGGGCTCAAGGGTGGGTGTCCACCATCCTTACCATATCTATTAAAAGATAGGAGGAAATTTTCATAATAGTATCTTGTGTGGGAAATATAGGAACACCAACAAATTTAGAGGAATGTTGTGAGAAATAGAACTTGTGTATATCTATAGAATATATTTAGGCTTAGTGGCATATTTATTTCCTTTATTATTTATTTTAGAGACTTGGACAGTATTTGAATTTATAAGCTCTTGCACTATGTTCTTAAGATGCAAGCATCATTAAGTATCATGGATAGAGACTTTATAGTACTAGTAAAAGGTCTTTAGATCATATGAAGGTGGAAGCAGTTGGTCATTATCTAGTGATTAACTAAAAAAATAATACACTAAGTTTTTTTTTAGGAGTTGCTACAATATTGAGTAGAGAGATTTAGACAATTTTTTAAGAGGTTTAAATAAAAAATAGCCAGTGCAATAGTAGTTGTTATGGTAGGAGTTTTATTTACAATAGCAAGGTAATTATTTTAAAGAATTTTTTATTCTTCTTATAGTTATTATGTGAAGAAAAATCCATGGATGATTTAGTAGGATCCTACAAGGTTGGTGTCTTGAATTGGTTGACACTTTGTTGATAGTTGCAAAGGGTTGTGCAAAGTCATGCAAAAGAAGAATATCCCATTAGTAAAATGTTATCCTTGACTAAAGGCTAAAGGTTTTTTATCAAAACCTTTTGCAAATATAAACTAGGGAGTGCATGTATGGAATGTGAGAGAACAAAGATTGGTATCTACATATAAAATCAATTAATTTTTCATAAAAACCATGCTTGCAATGCACCAAGTTAGTAAACGTGACTTGGGGGCCAATATTAGTTTGAAAGTGTTTTAAGAATGATTTACTAATTGATATAAAGAATTTACTGAATGATCGAGAAGTGAGAAATATCAATCTAGTGTGATGGATTTCAACAATTATGAGAAGATTTTTCCTAGCAACTAGTCTAGAAAAATAGTCACTGCACAAGATTGTAAAGATGAATAGGTTTTTGCAAATCCCCCTTGCCATTGTGCTTTTCATAATGATGCACCTCAAAGCTTGTAGGAATTAGGATAACAAGGATGTACAAGGATAAAGGGATACAATGATAGTATGGTGGGATGAGACGTTAAGTAGAAGAGGTGGATAGCAGGGTGAGCCACTATTGTAAGTGTCCTACATTTTGCATAAGTTGGTTGATTATAGGCTTTGTTTTATGCAAAGGGGGTAGGATACTACCAAATATACGTACATTAGAATAAGTTAAAGCTTTCAATAGAAGATATGTGAACCAAAGGGGGTAGAGGTTTGAAGGTGCCTACCAAGAAATCCATATTACATGGCATGTGAAGGTGAGGAAAATCTAGAAGATGAAGCATGCATAGTCTACATTGTGTGGAGTAGTGACTATATATGTATTGAACATATAGAGAGTATAAATGACATGGACATGGACATTTTTTTACTAGTCACATTAGACTAGGAGTCATTATTTCTTTACAAACAAGCAATTAAGGCTAGGATATCGTTGTGAATGATATGCAAAATCCCTTAAATTATTTCAAGACCTTTCAAATGATTATTAAGAGTTTGGTGGCACAATGAAAATACATGTTCTCACCTTGCCAATTTTTTTAATAATTACCAAGATTTTCTAATCAAGATCACACATTTGGGGGTGAGAGACATGCAATGTGATCTCATGGTCAAAGCTAGAGTTTGTATTTTCATTTAATCAAAATGAAAAAAAAAAGAAAAGGAGAAAACCTATTTGTGATTTTTGTAGTATGAGAGTAAGACATTTTTATATTTTGATATCTTGTGCAAATAACGATGTTAGAATGTGAAGATTAGGTCATGAAGCTCTTAATAAGGTTTCACAACACAATCTAAAGAGATATGGAGTGAGAATTCAATAGGGATACAGAGAGGGAGAGAGATAAAGACATTGGAAGATAGTTAAAGAGAGGGGGATGATAAAGAGATAGAGGGAGAGGAAAAGAGAGATAGAAAGGGAGGGAGAGAAAGAGTGTGTGTGAGAGAGAAAGGTCGATAATCATAAATTTTTTGGTGAGAGATAAAAAAGATAAGAGGGAGAGGGAGAAAAAGATAAAGAGAGGAAGAGATAAAGAGATAGAGAGGGAGAGGGAGATAGATAGATAGGGAGAGGGATAGAGATAAATAAGGAGAGGGAGAGAAAGAGAGGGAGAGAGAGTAGACAAATAACATATTTCATCTTCCATAGAACTTTCTCACATTTTGTGGAAGATCGCATGAGCTCCCCCAATTGACCCGAGACAACTACAACATAAACATCACATAAAAATAACACAACACATCACATAAAACACAACAACACAACACAACATCACATAAAACATAACAACACAACACATGCATTTTATTTTATTCAAAAAAATATTTACATACTATTATGTGTACAACTTAAATATTGATGGTTTTAATTTGTCATATTTTAAAAAATGATGCATTGATAAAATCTAAAATTTAATTTTAAATTTTCAAGGCTATTAGTTATGTCATTCACAATAATTTTTATATGTGATGCTCAAACAAGGCAATGTCTCTAGTGGTTTGCAAGAGGCTTTATAATGTGCAAAATTTTGTCATTTGCAATCATGTTAATATGTGGTGGGTCAAAATACATATTTTATAAATTATGTAGATTTTGTTATATCATGTGATTTGAATCCATAAAGTAAGTTTGTTACTATGTTTTAGATGTTTTATTAATTTTTGACAAGTCAAAATGTATAAAATTTGAGTTCTCAAAAAAATCTCAACTCTTTGATAATTGTGTTAGTATAATAAAGATTTATTTGATTATTCTAAAATCAAATAACCAACAATACATAGTCTTTAAAATATTTTTCTATCTATAGACTTTAAAAAATTCAAATCATAATGAATCTTTTTAGAATTAAAACTTTTATGCAAAAGTTACCTAGTAAGGATCATTCTTAATAAAAAAAATTCATTGGAAGAAATCCCAAATTATGGACATTTATAAAAATATTGAGTTTTATGACATAAATATAGTAATTAGAAGGATACTGCTCAATTTGATAATTTATTTATTTATTAAAATTTCACCTTTGCAACAACATTTTTCTTTATTTTTAGAATCTCACCATGTATGTAATATGAACTAGCCTAAATTTATAAGACATTGTTTATAATTAAATGACATAAATATTTACAAACAAGCTTCTCTTAGCTTCAAGAATATTTATTTGAATATTCTCTACTAACAAGGCCAGCCACGTGAAGGTGGAAGCTCGCATGGCCTCCCCTAATTGACCTGAGACAATCACAACACAATATAACACAACATCACACAACACACAACACATACATTTTATTTTATTTATAAAATAATTATTTACATACTTTTAAATATTTAAATATTTATAATTTATTGTGATGATTCATTGATAAAAATAAAAAATATTTTGAAGTTTTAAAAGCTATATTATGTCTTTTGCAATCATTTTTATATGTGATGGTCAAATAGTGCAACATCATTAGTGATGTGTTTTTATTATGTGCAAGAATTTTTAGTCATTTGCAATAATGTTAACATGTGGTGGGTCAAAACGTACATTTTATAATTATCGAGACGATTATGTCATGTGAATGACATTCATAAGTGAGTTAATGACTATCGTTTAAATGTTATTTTCATAAGGGTAATTTCTGATTGTGTATTGTGGACAATGTTAATATGTGGTGAGTACATTTAGCTGTTCATTATGGTGGAATTGTTATGTTGTGTGAATTATGTCCATTTTGAATGTTATTTTCATAAGGTTGGTTTATGATTGTCCATTATGGTATTTGAATGTTATTTCCATTGTGATTCATAAATGATAAATTTATTAATAAAATTATGATTCATAACTTTAATGTTAATATCAAAATAAATAAAAAATTTAAATAAAAATTAAACATTAACTAGAAATCAAAAAAAATGCAAGAGACACAAGAGACATACCTTAAAGAATGGTCTTGGCTTATTGAAAATTCTTTAAGCTGTCAAAAACAACCGAACCGTATGGAATGGCCATGGCCAATAACCATTCCCTTTGGCCTAAAAGGGGTTTTTAACCCCTTCCAATAACTTCTTTGTAGTAAACATTGTATTTTTACATGTTACAAAGTTATTATGTCAATGTAATTGACAAATATATTACTAAATAAATGGAAAATGACCAACCCCATCATTTTCTGCTCTAAATCTACTCCTATGTCATTTGGATTATCCCAGGAAACATGGAAATAACCTCCATTTTTAAATTTCAATTTTTAAATCTAAATTTATCTTTTCAACAACTATTCTTAAATTATTCTTTGGTTGATATACATGCATACATTTCTAATTTTGATATGTTATTATCATTTTTGACATATGATCCTTCTATCCTTGATACTCTCATGATATTTTATGCTATGTAGATGAGGATGATAATTTTCTATGGAAGTGTTATTTTATCATGTATTAAAATTTCCCTCCATTAAGTTGATTCGGGAGCTTATCATTTTATTTTATATACAACTCACTTGTCCATGAGCCTTATATTGATTCTATTTCTCCTATGATTTGTAATAATGATAAGCACATACCTCGTAAGGATATATCATGTGTTAATGATACAACTAGTGTGAGAACCATTGATGGCATTGCATCTCTTCATATATTTGTGACATTATTATACTTGTTGATGATGTATCTCTTATATAGCATGATAGCCCTATGTCCATATATTCATGTTCTTATAGTGAATTACCTTCTTTTATATGTAATGATATCCTTCATAATATTTTTGTACATTTCAAGTTAATCCTATGAATGCTCATAATAGTATTTCACATAGTGAGACCTTGCATGATAATAATATGCATCTTGATAGTACATTAGCTTCTCATTCACCTCAATCGATATGCCATTATCTTCCCATAGACTACATAATGGCATTATGGTTCTTAGTGAGGACTTACTATGTGGTGCTTAAGTTGTTACTACAAATGCTTCCTTACAAATTAAATTATTCCTTGCTGATAATTATAAGTGTGTAGATGATGATATTTATTGATGATATTTATTGATACAAGTTTAGACAATACAAATGGTGAATCTTTGTAAATATTTGACTTATCTTACTTTCTTTACATTTCTTATATAAATTTAGTGCATGTTCTCATTATCTAATTTTAGAAAATTGGTCTCTTGAGGATA
Source organism: Sequoia sempervirens (assembly GCA_007258455.2). Lineage (NCBI taxonomy): Eukaryota > Viridiplantae > Streptophyta > Pinopsida > Cupressales > Cupressaceae > Sequoia > Sequoia sempervirens. Next base: position 81,652,013 of record VDFB02281492.1, on the reverse strand, counting down.
TATAACCTAGTGATAGGTCTTCTTGTGCATTATCTTTTTATTATTTACATGAAATATACATATCAATGTCCTACTTTTTGTGTTCATACTTCTACTAGAGATAAATGTACATTTCAATTCATAACTAATTCAAAAGATGATCACATAGTTGGGCTTCAATATCAAGACTAGTTAGAGGTTGAATTGTTCCTCTAAAATGACTAGCTTTCTCTCCTAATGTATGAATAAAAATTCAAAGGACTATGATATTATCGATCATCTCAAGAACACACAAGCTAAGATATCCCTTTGGTATCCATTGTGCACATCACAATTGTATAATGAGGTCGTAAAAAGAACCTTTAAAAAAAAAAAATTTAAATTATAGCACTATTCCACAATGTGTGACTTAGTTGATTGAATCTATATTAAATAACAAGTGACATGCTATTTCATTTTATGATGTGTAACTCTCATGTAATTTAATTATATGTTCAAACAATGACAAATATGACAAGTGAAATATTAAATAATCCTTAGCTTATAATGCCTTAATTTAAATATATATACTAGGGATTGCTTGAAACATTTTAAAGGTAGATATATCAAATTTAAATCCATATAACCTAGCCTTAGTGGATTTGATGATGTGAGAACATGTTTAGTTACAATTACTCTTCCTATCACAATAAAACCATGCATATTAAACCATTTGTCTCATGTGATGACCAAAAAATGATGTTACAAAGCTCTTTTAGGGTTTGCATGGTTGTATGTTGTGAGATCCTACCATATGTAAGGATTATATGTGTTATTCACCTTAAAATCCTAAGTAATGTAAATTATATTTAATTGTGTAGATGATATTAAATAACGTATTATCTTCAAACATTATGGAGTAAGAAAAATGGGATACCCATGTGAAGGTGGGGACATTATTTATTCTTTAATATAATTTGGAATATTGTGTAAGATGACATTAAATAGGGAGTTTACATTCAAAAGGTTAAAAATTTTAATTGTAGAGTATCTCCCTAATTTGGTGGTTATGCAAAAAACATCGAATGCCATCACATTGACTACCTAGATTTGGGAAAGTGGTCAATTTGACTATTATGACATAATATATGACATGTACAAAATAGGTATAAGATGTGTAATATGTACAAGAGTTACTTGAAATTCCAAGTTGCTTGACCATGACTATGACGACAATGAATGTTTATAGGATTCTCAATTTTGACTCATAGTTTTAGAGACCGTTTGGTGGTTTATAACTTCCAACTTTCCTATTTATTATGGAATGGGATAGAAGTTTCTAAATTTCCTTTCCAAGTACTCTTATGTTGTCAAATTATTTTCAAAAGGAAAATTGCTTCTATTCATGTACACTCGTATGTGATCAATACAAGCTCGGGTATCTTTAACAATGGATGTATTTTATGTAGGGGTTTCTCCACATATATATGGTATTCATATGGTTTATGTGTCTTATATTTATTTATCGATTGGTATATTAATATTTTTGGTCTAATTAGTTTCTTAATTAGATTCAATATGCAGTATTATAGCTATAACTTAATTTTAGAACCCTGGGATACCATTCTTTTAATGTTGTGTTTTTTTTGTGTTTGTAGTAGGAGTACTTTGTTTAGTGATTTGAAAATATGAGTGTGGTTAGAGAGTCCATGTGACAAGTACATCTAGTACAAAGATTAATAAGTTCAATGGCTTTAGGTACAAGCTGATGAAACTAAATATAGAGGATCTCTTGGATGAAAGAGATCAATGGAGGGCTATGATAAAAAGGAAAGGCATATTGGGCTATCAAATGAAGACTAGAAGAATCTTGATAAAAAATATTGAGGAAAAATATCACTATGTCTCTCAAATTTCATCCATTTGAACATGTCTCTCATGAGACTACGACATATTATCTATGAAGAAGAATAGGCGAAATGTACCAAACTAAGAGCCTGTTTAATATATTGAATTTAAAATATAGATTATATTCCTTTAAAATGAAGGAAGGGGACTTTATAGCTAATCACTAAAATTATTTTAATATTATTTTGATTCATTTAAGAAGTATAAATGCTAAGCTTGATGATTATAAATGCCTTTTGTTGTTTTTATCTTTAACTTAATCTTGAGAGAACATAATAGTTGTAATTAGTGATGGTATTATTGAGATTAAGGTGGATTCCCTTCTTGCTACTTTTTCAACAAATAATGAAGTAAACATCCATGAACAAGGGCTATAAGGATGAACTACATGTTTGAGGTTGACCCAATTAAAAACGTGGTAAGGAAAAGGGGGATACAAAAAGTTCTAGGCCAAAATAATATCCTAAAACCTCTAGTAATATTAGTGTGAGAATTTGGAATCATGGGAATCAAATCCATGTAAAGAATTAATATAAATAGAAGAATAATTCTTTTGAACATTCCTTTGATGATAAATTCTATAATGATAAAAATAATGATTTGTTTATTTATGCTAACATTGTTATTGATGACTGATGGTTGATTGATTTAGGTGCATTATATCATGACTTCTCGAATGATGCTAGAAGTAATATAAATAGAAGAATAATTCTTTTGAACAGTCCTTTGATGATAAATTCTATAATGATTAAAATAATGATTTGTTTATTTATGCTAACATTGTTATTGATGAATTGTTATACCCAAAATAATTTTTTTGGCATTCTATATAAATTGAGCTAAATCTTGTTAAAATGCCATATAAAGTCTATTTTAGGTCAATTCAATCATAGAATCTTGGTGGGTTTCTATCAAGGAACACATGTGCAAAGTTCTAAAAATTTGAAAATTAGTGTTTTTCGCCCCTATTTTTAGGGAAACCCCCGAAAATAGGACCTTCCTAGAAATGATTGAAAATGATTTTGATAGGATTAAAAGGCTTCACGATCACATTGGTCAAGTCAGAATCATCAAAAGGCATGTTTTACTCTGGTGGGTCTATTTCTATTTTTCAGGAATAAAGTTAGGAGCTTCGCAGCCATTAATGGCAGATTGGCCAGTACCAGGTGCTGAAAGTTAAGCTTCAAAAGCTTCAACAATGCAATCATGGTGGAAAAGGTCCAAAATGATGCAATTTGATGAAGGAGATTCCTGAAATTGAAAAAGGTCAAAATTTGACTAAATCTAGAAACGTTACGAAGGAGAGACAGTTCACAATGCTGAAAAGAGCCTTTTTCAAGCAGGGGCACCCATGATCTTTTAAGTTCAAATGAAGTCACCCAGATCTTCCAAGGCATTCATTCTTGACGTTTGCTTGCTGGCACGACAATGAAACAAACAGATAAATCATCTGAGGAATAGATCACAAGCAGTTGCTAATGAAGTGAAAAGAGACAGTTGAAGAAATATCAAGAAATGACTGTAAGAGGTGGAAAATAAAGAAAAAAGAGCCTTTCCAAAAAAAAGGTGCCCTTCTTTTTAGACTCCCAGATGCTGACGAATGATAAAAGGCTTCCCAGGATAACCTTCTCAGCATAGATGGATCTCAGCAACGCAACTGCAAGCACCAACATCTGATAGTGCAGTCAACGGATAATCAAGATCAAAGTAGGCAACTTTTCAGACAAAGACAAATTTGCTAAAGGACAAAAGTGCCCTTTTCAAGGAGGAGCACCCTTGAATAAAGGAACCCTAAAGTGAAATCTATGTTTTCTGAAGTCAGTCATCTTTGGCAGAACAGAGCTGGTTACCTGATAAGACATCAAGAAAAATCATCTGACTCTCTGATCAATGAGAAATCCATATCAAAGCACGAGAGGTCATTTCAAAAGGCTGAAGAACGAAGTTTGAAAATTCACCAAGGCATTAGCAAAAGAGCCTTTTCTTGGAAAAGGTTCCCTTTCTTTTGAAGCCCTAAACTCAACTTTTCATCATCATGTCTCCCAGACACTTCTTTTCAGTATGGATCCATCTCCACAGTGAATGTGTTAGTGACATCTCAGGATCAACAGATAACGCTAGATTCAAGATCAAACAGAGGTCTTTCAGGAAAGAAAATATTGAAAAACTTGCAAAAAACCAAAAGGGACGCCTAAAAGAAGTCAAGGGTCAATTTGTTGACTAAAGTCAAGAGCTTTTGAGTTAAAATTGGTTAAAACACTCCACAATCAGTGGAAATCACCTTTTTGAACTTGACATCAAGCCAAAATCACTTTTGAGCTTGAGTTAGGTCCCCAAACTTGTGGATCTAAGGCTTGAACATATATATTCAAGGTGAAGGCATCCTACTTCATTATTTCATTGCAGGTTAAAGGATCAAGAACAGCCACAAGATCTCAAGGACACTATTGATAGATCTGAACAAGGTTTTCATCCGTTCTTCGATTTTTCTTGCAGATCTGAAGCAGAAGAAGATTGCTATTTTGAGGATTGGATTCAGAGACAGATTTTTTTTAGGAAATCAGAGAAAAACTTCCAATCCATCTTCTGTCTACTTCCTCTCTTCTGGTCTTAGGTTTTCTTGCATTTTACAGAAAAAAGCAATAGGCTACATCAGATCAGATCAACTGGGTAGATTCAGCATAATTTTCCAGAGAAACCCATCTCGACAAATTTTCCAGAATCAGCAAACTTGCTGCCCCTATTTTTGGGGGTTTTTCTAAAAAAATTTCAGAATCCAAATTCTAAGGAACTGGGTTTGTTCAGCATTAAAGCATGAACAAAACCCATGTGCCAGATTTTTTCTGAAAAATACTTCTCGGCAGGGTGCTATTTTCAGGGGTTTCCGAAAATCATCTGAACAAGGTCAAGCTTACAGTCAATCTTTAATTTTTTCAAGATGCAGTACTCCCAGGTACAATACGAGACCAAGACGGTCTTACTCCATGATTACTTGAAAATAGTTGACACAAATTTACATCAAGTAAATCCAGTGGTTGATTTGGAGCAGCTAGAAGGCATGAATCAAATCACATTGCAGAATATTGAAGAATCCAGGTTGCTGCAAGCCACATCAATTCCCATCACACTACAAAGCATAGAGCTTGTAATCGCTTGTGTCAAGCATTACAATCCTACCACCAGAGAAATCAGAGCAGTTGATGGAAGAATTGTTTGCAGTCTTAAGCCTCAGGATATCGAAAGGTGCTTTGATATTCCCTCATGTTCTAACAGCAAAGTCATATCAGTAATGGAATGCGAGAAGGCATTCGAGTTAAGGACAAATGTCAAAAGGTAATGGCTGAAAAATGGCTAAAAGTGACAAAGGCAAGCTTGCCTAAGTTGTTGGAACGAGGAGAATGTAAAGATGAGTACGCAGTGTTAATCACTCTACTCAATAGAATCACTGGAGAAGAAGATGGTCGTCAATTCCAGCCATGGATGTACTATGTCATTGCTAAAATCATTGGAAAAAGGTAATATTATGACTGGGCCACTCTGATTAGTGACACACTCCACCAACAAATCACTGGGTATCTGGAAGCTCATAGGTTCCACATGTGCTCTTACCTGGTATACCTGATAGCCTTCCAAGGTGATTTCAGGATATTGAACAATGTGGGAACCTTAGGTGTGCAGAAGGTTCACAAAAATTTTACTTGTCTTGAGTTTACTCAAGCGGAGTGACACTTCAAAAGAACGAGTGATCTCTTCATTATGCACACCGTACATGAGCTCAACAATGAGATGCACGTGCATATTTCATAGACAGCTAGAGAAGCAATGGCAGATTGGGCGGATTGGTTCATCCAATTTCCTACATTCTCCTACATACGCGTGTATGGCTACATTGGTCACCCCACCATGCTACCAAGATACCCTTCAGATAGAGTAGTCTTCATGGAATTCCTGAGACAGTTGTCTGAAGTTCATGTCTACTTGCGCTTGAAGAGGAAGATAGCTGTTAACTTTCCTGTTGGAATGGGACTATATAGATGTGGATTCGCAGCAGATGCTAAGATGATGAGTCAGGAAATGGTGAGGTTTAACCTCAAGTATCTCATTGAGAGAAGATCCTATGATCCCAGAGGACTCTATGCAGCACATCTCAAGCAGCACTCGTCACATAAGTCTTCTATGGAAGATTATTGGGTAAATTGTCAAGACAAGTATGAAGTGCGAAGAAGGAACTACAAGCAGGTTCAGACTCCCACAAATTGCTGATTTTATGTCAGTAGACATCGAGGGCCTGTCCGATGATGAAGGGGAAGTCATTCTCCCCTCATTCTTCATAGATTCAGTTGACTCCCAACCGCTCCGAGAGTGGATTGGTATGCCAAGGAGAACATGTCTATAGAAGAAAGAATGAGTAGAGTGGTTAGAAATAGCCAACTCTATCTCGACAGCAAGAAATCAAGGAAGGTGACACCTCACAAAATAGAGCCGCCACAGGTTCAATCTCCACCACCTTCCACTTCAAAAAGGAAACCCAGGCAGAAGCAATGGTGCAATCCTCCTCGAGGGATGAGGATGTCAAAGCCTACGAAGCCTAGAACACAGAGGACACCAGTGGAGAAAGCCACACATAGTCCTGAAATAATCACGGGTATTGCTGCCCCAGAACAAAGAGTAGAGACTGCTACCCCTGATCCAGCAGAAGTTATCACAGAGGAACTAGCAGCAGTAGTTCTTGAAGAACCAGTGGCAGAGCCAATGGCAGAAGCAACAACAATAGAAGCAGCAACAGAAACGGTGCCTGTTATGGAAGCAAAGCCACCAATATCACGAGTACCACAACGGTCACAAGTCCTCATCAACTTGGATTCGCCACTGAGAGACATTGCTCCAGCACAATCTCACACATCTAGCATTCAAGGGCCTCACATCCCTCCTAGCGAAGTTCACCGAGATTCTATTTGGCTTGAAGGCTTCCTAGGAAGAAAGAGGGAAAAACCCTCGTATGAACTTGACTTTACCGAATTCGACCACGTCCCACAAGACACGTCGGTGAAGAGGTTAAAGAAACAAGTTCACATAGAAAGGAATGCAGAGTGTGAGATCATCATAGAGACTGCCGCCCCACCAGTAGAGAAAAGCATACACGAGGTTCAAGTAGAAGACTACACTTTGTCTCAACTTAACCTCGGGAAGACTACATGACAGGTGGAGGCAGACCTTCTTGGAATAGCCTCGGTGAGCGCACTAGAAAGAATGGCTAAGGATGGTAAAGAAAAGGCAGCCTTAAAGGCTAAAAATCAAAAACTGAGGTCTTACATAACTAGTTGATACATGGCACCCCAAACATCTCAACCCTACCAGCAGGATTACTAGATCTCCCCGCCGAACAAAATCATCGGAAATTGATAACATTCGGCAAACACTTGAGAGATCAAGTGGAAGAGTTTGTTCTCAAAGGTAGATGTATACTGGAAAATCTATACCAGTTACGGGATAGAGCACATGGACTTCGTGCAGAGATCCAGCAATCAGAACAAAGGATTGCAGAAAGGAGGCTAGAAGACAAAAGCACGATTGCAGATTTGCAATTGGCATATCAATCAGTATACTCTAAGGAAAACAAGCAACATCTCTTTGCTTGGAAGGAACAATTGGCATACAAGGTGAAAGCCTATGATGCTCATTCAGTAGAGTTGATTGATTACAGACGGGTGGTTGCCACTATTATCAACTTCGCAAGAATGTTGGTGATATCTTTCCCTCGCATGGAATATTAGCGTGAGGGAGGAGAATACATCGAGATGGTCACTGTATAGAACCAGTTCATGGATGTCATTCGTAGTACCTTTCTTGATGATCTAGATGGTTGCAAGCTGGGTAAGGTAGCAGCTTTATCAACCAAGTTTGAAGAGGTAGCATCTCAGTGTATTGACTTCGGAAATCAACTCACAATGGGTGAGGTCATGCTATGACACCACGTCATCATTCTACAAAGCATTAACTCCCCAGGAGCTAATGAAGTCAATCAATGGATAGAGACATTGCTGATTAGTGGTGAGCTATAAATGCACCAAAGAAGGACGTCCTACACCCTCCAAGTGGCATTTATGAGACTTGAGTTTGACTTGATGCTTCTTTCCAAGTCAACTCAAGATGATATTAAATGTAATTGAGTTAACTTGATGCTTCTTTCCAAGTTTAACTCCATATTCCTTAAATCATGCATTGTCAGATCCCATTGATTAAGGATGTCTAATTGGCTTCTATGATTTGTGGATCTTAGATCTCCACTAAATGTGGATGTCTATTTTGGAGATGATATTAAATGTAAGAGTTAACTTGATTCAACTTTCCAAGTTTAACTCCATTTCCTTAAATCATGCATTTCAGTTAAGGATGTCTAATTGGATGATTTGTGGATCTTAGATCTCCACAGTTATACATTAAGTTCACCTTAGTCAATCAACCCTCTTTGTTTTTTTAGGAATCCAAATCTTGCTTTTTAGGAATAAATCTTGCTAATTGATTGGCAAGAACTCATTGTTAACTCAAGGAGATTTTGGGGTTGCCCACTCCTTTGAGTTCTATAAATAAGAGCCTTGGGCTCATTGTTTGTTTAACTTTTACTTGCTATGCAAAATTGTGTGCCATTGTTGCCAATAGCTTTGAAAGCGGATATTTGTTCACTCTTGGATGAGAGTTCATTGGTCGATCGCAATTGTGCATGATTTTGTGCCTTTGCTTTCCCAACCTTTGTAATTCATTGATAAAGCTTTGAAGGAGAATATCAGAAGGCGCTTGCATTTGGTCAATCTTTTTGAGTTGTGTCCACGTCTTGTATCTAATAGCTCGTTATTTCATTTCCCTCCTCGGATAGGAGTCCCTCCTCCTTGGATATTTGTTATTAACAAGTTATCGTTCGTTGTTGTTTAATGTATTGACTTCCAAGCTACACTTCGGATAGGAGTCCCTCCTCCTTAGCAAGCTCGCTGGCCAAGGCATCGTAAAATTGTTGTTTCTCATAAACTATTTCCTAGCCCATACCTCGGATAGGAGTCCCTCCTCCTTGGCAGGTCTCAGATCTAGTTTATCGTAAAGAGTGTTTGCTTGTACCAACCTTATCCTGATGTATACCCGAGAGTTCAGAGCCTCGGTCATATTCTCACGAGACGGCGAATTCAGGTGATCCAACCAAACCATTCCCGCTCCTTTACCCTCATGCTCTATTTACCTTGAAGGTATTGGATAGATAGAAGCTAGATTAGTCGTAGTTAAGATCTGCAGAAACCAGAGAAAAAGATTAGCTACTGCGCATTGTGTTTGTGCACCCTTGTGTCCTACCGCTGAAGCATAAAAAGATAGGAACTTTAGTTTACATTTCCCTTCCTTACGCATTGCTCCCAGTAGAGAGGGACTTCTCCTCTTTAAATAATGAAGAAGTGTTGCAAAACATTTGAAATAGCTAAACGTTTTCAATCAGCACTCCAGAGGTGCTAATTTAAACGCCAACATGAATGATGGTTGAATGATTTAGGTGCATTATATCATGACTTCTCAAATGATGTTAGAGCATCCAAGGTGAAATGACAATCATGTTTCACTAAAAATATTGTTATTTTAATTGGTTTATTTTCAATAAGGTCTTAGAGGTTAGGATAATAAATATTTTGATTTGAAACTTTGTAATTTCCCTTGGGATGAAATTTTAATTGTAGTTTTGGTGGCAATTATGCATTTATGAATATTTTCTAAGGAAAAATTAAGAAAATACCCCTCTTGGGCATCTCATTCTTGGTGGGGACCACTTGGGGTGCATGCATTTACATGTTCAATTGCATTCCTTACATGTAATTGCATGTTTGTGCCACAAGATTTGCATGTTGTTGCATGACTGTATTTGGAGCCATCAAGGCCACCAGGAATCAAAGAAGGTGTCATAATTGACCAAGGTGATTAGCCAAAATTTGGGCACCCATGTGAAGGTGGTGAATGCAATGAATTGTTTTATATTTTATTTTTTTATCTCTCCTCAAGTTGGGTGTGGGATTTCTTGATGGTTTTTAGAGGTTGTTTTGGGAAACCAATGGTGGTTTCTTCTCACACAATTTCTATATAATGAGGCTTGCTCATTAGGTGAGGGGGGATTTTGTAGAAGTTGTGGTTGCATACCCAAATGCTATAAGAATGAAGCTAGAATGTTGAGTTACAGATTTTTGTATCTGTGAAGCCCATGTTGTATGTGAGAATTTGAGCTCCATGTTTATGTATTTCATTTTCAGATTTTGAATTTAATACATGTATAATTAGATTTTCCATTTTATGTGTTTCAATTTAATTTTTTTCCTTATTGCATAGTATTTTATGTTTGTTTGTGATCAGATTTGATAGGGAGAGTGTCCCTTTCCATCAGTGGTATCAGATCAGGTTATTTTGAGTCTATAAATAGATCACCAAAGAGAGGCAATTTGTAGTAGGACCTGTGAGTTGTGGGTGAAGATTAAAATGTCTCCAAGAGTTTCCAACTATGGTAGAGGTAGAGGTGGATGAGGAGGAAGATATCCTCCAAAAGATGAATTTAGAGCTCTAAGAAAGAAAGTTGAGGTTTTGTAGGAAGAGATTCATAGAAGAGATGTGCATAGAGAATATGATAGTGAAGATGAAGCTAAAGAGGAATTTGAAGATGAAGACTAGGATCAAATGGATCCTAGAGAAATCAGATTGTTGAGAGCTATTGCACAAATTGGAAAGAATCCTAATATGGAGGTTTCAAAGTTTAATGGAAGCTTGAACCTAGAGGATTTTATAGATTGGATTAATGACATGGAGGAATTCTTTGAGTTTGAAGAGATTGAAGACCCTCATAGGTTGTGGTTTGCAAAAATAAAACTAAAAGGGCATGCTAGTATTTGGTGGAAGGAAATTTAGCTTGAAAGAGGAAGAAGAGGGAAAGAAAAAAATTATATGTGGGATAGAACAATAGAAAAGATGAAAAGATAATTTATTCTAGTAGACTATGAGTTGGAGTTGCTAAAAAAGATGCAAAGTTTGAGACAAGGAACAAGAACTGTGAAAGAATACACAGAAGAATTTCACAAATTTTTTATAAGAACAAGACACTCTAAAGAAAACAAGGAGAAAGAAACCCATTAAATCAATGGGTTAAATCCAAGAACACAAGAAGATTTGGCATTAGTGAAAATGTATACCAATGAGGATGCATATGAATTTGCATTGAAAGTTGAAGAAAGATTGAACATAAAATTTGAGAGCAAACAAAGAGGAAGAGGTCATGGCGAAAGAAGTGGAGGAAGAAATTACGATGGAAATCAGAAAAATCAGAAGTTTGAAGACCAAGGAAGCAAAAAAAATTAGAATCTGAAAAATTATTACCCTCCTAGAGATCAAAATCCAAGAGGTAGAGGAAGATCGGGTAGAGGATTCAGAAGAGGTGGCTTTCATGGAACTTGTTTTTGATGTGGAGAAGAGGGACATAGAGCATATGAATTCCCTCATAATCAAGAAAGAACCAATAGAAGATCAAAAAATTAGAATATATAAGCAAACATCAATGAGGTGGATGCACACTCATCACATTCAGAAGAAGTAGGAGGTGAAGTCCTGATGACACGAAGAGCATTGTTGAATGGGGAAAACAAACCAGCTCAAAGAAAGAGATGATTCAAGAAAAGATGCAAATGTGAAGGGAAGGCTTGTAATGTCATAATAGATGGTGGAAGCACAAATAACTTGGGTATCCAAAGAAATGGTGAGAAAATCAAAGCTAGAGAGGAAGAAGCACCCAAATTCGTACTAGATAGCATGGGTACAAGACAATCAAAATATTTTGGTTAGCGAATAATTTTTGGTAAAATTTAAAATAGGAGGTTATTTTGATGAAATATTGTGTGATATAATTCTTATAGATGCATGTCATATTTTGTTAGGAAGGACTTAGTGGTATGATAGGAAGGAAATTCATGATGGTTGTGTTAATACCTATACAATAACTAAGGATGGAGTGAAACATAAATTGAAGCATTTGAAAGAAGACTTGGTTCAAGTTTGTGGTAATGCAATATTTTGTTTGGTGCATTCAAGGAAATTCTTAGATGGCATGAGTCATGAGAAATTTTGTTTTTCTTTGATTCATAAGACTAATTGTGAAAATGTGGAAGATGTTCCTATGTAGATTGCAGATTTTTTGCAAGAGTTTCAAGAAATTATTTCAGATAATGCACCTAAGGGTCTGCCACCTATGAGGAAGATAAGTCATCAAATTGATCTAATATCAAGAGAAAGTTTTCCTAACAAAGCAGCCTACAGAATGTCTCCAACAAAGAGTGAAGAGTTAAACAAGCAAGTTCAAGAATTGTTGCAGAAAGGCTTGATTAGAGAGAGTCTAAGTCCATGTGTAGTGCCTCCTATTTTGGAACCAAAGAAAGGGGGAGATTAGGGGATGTGCATGGATCCAAGGGATATTAAAAATATCACCATCAAATACAAATTTCTATTATCAAGAATGGACGATATCATGGATTGTTTGAGTGGAGCTAAATACTTCACCAAGATTTACTTGGAGTGGTTACCATCAAATCCAAATTAGAGAAAGTGATGAGTGGAAGATAGTGTTCAAGACCAAAGAAGGTTTGTATGAATGGTTGGTCATGCCTTTTAGACTAACTAATGCTTAGGATAGTACATTTATGAGATTGATGAATGAAATATTGAAAGATTTTTTGGGCAGATTTGTTATTGTTTATCGAGATGACATATTGATATTTACTAAGACATTAGAAGAGCATTTCATGCATACCAGATTTGTTTTTGAAATTTTGAGAGAAGAGAAGTTATTCATTAACTTGAAGAAGTGCAGACTTATGAAGAGGGAGTTGGTATACTTGGGGTTCGTTGTTTCAGGTGAAGGACTCAAGATGGATCGAAAAAAGGTGAGCTATTTTAGAATGGCCTACACCTAGATGTGCTATCGAGGTGAGATCATTTCATGGTTTGGTGAGTTTTTATAGGAAGTTTATTAGAGGTTTTAGTAGTTTTTGTGCACCACTAACTAATACCATGAGAGGGGAAAAAAGATATTTCAAATGGACTATAGGGCAGCAAGAAGTTTTTATTTTTTGAAGGACAAAGTGATGGAGCAACCTAGTTTAACACTTCTAGATTTCAACAAGGTATTCAAAGTTCATTGTGATGCAACTGGTAATGTGATTGGAGTTGTTATAAGTCAAGAAGGTAAACCCATTGCTTACTTTAGTGAGAAGTTAGATGATGCAAAACTAAAATATTCAATGTATGATCAAGAATTTTATGCTATTGTGCAAGCATCGAAAAAGTGGAGAGACTATCTTTTTCCTAAGGAGTTTGTTTTGTTTACTAATCATCAAGCACTTCAATATTTGAGTTGGCAAGGGAATTTAAATCAAAGGCATTTAAAATAGGTAGAGTTCTTGTAAAGTTACACTTTTTTTTTTTAAACATAGAAGTAGGAAGTCTAACAGAGTTGCAAATGTTTTGAGTAGAAGGCAAGGGTTGTTGATTGAAATGGAGGTTGAGGTTGTTAAATTCAACGAGTTGATGGAGTTGCATGAAGAGGATCTAGATTTTGGAGAGGCTTGTAAGGCTTACAAAGAGCCTATTACTATTGATAGAACCAAAGTGGTTGGATTATTTAATTCAAGATGGTATGTTGTTCAACTGTAATAAGTTATGTATTCCTAGAAGTTCAATGAGATGAATTTGATTAAGGAAAAACATAGTGGAGGACTTGTAGGACATTTTGATTTTGATAAAACCATAGCATTTGTGGGAGAGAAATATTATTGGCCTTAGTTATAGTAAGATATCAGAAAATATGTGCAAGGTTGTAGAGTTTTTTAGGTGGCTAAAGGAACTAGTTAAAACATAGGTTTATATCATCCTTTATCAATACCTGAGAGGCCATGGGAAGAGATTACTATGGAATTTATTTTGGGTTTTCCAATGGCCCAAAGGGGATATGATTCAATATATGTATTAGTAGATATATTTTCCAAAATGGATCACTTCATTCCATGTAAAAATACTAATGATGTTGTACATGTTGCAGAGTTTTTCTTTAGGGAAATAGTGAGTCTACATGGTCTTCCGAAGAGCATTGTTTCAAATAGAGATACAAAGTTTGTGAGATAATTTTGGAGGAAATTATGGAAGAAGATAAGGACTGATTTGAATTTTTTCTCAGCCTACCATCCTCAAACAAATGGCCAAACAGAGGTGGTGAATACGAGCTTTGGTAATTTGTTGAGATGCCTAGTTGGAGACAAGCCAAAGGGGTGGGATTTGATTCTACCTTAAGCAAAATTTGCATATAACAACTCAGTGAATAGAAGTACTAGTAATTCAAAATTACAAATTATTTATGTAAGCAGCCCAAGAGTTTCCTTATATCTAAAAAATATTGATAATTTTGATAAGAAAACTGTAGAAGCAGAGGACTTTGCTAATCACATAAAGAGCATACATGAAGATGTAAGAAAACATGTCAATAAAATGAATTTTCAGTACAAGTCCAAGGCTGATTTGAAGATGAGACATAAGGAGTTTCAGGTCAGTGATTAGGTAATGGTACACTTGGGGAAAGAAATATTTCCAGTTGATACTTATAACAAGTTAAAAATGAAGAAGTTTGGGCCTTGTAGAATTGTGAGTAGGCATGATTCAGGTAATGCATATGAAGTAGAGTTGCCTAGTGGACTTAATATTTCACCTATATTCAATATTTCTGATCTAAAAAAGTTTCATGAAGCTGAAAGTGATGAAGGTACAACAATTGAACCAATTCATATATCAACACCTACTGCAAAGGAGGAAAAGATAGAGTCAATATTGGACAATAGGGTGAGTAGTAGTACAAAAAATAAACAATATATGGAGTACTTGGTTAAATGGATTGGGAGGCCTATTGAGGACTCATCTTGGTTATCAAAAGTTGAGATTAATCATCTTGGTTATCCTCCTGAGAAGTGACAAGGCCACTTTTTCTTCTACCCAGGGTGTTTGATGCAAGGGCATCTAAGGTGAAATGGCAATCCTGTGTCACCAAAAATATTGTTATTTTAACTGGTTTGTTTTCAAAAAGGTCTTAGAGGTTAAGAGAATAAATGTTTTGATTTGCAACTTTGTAGTTTCCCTTGGGATGAAATTGTAATTATAATTTTGGTGGCAATTATGCATTTACAAATCTTTTTTAAGGTAAAATTGGGAAAATACTCCCCTTGGGCATCCTATTCTTGGTGGGGACCACTTGGGGTGCATGTGCTTGCATGTTCAATTTTATGCCTTGCATGCAATTTCATTTTTGTGTCATAATCTTTGCATGTTGTTGTGTGACCGTATTTGGAGCCATTGGGAACACTGAGAGTCAAAGAAGGTGTCATAATTGACCAAGGTGATTGTCCAAAAGTTAGGTGCCCTTGTGAAGGTGGTGAATGCAATGAATTATTTAATATTTTATTTTCTTATCTCTCCTCAAGTTGGGTATGGAATTTCTTGATGGTTTTTGGAGGTTGTTTTGGGAAACCAATGGTGGTTTCTTCTCACATAATTTCTATATATCGAGGCTTTCTCATTAGGTGGGGGGCTTTTGGAGAAGTTTTGGTTGCAAACCCAAATGTTGCCGGAATGAAGCTAGAATGTTGAGTTGCATATTTTTGTAAGTTTGAAACCCATGTTGTATGTGAGCATTTGAGCTCCATGTTTATGTATTTCATTTTATAATTTTGAAGTTAATACTTGTTGCATATTTTTCTTCCATTTTATGTGTTTCAATTTAATTTGCTGCCTTCTTGTATAGTATTTTATGTGTGTTTGTGATCAGATTTGAGAGGGAGAGTCTCCCTTTCCATCATCGAAGGAGGTTGAGTTGTAGGATCATCATGGGTCAAACAATGGTAATAGGAAAAAATATGCATCTAAATAATTAGATAAAATATATCACATCTCCAACGTCCATTGTCTCTACAAAATGTATATAAATTGAGACACATTCTAATCCATTTCATCATCTTATTTTGTGATAAATTTATGTTATCAAAATAGTTACCTTTTGTACAAGAGTATCCACATTCCAACCATCATTGATACAAATCAAGTCTATAATAGAGTTCTTTGGTATATTTTCTTTGATTGTTTATCTTAATTATTTGTTTGAATTACTTTGTTGACTTATACTTGAGGTTTTGTTTTGATTTGAATAGAAACTTTCAGTCTTGTTTGTCTCCATCTTGTATTTCAAATTAGAGCATTACATTCAAGAAAATTTGTTGGGAATTTTATCCCTTATGTAACTATATTGTGTTTTTTGTGCCTTGTAGTACTTTCTAACTAAGATATTTTTTGTAGGTTCTTGCTTTCTTTTAAGTGGATTCAAGGATTAATTTTTTATAGAAGATTCTAGGGGTGAAATTGAGTCCATGCTCACATCTAGAGTATCTGACAAACAAATTTTGACTTTTAATACTCAATGGTTTTCTCACATCAAATTTTTGTGTTTCTTTGTACGGCTCCCTGATGTTTACCTGTGCATAATTTCCTACCATTGAAAATACATTATTTTTATGGTTGTATAGTATATATTATGTATACATTTAAGTTTTACATACACCCGAAGGTATATATAATTAGGGATAAGAAAAATTATGTGTTGTAGGCATATATTTATTATAAATATCATTATATACTCATCAACTATACACCAAACCCTAAGTTTTTAATGATTTTACTACTAAAACTATTTAATATACTCATTTGAGATCTATGAATCTATCACACCTAACATTTCCTTAAGTTTCATTTGTTTTATCCTATATTTTCACAAGGTGCAGGGTGATCCCACAATAGTGGTTTACACTTTTCGGGAGATCCTAATTTTTGCTGAAATCATATATTTTTAGAAAATATAATGATTTAAGCCTTGAAAAGTTCCATTTAAAGGATTCCAATTGAAGAGGGTTTGTTCAAACCACCTTAGATCAAATCCCCTTAGATAGAACCCCGCTAGTTTTAAACCATACCTATAATGGAGTCTCCTTTACACCTATCAAAATGCTGATAAAAAACCACTTTTGATTTGCCTTTTGGGGGATCAAATGAATTCATTTAAAATTTATTTTTTGTAAGTATGCAGTCCTTAATATAAGCTTCCCAAAAAGTATGATTTTAAATAAATTTAATTTGATTATTATATTTATTTTTTATTGCTTGTTCATGTAGGTTTTTCACCATAAATCAAGCTCTATGTTCTAAACATGTAGAAAAATAGAAGATTATCAAAAAAAATATGAAAAATATCTATGCACTAGATATTTATGTCCTTGA
The DNA here is from genome assembly GCA_007258455.2 of Sequoia sempervirens. Lineage (NCBI taxonomy): Eukaryota > Viridiplantae > Streptophyta > Pinopsida > Cupressales > Cupressaceae > Sequoia > Sequoia sempervirens. The sequence goes on along the minus strand of VDFB02281492.1, from coordinate 81,634,781 downwards.
TCCAACAAATAAAATACAATTTAATTTCGATACATACAAAAAAATTTATGTGTTAGCAAGTAAACCTATGTCTGAATTGCAACTAGTTTGACATCAAAACTTAATTAAGAAAAAGTATTCAATAAAACACTATGAAACCAATTGCATGCACTAGATATCATAGTTATAAATCTAAATTAGGAAACAATATAATTTTATCCTTCATAGAAAAAATGTTGTGTTAGCAAGTACACGTCACTCTTTAAAAATGGTGTTTACTATTAAAAAATAGTTTTCGAAAGAGATGGAAAAATAAATATATTTAGAATCTACAGACAAAATGTCACAAATCACTAGTTTGCATCATCTTCAAATTCCTCATGGTTTAGTAGCTATAGGTGCTTGAAAGTGAATAATTAGTTAAAAAAAATTAGTTCAATGACCAATTTGGCCAAAAATTGTAAACTAGTATAGTGGGATCACCCTGCATAATGTATACATAGTCATATATATCCATGGACCTATGTATACTACATAGTTGTTCCATCTAAATTTTTCCTATATCAACGGAATATAAAGATTTTTCCTTAAAATAAACCCTTATAACACCTAAATCACTTATATATCCATAGATACCATAAATTTTAAATCAAAACAACCATTATCAAGCCCCCAAACCCATGGGTTTTTTATTTGTAAACCATATTTTTCTCGATTTGGCAAGCTTTTTGATAATCTAGTTGGCTCATCATCACATTCTTGGAAATGTCAATTCTCTAGGTGAATGCATCATTGGGTAGCACCCACCTAATTTTAAGATACTTTCCATGAATTTTGACCTGTCACCATGTATCCATAGTCTTTCATAACATGCCTATATAAAGCAAGGTCATTTAATTCATCACAAATATATCACCACAAGAATGGATGCTTAATTGGTAAGATATTTTATTATCGCGTAGAGGTGCAAGTGCTTGACTATTTTCCAATTATCTTTTAACAATATGGGAATTACAACACCTATATTTATTTTGTAAAAGGTAATATTGACTATGTGAATGGTGTTAATGCTTAGAACCTTCTATTGCATATAATTTTATATGGGTCAATGTCCCTTACAGAGAGTTGATACAAGGAACTATACTAATTTGAGATATGAGTCACATGGTTTTTTTATATGATTAATTTTTTTCTATTTTTGGCTAGCTTTTGTATGTAATTCCTTCCATGTTTCCAAGAAATCTATGCTTAAAACTAATAACATGGTGGTTTTAGGTAAATGCAAGAAGATGAGTCCACTTCTAGTGGAAGTTTCAAACTTAGAAAAAAAACCCAAAATTAGGTAAAACAAAACGAGATCCTATTATTCTTTGAGATCCCAAGTTTAAATTTAAAATAGGATCCTGTTTCACGGTAGTATCCTGAGCCAAGAATTATGAAACAGGATCCCATTTACAAAAAAATAGGATCATGTTTCGTAAAGGTATTTAGTTTTTTAAAAATGCCTTGTGAGCTCATTTTTACGAAAGCTCATGACGATAGAGAATGGGATCCAAAGTGCAAGCAAGTATTTGCAGCCATCAAATGATTTTAGGTTGGTTTTTTTTGCTTTTTTTTTTTCGATATTTTATTATTTGTATTTAGAGTTATTTTTTGTATTTTGTTTAAATTAGGCTTTTATTCTACAAATTTCTTGAAAACATATAAATCCTAGATGATGCCATTTGAAACTGAAAAATTTACCCTACACATAAAAAAATAACCCTAAACTGAATTGAAACAAGAATATTTACCCCTCAAACAAAAATATGAACCCTAAATTAAGAGTCAATCACGTTTGGAAACCATTCTTGAGTCATTGGAAAACAAGTTTCAATTATCGTTTAATGGTAAAACGACTTCCATTTAATAGTATTTCCATTTGTAATTTTTTTGTCAATTTGATGGCAACTTTATTTTTCATTTGCATTACTTTATGTTTTAAATTTGTATACAAATATTTCAAAATCAGATAATACTTAATTTCTTTGAGAAAAAAATCTAGGTTTGTCTAAGTTTATTTCATTCCATATTTAGCACTTATTATTAATTGTTTAATGTAGCCACTTACAACTATAATTTGCAGCACATGGAATCCATATGTACCCATGCACAAACACCTAATCTCTAACATATTAACATACATATAGGTTTCTATTGGTGTAATCCTTGAACCTCCTTTAGGAAAGGTTTGAAAAACTCTCAAGTATACACAATTGATAGGTATAAAAGGCTAGACTCTAGCAATTTCACCAACATCCTACCTCCATGGTCTCATGCCCTCTTCCTCACGAAAATCCTCCATCTCGAACAAACATTTAAAGCTAAAATTTGGTCAAATCAACCAATCTAATCAAACCAATCAAATTAATCAATCCCATCAACTTAACATAGCCATGAAGGATGGTGTGTTTGTGGAGGGGTTTGAATCTTCTGAAGTGTGGTAAAAGGGTTACAAAATGAACATTGTATTGTGGGAAGCCATGGTGCATGTCAGGGAAGAAGAGTACTAAGGGGAAATCCAAATGTCCCAAGAAAGACAAGTCATCTACTAAGAGAAAGGTGGATTTGGTGAAACATGTGGAAACTCCTGGTTAAGGTGTGAAGCCTACTCTGAGTCCTGGGAAGGTTGGCATGGTGGATACTTCTCCTATGACTAGTGCTAAGGGTCTTGAAATTGTGGGGGTTTTGGATAGCGTCCCTATTGGGGATATTAGTCCTGGTGTGGATGAATTGTTTCCTAGGCTCATGCCTATGGAGCTTCAGGGGATTTAGAGTGTCCAATGTACTAAGGATTTTGACCCTAACCAGGGTCCCCCTATCTCTCATGTTAGCTCCTTGCAAGAAAAAGAGAAGACAGTGAAGATGGAGCGGTTGGAAGCTTTGGTTGATTTGGAAAGCTTTCCAGAGAAGCATAGGATTAAGGTGGAGGTGGTCAAGATTGAGGATTCCCCTATTGTAGAGGAAGAGGAGTACAAAGAGGAGTGTAGGGAAGTCCCTGGTCACAACTTGGAGCCGAAGGTCGCGCCTCCTGCCAACTAAGATGAGGTGAATATGGGTTTGTTTTGTAAGATGTATGAGGATGGAATGCATAATTTTCTTTCTCTGATGAAATGGATGTTCTCAGAAGTGAAGGAGCTCAATTTCCAGGTTAAGAACTAGCAAGATATCTGTGTGGCAATGGTTTGGTGCAATCAGAAGGAATGGGTGATTAAAGGTAAGGTTAAAAATCTATGAATGTAATGTTGGATAAATTAGTTGTTGATGTTGATCGCCTGGGTGTTACTCATGAGGAGAGGATTTCCTCTTTGGAAATGATTGTTAATAAGTTTTTAGAGGAAATATTTGTTAGTATTGAGGAAAAAATTGGTATGTTGTTGGAGGATTTGAAAACCGTGGTGAGAATAAGTAACAATTCCTTGACGTCAACTGCTAAGGGTCTTTCGGTTTTAAACGAGAAAGCCTTGAAATTGACTAGTAAAACCCTAGAGCTAGGGGAAATTGAGAAAGCGGTTGAAGATGTGAACTGCTCAAACTTGGTGGATAAAAATGTGGATTCTTCTCTAGCTATGGAAAAGGATGTGGAGGTCGGTCCGTGTTTGAGGATGAGGAGTAAGATGAATAAGCGGGTTGTTGTATTGTTTGATGATCTCAAAGAGGTTATGGAGATGCATGAGGGGGTCATAGAGGAAAATATGGCCTTGGTCAATGTTTTGGAAAAGATGTTGTAGTTGTTGCTGACTCTTGTGCTTGATCAGCTTGGGTGCTGATTTTTTTTGTTGTTGGTTTGCTGACGGGTTTCTTTAGTTATTTCTAATGTTAGCATTTTGGTTTTTTGGGTTGAGGGTTTTTTTTTTAGTCTTTCTTGTAGCTTGTTGTCATTGTAAAGGGTTTTGGGGCCCCTTCAAAACCTGTTTTTCCTTATCAAAAACATAGCCATGAAGGATTTTATCCTAAGACTACTATAAATGAATCAAAACATAAATCTAGGGAGTTATGCCACACCAACAAAAGCATGAGAATTCCAAGATCATCCAAAAACCCTTGACAAGGATATTTTTACAAATCAATATACACAAAAGGCTAAATCAACCTCATCCATCCCTTTAATTCTTTCCATAAATCCAAGATCCATAAACCTCATAAATGTAATAGTATCCCAATTATTGACACTTGAATTTTAATATATACATACAAAATATCATTATTAAAGGCCATGTTAAGCTTACAGTAAATTCCTCCACATCATAAAATTAATATCAAGATCCCTATTCAATGTATGATAAAACTTTTCAACAACCATCTCAAGGTCAAAATTATCATGTTGATTCCATTAATCAAATCCAAGGATAAAAATCCTCTCAATCACCCATCAACCCCATCCAAGAGCCAAAAGTCCACCCATTTTACCCAAAAACCTTTACCTAATGGTATTTTCTTAGTGAATAAATACTTTGAAAATCCCAATATTACCTAGCCATCTAATGATGCATTTGCATCTTTATTTCAAAGTAAAAAATATCCCATTGCAAATTAAATGTGCCAAATCATGAAATATCAAGGTTTTGGATTAGACATTCATATTATGAAAACCAAGGATTCTAAGGTATTGGATATAAGTCTCTAAATAAGAATAATAAGGATGCTACTCACATGAGCACTAGGGTTTAACTTCTCCCCACATCAAAATAAATTCAGCTCATCATTCTATCAAGAAAATTACTACTATCAATCCTTTCATTTACCTACTTTCCTCACCACCAACCATTTCATTGATCCTATACCAATCCTTTCATCAACCACATCATGAAACTTAACTATTCACCTCCTTTTTATATCACTATGGATCAACAAAATCACACACCATTCAACATCTTCCATAATGATGAATTGATCACTACCTTCATGGGACTTAAATATCACATATTTCTCAAGGATTATAAAATAGGCATTAAATTAGACTAGGATACATTAGCATATTCTAGTAAGTCCCTGTAAATGGCTAAAATTATTTATCCCAAAAGGTCTCAATCCAAAACATTTCAAAGGCCAAAGCTCCACGAGTCTACATGGATAAAAAAATCCCCACACAAGTGCTATTAATTACCACCTAAATGTACATTTTAAAAAATAGGATATGCAATTTAATGAAAAATGTAATATCAATTAATTATTGGTAGGAGGTTGATAGTAATAAATAATTAACCTAGAACAATAGTTCATCAAAATGTGGCTACAAAATTAGATTTCACTCACATTAAAAATTATTTGTTTTTCAAAGGTAGACAAACCACATCTCGTTCCCAAGGGATGATCATAAAATTCATATCATAATCACATACCACATTTTCTATTTATACACCTAGGTCACATAAGAGGGCTACACCCACATAGTCCACATTATTCACAATATGCGCCAAGTATGTATAGTAACTTTTATTTCATCAATTGGTTTGAGTGAGATTTCACATAAATATTTTAAATGAAACCATTCTCTATCTAGAAACCACAAAATAAATAAATCATTATCATCATAACCACAAGCAAAGTTCTATATAGTCATAGTTTTATCATCCAATATAAGCATTGTGAAGGTGGTTGAGGGATGCTAAATTTTACAAGTTAACATTGATGATGGAGTGTAAAATAAATAATAATAACTTTGACATTTTCCCCTTACATGCATGTGGTTCCATATACTTATTTTCCCCTTATACATCAATCCATATAAATGTAGCCTCTTCATGCCATAGATTAAGAGGATTTAAGAAAATGGTTTAGGAAAAAATCATTCCATTAGCATGGTTTATGGATCTAGGTTCAAGATGACATGGATTAATGGGATTTAATAAAATTTCTTAAGACCCATCCTAAGAGGATATAGATGGTACAACTTGAAATATACTCATTGGTCCCCTTAAGCCACTAATAATAGTCAAATTGATCATTTAGATTTGATCAATTTGTATAATGTTAGATGCTTGAAGTTTTTACAAACTTATTAAAGATCTATATAATAAACTTTGTCAACTTAGTAAAATATCATTTCATTAGCATGGTTTAAGGACCTAGGAAAGATGACATGTGGATTAAGGGGATTTAAGAAAAAAGGATTTAAGGGGAAACTATGAACACTTTAAAGTACATCAAGCCACAAAATTTTACATGCCATAGACATAAATGAACCTTACACATTTTTTCATTTGTATCATTAGGCCATTTATATCATGGATTAAGGTAGTTTAAGAAAATGGCTTAAGGGGATTAAATTTACCTAGAAATTTACTTTGTTGTGTGTGTTTTAAGTTTATTTTTTTAGAATGTACATGTATTAAAATTACATAGTTAGATCTTAAATTTTGAAATTTGTATGTATGCTCAAGTTGAATGGTGTATGTATGTGTATGTATCCTAATATTTCTTTGAAACAATCATGTACGTTTAATTTAAATATTTCTTATAATTTATCAACATGTATAATATCTAATTTTTAATATGTTTATTTATAATTTATATATAGATTCTTGAAAGTTAATTTTGTACTTGTTTGTATATTTATATATATGCAAGTTCACTAAATTATATCATGGATAAATTTGATATTGAGGATATTCTTAATCCCCCACCACCACCCCATTCACCTCAGTACCCTGCACCTCCACCTATCCACCTCAAAACTCCCCACCACCACCTTGAGGATTTGATGAGGCTTACTTGTGAGCACAGATCTTTGAAAACATTAGATCCATAAAAGAAAAAAATAATGTTATTCGAAATGAAGCATTCATTCCACCCCACTTGATGTACCTTGCAACTTCAATGCAAAATGTTGTAGATGCTATTAGGTCCATTAATGTGGACTTAGATAGTCATCGAGTATGGATAAAGGAGAGTTGATGATATTATTCTGATGGTCTCTCCTATAGGGAGATCCTTGACCTCAAAATCAAAAAATCCCATTTAGCTCAATATTTTATCGACCCCAATAGCAATCAACCGATTCTCGCAAATAAAAAAGAATATCTATTATGTGGTGTAGACATCCACAAATGGCAGCCAATTTTTGGGATCAATGGTGGATGGTATTTGATCATCCACCACATGCTAATTGTGAGTTTCCACTCTATTTTTTGAGAACATTATATTCATATTTTGTGTTGGAACAAGAAACCCAATTATTTTTATTTCAAAGCATTTTAGGGTGTTGGTGGTGGTATGCATCAATAGAGGTTAGGGGCACAGTTTGATCCCTAATGACCCATGCCTTCTCAACCTCTTCTTCACCCTCCTACTCCAATTCATGCAACCATCCAACACCGTGTGATGGCATTCGTACTAGGAGCATTGAGTGCACTTTTGGCTAACCTTAATGAGCAGACTTCTAAGATGGCATCTAGGGTCAGTGAGCAAGACCGAGAGTTGATGATGGATTTGGTCCTAGTACCACTCCACCTACGTCGATGCCTCATTTATGTACAAGTTGTAATAAAATATTTTATGGAACTGATCAAGCTTCATCATCTTTAGTTGCATGTGGAGCAACTAAAGATATTGGTTCATTTGTTGATTTTCTATGTGTTGATGATCACCCTATATATCATCTAAAATAGGTATATATGTTGAATTTATAACAAGTTTAAGCACATGTTTTTAATGAACATATATCAAAAAATTGTAATATTAAAACAATAAAATTGTTTGGTGTAGATGATGGTAGTAGGGACATCAACATATTTTGATCAATTTTTTTTTACATCAACACCTGTGCAAGTCGGCCACCCATTTGGGGTATTTTGATTAATTTTTTAAATATATATTGAATAATTTTAACTTGATTTTAATTTGTAATTCAATCTTGAACATGTGCTATTTATATTTATGTTGGTTCAAGGAAGTCGTCAGATCCACCACAGGGTGTGTTGAGTGCTTCTCCATTTTTAGGCATCTCACATGAGCCACTTGTATGTATATTGTTTTAAAAAACTATACTTAGAATTTTGTATTTTAAATTCACTATATCAAATGTGAATGTACTTATATTAAAAATATATGTCTATGTAGGTTGATGCAACCATGAGGATGGGTATTGCACACTCGATTGATCCAAGCCAATTTCAGGAGTTAGCTGCATTTCAATTTGTTTAAATTTTTTTCTATGTACAAATTTGTAGGTCTTTCAAATAGATTAAAACAAAAATTGGGTACATACAAGTGAATATATATGTTTTAATCTAATTCATATGTGCATGTTCTTTATTTGACCTTGTAAGGCCTTTTTGGTGACATTTTTCATCCTAGTGGTGTCATACCACCTACAACAACACATGCAGAGTAGGATGATAGAGGAGATGAGCAGCCTCATATGATAATTTAAAATTTTGATTATATTTAAAGTCAATTATATTATACATTTTGAATGACTTAAATTAAATTTCAATTGTTCATATATGTTCATGTGTTAAATTCTTTTTCTTCTATAGCATGAGATAGGTCCTTTAGTAGAGCATGCATAGGAGGTCATCATTGGAGATGAGCAACCTCATACAGTATTTTTTATGATTTTATAAATTAAATTGAATTAAATCATTTTTAAACATTTGAAATCTTATTTCAAGTTTCTTTCTCTTATACAAACTGATTCACATCATCCTAGTCCATTTGGAGTGAAGAGGTCTCTTGATTATAGGGATGATAGGAGTTAGATATATATGTTTTAGTATTTTTCATGTTTTAGTATATTCCACATACTTGATGTATGTTTCACTACATTACATGTACTCTTTATACATATTTCAGTATTTCATGGACTCTATATGTACAAGTTCTAGTATTTCAATATAATTTCATGGACTAGATCTATATATATGTTTGAGTATTTTCATGGACTTTATATATTTCTTCATGGAATTTATTAATTTTAATATTTATGGACTATTATTGTTAAATAGTAATTTACACATGTGTACATTTAAGCATTTTAACTTGAACAAATTAGTTATCCTCATGAGACAATATTTTATAATTAAATTTTAATATTTTTATACATTATAATTTAGGAGTTAAAAAATAATTTAACACTTATGTTATATAAGACATTAATAGGCCATTAATGTGAAATTAATATGAAATTCAAAAGACATTCAAATATTTATACTTTACATTTGTAATTAAGGGGATGACCTCAACCATAGAATTTTGGTTGATATAAAAATTAGGGTGTGAATTGAAGAACATGCCTCATAAAAAGGGGTTTTTTTATATTGAAGCTAAGTTACCAAGCACCTAATACCTTTGGGAAATGAAGGGGAAGAGTGGTTTACCCTCTACTCTAGTATATTTGGCATTGTTCACTTTCATATTCATGGATTAGGCCTCACATACTCTTGAGGAAGTTCAAGAATTCCCTTAGAACACCTTATAAAGCCTAAATAATTGTTGATATACATTATTAAATAATTTCCCCAAATAATAATTAATTATTCTATGTCGCCCACATAAAATAACTAACCCAATGTTACATATAAATTTACAAGTGACCCCAAATAAATATCTCATGTAGCTAAACACACCTCCTAGATGTACCACACTAAATATTTATTTAATCTACATAATCAAATTAATCCATGCTATGCAAGGTGTATAACATTTATTCCTAACATTAGGTGTTTGCATCCTTTCCATCACCACCCAAGATGATATCATCCCAAATTTTCCATTTCACAATTACTTTCCTTCCACAAACAACATAGTAGAATATGAGACATTCAAATATTTTCAAATAAGGGCATTATAAACTAGGGATAATTTAATGTTCCACTTGTCATATTTTTCATTGTGTAAATGTAATAATTTAGTAATAATTAAATCACATGGGAGTTATACATCATAACATGAGATAACCCGAGACTCCTTATTTTAAATAGATCCAATTTTAAGTTACATATTGTTGAAGAGTATTAGAGTTTAGTTGTTATATTTTTTAAGGTTTTTTCATAATATCATTATACACTGGTGATGTGCACAATAGATACCTAAATGATATATTAGCTTGTTTTTTCTTGAGTTGATCAATAGTGTCATAGTACTTTGAAATTTATTCATACATTAGGGGATAAAGTTAGTTGTTTTAAAGGAACATTTTGACATCTAGCTAATCTTAATATAAATACAATGAGAAAATATGCTAAATTTATTAAAAAAAAGAGTAAAGAAAATAAAATGAGTCAAATCTTTACAAAGATTCACCATTTGTATTAGAAAATTATTATCCTCATTTAGACAGCATAAAATATCATGAGAGTATCAAGGATAGAAGGATCATGTGTCAAAAAGATAATAACATGTCAAAATTAAAAATCTATGCATGCATATCAACCAAGCAAAATTTTAAGAATAGTTGTGATGATGAATTATCCAAGTGTAGGTGGGTAGGATCAAAGGTATATGTCACTATGTATAATCAAGGGTGATAAACATATGCAAATAAAATTTGATCCAAACCCCAAAAAATGAGAGTATAAAATATATATGAAAACCCTATGAAGATCTAACATAAAATCCTAAGGTGAAACCCAAGGTTACATATAAGAAAATGTTAGGTTCACAAAACTATAAATAAATGCATTAGCTTTAAACATAAATAATATAGGAAAATTAAATAAGTGCAATTTGATCAATAAGAAAAAATAACCTAGATTAAATCAATTGGGTTAGTAAATGAATAGTAATAAATTAGATCTATTTAAATGAGAGGATAGAGTACTTGGGTCTAGACTAATAATGGAATAATGTTACTAATATCATGAAAAATCCATTTTCTATAGTACATAAATTGATTATCCTTAGTTGAATGTGTTAGATTCTATGCAATCTTAATATTTTATGTAGTTCAATCTTACAATCCTTGGGTTTAATATTGATCCACATATATTTGATTTGATGCATGAAACCAAACAATGTCATGTGTCCAAGTGATTTTACAAAAAAAATAAAATTAGTAAAGTTATATTTGTATTTGTTATTTTGGTAGCAGAATGTGGTCAAGACAATGTTCATGAACAACTTGAGGACATTTTTAACTCAATATGAAACATGTTAGGTGGGTTAATAATGAGGATTAGTGTCAAAGACAACATACAAAATCGTACATGTGGGCCACATATAAAAAAAGTGGTTTTGATTTTTGTCTCTTTAAAAATTGAAACATGTTCTAATGATTTCCCAATATATATTACATACAAATTAATGTAACTTTGAATGCCTTTATATACCATGTCACAATAAAATATTACATAAACATGTGTCAAATTAGCTCATAATGTCTAGTAGGAAGGGGCAAGATATTTGAACTTCAAATTTGAAATTTGAAATTTGTGTTTATTTCCATCTCACCTTAGGATTAAACTACCCCTCAAACTTCTTGGGAACTAGTCCCAACTTGAGACTGCTCTGAAACATCTTTGGGGTGATAAAGTGAAAGATTATTTTATCATTGATAAAGAGGACCCTTTACATTCTTTCAGATGGAAAGACTTCAATTTCCTTCCAGTACCATCTCACATGAAGGAGTCTCTTAAAGAAGAACTATTAAAAAGGAAAATTATCTTTTTTAGAAAAACTTGATCAAATAATTTGGACAAGATCCAAATCAAGAAACTATAAGGTTAAAGATTGCTATAATTCATTGGTAAATAATGATGTCCCTCCTTCATGGCTATCTCACCTATGTTTGGGTCCTAATTGTTGGTATGTGGCAATTGATCATGCTATACTGTACACCCCGACATGTATCCTCACTGGGGTCCCTCCTTTCCCATTTTTTCACGTCATTACCGAAAAAGGAAAAATCACCGAAAAAAGAAAAAAATGACTTTGTAAAACCCTAATTCTAGAAGCTTCTAAAAATCTTGTTATAAGGGGTTGGGATGGGGGTTACAGTATGTAGGGAAAAGGTGATTATTTGTGAGATTGTAATACTTTTTGCACTAGATAATAAAATCATTGGATGGTTGCAGTTTTTTGGATGTAGCCCGAATTGGGTGAACCACGTTAAATTCTCTGTGTTGTCTTGTTTTTGCTATAATTTACTGTGTTTTATTTCTCTGTTTTATTGATAAGATCTGCATTTAACTGTTAGATATCTGCCTTCTAACCCTAAAACTAATGTACTTCTGAAGGCAGGTGCTTTTAGGGAGCTGGATATTAAGGACAAAATACTTTGGGCCATGAGACTCGATAGATTGGGAATAGTTTCTCCTTTCCCCTGTGTGATGTGTGGTAAGGCATTAGAATCTACTGATCATCTTCTTAGTAATTTCACTTTTGCTTACAAATGTTGGACATGGATAATGAATAGACTAGGATGGCACTCTCCATTACAAAATATGATCTTCCATCATTTTCAAAGTTGGCCTAGATTATATTCAACCTCCAAGTTTACCTGTCTTTGGGAGATCTCTCCCTCGATCCTCATTTGGAACATATGGCTTGAAAGGAATAGGTAGATATTTAAGAAGGAACAACTTTCAGTGGGACAAATCATTCAAAAATTTGAAATCTCCATTTCTGAAATAGTAATGTCAAACCTCTATAAGAATGCATCTACTAATAATTGCTTCTCTTCTTGGGATTATTTTATCATTAGAAATTGGCCTCTCCTCAAGATCCCTAGTATGGGCTCCATAATGAATAATAAGCCTCATGTGAATAGATCTATTATTAATTGGTTACCACCACCTAAGGATTTCATTAAACTTAATTTTGATGGGGCCTCTAGAGGTAATCTTTGAAATTTTGGGGCTACCTCAGTTCTAAGAGATTGTCAAGGTAATTTTGTTGGATCACTTTGCTCAAGTCTCCCAGATGGCACTAATAATGTGGTTGAACTTAATGCTCTAAGACTAGGTTTCAATATAGCAATTGATTTATTCATTCCTCACATTCAAATTGAAGGCGCATCCATGGTGGTGGTGTCTGCAATTATGAAGGATTACTCAAATACATGGTATTTGAATTATCTTGTTTCTCATATTTGTCATCTTTTGAACAAATTTTCTTCTTATGAAGTATTCCATTGTTATAGGGAAGCTAATAAACAATTAGATTGACTTGCAAACAAAGCCAGTGATAAAAAAAATGCATTTAAAAGTTCTCACATATCAGGAATATTTGAATTTGGTGAATTCATAATGTTAAATTTTGTTCCACCGACTCCTGGTCATATGATCATGCCACAATTTTTATACATTTACATTGGTTCTTAGAAATAACTAATGACCATGCTTGGTTGGGCATGAATATGGATAAATTCTTATGTGTTTTCATATTTTGATATTTATTTGATGTAAAACCCCATTCTGCAACCTAGAGGATGATACAACACTGCGGAAGCACAACTAATTTTTTTCCTTAAAAAGAGTAACAATGACAAGTAAACTAAACTACTCTAACGCATACATCCTCTAGGCCACACAAAACATCTATATGTGAATTTCACAACTTACAAAATTAATCTAACCATAGCACATGAAATTAGCTCATGAGAACAACATCCATCCAAACATTAACCCATTACATAATAAATCTAACACATAGAAATGTAATGAGCATATTTCCACAGATACAACATCATATAAACAATATATACTATTTAATCCAATAGTGAATAGATCAAACATAATGTTACAATTACAATATAAGGATTCTCCTCGATTACAAATGAGGAATACAATACATAGTGTCCCACTATTACAATGAATATAAGAGAAGTAGAAATCCATAGAACACATGAGCTCCTCAAATTAGAAGACCCTGGCATCACGAACATGAAGAGAAAACCCAACAGTGTAAGGTGCATGCCACCCAGCCATGTGGTACCTGTAGGACCAACCCTCGTGCTAGGAGATAGTAAAAGGTAAAAAAGAAAAACCTACTACCTCTAGAAATAGGCGATGTAAAAAACCACACTGTACCAATAAATACAAAACATAGGGTTACATTGCTTCCAAAATCACTGAATCAAGAACAACCACTATACAATACAAATTGACTGTTGTCATAGGAGGAGTGTCATCACAAAGGTTGCATTGGTTATCTTTCAAGAAGACAAGATAACAATCTTGCCATTCTAGGCCTTCCCGACTCATCTCAAGTCTCACACAAGCCCTTGAGCCAATGAGCGAGGCTAAATTATCTAGTTAAATATATTAACTACCCTTTCCCCTAATATAGATTATTTAATTTCCACTGATTACACTGACTCTCACAGAAGTTTTCTTGGGACCACTTTGTATCTCGGCCCCCGTTGAAAGCCACTCCCCTATCAACAATATAATAACTCATTCTACAACCCAAGGGTAGATATTGCACAAACTGATAAGAACATAACACAAGAGATAACACATCCCTACAGATGTCCAATTCTGAATCCAACTACGTGCACTACCCAAGGAAATCTCAAGGGTGAATAACATAAATGACAACCCTTTCACAATTACAATCTGCAAGACTTATATTTTTTTTACTACAAATATCCCCCATAGAACCCAATTACAGAAATACTTAAAATTAAAATATACAATCTCATGTAATTAAAAGCACTACCATTCAAATTTCCTAAATCTAATAGATCTATATCTCATATTAAAATATAACATTCAAGCATAATTCCAATTAATAAATCAACAACCAAATAAAACTAAATGTTTAACCTTCAGTTTCACAACTACTCATATCAATTAACTCAATTTCACAATAAAATTAATTAATCATTTCCAACATTCATTTAAAAATCATCTACTTGCCTTCTAAAATAAACATCTTTTATAATAACATCAATTTAAATAAATATATTTAAATATAAATATAATATACATATATATTATATATTATATATAATATATAATATATATAATATATATATAACATATATTATATATAATATATATTAAAAAAACAACATTTATGAAATTGCAACCATTGTTGCAATGCATAGGCTTTACCTTATGTGTGGGGGTCGGCTGCTACGCAACCTTCCCCACAAGGCTACGGCCTGTGAGCAGCGCTGGGCGCTACCCATAGTCCACGTCCCTTTGTGGGGCGGCTGTGGTAGCCCCGACCTCCACCATTTTTCATAAATTTTTTCTATTAAAATATCCCCTACAGATTTTGCCATATAGCAATTTCAAAACAAAAATAATTTAAAAAAAAAATTAATTTCTTCTATAGGGAACTTTAAAATGTAAAACAATATAATATATACATATAGATATAGATATAGATATATAGATATATAATCCAAACAAAACCAATTGCCCAGAGGCAATATTAAAACTTAATTTTCTATAGGAAAAGAAGTAGGCAAATTTACAGAGGTTTCCCTAAATCCACAAATATTGTCTTTGAATTTTCTATTGTATAAAACAAATCATTTCCCACAGAGATCTAAATCTTTCACAGTAAATTATCATTTTCTACACAGAAGATTAAATTCAATTTTTCAAAAAGACTTTTTCTAAGTTTTGATTTAAATTCAATAGAGGTTCTATAATTCCACTATAATTTCCTTTTGTATGAATCTATTTCAAATAGTCAATTTACACAGAGGATCTAAATTTTTTTCTACGGAGGTTCAACATTCACGACAATTTCTTTCAAAAACAAAAGCTTCTAAAATAAAATAATTCCTCTTCTAATCTTTTCCAATTTGCAATACAATAAAATTAAATATCTCTTTCAAATTAAAATTCACAAAGCAATAAAGAACCTGTTCCAGAAGATCGGACGATTTAGAGATTGATGTCGAGCTTCCCTTTAATCTTCAATTGCCAAAGCTTGCCAAAGCTTCCTCCAGAAGAATTGCCACTTCCCAGAGAACATAAATAATCCACAGCCAAGAATAAAAAAAACTAGATTCCTAAAATTATCAGAGAGCTTCTAAGATTAACAATTTCCTCAAACCTCAAAACAATTCTCCATTTCCAAAAAAAACCTCTCTTCTTTCTCGTGAAAACAACTTCCTCTTTTTCCACAATTTTAATCAATCTCTCCAAAAATCAATTTTAAGACAATTAGAAAACAAAACCTTCTAACTTCTAGTTAACACAACAAATATCTTTTTCTTTAACAACCAAGATATTTCTAAGATCTTTTCCCAATATATGCATTTAAAATTTTAAAAAAATTATTTAATTCAAATCACATTTGAATCACTTATTTATTTAAATCCACATTTAATCTAATAATTAAAATTACTTTATAATAACTCAAATTAAATTAATTTATTTATTTATTTATTATAAAGTTATCACATTCATAATACAAATTAATTAAATATATAATCACAACATATAATTTAATCCTCACAATTAAACTTTGCTAGATAAATAAAATACCAAGACCAACATGGATAAAGAACATGACCAATACTCAGACTGATGACACACTGTACTAGGGTAAAGGTTTGTCAAGGTTAACTAGTTACTATCTCCCAATCAACATTATTGTTGAGTAGTGGACACGCTCAGACCTATGAAACTAGGTGAAGTCATTGTCCTGCATCTTCCCATGTAGCAAAAGTACCATCTCTAGGATCCCATTGGACCCTCACCTGCTTAATATCTTGACCCCTGAGGGTGAGTCTCCTATGCTGGGTAATAGCCACGGACTCCAAAGCTAGCTATCCATCCTCTACCTGTAAAGCAGTCTAATCAAGGATATGAGAAATGTCTGGATGATAAGGTCTAAGTACAAAAACATGGAACACATCATGGATGTGTGAGAGATTGGGTGGTAAAGCAAGGCACAACTAGCCCAATCTTCTCTAGAATCTCAAAAGGCCTAAAAAAATGAGGTGTGAGCTTAGAACCCTTTCCATAATGGACTGGACTCTTTCTCAGTTGCACTCACAAGAAAACTCGGTCACCTACAACAAACTAGTGGTATGGTGTGCATCAGCATACTTCTTTTGCCTATCCTGTGCAGCTACTAAATGCTCTCTGATCTGAACCACCTACTGCTCCATATCCTAAAGCATATCAGGACACAATAAAATCTTGTCCTCCAACCTGTCCCAACTCAATGGAGTCTGATACAGCCATCCATACAAAGCTTGAAAAGGTGCCATGCCAATAGAACTCTAAAAACCATTGTTATAAGAAAACTCTACAAGATAGAGATAATCCTCCCATCATGTCTACTGGTCCATGACATACATGTGAAGCATATCTTCAAGGATCTAATTGACCCTCTCAGTCTATCCATCCATTTCGGGGTGATTCACTAAACTGAAGTTCAACTGTGTCCCCATAGCATGTTGTAATGATGTCCAAAGAGCTTAAGTAAACACAAGATCCCTGTCAGAAATAATCTGACATGGCATACCATGCAACCTCACAATGTTCTCCATGAACACTCTAGCAACTGACAAAGCATTATAGGAGGAATGGATAGGTGAGAAGTGTGCCACCTTCGTCAACCTATCTACCATCACCATAATCTCATCATGTCGTCACGAAGAGTTAGGTAAACCAACAATGAAATCGAATTAAATGATGTCCCATTTCCACTCAGGAACCAAATGAGGCTATAGAAGACTAGCCAGATGTTGGTGTTTAGCCTTAACTCACTGACACACCAAGCACCATGATACCTAATCGGTGATATCTCACTTCATACTTGTCCAAAAATAAAGTGGTCGTAGATTGGCATACATCTTCTTCACTCCAGGGTGAGTTGAATAAGGTGCCCGATGTGCCTCTATCAAAATCAAGGTACGAATCCCTTCTGAAGATGGAACAAATATAAGTCCCATGTAACTCAATAACCCATTTGTCTCCAAAGAATATCCCGAGTACCTGCCCTCCAAATTCCTGTCTGACTCAATCTTAGACCTTACCTCTTGGTACCAACAATCTGTAGGAAGTGCGGTAAGAATTTGGCTCCTCAAATCCATAGTAAGAGTCATCTTAGATAGTTTGTGCCTCCGTCTACTGAGAGTGTTGGCCACAATGTTCTCCTTCCCCTGGATATAATTCATCTCAAAATCATACTCATAGAGGAACTCCATCCATCACCTTTTCCTAGCATTAAGGTTAGGCTACGTGAAGATGTACTGTAGACTTCAATGGTCATTGTGTAACTCAAAATGGTGCCCCAATAAGAAATGTCTCCATCAAGTCAAACATGTACTACTACAGCTAACTCAAGAGCATGTGTGGGGTAGTTCAACTCATGATCCTTGCGCTTGCACGACTTGTACGCAATGACTCGACCATCCTACATCAATATCACTCCTAACCCCTCCAAAGGTGCATCTGCACATATAACAAAGTTTCCTGTAGGATCAGGTATCACAAGGATGGTGCGCTAGTCAACCTCTCCTTTAACGTTTGAAATGCAGTCTCGCTCTACTCTGACCAATCTAACTTCTTCCCTTTCCTCTGAAGAGAAGTGATAGGATGACCTACCCTAGGAAAGTCTTAAACAAAATTCCTGGAGTAACCTCCTAGCCCCATGAAACTATGTATCTATGCCACATTCGTGGGCACAGGCCAATCCATGATTGCCTGGATCTTTGTAGGATCCACTACAATGCCCTCTCTTGATATAACATGACCAAGGTACTTGACCTCAGTTTTGAAGAACTCACATTTGGACAAGTTGGCATACAACTTATTATCCCTCAAACACTTCAATACTTGCCTCAAATGTTCCTCATGCTCCTCAACTATCCTGGAATAAATCAATATGTCATCAAGGAATACCATTAAAAATCTATCCAGGTATGTGCAAAAAACTCCATGCATCAGGCTCATGAATATAGATGGCGCATTCGTCAACCCAAATGATACCACTGTAAACTCATAGTGATCGTATTGTGTGCGAAATGCCATCTTATGAATATCAAACTCCACAATGCACAACTGATGGTATCCTGACTTAAGATCAATTTTAGAAAAGACTGTAGCACCTTTCACCTAATAAAACAAGTCATCGATCCTACGTAGAGGATATCAGTTCCTGATGGTGACCTTATTTAACTATCGATGATATATCCATAGACGAAGAGAACCATCCTTCTTCCTCACAAAAATCACTGGTGATCCCTAAGGTGAAACACTAGGGTGAATGAAACCCTTCTCTAACAATTATTGAAGTTGCAGGCAGAGCTCCTTAAGCTCTTGAGTCATCATATAGTATGGGGCTCATGAAATGGATCTGGAAGTAGGTAGAAGATCAACCTTGAAGTCTATGTCACGCTGAGGTGGCATCCCTGGAATATCATCTAGAAAAACATTTGCATATTGCTGAAGTATGGGGTGGCTATCTATAGACACCTTCTCCTCTCTATCACCCATCTCCAAGTCATCTACTGTCACAATAAACAACTGACATCCCTGACGAACACATCTTCTCAGCTACATAGCCGAGATCATCCTCAATGATATAGGTCTCTAGACCCCTACTAACTCAACCTCACTGCCAAATGCATCAATGCATCTTATCGACTTGTGTCAACAATCAATTACAACCCCTTTGAGCATCGAGCCAATCCATCCCTAGGAAAATGTCATAAGAACCTAATGGTATAACACAGAGATTTATAGTAGTGTAGAAAGAACCAATCTCCAATCTATAATTTAGTACAAAGGAATGTATTGCAACTCTAGCACTAGATGCTAATTTGACCTACCACTTACCCTCTTGCCTTACTGCCCCCAGTCTATCACATGCCATGATAGATGATGAAATAAATGAGTTTGAGGCTCCTGAATCAAACAAAATGGTAAACTTGTTACCCTGTAACATACCAGTAGTCTCCACCACTATGCTTTGGTGATTAGCCTAGCGGTTATCAACTGCAGCAAATACGTGATGTCCTTTGCCTGCATCTCCAACAGTTGGCTCTAATGTCGCTGGCCTCTGTGTATATCCTGATGTGCCCTTATTGGGACACTGCTAAGCTATGTGACCCTGTTGGCCACAAGAAAAACACCTGATACCCCTGCCAAAACCTCTACCTCCAGAAGGTGCATTGGACTGCTGAACACTACCCCTAAAGGTAGGCTAAGTACTTTGTGTTGGCTATGCATTACTGAAGCGTTTGATACACCTCTAGTTCTGGTAACCCCCTAACTGATATCTATCATTCTGTCTAGGTGGAAAATCCTTTTATTTCCCCTACGAGTTCTAGTATTGTCCATTTTGTGCTAGTGTTTGTTGTGCCCTAGGTGGTCTAGCTCCCTGAGTCTAGCCACTGCATGCACTAGGTCCTGTAGCTTAAGTACTTCCCACCTATACTCCAACATGACCAGCCAATGCCATTTCCAAATTCTCCTCTACAAGTTTGTCCTTGTCTACCACTGTCTCCATAGTCTTGGGTTCGAAAACCCGTACACCTCCATTGATCCAGGCATTTAAGCACCTAAGAAAGTGTTGCACCAACATGCCCTTGTCGTCACCAATTCCTGTGTATTGTTTGAGCTCATAAAAATGACGCTCATATTATTCCACTGACATAGTCATATGTCATAGAGTATGGAACTCATCACCATGACGTTGACACCAATGATCAGAGAGAAATCTAGCATAGAACCTCTCTAGAAACATCTCCCAAGATATGGTACCAATATCAATATGGAGCTTTTGCTCCTCCAATCTCCACCATGTGGAAGCAAAGCCTCTCAAGTGCATAATTACACATCTAGCTCTGGTATTGCTACCATAGAGGTGCATAGCAAAGCATGTATTCTGGTCAATCAGCCAGGTCTCAGCCTCTAAACCATTGCTTGATCCATCAAATAAGGGTGGTCAAGCTCTAAGTAAATCTCTCATATGTGTAGCTACAACTACCTTTGACTGTGCTGGTCCATCCCTCTCTCTAACAACAATTTTCTCTACTCCCTGCCTCAGTCCGAGATGGGCAAGAGTATCCTCCAACAATTGATGCAACTGAGTGCCTTTGATCCCTGGTGGATCCAGATTCTCAATACCACCTCCCGAAATGTTTTGAGAAGCTTGTTGTTCCTCACAGTCTAAATCATGAGAAACCTCCAGAGGTGATTTCTGTTGACTACCTCCATGTCTGCCTCTACGACCATGACCTCGACCTCTCCTAGGTGGCATGATCCTGCACAAACACACCGAGGTGTAAGACAAGATATGCAACTTAAATCCTATGCAAACAACTTAATGGTTTCCAAATTTACCCAGAGTTCCCAATGTTTAAACCTAGGCTCTGATACCAAGTGTAAAACCCCGTCCCGCAACCTAGAGGATGATGCAACATTGCGGAAGTACAACTAATTTTTATCCTTAAAAAGAGTAACAATGACAAGTAAAGTAAACTACTCTAACACATACATCCTCTTGGCCATGCAACACAACTATATGTGAATTTCACAACTTACAAAATTAATCTAACCATAGCATATGAAATTAACTCATGAGAACAACATCCATCCAAACATTAACCCATTACATAATAAATCTAACACATAGAAATGTAATGAGCATATTTCCATAGATACAACATCATATAAATAATATATACCATTTAATCCAATAGTGAATAGATCAAACATAATGTTACAATTACAATATAAGGATTCTCCTCGATTACAAATGAGGAATACAATACATAGTGTCCCACTATTACAATGAATATAAGAGAAGTATAAATCCATAGAACACACAAGCTCCTTGAACTAGAAGACCCTGGCATCACGAACATGAAGAGAAAACCAACCAGTGTAAGGTGCACACCACCCAGCCATGTGGTACCTGTAGGACCAACCCCCGTGCTAGGAGATAGTAAAAGGTAATCAAGACAAACCTACTACCTCTAGACATAGGCAATTTACAAAACCACATTGTACTAGTAAATACAAAACATAGGGTTACATTGCTTCTAGAATCACTAAATCAAGAACAACCACTATACAATACAAACTGACTATTGTCATAGGAGGAGTGTCATCACAACGGTTGCATTGGTTATCCTAAGGAGATCTTCCTAGGTCCCGACCCCCATCATGGGTTATCCTGGTAACCTCTCATGAACTTCGGCCCACATGCACACTAGTGTGGAATCGATTATCTTTCAAGAAGACAAGATAACGATCTTGCCATTCTAGGCCTTCCCAACTCATCTCAAGTCTCACACAAGCACTTGAGCCAATGACCGAGGCTAAATTATCTAGTTATATGTATTAACTACCCTTTCCCCTACTATAGATTATTTAATTTCCACTAATTACACTAAATCTCACACAAGTTGTCTTGGGACCACTTTGTATCCCGACCCTCGTTGAAAGTCACTCCCCTATCGACAACACAATAACTCATTCTACAACCCAAGGGTAGACAGTGCACAAACTAATAATAACATAACACAAGAGATAACACATCCCTACGGATGTCCAATTCTGAATCCAACTACGTGCACTACCCAAGGAAATCTCAAGGGAAAATAACAGAAATGACAACCCTTTCACAATTACAATATGGAAGACTTATATTTTCTTTACAACAAATATCCCCTGCAGTACCCAATTATAGAAATACTTGAAATTAAAATATACAATCTCATGTAATTAAAAGCACCACCATTCAGATTTCCTAAATCCAATAGATCTATATCTCATATTAAAATATAACATTCAAGCATAACTCCAATTAATAAATCAACAACCAAATAAAACTAAATGTTTAACCTTTAGTTTCACAACTACTCATATCAATTAACTCAATTTCACAATAAAATTAATTAATCATTTCCATTTAACTAATCGTGCTTGCATGCAACTAAATAAAAATTCTTTAAATAAATATATATCTATATTATCAAATTACAAAATCAAATTATTCTATTCCAACATTCATTTAAAAATCAGCTACTTGCCTTCTAAAAAAAACATCTTTTATAATAACATCAATTTAAATAAATATATTTAAATATAAATGTAATATACATATATATTATACATGATATATAATATATATAACATGTATTATATATAATATATATAATATATATAATATATTATATATAATATATATAATATATTAAAAAAAATAGTTACGCAATCGCAACCATCATTGCAATGCACAGGCTTTACCTTGTGTGTGGGGGTTGGCTGCTACGTAGCCTTCCCCGCAGGGTTGCGGCCTGTGAGCAGCGCTATGCGCTACCCATAGTCTGCATCCCTTTGTGGGGCGGTTGTGGTAGCCCCGACCTCCACCATTTTTCATAAAAAATTTCTATTAAAATATCCCCTACAGATTTCATCATACAACAATCTCAAAACAAAAATAATTTTTTTTAAAAAATCTTCTACAAGGAACTTTAAAATGTAAAACAATAATATATATATATATATATAAGTATGAAGAATCCAAAAAAAACCAATTGCCTAAAGGAAATTTTAAAACTAAATTTTCTATAGGAAAATAAGTAGACAAATTTATAGAGGTTTCCCTAAATCCTCAAATATTTTCTTTGAATTTTCTATTGTATAAAAAAAATCATTTCCTATAGAGATCTAAATCTTTCCCAGTAAATTATCATTTTCTACACAGAAGATTAAATTCAATTTTCCAAAAAGAGGTTTTCTAAGTTTTGATTTAAATTCAACAAAGGTTCTATAATTCCACTATAATTTCCTTTTGTATGAATCTATTTCAAATAATCAATTTACACAGAGGATCTAAATTGTTTTCAACAAAGGTTCAACATTCACAACAATTTATTTCAAAAACAAAAGATTCTAAAATAAAAGAATTCCTCTTCTAATCTTTTCTAATTTGCAATACAATAAAATTAAATATCTCTTTCAAATTAAAATTCACAAAGCAATAAAGAACCTGTTCCAGAAGATCAGACGATTCAGAGATTGATGTCGAGCTTCCCTTTAATCTTCAATTGCCAAAGCTTGCCAAAGCTTCCTCCAGAAGAATTGCCACTTCCTAGAGAACAAAAATAATCCACAGCCAAGAATACAACAAACTAGATTCCTAAAATTATCAAAGAGCTTCTAAGCTTAACAATTTCCTCAAACCTCAAAACTATTCTCCATTTAAAAAAAAAAAACCCTTCTTTCTTTCCTGCAAAAACAACTTCCTCTTTTTCCACAATTTCAATCAATCTCTTCAGAAATCAATTTTAAGACAATTAGAAAACAAAACCTTCTAACTTTCAGTTAACACAACAAATTTCATTTTCTTTAACAACCAAGATATTTCTAAAATCTTTTCCCAATATATGCATTTAAAATTAAAAACAATTTATTTAATTCAAATCACATTTAAATCACTTATTTATTTAAATCCACATTCAATCTAATACTTAAAATTACTTTATAATAACTTAAATTAAATTAATTAATTTATTTATTATAAAGTTATCACATTCATAATACAAATTAATTAAATATTTAATCACAACATATAATTTAATGCTCACAATTAAACTTTGCTAGATAAATAAAATACCAAGACCAACATGGATAAAGAACACAACCAATACTCAAACTGATGACACACTGTACTAGGGTAAAGGTTTGACAAGGTTAACCAATTACTATCTCCCAATCAACATTACTGTTGAGTAGTGGACACACTCAGACCTATGAAACCAGGTGAAGCTATTGTCCTATACCTGCAAACCTACAAACAAAGCAAATGTTGTACACGTATCCAGATAATAATTCATACACACCGTGAAGAGAGAATCATGGAAATCATAGGACACTCGCAAGCGAGTGATGCAATATCGTTCTCTTCACCAATACAATGTTACATCAACTAACGAGATAAAATATCAATTAAACTACAATGAGCATATATAGCAATGCCATCTCAACTAAGCATCTATGAAAACATAAATAATATCAAACATAATCACCATGCATATAATGTATCATCACATCAATATAGTCTATCATTGCTGCACTATCAATGATAGAATAACAATAACATAACATAAGGTCTAACAAAGTATCTGAGCTGTCAAAGAAAACATAACAAATCAGAGGGGTGTCACATTTGACATTATGGTTCAAATTTGACACCGTGGCTTGAAGGGTCATATAGATGGCAATACTGGCCTATTCTAAATGTTGTGGCTATAAATGATGTACACTTAATCATAATGCAATGGCTTTCTAGATTTGTATATGTGGAAATCTTTATTGTTGTTCCTATGATTTATCTTGCAATCCCCTCCCCCATACTAATGCATTAAGGGATTTATTCCCTCTTTTTGGTTAGTACATGAGAGCTTTGGCGATGTTGTTTAAATCTCATTATTCTTGGGAATACTGCCCAATACTGGTCATTCTTCATTCCCATGATTAATTCTTTGTGGTTAATGACTATCTTTCTTGTCTCAAATTTTGGGAAACATTCCCATTTGTTTGGGGAAATTTTTTTATATATAGCAGCATCACCAAATTTGAAGTTTGTGGATATATTTGTTATGGTATTTCATTTAATGACTCGCATCTATTGTCATTCCTTCGGTACTTGTGACCTGTGAAAATGTCTCCCTCACATGCTCTTTTTCCCATGAAATCTGGGAAGGTCTAGTGTATGTGGGCTACCAATTGACATTTGGCTCATGCATTTTGCAGATCTAATGTTCCTCATATCTTATCAATGATTCAATCTTACATTGTCGTTGTACATTGAGGTCATCAAAGATCAAAGTTGCGACAAATGGCTTTTATCTATCATTTTAATTATCGGCATGATAAATTTGGCATTCTTTGTTCTTTGTACACCACCTTTTGGTGTAGTAAGATTAAAATGGCATTATTGACATTACTTGCATTGTATGTCTTCATGTGTGCGATGGTGTTATTAAGAGGATATCTCTGGTTTGTTGTCTTTGCATCTTTCTTGTTTCTTGCAGAAGATATAATACATAATGTAGAATTCTTTTAGAGTGGTGGTTCTGCCAAGATACCATGAATTGAGGGATGCAAGGCCCTTCGGCTTTGAAAAATTAAGTTGAAATTGCATATTAGAATGCAAACTAGTGGAGGAAGCAATAAGGACAATTCTAGGCAATGACTGGTTAGAATTTCATTCCATGACACTCCCGCATGAGGTAGCTTCTCATTTTGTATCCAATTTAATGGATGTTCTATGGTGTGGTGAGATGGTTAAATTTTTAACTGAATCTTACATTCTACCTCATGTTTGTCCTCTTTCTTTATTACAAAATGCTCTTGAGGATTATGAAATTTTAAATGGTTCTAACCTTGTGGAAGGTATTCTTTGTCGCCAATTCATCCTTTCTAATTGTTCAATCTTAGCTCTTTTAAGCTTGATGGCTCATGGATTGCTTGATGATTACTCATATGACTTCATAAAAAAATTACATGGGCTCAAACCAATATTGGATCACACAATCTCAAATATTCTCCTGGATCTCTTTGATGTAGTGCAATTTCTGATTCAGCATGTTTTGGTGGAACCCCATTCCACACCGTATTTTACTCCGCTGGTACAGATTTAGAATCCTCGAAGGAAAGAAAGATTTATTCATAAATCTTGGTAAAATATTTTTTGTTTTCATGGTACTCAAAGCTTTATCAATGGGAGATTACTACTTTTGCAAACCCTATTGTGGGTTTCAATGCTTCAATGTTTCTAGCACATTTTCAACTCTTGCTTCTGGCTCAACTTCTTTCTCTTTAAGAAGATTTTGTTTCTCTTTTTCTTTGGTTTCAAATGGAATGTCCAATGATTTGTTGTTTCTTGGCAATGGCTTTGTTTGAATTATTTTGTGGTGCAGGCTCTTTCTATACAATGCATGGTTTATTCCACTATTGCAATTCGATTCTTAGTTCTTGCCACTTGTTATTTAATGGAGTCTCTGCAACTTGGATCCATGTCTCTCAAACTAGAGCTTTTTGTTGTTATATCATACAGTTTGATGCTTCATCCTTGATTACTCCATGATTATAATGTATTGACTATTACTCCATGATTAAAGTGTATTGTTTGTAAATAGGTTTTCTTTGTATAATCACCTGTGTTTTTTAATATTGATAAATTTTGCTATGGAAATTTTAATTCTAGCACTACCATAGCTCATTTTTTATAAGGAAAATCAGGTTTTAAGGGGCCCCAAAAGCCTTTACAAGGACGAAAAGCTTCCAAAAAAACTAAACAAATAAAACCAGCAGCCCAAAAAGACAAAAAGTTGACAAAAGATAAAACATCAGGAACTCGTCAGCAAAACAAAAACATTAGCAACCCAGCTGATCTAGCACTACCATAGCTCATTATTTACTTCTTTTTTTGCAATAAAATTTTGTGGCTCCACAACTTTAAAAAAAAAAAAAAAACTAGGACAATCCAAGTGGGATAGAAATGAACCTCAAGAATAAACCACCATTTCAAGACATTTAATAGTTGTGTGAAAATGCATTTAAATCTACTATTGCATTTAGGTATTCTACGAAGGAAAATGGATCATTGTTAGGGAAAGTGTAAAAAGGCATGTAAGGGAAAGAAAAAGCATATGGAGTGTAGCTACCAATTCATTCAGATTTATATATTTGCATAGAAATACCCTATTAAATAGAATATCACCAATTGTTCTCCTATTGAATACAAAACTCTATTTTCTCACACATACACATCTATCACAAATAATACATTAAGTCTCACAAATCATGTTGTAGTGTCGAACAATAATCTAGCAAAGTAGATAAATATATTGCAAAAAAGTAATATAGAGCATAAAACAATGACATAAAACTATAATAGAATATGATAACATTTTAAAAAGCCTCCATCAACTACATACCTAATTCAATGGTAGTTTGTGAATTGCATGTGGTGAGATGCAAAAAAAAAATTATTATCTTTAAATTTAAATGTGCATGCATACTTCCTTGGTGATTGTTTGGCGAATGTTTTGCGAGTTGCATGATGGTATTCTTTGGGCACCTTTCGTGTGTGGTGGTACTTCACATTAATATTTGCAGGTGAGGTGATCCTTTTCACATGATTGGTATTATTTTAAAGGTTTTTCCTCATCAATCTTTATGCATACGAAATAGTTGTTGTTATTACCACTGAAAATTGTGTGAAGGCTCCTGTGGGACTTAAAAACGGTATTTTATCACTCATTTTAGCAATTTCTTTCAAGAAGCTTCTATGAGTGAACAATTATGTATTTAGTAGTAAGTGAAAATATAGTGGAAAAATGATGCTCCGCCCATGGAATTTGTAAATTAATTTCCCTATTCAATCTTGGGAAAGGTCGCTTGAAGATAGTCTCTCTCAGGCAAATTTGAATATCATCTTTAAAATGGATTGTATGTGTGAGGAAGATGCGATTTGTTCAGTGTTGGGAGTGGAAATAATTTTCCCGAGAGCTCGATGCTTACTATTCCCTTCTCAAGTGCTCTCAATTTTCTTGTCAAATGTTATGGACTTGCTTCAGTCATTGAGGGAACTAGAGCTAATTTTAGTTAAATTTGTAAACCCTCAATTTTGTGATAAGAATGAGTTGTTGTATCTTGTGCAAAAATACAATTTGTTCTCTGGGGAGGGATACATGGGAGGCTTATTCCCTCGTGAATATATAAAAGAAAAATATGGGTATGAAGAAATTTTTGAGGCTATCAAATTGGGGCTTCAGTTTCGCAATGACTATGTCCTGTTATTTGCTCTAAACAAACATGACAAGCAAATTTGTGTATCTCAGGAGGCTGAAATTAAAGAAAAGTTCTATGTCATTTCTTTCCTTCGGGATTATGCACAAAAATTGTCCTTAAGCCATTTTTCAGCTGGGAAACAACTAGTGAAAATTGAGTTTGTAGCTCTTGTATGCAGATAAGTTCATGATTTATCAAATGCAAAGTGCACCATTTCTTTGCGCCAGGGTTCCAAGGCATCCAATCGACTGGAAGTGGTGGATCAAATAGATGAAGAAGTTCCTTTTGCAGGTTATGATTTTTTTGCAAAGGAGATGCCTCTTCCAAGCAAACCCGAGTAGTAGAATGAGGAAGACGCAGTGCAAGATCATAATTCAACTTGTGCAGAGCAAATGGAGGAGTAGCATAAGCAAGGTAGTTGAAATGTTTTGTTTCATTTTTGGCAGAGGCTTTGCATGCACACATTTTGAAAATTATGCCTCATTTTGTATCAATCATGTTTCAGGTCCTTAGAAGGGTTAAGGTGGTGGTACTATAGTTAGTTTTTTTGAAAAATTTGAATCTTCATCCCCTACATGTGGGATAAATTTGTAATTGACTGAAATACTTGAATCAATCTTTTGTATTGAATGGGCTATAACCAGAGGTTTTCTTCCTTATTCTTTCTTGCCGGTATGCCCTCTAAACCAGGATTATGTGTACATATTATATATATATATATATATATATATATATATATATATTAATATAATATTGTGGCATTCCCACTTTTGTCAAAAAAAAAAAAATTCCATTTACTTGCTTCAAAAAGAATAACAATGCCACCTAATGCATGCAAAGGATTTGCTTTGTTGCTTGAAAATAGATTAAAACACCATTGAAAGCATGAAAAGAATTTAAATTTTCTATATGTGGGGGTGAATAACACCCTTATGTGACCATAGATGCCTCTTAGTGTAAAATTTAATTTTAGATTATATTAGTATTTTTTAATAATTATTATTATTTAAATATAGAGTATTGTTTCATAGAAAATATTACGTAAAAATATAAAATATTTATTTATTTTATTTTTTATTTTTATTGTCTAAAAAAGTATATAATCGTATTCTTCAAAATATTTTTTAGAATACCTTTTAATTTTCTATATATTTGTTATTTCATCTTAAATAATTATAATTGATATTTACATTAAAATAATGCATAGATATGTAGTTTTTTATAATATTATAATTGTTATAAATTAAAATTATTATTTGTAATGGTGAAATTTGCATACACATACCATTTCCCATTTTTGAACCCAAAGAATGTAACAGAAAATCCTAAGACTACATAGAATATGTCACTCATCTAATTGAGGATAATTAATTTATGCACTATAGAAAATATATTTTTCATGACATTAATAACATTATTATATCACTAATATAGGCCTAAGTACCACATCCCCTCATTTAAATAGATCTCATTTATTACTATTCATTTACTAACCCAACTAATTTAGTCTAGGTTAATTTTTATTTATCGATCAAATTGCATGTATTTAATTTTCCTATATTATTTATGTTTAAAGGTAATGCTTTTTTTTTTTTGTGAGCCTAACATTTTATTATATGCAGCCTCAGGTTTCACCTTAGGATTTTACATTAGGTCTTCCTATGGTTTTCATATATAACTTATCCTTTCATTTTAAATTTTTGGGGTTTGGATAAAATTTTCATTGCATATGCTTATCATACTTTCACTATAAATAGTGAAGTATACCTTTGGTCTTATCCACCTACCCTTGGACAATTCACCATCATGAATATTCTTAAATTATTCCTTTATTGATATGCATGTGCTACATTTCTAATATTGACATGTTATTATCTTTTTTAACACATTATCCTTCTATTCTTGATACTCATAAAATTTTATGCTATCTAGATGAAGATGACATTTTTTGTAAAGGTGATACTTTATCACGTATTAGCATTTCCCTCCATTGATTAAATTGGTTCTTATCCTTATATTTTATATACAACTCAGATGTCCATGAGTCATATATTGATTTTGTTTCTCCTATGGCTTATAATAATGATAAGCATATACCTATTAAGGATATACCATATGTTAATGACACAAATAGTGTGATAACCTTCAATGAAATTACATCTCTTCATATGTTCATGACATTGCTATACTTTTTATGATGTATATTATATGCCATGATAACCCTATGTCTATAAATTCATGTGCTTTTAGTGAATTACCTTCTTTAATATGTAATGATATCATTGATAATCATTTGTGTATAATTTATGTTAACCCTATGGATGCTCATAATATAATTTCACATAGTGAGACCTTGCATGTGATGATAAGATGCATGTTGATCTTAGCATGTATTAGTCTCTCATTCATCTCATATTGATACTTCTTTAAATTCACATTCACTACATAATGACATGATGGTTCTTAGTAAATACTTACAACATGATGCTTATCATGATGGTACTACAAATGCTTCTTTGTGCATTTTAAATTATTATTTCTTGATAATTATAAGTATGTAGATTATTATATTTTATTTATTTACACATTTAGACTTCATATAAATGGTGAATATTGTAAAGGTTTGACTCATCTTATTTTTGTTAAAATTCTTTTATAAACTTAGCATATATTCTCATTGTCTTCTTTTCTTAAGATAGTCTCACAAGGGTATATATAGACATGATGATAGGATTTCTCATGATTTATTTTTTTGTTCTTTCTCACCTATTATTTATATGATATATACACATCCGTGTCCCAACTATTGTGTTCATACTTCTTCTAATGGAGATAAGCCTATATTTCAATTGATAGATAATTCATAAGATCATCACATAATTGGGCTTAAACATCATGAACAAATAGAGTTTAGAGTTTTCCTTTAAAACAAATACCTTTGTACCATAATGTATAAATTAAACTTCAAAGGACTATGATACTATTGTTGGAAATATGATTTTCATTGATGTCAAAGGGGATATTGTTGGCATTATGGATGTCATTGATGTCAAAGGATCAATCATAGGCAAGATTGATGGAGAGATAGAGAGAAAAGCATGTTTTGCAGTTGCATAGTGCAAGGTCTTGAAAATTTACAAATGTTGTCGAGAAACATTGTAAAAGTTGCTCAAAAGTTGCATAGTCATCGTAAATGAAGATATAGGCACTTGTAGAGACAACAAATGGAAAATCTGATATGGGTTTTTTGAGTACTTTTTAGAAGTATGATTTGTAGGTCCAGATGACAAGATTTGATCTCAAAATTGAACTTTAGTTGATCTTTGGTCTTACTAGGGTTTCATTCATGGTGTTCATAGGAAATTTTATTTCTTTGTTGACTAGAAATCAACGGTAACATGTTGCTTGAGTTATTGTGACACCCCTCCGATTTCTTA
This sequence comes from Sequoia sempervirens, assembly GCA_007258455.2. Lineage (NCBI taxonomy): Eukaryota > Viridiplantae > Streptophyta > Pinopsida > Cupressales > Cupressaceae > Sequoia > Sequoia sempervirens. The sequence goes on along the minus strand of VDFB02281492.1, from coordinate 81,602,653 downwards.
TGTTTTCTTTGACAGCCCAGATACTTTGTTAGACCTTATTTTACGTTATTGTTATTCTATCACTGCCAGTGGAGTGATGATAGACTATATTAATGTGATGATACATTATATGCATGGTGATTATGTTTGATATGCTTAGTTGAGATGACATGGCTATATATGCTCAAAGTAGTTTAATTGATATATTATCTCGTCAGTTGATGTAACATTGTATTAGTGAAGAGAACGGTATTGCATCACTCACTTGCAAGTGCCCTATGATTTTCGTGATTCTCTCTTCATGGTGTGTATGGATTATTATCTAGATACATGTACGACATTTTCTTTGTTTGTAGGTTTGCAGGTACCGGACAATGACTTCACCTAGTTTCACAGGTCTGAGCGTGTCCACTATTCAATAGTAATGTTGATTGGGAGATAGTAACTGGTTAACCTTGTAAAACCTTTACCCTAGCATAGTGTGTCGTCAGTCCGTGTTTTGGTCATGTTTTTTATCCATGTTGGTCTTGGTATTTTATTTATCGTGCAAGTTTAAACTGTAAGGATTAAATTATAAGTTGTGATTAAGTATTTAATTAATATGGAGACCTAATTATATATAAATAAATTAATTTAATTTAAGTTATTATAAAGTAATTTTAATTATTAGATTAAATGTGGATTTAAATAAATAAGTGATTTAAATGTGATTTGAATTAAATAAATTGTTTTTAATTTTAAATGCATATTTTAGGAAAAGATCTTAGAAATATATTGGTTGTTAAAGAAAAAGATATTTGTTGTGTTAACTAGAAGTTAGAAGGTTTTGTTTTCTAATTGTCTTAAAATTGATTTCCAGAGAGATTGATTGAAATTTGTGAGAAAAGAGGAAGTTGTTTTCACAGGAAAAAAGAGAGAGGTTTTTGGAAATGGGAGAATTGTTTTGTGGTTAGAAGCTCTTTGATAATTAGGTGCATGCAAGCACGAGTTGTTAAATTGAAATGGTTAATTATTTTAATTGAGAAATGGAATTATTTAATTTGAGTAGTTGTGAAACTGGAGGTTAAACATGTAGTTTTATTTGGTTGTCGATTTATTAATTGGAATCATGCTTGAATGTTATATTTTAGTGTAAGATATTGATCTATTGGATTTAGGAAATACGAATGGTAGCACTTTTAATTATATGAGATTGTTTATTTTAATTTCTAGTATTTTTGTAATTGGGTACTATGGGGGATATTTGTTGTAGAGAAAATATAAGTCTTCCAGATTGTAATTGTGAAAGGGTTGTCATTTCTATTATTCACCCTTGAGATTTCCTTGGGTAGTGCACGTAGTTGGATTCAGTATTGGACATCCATAGGGATGTGTTATCTCTTGTGTTATGTTATTATCACTTTGTGCACTATCTACCCTTGGGTTGTAGAATGATTCATTGTGTTGTCAATAGGGGAGTGGCTTTCAACAGGGGCCGAGACACAAAGTGGCCCTAGGATAACTTGTGTGGAAGTCAGTTTAATCAGTGGAAATTAAATAACCTATATTACGGGAAAGGGTATTTAATATATTTAACTTGATTTTTAGCCTCGCTCATTGGCTCAAGGACTTGTGTTAGACTTGAGATGAGTTAGGAAGGCCTAGAATGGCAAGATCATTAACTTGTCTTCTTGAAAGATAATCAATTCCGCACTGGTGTGCATGTGGGGCCAGAGTTCATAAGAGGTTACCAAGATAACCCAAGATGGGGGTTGGGACCTAGGAAGATCTCCTTAGGATCACCAATGCAACCTTTGTGATGACACTCCTTCTATGACAATAGTTAGTTTGTATTGTACAGTGGTTGTTCTTGATTCAGTGATTCTGGAAGCAATGTAACCCTATGTTTTGTATTTACTGGTACAGTGTGGTTTTGTACTTTTCCTATGTCTATAGGTAGTAGGTTTGTCTTGGTTACCTATTACTATCTCCTAGCATGGGGGTTGGTCCTACGGGTACCACATGGTTGGGTGGCATGCACCTTACATTGTTGGGTTTTATCTTCATGTTGTGATGGTGGGATCTTCTAGTTCGAGGAGCTCGTGTGTTTCTATGGATTTGTACTTCTCTTATATTCATTGTAACAGTGGGGCACTATATATTTGTATTCCTTATTTGTAATCAAGGAGGATTCCTTGAGTTGTAATTGTAACATTATGTATGATCTATTCATTGTTAGATTAAAATTGTATATATCATTTTGAAGTGGTGTTGTATCTATGGAAATATGTTCATTACATTTCCATGTTTAATTATTATGCAATGGGTTAATGCTTTGTTGTATGCTGTTATCATGAGTTAATTTCATATGCTATGTTTTAGAATAACTTTGTAATTTTTTTGAAATTCACATGTAGGCGTGTTGTGTGGCCTAGAGGATGTATGTGTTAGAGTAGTTTACTTCACTTGTCATTGTTACTCTTTTTAAGGAAAAAAATAGTTGTACTTCCACAATGTTGCATCGTCCTCTAGGTTACAAGATGAGGTTTTACACTTGGCATCAGAGACTAGGTTTAAGCACTGGGAACTCTGGGTTAATTTGGAAACCATTAAGTTGTTTGTGTAGGATTTAAGTTGCATTTCTTGTCTTACACCTTGGTGTGTTTGTGTAGGATCGTGCCACCTAAGAGAGGTCAAGGTCGTGGTTGTGGTCATAGATGCAGACATGGAGGTAGTCAGCAGAACTCACCTCTGCATGTTTCTCATGATTCAGACAGTGAGGAACAACAAGCTTCCAAAAAAATTCTAGGAGGCGGTATACAGAATCCAGATCCACCAGGGGTTGAAGGTGCTCAATTGCGTCAATTGTTGGAGGATACTCTTTCCCATCTTGGACTGAGGCAGGAAGTAGAGTAGATTGTTGTTAGAGAGAGGGATGTACCAGCTCAATTAGAGGTAGTTGTAGTTGCACACATGAGAGATTTACTTAGAGCTTGACCATCCTTATTTGATGGATCGGGCAACGGTTTAGAGGCTGAGACCTGAATGATTGACCTGAATAGATGCTTTACTATGCACCCGTATGGTAGCAACACCAGAGCCAAATGTGCGATTATGCACCTGAGAGGCTTTGCTTCCACATGGTGGAGATTGGAGGAGTAGAAGCTCCATATTGATATCAGTACCGTATATTGGGAGATGTTTCTTGAGAGGTTCCACGCCAGACTTCTCTCTGATCATTGGCGACATCATCGTGGTGATGAGTTCCATACTCTATGATAGATTACTATGTCAGTGGAACAATATCAGTGTCATTTTTATGAGCTCAAATAGTACACAGGAATTGGTGACGATGAGGGCATGTTGGTGCAGCACTTTCTTAGGGGCTTAAATGCCTAGATCAGTGGAGGTGTGCAGGTTTTTGTACCCAAGACTATGGAGACTGTGGTAGACAAGGCTAGACTTGTAGAGGAGAATTTGGCGATGGCATTGGGTGGTCATGTTGGAGTATAGGTGGGAAACACTTCAGTTGCAGGGTCTAGTGTACGTAGTGGTTAGACTCAGGGAGTTGGACCACCCAAGGCATAATAGACACCAGTACAGAGTGGACAATACCAAAACTCACAGGGAAAATGAAAGGGTTTTCCACCTAGACATAATGACAAATATCAATCAGGGGGTGACCAGAACTGGAGGCGTGTCAAATGCTTCAATAATGCATAGCCAACATAAAGTACTGAGTCTACCTTTAGGGGTACTGTTCAGCAGTCCAGTGCACCTTCTGGAGGTAGAGGTTTTGGCAAGGGTACCAGGTGTTTTCCTTGTGGCCAACAGGGTCACATAGCTCTGAAGTGTCCCAATAAGGGCACATCAGGATATACATAGAGGCCAGTGGCGTCAGAGCCAACTATTGGAGATGTAGGTAGAGGACATCATGTATTTTTTGTGGTTGATAACTGCAAAGCTGACACTAGAGCATAGTGGTGGAGACTACTGGTATGTTGTAGGGTAACAAAGTTACCATTTTGTTTGATTTGGGAGCTTCTGACTCATTTATTTCATCATCCATTGTGGTACATGATAGACTGGGAGTAGTAAGCAAAGAGGGTAAGTGGCAGGTCAAATTAGCATCTACTGCTAGAGTTGCAGTACATTCCTATGTACCAGATTGTAGAATGGAGATCGGTTCTCTCCACACTACTGTAGATTGATTGTCGACGCAAGTTGATGCATTGATTGATTGTCGACGCAAGTTGATATGATGCATTGATGCATTTGGTAGTGAGATTGAGTTAGTAGGGGTCCATAGACCTATATCATTAAGGATGATCTTGGCTATGTAGCTAGGAAGATGTGTTCATTAGGGATGTCAGTTATTTGTTGTGACAGTAGATGACTTGGAGATGGGTGATAGAGAGGAGAAGGTTTCAATAGATAGCCACCCCATACTTCAGTAGTATGCAAATATTTTTCCAAATGATATTCTAGGGATGCCACCTCAACATGACATATACTTCTAGGTTGGTATTTTACCTAGTTCTGAACCCATTTCATGAGCCCCATACCATATGATGACTCGGGAGCTTAAAGAGTTCCACTTGCAGCTTGAGGAATTTTTGGAGAAGGGTTTCATCTGCCCTAGTGTTTCACCTTGGGGAGCACCGGTGATCTTTGTGAAGAAGAAGTATGGTTCTCTTCGTCTGTGCATAGATTACTGATAGTTAAATAAGGTCACCATTAGGAACCGATATCCTCTACTTAGAATCGATGACTTGTTTGATCAGGTCAAGGGTGCTATAATCTTTTCAAGATCGACCTTAAGTCAGGATACCATAAGTTGTAGATTGTGGAGTTTGATATTCATAAGATGACATTTCGCACATGATACGGTCACTACGAGTTTACACTGGTACCGTTCGGGTTGAAAAATTCACCATCTATATTGATGAGCCTAATGCACGGATTTTTTCATACATACCTAGATAGATTTGTAGTGGTATTCCTCGATGACATATTGATTTATTCCAGGATAGTTGAGGAGCATGAGGAAGATTTGAGGTAGGTATTGTAGTGTCTGAGGGATAATAAGTTGTATGCCAACTTGTCCAAATGTGAGTTCTTCAAAATTGAGGACAAGTACCTTGGTCATGTTATATTAGGAGAGGGAATTGCAATGGATCCTGCTAAGAACTAGACAATCATGGATTGGCCTGCGCCCACGAATGTGGAAGACATACGTAGTTTTATGGGGCTAGCAGGTTACTACAAGCATTTTGTTTAGGACTTGTCTAGGGTAGGACATCCTATCTCTTCTCTTTAGAGGAAAGGGAAGAAGTTCAATTGGTCAGAGCAAAGTGAGGCTACATTTCAGACATTGAAGGAGAGGTTGACTAGTGCACCGATCCTTGCAATACCTGATCCTACAAAAGACTTTGTTATATGTCCATATGCATCTTTGGAGGGGTTAGGAGCGGTATTGATGCAAGATGGTCGATTCATTGTGTACAAGTCACACAAGCCTCATTTGGATGGTTGAGGATGTTTGGAGTGTCAGTGAGTTAAGGCTGAACACCAACATTCGACTGGTCTTCTACAACCTCATTTGGTTCCTGAGTGGAAATGGGACATCATTTCATTGGATTTCATTGTTGGCTTACCCAAATCTTCACGATGAAATGATGCGATTATGGTGATAGTAGATAGGTTGACGAAGGTGGCACACTTCTCACCTATTGTTCCTCCTATAATGCTTCATCAGTTGCTAGAGTGTTCATGGAGGACATTGTGAGGTTGCATGGTATTCTGCATCGAATTATTTCTGATAGGGATCATGTGTTTACTTTGGCTCTTTAGACATCATTACAGCATGCTATGGAGAGATAGTTGAACTTCAGTTCAATGTATCACCCTGAGATGGATGGACAGACTGAGAGGGTTAATCAGATCCTTGAAGACATGTATGTCATGGACTAGTAGACACGATGGGAGGAATATCTCTATCTTGTTTTCTTATAACAATGGGTTTCAGAGTTCTATTGGCATGGCACCTTTTCAGGCCTTGTATGGATAGTTGTGTCAGACTCCATTGAGTTGGGATAGGTTGGAGGATAGGATTTTATTGGGTCCTGATATGCTACAAGATATGGAGCAGCAAGTGGTTCAGATCATAGAGCATTTAGTAGTTGCACAGGATAGGCAGAAGAAGTACCCGGATGCACACCATGTGGATCGCTAGTTTGTTGTAGGTGACCGAGTTTTCTTGTGAGTGTGACCAAGAAAGATTCCAATCCATTATGTAAAGGGTTCTAATCTCGCACCTTGTTTTGTCGGGCCTTTTGAGATTCTGGAGAAGATTGGGCCAGTTTCTTACCGCCTTGCTTTACCGCCTAGTGTCTTGTGCATCCATGATGTGTTCCATTTTTCTGTACTTAGACCTTATCATCCAGACATTTCTCATATCCTTGATTGGACTGCTTTACATGTAGAGGATGAGCATCTAGCTTTGGAGCTCGTGGCCATTACCCAGCACAGGAGACTCACCCTCAGGGGTCAAGATATTGAGCAGGTGAGGGTCCAGTGGGATCCTAGAGATGACACTTCTGCTACATGGGAGGATGCTACCAGGATGAGGGAGCTCTACCCTTATTTTTTTGCAGGCTTCCAGGAGTAATCTTGATCCTAGGGGGGAGGATGTGACACCCCTCTAATTTGTTATGTTTTCTTTGATAGCCCAGATACTTTGTTAGACCTTATTTTATGTTATTGTTATTTTATCGCTAACAGTGGAGTGATGATAGACTATATTGATGTGATGATACATTATATGCATGGTGATTATGTTTGATATGCTCTATGTTTGCTTAGATGCTTAGTTGAGATGACATGGCTATATATGCTCATTGTAGTTTAATTGATATATTATCTTGTCAGTTGATGTGACATTGTATTGGTGAAGAGAATGGTATTGCATCACTCGCTTGCAAGTGCCCTGTGATTTCTATGATTCTCTCTTCATGGTGTGTATGAATTATTATCTAGATACATGTACGACATTTGCTTTATTTGTAGGTTTGCAAGTACCGGACAACGGCTTCACCTGGTTTCATAGTTCTAAGCATCTCCACTACTCAACAATAATGTTGATTGGGAGATAGTAACTGGTTAACCTTGTCAAACCTCTACCCTAGCACAGTGTTTCATCAGTCCGTGTTTTGGTCATGTTCTTTATCCATGTTGGTCTTGGTATTTTATTTATCGTGCAAGTTTAAATTGTAAGGATTAAATTATAAGTTATGATTGAGTATTTAATTAATATGGAGACCTGATTACAAATAAATTAATTAATTTAATTTAAGTTATTATAAAGTAATTTTAATTATTAGATTAAATGTGGATTTAAATGAATAAGTGATTTAAATTTGATTTGAATTAAATAAAAAAAAATTAATTTTAAATGCATATTTTGGGAAAAGATCTTAGAAATATCTTGGTTGTTAAAGAAGAAGATATTTGTTGTGTTAACTGAAATTGATTTCCGAAGAGATTGATTTAAATTTGTGAGAAAAGAAGTTGTTTTCACAGGAAAAAAAAGAGAGGTTTTTGGAAATGGGAGAATTGTTTTGTGGTTTGAAGAAATTGTAAATCTTAGAAGCTCTCTGATAATTTTAGGAATCTAGTTTGTTGTATTCTTGGTTGTGGATTATTTTTGTTCTCTGGGAAGTGGCAATTCTTCTGGAGGAAGCTTTGGCAACTCTAGAAAATTGAAGATTAAAGGGAAGCTCGACATCAATCATTGAATCATCTGATCTTCTGGAACAGATTCTTTAATACTTTGTTAATTTTAATTTGAAAGAGAAAAGTTAAATTATTATTGTATAACAAATTGGAAAAGTTTAGAAGAGGATCTCTTTCATTTTAGAAGCTTTTGTTTTTGAAAGAAATTGTCATGATTGTTACAGCCTCTGTAGAAAAATAATTTAGATCTTCTGTGTAAATTGATTATTGAAATAGATTTATACAAAAGGAAATTATAGTGGAATTATAGAATCCCTGTTGAATTTATATCAAAGCTTAGAAAACATCTTTCTAAAAAATTGAATTTATTCTTCTCTGTAGAAAATATTAAATTTTTGTAAAAGATTTAGATCTCTGTAGGAAACGAATTTTAAACAATAGAAATTCAAAATGAAATATTTGAGGATTTAGGAAACCTCTGTAAATTTGTCTAGTTATTTTCCTATAGAAAATTTAGTTTTAAAATTGCCTCTAGGCAATTGGTTTTGTTTGGTTCTACATATATATATATATACATATATATAAATATGCATAAATTGCTTTACATTTTAAAGTTCCCTGTAGAAGAAATTAATTTAAAAAAAAAAAATTTTTTGAAATCGTCGTATGGCGAAAACTGTAGGGAAATGTTTAATAATTTTTTTTAATGAAAATGTAATGCTCGCTAGATGATGTTCATTAAACCACATAATTTTCCAAAACTCATTACATTCCAAGTATATTAAAAACAAAAGATACATATTTCAAGATCTTTCCATAAATGCTAAAAGGTAAATTTAGTAATAAACTGCATTCCATGTATGCAAAGGAAGTAAATTTCATTAACAATAAATATCATTGCAATGATACATATATGATTTCCATTCGCATATCAATGAGTTTCCATAAATTCGCTCAAGTTTTCAATTACATTACTAACTTTCAATTTATACATCTTTTTCAATGTTACATCAAAACTTTCAAATAGAATTACATTTACAAGTGGGCTTTGCAAGCCATCCACAATAATACATGAATACATTTATAGCACATAAATCTCTAAACCTCAACTGTCGTGATGCCACTGGTCTTCTTGCAAGCTAGGGCCAAGAGTGTGATTAAGGCACCTTTTCCGCCCAACCATGAAGTACATGACTTCCCTGGGTTTCTCCCTAACTCGAAGAAATCCCCGGCCCCGCATGAGGAGCCTAGCAACCTAAAACAACAACACAGGAGGGAACTATCGATGCAAGCCTGATACCTATATGCATTCCTAACATGAGAATCACATATTTCTTGCAAACAAGAGGTGGCAGAGACCTATATTAATTTAGTTCTAGGCTTTTAATTCCATCTATTTCAATGGTACAAGTGCTTGTCCAAGCATAAAAAAAAAATGATAGTTTTAGAAAAGGTAAAACTATCGTCTCTATAGGTCCACCTTCGGCATCCTGTCCGGGAAGTTTCTCAAAATACAAGTAAATAATGCAATTTCTATCTAAAGTTCTCATTCAATTACAGACATCGCAACTTCAAAGGAATTACAATAAGTAAAAAATACCTACAAAGTTCACAAATATCTTTACACTAACATACTAACTTACACGAAAAATTAATCGTACAATTGGTTTCACAAGTCACCTTCTATTATTTCGAGCAATTTAAATTTGGTCTTTTGGAAAGAGTATGTAAAGACTCACAGGTTTGATTTCTATTCTAATATTTTGATCAAAGTAACTAATGCATAACAGTTCAAAAAATGGAATAATTTCACTCAATTCTTATCCACAAATGCCTATATTGATAAGTATCATCTAGACTAAATTACCATAATGGCTTTGTGTGTATATATATATATATATATTCGTGTTTTGCATTCCTAAAATTCACTAGTTTATAAGTATGTTCCCACGAATTATAGTTTTTCTCCCTATTTTGAAATTTGTCAGTACACATGATGTGAAGTTTAGCAATGTAATAATAGATTTAATGCAAATGTATACCAGTTGATAACCAAATTCTGAATGTAACCAGCCAGTTCCATATCGATTCACTTCCACTTAACTATTTTTATTTATCTTCATAAATAAAAAGGATATATTAATATATATAGTTATATACCTACATAAATAGACATGTAGTTGCTTTTTCCAATATAAGCTTATGATCTTTCTAGCCAGCTGATTAATTCATATCTATGTATCTCATATATATTTTTATATATAAATGTATTTGTGCAGCTCATAAATCATTTACCCAAATTGATCTTTCTCAGAAAAGAAAAGTATGTCTCAATTCAATACTTATCTGTATGTATATATATATACTCACATATATATACATATATACATTAATATTTATATATACATTTGTGCAAAACTGAGCACTATTAATTCCATACGAAACTCACAGATGGAAATCAAACTAAATCCCAAAAGACAGTTTAAAAGAAATTAAAATAGAATATAATGAGTCACTTACAAGCTTACGCCCCTCCCCATATGGGGAGGCGCTGCCTGGAAGGTAGCACCTCCTCTATAGGATGTGACCTGTGGAGGGGATGCTGTCTCCCACAACGTAGCCCTTCCCATAAGGGGAGGGCTCGATTGGGGTGAAGCCCAGCCCCCCTCACACTATGATAATAGAAACCAATAAAAACGTAGTTTGAGAGAATGCAAAAATGAATTCTTCACAATCTCGAATCTATTTTTTGTGAAAAATTGTGCAGATTTCTAAATGTGTTTAAGAATATATGTATATATATATGTTAATATATATATATATTCATACAGATTATAGTATGTATATATATTTAAACATATATATATATAAAGAAACCCACCAATCAAGCATAGGTTTTACTCAGAGATTTTTCTAGACTGATTGATTTTTCTGAAGAAGATATGGAGAGCGAAATTGTTTCTAAAAATTTATAAAGGATTTTGAAAATAAAGTACAGACTTCTTGAAATTATTTTTTTCAAAAAGCACAGAAAACATAGAAGTTTGCTCAAACAACTCTTTACATTCACAGCAAATTTCTTTCAATGCACACAAAAAAGATAGAAGATTTTCTCAATTTCACAGTTTTGCAATTACATCAAACACTTGGCATTCAATTTCTTCAATAATAATTCATTTTCAAATAAGATTTGTGGGAAAAGAATGGAAAACCTGGAGATTACACTTCCAGCTGGGGATTGTAGATGCTTTTCAAACAACTCCTCATTTTTGTCTCTTTTTGATCTAGTTTCTTTGAGGAAGCTTCTTCTTCTTCCTTCTCTCCAGTTGCTTTTCCAGCTCTTTAACTTTCCACTATCTACCCAAGATTAATTCTCAACACACTATTTTAAAAGATTCAACATTTTCTTGGCAGCCATTAGAGCAAAATTGCAAAGCATATTTTCAAGAATGTTTTTCGAGAACCGTTCCCCTTCTTGGGAACTCTTTTCCCCTTTTAATAATATTTTTCTTTTTCCATTTCTACCCTAATCTTGAAAATGGACTTTAAAATAAGAATAAGATATAACTTATCTTTTCCATTTTCCGTGCTTAGATGGAATAAAAATAAAATTTTAATTTAATTGCATGTAAATCCCCTTTTTGAAAGATATTTACCCAATAATTAAATAAATATCTTCTAACTATTAGTTAACTTATTAACTCAAAAATTAACACAAGTTAAAAGAAGAATTGAATACTTTTTTCAGATTTTTAACATGCATAGGCATTTAAATCAAAATCTATAATTAATTATAATTAAAATTTAACTCCTTTACTTTATCATGCTTTTTTTTTAATTTGACTAATCATTAATTATTTCCAAATAATCAAACAGTCATACAAAAATTATCATTCCTAAATGCAATCTATATGAATCTAAGTGCATGTGTGTGATCGAGAGAACATCCTGTGTTATCCTGTCAAGAAGCTAACCTCCTCTCCTTAATCACACCCTTGGTCTTCGACCACCTACATCTCAAGTGCACTCAAGCACCCAACAATAAATTAAATTAGTATCCCATAACGATATAAATAAAAGCAATATAATACTTTGATTCAAGTATTTCTATTCTATCCTATTTTACTTCATCCTCAAGTAAAACACATTCATTACTAAACAACTTTTCAAAGTAAACACTTTCATATTTTTTCACACCAAAGCACCATAGTATTTATTATTATTCTACCACACACATTAGTTCATATAAAAAATCCATATAAAGCAAAAACAAGGAGCATCACCGTTCGAGACGTGACAAAAAATGGTGGAGGCTAGGGCTACCACAGCCACCCCACAAAGGGACGTGGACTGTGGGCAACACCCAGTGTTGCTCACAGGCTTCAACCCTATGGGGAAGGTTGCGTAGCAGCCGACCCCCACACACAGGGAATAGCTTGTGCGTTGCAGCGATGGTTGTGATTTCATAACCGTTGTTTTTAATATAGTATATATATATACTATATATAATATATGTTATATATATTTTATATATATCATATATTACAAATAATATATATGTATACTATATATATATTTGTATATATATTTTATGGTTGTAAATGTAATTTATTTTTAGATATTAAATAATATATTTATTATATATATAATTGTATGTATATATATATATTTATTTAAATTGATTTTGTTATAAGAGATGTTTTTGGATGGCAAGTAGATGATTTTTAAATCAATATTGGAATAGAATAATTTAATTTTATAATTTGATAATATAGATGTAAATTTATTTAAAGAATGTTTATTTAGGTGCATGCAAGCATGAGTTGTTAAATTGAAATGATTAATTATTTTAATTGAGAAATGGAATTATTTGATTTGAGTAGTTGTGAAACTGGAGGCTAAACATGTAGTTTTATTTGGTTGTCGATTTATTAATTAGAATCATGCTTGAATGTTATATTTTAGTGTGAGATATTGATCTATTGGATTTAGGAAATCCGAATGGTAGCACTTTTAATTACATGAGATTGTTTATTTTAATTTCTAGTATTTATGTAATTGGGTATTGTGGGGGATATTTGTTGTAGAGAAAATATAAGTCTTCTAGATTGTAATTGTGAAAGGGTTGTCATTTTTGTTATTTGCCCTTGAGATTTCCTTGGGCAGTGCACGTAGTTGGATTCAGTACTGGACATCCGTAGGGATGTGTTATCTCTTGTGTTATTTTATTATCATTTTGTGCACTGTCTACCCTTGGGTTGTAAAATGAGTTATTCTGTAGTCAATAGGGGAGTGGCTTTCAATGGGGGTCAGGACACAAAGTGGTCCCAAGATAACTCATGTGGAATTTAGTTTAATTAGTGGAAATTAAATAACCTATGTTAGGGGAAAGGGTAGTTGATACATTTATCTTTATTTTTAGCCAAGCTCATTGGCTCAAGGGCTTGTGTTAGACTTGAGATGATTCAGGAAGGCCTAGAATAGAAAGATTGTTATCTTTTCTTCTCGAAAGATAATCGATTCCACATTGGTGTGCATGTGGGGCTGAAGTTCATAAGAGGTTACCAAGATAACCCAAGATGGGGGCCGGGACCTAGGAAGATCTCCTTAGGATAACCAATGCAACCTTTGTGATGACACTCCTCCTATGACAACAATCAATTTGTGTTTTACAGTGGTTGTTCTTGATTCAGTGATTTTGGAAGCAATGTAACCCTGTGTTTTGTATTTACTGGTATAGGGTGGTTTTGTACTTTTCATGTGTCTAGAGGTAGTAGGTTTGTCTTGGTTACCTATTACTATCTCCTAGCATGGGGGTTGGTCCTACGGGTACCACATGGCTGGGTGGCATGTGCCTTACATTGTTGGGTTTTCTCTTCATGTTTGTGATGGCGAGATCTTCTAGTTCAAGGAGCTCATGTGTTTCTATGGATTTGTACTTCTATTATATTTGTTGTAATAGTGGGACACTATATATTTGTATTCCTTATTTGTAATCAAGGAGGATTCCTTGAGTTGTAATTGTAACATTATGTATGATCTATTCATTATTAGGATAAAATTGTATATATCATTTTGAAGTGGTGTTGTATCTATGGAAATATGTTTATTACATTTCTATGTTTAATTATTATGCAATGGGTTAATGCTTTGTTGTATGTTGTTAGCATGAGTTAATTTCATATGCTATATTTTAGAATAACTTTGTAAGTTTTTTGAAATTCACATGTAGACGCGTTGTGTGGCCTAGAGGATGTATGTGTTATAGTAGTTTACTTCACTCGTAATTGTTACTATTTTTAAGGAAAAAAATTATTTGTGCTTCCACAGTGTTGCATCATCCTCTAGGTTGTGGGACGGGGTTTTACAGTTATAACTTAAGCCTTAAGAGTTGTTGGGTTACCAACCTCTTCATCCTACTAATTATTGGCTCAACAAAGTGTTTTAATTTTTATATTTCCTAAGTTTGAGGATTAATATTTTTCAAGCTTGATTAATGGTGGTGATTAGAGATTGAAGATCCAATGGCTCCCGCATGCTCACAAGGCTATAAGGCTGATGTCAAATCTTGGCTACAAAATCACAAAATTTTGCTGCATATCTAATGGGACTAAGAACAAGTTCTCTACCTTGCAATGATCGACAATGCCTGATTATCGAGTAGATCAGATGGTTTTTGTGCATCCGAAAGACCTATGGTAGGCCCCAATCTTATGGTTGTCCAAAACCACATAATCGCACCACGTCTCTGGTGGGATTGAGTTCAAAGCTTTACAAAGATCAATAGTTGTGATCAATAGGAAGAAGATCAATTATTTTTGCTACTCCATAGAGGAGATGGTGGGTCCCTATATAGACCTTGTAGAATCATAGTATTCTTACATGTGTCCCTAATGATGACACCACAACGAAGGCTAATATGATAAAGATCAATGTCATGCATTTAAAGATAAGATCAAACGGTTGAGTTTGTGATGACATGGTATGTTGATGCATGTCCATGGAAAGGATTATGGGTCCCCAATTTGGTATTGCAGAAACACAGATATAGCGACATGTGTCCTCAATGTCATTGATAAAGTCTTAAGACTGACCAAAGGAGAATATTTGGAGTTTAAGTGAAGATCTATTGTGTACATTTAAAGGCAATATGATCTAACAACACTTGCATTTTAAAGTTGAAGCTACTAAAAAAATACCAACAGATGATGGTGTGAAGCTTAGAGATCTACAACTAGTATTCAAAGATATTATTTTCTCAATGGTTAGGTGGTGGAACTTTTAGTCAAGTAGTGTAATCGACATAGAAAGCAAAATTGATTGTTGTAACCACTCCATTTGCATTTTTAATTGCTGATTGAGATTAATGGATGGTGCTATCAAAGTACAGATGGTTAGAAAATCATATGCAAGTCAATCATACAAGTAACGTCATTTAATTTGTATCAAATCTAGGGTTTGATACATGCTAAAAATAACATAATTCAGTAAATTATGACAGTGGTGCATGGATTGAGGTGAAGTAGGTTGTTCAGTTAAGTAAAAATATATCATTCTAACTAAAGAGAGAATATAATTAAGGATTGAGAGTGAATGTGGTGAGAAGGAAGACCTAGACCAAATATTGATCACATCATCTAAGATATGCATTCATTGTATAGAGAAAGATAATAGAAAGAGGGGAAGAGAGAAGAGAAGAGAGGTATGCAAATGTTGAGTTAGCAGTAGTAAAGAGGAAATTCTTACAGAGTAGAGTAGGGTATGAGAAGTTGCAAAACTATTCTATAACATTGAATTAGATTCATTTGAATCATTTGTAATTAGGAGTTGTAGCTCCATAATTTTTATTGTAAATCTGATTGGTTGGTGTCATCAAAAAGCTAAGTTGGTGCTCAGTTAGGGAGTAGGTTCTTCCTTAGAGTTAGTGCTCTTAAATAAGGGGATTGGTGTCTCCTTAGGGTTGGAACCCTTAAACATTGTAACCAACGAGGTTCTTATTCTGAGGCTAGATTAGGATAGTAGATCCTAGTAGCTATTCTCATCGTGGTTTTTCCCATATTAGGTTTTCCACGTATATCTAGTGTTATGTTTATTTGTGTGTATAATCTATGTATGTTCTAATTTGTATTAAAGTGTTAAAGGACTAGTTTTAATTACTCTATTGATTCACGCCCATCTTAGTAGATAGTTGTGTTCCAACAATTGGTTTTAGATCCATGGTTCATTAGAAGAAGCTTAATCAGCTAAGGTAGATATTGGATAGTGAACACAAATGGCTAGTCAAGAAGGTTCTTCCTCAAAAATAACATTTCTTTGATGGGTCAAACTATGAATTTTGGAGAATTATAATGGAAGTATATTTATCTTCATTAGGTTTTGATGTATGGATGTATGTTGTAAATGGATATGCAATTCTTGCTACACCTCCTACTGATCAGGCTAAAAAGAAAACATATGAGAACAATGCCAAGGAAAAAATATTATTATTTTCGGATTCTCTAACATAGAGTTTGTCAAATTAATGCATTTTCAAACTACACATGATGTATGGGGAAAGTTTAAGATCATCTATGAAGGTGATGATAAGGTGAAGTAGGAAAAACTACAAACTTACAAAGGCAAGTTTGAAAGTATCAAGATGAATGGAGAAGAGAAAATTGCAGACTACCTCATTAGGGTAGATGAAATATTCAATGCAATTAGAGGCCTTAGAGAAGAGATGAAAGAATCTATCATTTTCAAAAATGTCTTAAGATTCTTGCCATCCAAGCATGACTCTAAAATCTTTGCACTAGAGGAAGCAAGATACCTGAATAAACTCATTTTTGATGAGTTGCATGTCACATTCATTGCTTATGAGATGAGAATAGGAGATATGGATACCTCCAAGAGAGAATCCATGCTCAAAGACGCTAAAAATGAACATGCATAGGAATCTACATCTGAATTTATGAGAAGACTGATGAAGAGGAAGCTATTTTTGTTAGAAGATTAAGAAGAGGGTCTGGAAAGTACAAAGGTAAGTTACCCTTTAAATGTTTTAATTTTAGTAAGATTGGACATTTTTTTCTTAAATTCCCTTATAAAAAAAAGGAGAACTTTGAGCAAGAAGAGGATAGTAAAAAGAAGAAACCCTACTTCCCAAAGAAGAGGAACTTTTTAAAGAAGAATAAGAGTTTGTACACACAAGAAGAAAGTGATTCATTTGATGTTAGTGATAGCTCAAATGATGAACTTGATTGTGCCTTTGTGGTTGAGGGAGATGTATATATATTCATGGCATTAGGATCACCTTCTAAGTATCAAGAAAAAGAAGAATTTGAAGATTCTGATGATGAATAAGGAGAGTGGATCTAGAGGGTGAACTCATTTGTGCTCTAGATGAGATTGAAAGGCTAAAAAAGGAGAACTCAAAGTAGAAGAAGCATGCACAAAAAGAAATTGAAAATCCATTTAAAAGTCTTAACTTAGAATCTAATCACATGATAGTTAGCTTAAAGGCTTAAGTTGAAGAAGCTAAAATGATAGAAGATGGAGTTAAATCTGAACTACAATCTAAATATGATGAATGCATGAAGTTAGAAGTAGAAATAATGGCTTTGAGAAAAGGACTTGATAAAGATAAAGAACAAATAGAAAAAGGTCCAAATTTGAAAGGAGGTTCTAAAATTCTTGGTGAGTTGATTAAATCTAAAAATCCATCAAAGGAAAAATCTAGTCTTTGTTTTAAATAAGGAAAAATTTCCTATTACCAATGCATCTGTACACTTATATGATAACTTCAAGGTAGAAGAAAAGAATGAAACAAAGAATGAGAAATATTGCACTAAAGATTCCAATAATAATGCCTCCAAAGATGCAAAGATAGAAACAAACACTGTTGATATGAAGAAAGCTAAAGGATAAAATAATCCTACAGAAGATAAGAAGAATAATAATTCATTCTCTAAAAGAAGCCTATAGAAGATAAGAAGAATAATAAGTCATTCTCTATAAATTTGAAGAAAAAAACACAAATGGAGTTGATGCATATGGTTTGATAAGGGTGAGAGACTTGAAGAAACAAATGTCAAGAAGACCTCCTCATCCCGCAAGAAGAAATTCTATGACCAAGTATTCCCCATCTTTCTATGGTTACTACTATACCTATAATCAGTTTGGTCATAGGGCTAGTGAACATAGAATTATTCCTAAAAAGAGAACAAACTTTGTAAGTAGAAATTGATTTTCTCCTTTGATAGATACAAATGTAATATACTAGAACTGTAATAATTTTGGTCATATAGCTAAACAATGTAGAAAAAACTTTATAAGACCAAAAGTACATAGTAAAAAGAAAGACATGCCCCCTAGAGTTAACAAAGGTTTAGGAGTCCTTGCAAAAGAGAAAGATGAGATGGAAAAGAAATCCAGGAAAGTGTGGAAAGAGAAAGATCGGAAGACTACACAATCAATGATTTCTCATACTACACTCCATGCCAACAAGCAAATTTTTTGGGTAATAGATAGTGGTTTCTCAAAACATATGATTGGTGATAAGAGAAATCTCATCAAACTAAGTAGCTACAACGAAGGATCTATTAGTTTGGGAGAGTTGCATTGAAAATTTGTGATAAAGGAACTCTATGCATATATGGAAAACTCCCTACACATGATGTCCTTTATGTTGAAGGATTAAAACATAATCTGCTAAGTGTTAACCAAATGTGTGACAATAGATACAAAGGCACATTTAAAGCAGAAGGTTGTGAGATAAGGAAATCAAGGAGATTAGTTGTAGAAGGGAAAATATCTAAAAGAAACATTTATAATATTAGTGAAGTGAATGGCTAAAGCTATCTGATAGGACAAGTTGATGAAAATTGGTTATGACATAGAAGAATGGGCCATTTCAACTTTGATAATCTGGTAAAAGTGATCTTAAAGAAACTTGTTAGACACATTCCTAAGATAACGAAACCTACAAACACCACTTGCAAGGAATGTTAGCAAGGAAAATAAATAAAGGTCATATTTTAGACAAAAGAATATGCAACTACAAAGCATTTAGAGTTAGCACATATTGATCTTTGTGGCACCATAAAGAAAAGAGGATTGAAAGGAGAAAGGTACTTCATGTTTCTGATAGATGATTACTCAAGAATGACATGGGTAACTTTTTTGAAGGATAAGTCTCAGGCATTTGAAAGATTCAAAATATTTAGGTACATGGCTGAGAAGGAGATTGGATGAAAAATTAAATGCTTAAGATATGATAGAGGTGGATAATTCACCTCAAATAAGTTCATAGAATATTGTGAGAAGCATGGAATCAAAAGACAATATTCTACAACAATGACTCCTCAGCAAAATGGAGTTGTTGAAAGAAAGAACAGGATAGTCAAAGAGATGGCAAAAATAATTCTAAATGAGGCTAGGTTACCTAATGTGTACTAGAGAGAGGCAATACATAGAACAATATATACTTTGAATAGAGTTTAGTTGAGGGTAAACAGTAAGAAAACCCCCTTATGAACTATGGTATGATAGACTTGCTTCTGTTAAATACTTCAAAGTGTTTGGAAACAAGTGCTACATTAGGAGAGAAGAAGATAACTTGGGAAGCTTTGAATCAAGATGTGATGAAGGAATATTTATTGCATATTCCACCCAAAGCAAGGCCTACAAATGCTACAAAAAAAGGATGCATAGAATTGTAGATAGTATTAATGTCAAGGTTGATGAAGACTTGAAACATGTTAAACCTAAGAAAGCTACATGTGAAGATGAATCATAGTTTGAAGATGAAGTAGCCAATGAAGAGCTCAAGGAAGTAAATGAAAAGGAACCTACAAAATATGTTCAAAAGGATCATCATGTAGAGCAAATCATTGGCATTAAGGATAAATGAGTTCAAACAAGGAGAAGAATTACAAAGAACAAAGAGCAAGTAAATTTTTCTCCCATGTCTAAAATAGAACGTAAGACCTATGTTGAAGCTAGCAAGGGTGAGAATTGGCTAAAATCCATGGAAGAAGAACTAAGACAAATTGAAAAGAAAAAAACTTGGTAATTAGTTCCAAGACCCCCAAATAAGAAAGTAATAGGTACAAAGTGGGTCTTCAGAAACAAGCTCAATGAGGATGGAGCTATTATAAGAAAGAAGACCAAATTGGTGTGCAAAGGATAGGCACAAGTAGAACACATATATTTTGAAGAAAAATTTACTCCAGTTGCTAGATTGGAAGCCATAAGAATGTTTCTAGCATTCTCTGTTTATTAAAAAATCAAATTCTATCAAATGGATTTCAAGTCTTCTTTCTTAAATGGGAACCTAGAAGAGGAAGTCTACATAGAACAACTTGAAGGTTTTTAGATTTTAGAAGAAGAAGATTATGTTTATATACTAAAGAAAGTACTTTATGGTCTAAAACAGGCACCTAGAGCATGGTATTCAAGACTAGACAACTACCTCCAACAACAAGGATTTAATAAGGGTTGTGTAGACAACTATCTGTACTTCAAATCAGAAGGCGAGTATATGATAATAGTTTTTGTTTATGTGGATGACATACTTTTTGGTGGTAGCAATAAAAAATGTACAAAGAGTTTTCTACTCAAATACAAAATGAATTTTAGGTCTATGCTTGGAGAAATTTATTTCTTCCTTGGTCTACAAATAGCAAAAATTGATGAAGGGATATTTATATCTCAAACCAAGTATGCTAAGGAAATGCTCAAGAAGTTTGGAATGGAAGACAACAAGCCAGTAGGTACTCCCATGATAACTGGATCCAAGTTAAGCAAAACATATTTCATATGGGTTTTTCAAGTACTTTTCAGAAGATCTACAGGTCTAGATAACAAGTTTTGAGCTCAGAAATGAACTTTCTTCTCTCTGGTCTTACTAAGGTTTCTCAGTAAAATACCAATGGTTTCATTCATGGTGTTCATAGGAATTTATATTTTTGTGTTGATTGGAAACTAGTGGTAATAGGTCACTTAAGTTATAACTTAAGCCTTAAGGGTCATCGAGTTATTAACCCCTTCATCTTAGTGATTACCGACTCAATGGAGTGTTTTGAATTTAATATTTACTAAGTATGAGGCTTAATATTTATCTAATCCGGATCAATAGTGGTGATCAAATATTGAAGATCAAGTGGCTCCCACATGTCTGCAAGTCTATAAGGTTGATGTCAGCTCTTGGATGCAAAATCAAGGAATTTCACCACATGTCTGGTGGGACCAAGACCAAGTTCTCTTCCTTGCAATGATCGGCGGTGCACAATTTTCAAGTAGATAAAATGGCTTCTACATATCTGCAAGACCTATGGTAGGTCCCAATATTTTGGTTGTGAAACAACAAAATCACACCACATGTCTGGTGGGACCAAGTTTAAATCTTTGCAAAGATTGATAGTTATAATGAACAGGAAGAAGATCAACAGTTTTTGCTACTCCACAGAGGAGATGGTAGGCCCCTATATGGACCTTATGAAAGTGCGGGATGATTACATGTGTCCCTAGTGATGACAACATAATGAAGGATAATACAATGAAGATCAACGATGTGCGTTGAAAGATAAGATCAAATAGTTGATTTGTGATGACATGATATGATGATGCATGTCTAGCATGATGCATGCAAGATAGATGTCATACTTCCACTATTCCGTGGAAAGGATTATGGCTTCCTATTTTGACTTTGCAGGAACACATAATAGTGACATGTATCCTCAATGACATCGGTGAAGTCTTAAGATCAACCAAAGGAGAATACCACCCAAAGTTTAAGTGAAGATCTACGATACATATTTAAAGGTAATTTGATCTAAAAGTTGTGTTTTAAAGTTGAAGCTATTGAACAAAGACCATTAGATGATGGCTTGGAGCTTCAAGATCTATACTAGTATTCAAAGATATGATTTTCTCAATGGTTGGATGGTGGAACCTTTAGTCAAGAAGTGTAACCTACACAAAAAGTAAAATTGATTGTTTTAACCACTCCAATTACATTTTTAATTGGTGATTGAGATGAATGGACGGTGTCATCAAAGCACAAATGGTTAGAAAATCATAAGCAATTCAATCATGAAAGTAAGATCATTTAATCCATATCAAATCTAGGGTTTGATACATGCTAAAAATAGCATAATTATGGCATTGGTGCATGGATTGAGGTGAAGTAGGTTGGTCAAAAATATATATCAGTCTAATAGAAGAGAGAATATATGGATTGAGGTGAAGTAGGTTGGCTTGTTAAAAAAATATATATCAGTCTAATAGAAGAGAGAATATAGTTAAGTACCGAGAGTGAATGTGGTGAGAAGGAAGACCTAGACCAAATATTGATCACATCATCTAGGATATTCATTCATTGTGTAGAGGAGAAAGATAACAAAAAGAGGGGAAGAGAGAAGAGAAGAGAGGTATACAAATGTTGAGTCAATAGCAAGAGAGAGAGGAAATTCTTGCAGAGCAAAGCAGAGTATGAGAAATTATAGAACAAATCTATAAAATTGAATTGGTTTCATTTGAATAATTTGTAATCAGAAGTTATAGCTCCACAATTTTTATTATAAATTTGATTGGTTTGTTCCATCAAAAAGTTGATTTAGTGCTCAGTTAGGGAGTAGGTGCTTCCTTAGAGTTGGTGCTCTTAAATTAGGGGATTGGTGTCTCCTTAGGGTTGGTGCCTTTAAACATTGCAACCAGTGAGGTTCTTATTGTAAGGTTGGATTAGGATAGTAGATCCTAGCAGCTATTCTCATCATGGTTTTTCTCGTATTGGGTTTTCCACATATATCTAGTGTTATGTCTATTTGTGTGTGTATAATCTCTGCATGTTCTTCTAATCTACATTAAAGTGTTTAAGGACTATTTTTAATTACTCTATTGATTCACCCCCCTCTCAGTAGATAGTTGTGTTCTAACAACTATTGATCAACTCAAAAATTCACAATCTAAGATATTATTTTGGTATCTATTGTGAACATCATCATTGTATAATGAGATCATGAAAAATAATTAAAAAGATAACAATTAAATTTTAATACTCTTCCACAATATGCAACTTAATTGATTGAATCTATTTAAAGTAAGGAGTGACATGTTAATTCATTTTATGTCATATAACTCCCATGTGATTTAATTATTACTAGACTATACCATTTACATGATGACAAATATAACAAATGGAACATTGAATAGTCCCTAGTTTATAATGCCTTCATTTAAAAATATATGAATGCCTCATTATGCTATGTTATTTGTGCAATTAAATCTAATGCAAAATTATTTTGGTATGACATCACCTTGGGTGGTGATGAAAAGGATGCCAACACTTGATCCATGTGAGGTAAATGATTCATCAAAGTATAATGTCCATGGTTTTTTTCTTCAATGTGAAGGATGGATTCATCTAGAAATTGTATGATCTAAGGATGGTAATCCTAAAATAGAGCATTTTCTAATTGATTTGTTATAATTTTGCACTTTATTATCTTATGAGTGGTAGCATTAAGCATGTATTATTGAATATTATGCATGGTAAAAATTAGTGCAAGACAAGCTTTCTCAATGGACGAATAATTGAGTTCACATCAAACCAAAATTGTGTTGAGGTCATAGATGGAATTTTCTCTTCCTTGATCATTATGCTAAGCTAAAAGGGCACCTAATAAATTTTATGTAACTAAGATGTAGAGAAACAAAGCCTTATCAATAATGGGTGCCACTACTACTAGAGGATTGGACAAGTATTCTTTAATGTGTTCAAATAATTTTTGGCATGACTGATTCCACTCAGAGTTCACATTCTCCTGTAGTGGGTGTGAGTAAGGATGAAACTTGTTTGTAAGTTGGACAATGAACCCCTTGATGGCCTAAAAGTTTTTTTGTAAGTTACATGGTTGTGCAAGGTTCTTAGGAGGTGGAATTTATATTATTTCTTATCCCTAATATAAATCTACTTGTATGCCACACCTACACACAATGAACCATAATAGTTTTCTTGATGTGACTCCAAAGACACATTTCTTGGGATTTAATCTAACCTTATACTCTTTGAGCCTCTAAGAGATATGGCACAAGATGATTAGCTGATCTATTTTGAATTTTAATTTTTTGTAAGATATCATCCATATAATCCTGAACAATATCATGCAACATATCATAGAGTATTACAGTCATGGGCCTCTAATCTGTGGCACAAGAATTTTTTAGGTTGAGTGGATATAACAAAATATTCCCTAAGGGGTGATGAAGGTTTTCTTATGTTGGTCTTGTGGTGCTATTTGAATTTGGTTGTACTCTTAAAATACATTCATAAGAAGCATCTAATGATTAGCTATGAGATCTACTGTCATTTCAATATTTGGAAGAAAATCATCTTTGGGGAAAACATCATTCATATCCCTAAACTATGTACATACCCTAATTCATTTGGTTTTCTTTATTACTAGGACCACATTAGATTCCCAATCTATATAGTCAATAGTTCGGAAATGAACTCGACACCTTGCACTTTCTGAATTTTTTCCTTTACTAGGAGGGGCACCTTAGGATAAATTTTTCAAAGCTTTTGCAAAACTAATTTGGCATCAAGCAGGAAAATTATGGTCTAAAAGTGATTTGATGTGTTCATAAATCAGATGAATTTCATTATGGGTTGTGGTTGGAACTTTCTTATGGGTGTGATCATGATCCAAGGGATTAAGATGTACTATGTGCTCAAGGTGGGAAAGGTAATAACTAGGAGGCAATTTTCCCTTGATTCTATAACTTATCTAAGGATTGCATCTTTGTTTATTTTTATGAATATCTCCATGAGAACATGTCCTTGTTCTAAATTGAGGATGACATTAAGATGAATAGTGTATTTAGATTGGTTGGGTTTTTCACAATCATTTTCACTAATGCTATATTGATGCTAAGAATTTCTTGTAATAAAGGAAACCTTTCTATGAGTGATTGATTATGAAAAGGATTTTCTTCAATCATTTTATGTCTAGTGGTTTGTCTTGTGCTAGGATCCATTGGTCTTGGTTTAGGGTATGATTAGTGAATTTAGACTTGTACTGACTATGTCAAAATAATAATATTTTTTCCTAAAATAAGGGACAACTTTAGTTAGGTGTGGTGGATGGCTTGGAAACAACTTGGATATATGAATTAGATATAGGTGTTATAGTAACTTAAGGGTCCCAAAGGATGGATTAGGTGATAATTTGAATAAAGGAGATACAAAGGAGATGCTTTCAAAATGTGTCAAAGGATTTTATTTTGGTAATAATAGTATTTGGGCTATAAAGATGATGTGTAGAAAGAACATGCGATCGATGGTTTAGTGATCAAAGATACCCTAAGGGTCTCAAATATTTGGACTTGAATCAAGGATGGACTAAGGGTATGGACCAAATAAATAAATTATTATAAGTAACAAAGGGATGTATACCTTGAACTCAAAGATGTGATGTTAATGATTGGACAATTGGAATACATTAAAATGTGGATAATGGATAAAGTACTAAATATGTGGTTAAGACAAATAATATGAAATTGGAAAACATATTGGTTTGATATGAGGGATGTGTTAACATACAATTTTTTCCTTCAAAGATAAATACATAAAATGACTCAGCATGCCCAGAAGGAAGAACAAATAGTGCTAATAGTTGGAGAAGTTACCACTAAATTGACAACTTTCCTCTAAATTGAGAGGTACAACTCCTTATTAAAATATGCAATGAATGGAATGATAGGGTATGATTTTCACTAGAAAGCAGAAAAGGCTAACTGACATCTATACATATCCATGAAATTAGATGTGATTGATCAATTCAAAATAAAATGCACATGAGCAAATGATACAAAGCCCATTTATCCCACAAAAGATAACCAGGAAAAACAATCAGCAATTTCCTTCAAATTACATGAATACCCAAGACTCAAAGTTCTTGAGATAATCACTCTGATGGCTTAATGTAATAGAAGAATTATTTGAGAATGATTGCAATAACATAAGAAAATAACAATCATAAAGACAAAAAGAAGAAAACAAAGTTTCAGAAGTTTCCCCTTTATTCTCAAACAAAATCATAGAGTTCAAAGTTTCTATTTTTCTGTACAAAAAGACCATGTTCACCAGAGAAATATATTGACACTTCCCTTTACAGAAAACAAACTACCTCTACAACTACCCCTCCTGCAACAAAGTGCTCTGAAGATTTCTCCTTTTTCAGAATAGCTGCCAAAAGATAGAAAAAGAAGATTTCCCAATCAACTACAAATTACATATTTATAAGTGCTTTTCCAATGAGCCCTTTCAGTTTTTCCATTGCTGCTTCTTTTCCATAACTGTTTCTTTTCTCCTCCTCTTTGTAACTTCTTCTTGGACTCGATTTTTCTTTTATAATAATAAAAGAAACTCTTTGTATTTCCACTAGATATTGTTTTTGATGATGAAGCAAACTCTAAAAAGATATTTTGTTACTTTTTTCCTACTTTTTTATTGACTCAACACTAGAATAAAGGGAAATAAATCTTTTGAATGCCACTTCTAATAGCAACTGTATAACTTCATTAATGTCTTCTCAATGTGACTTCAATTGGCAGCATTGACACATTTAAATTAATAAATTCCTGCACAGTAGACCTTCCTCCATGTTGCACATGTGCAACACTTCTTAGATACTCTATGCTAGTTCCTTTCTTTGTGCAAGAGATATAATAGGATCACCGCTCTTAACAACTAGTTTTGCAACCTTCAATTTTATCTTCACCTTAGAACCTTCATTATCTCCTACTGAAAGATAGTGACATTAGAAGCAGATTAATTTTCAAAAAGAACGACTCCATTTTGAATTCATCGACTCATTAGATAAAGGTGAAACATATCCATTTGAGATTTAGGTAGACGTGGTATACAAGATGATATCAGCTTCCCTTCACAACAAATTGCATATTCTTCTAGTAGTTCATACGAAAAAAGAATGAATGCTCTTCCAAGACTTTTGCAATATAACCTAAATACAAAATCTTCTCATCTACTACCAAATCATCTTTGAATGATAAATCCAAAGCACTGCTTGCTTCATGGAAACCCTTTTTAAGTGTAGGTGAATTGAGAAAGACAGTAACCAATGTCAACCTAGTGCTTTTTATCTGTGATTTCAGAAAACTAATGACAAAGCTTCTCAAATAATAGTATGGCAGGTGCTTAGTTCTCAGGTTCAAATGTATGATATGACCCACAAGTTCAGGATGTCATTGTGCATAGGACAAGATCCAATTTGTGAGAGACATAGTTTACTTACCGACTTGGTGATCATAACATATTGCATCTTGTTGTCTTCACTTTGAAATGGCACAAATAAATTCTCCTCATGTCCTGCCATCATGCATGAAACTAGCATTCTTCTCACTTTTTTTGTGGAGTTCGAGATTCCTGCAATCCCATAGGTCATGTGAGGAAATAAATTGATATCTAGTCTTGCTCGTTTGTCCTTTGCATCCAATAGTCACTATAGATTCAATCATAATTATTGTGCCAATCCCTATCTCTTTGATCCCTCTATGCCTGAAATGGTGTGGCACTCAAACCCTAAAATTTTAAAAGAGAGGGAGAAGGCTAGCAAAGGTGTTGGATGGTTGGGAGATATGCAAACTTTTGAACCATGTAGTTGAGGAGTCGGAAGTAATTCAAACTTTTGAACTTTTAATAAGTTCAAAAACTTAGCAAACCTCCGACAAAGGAAAGAGAGTAGGGCTATTGTGAAGTTCAAAAAAAAATTCAAATGTTGACATATGAAGTCTCAAACCTTTTAAATTTTTCCATGAAATAAAGTGACTTTAATTAAATCCATATTATCTTCAAACTTTCTAAATCTTTAGATGAAGGGGAATGACTTTATGAAATCTTCTCCACTTTCTTTCCAAAAATATCAAAAGAAACATTTGCACCTCATGATATCCAAATGCCATTCAAAACCAATCAAATAATTTCCTAATAACAATTTTCCCTAAAATCATGCTTTGGCCATAGAGATGAAAAACTTCATATCTTTCAAAAAAGAGCTCCATTTTGCATGAAATTTGGACAGCAAGAGGATTGGATTCCTCTTTGCAAAACCCATAAATATTTTCATCTCCAGCAACACAAGAATCATATTTTCAATTTATTTGCAAATCACCAACGAGAAAAAGTGAAGTTAAAAATCTTGCAAACGATAAAGCTTGTTGACATGAAAACTGGCCATATTAGTTGGAATGTGGTTAGGATCAAGCTCACAAAAGGGTTTTGCATCAACTCTTTTAGATTTGCAAAATTAATTGTTTTTTTTAATTTGGCAGGCTCCAAAGGATATAAGATGCATTGAAAATTTTCAATTTTCAATTTCAAAATTTAGGGTAACATTGGCTCTAGTTGGGGACTGTATTTTTGTAGAAAATGTAGAGAGCTCCATAAGCTTTGGGGCAGACCAACATGCCCATTGGGCATGGAGTCAATATAAATAGTAGGGGAACTCAAGGAGCTAAAGCAAACCAAAAACAAGGCAAACAGGAAAGGAAACTACACTACTAGCACACCAAAAACTCCTAATATGTACATAGTCATGAGACCCTACCTCAAGTGACTCTAGAATGATCATGCAAAGCCATTGACAGGCTGGGAAAAATAAATACCCAAGTGGAAAAGAGAGGTGTACCCATGAAGCACCTACAAACTCAGTAGCCATCCCAAGATCTGAAGCAAAAATCTAGAATTTGTAAACCAAAGAGACCTCCTAAGTAATGCTCCAGAACCAAACAACCAATTAGCATCATAAACCTCTAAAATATCCTCAACATATTCCTACATATAACCATTCCTCCCTACAACACCCAAACTGATATCCCATGCGTGGAAACAACCAATTGAATTACCAGAAGACCAATCATTAGCCATATGTGTCTCATGTAAAACTAGAAGTGAATCACTTAGAAATCACCCCCAATTGTAATAATTCCATCTTTCTTTGCAAGGTTTGGCTCAATGTTTTAATGTTGCACTTCATCACCTCTGTTTGCAACTTGTAGATTAGATATGAAATTTTCTTCTCCACACAAAAATTATTCTTCACTTGCATTGACACATCAGTTCAGGATATACACAATATGAGGTTCATCATATTTATCCATTGGATCACTTACATCACAATTATCATGGCTACTTTTAACCCCATCTTTCAAATTTTGTTTAAAAATTTTTGCATTCAGATTTTCAAAATGGAAAGATTCAAGAATAAAATCATTTCTAACCTCTTCTCGCAGCCCAACTTTTGTATCTTCTTGCTCTGAAAATCTGAAAGTTTCATATTTAGATTGCATATAATCAAAAGAAAAGACATTCATAATTTCACCTTCATGTTGTGTACCTTCAAGTTGTTGTTCATTTTTGGTAAAAGTAAAGGATTGCATGTCTGCAGTAGATAAAGAGGCCAATATAGCATCATATGCATTACCATCTCTAAAATTTGTACCATGAGAGGATTGCTCATTTTCCACATCACATGGGGGACTTACAGATACATCATTGTCCCCCTCACTATGAAAATAATAGACTTCCATTCTCTTGTTCATATGAGATTTAATTCCCGCCACACTTACTTCACTTCTACCAAAATGCTTCGAATAAAAAATAGTGAGATTAGAGCATTCAATAGGAGGCTAATCATTTTGGAAAAATATAGGTTGAAAATTGGGTTTATGCATAGTAGGATTCCTCATGGGCTCATTACTTGAATCCCTTACAACCTGATATTCCTTCCATAGACCACTCAAAATCAAATCATCTTCTATTTTTATAGCCTCTTGTTGTGCAATCTCTATGTCATTCACCCTACTTCTTTTCAATTTAAACTAAACATCTGAATGTAGAGAGGAAATGAAAATACAATGTTGAAGTTGCTTACTTGGTTGAATGGGGGTAGGGATCTTTCTGAGTAGCCAATTAAATCTATCCACAAAGTCTCTTATTGGCTCATCTTCTTGCTTACAAATGTTGAAAAATTGATTCAACAGAGCAACTTCATCAACAAGGCCCTTATATCTTTCTAAGAACTTCTTCTTCAAAGAATCCCAATCAGTTATGCACTTTTCTTCTAAATAACAAAACCAATTTGTTGCAGGCCTAATCAAAGATTCAATAAATAATGTGACAGAAACATCTTCCTCATTTACCCCCAAAATTCCACAAGCAACTATGAAATCCAAAATGTGTTTCTTGACATCTTAAGAGCCCTCTCCACTAAATTTTGGAAAATAACTTCTTGATCCTTTAGGAAATGGTGAGTATATAGGCAAAGAAAGAGGACCAAAATGATTTCCCCATGGCTGGGAAGAAATCAATGCCATAATTTAATTCTGGAAAATAAATCAGATAGGAACCTTTACTAGAATAAAATGCTTCCAAGTACATTCCACCTTGCAGACCCGCCAACCTCCATCCTTGAGGAGGCACCTTTAAATTTCTAACGAAAACAAGAGCATCATTCTTCAATTTTAACTTCCCTAGTGGAGTCACCAAAAATTTGTTAGCATACATATTTTTCCTTCAAAGATAAATACATAAAATGACTCAGCATGCCCAGAAGGAAGAACAAACAATGTTAACAATTGGAGAAGTTACCACTAAATTGACAACTTTCCTCTTAATTGAGAGGTACATCTCCCTCTTAAAATATGCAATGAATGGAATGGCAGGGTATGGTTTTCACTAGAAAGCAAAAAGGATAACTGACATCTACCCATAACCATGAAAGTAGATGTGATTGATCAATTCATAATAAAATGCATGCAAACAAATGATACAAAGTCCATTTATCCCACAAAAGATAAGTAGGAAAATAATCGGCAATTTCCTTCAAATTACATGAATACCCAAGACTCAAAGTTCTTGATATAATCACTTTGATGGCTTAATGTAACAGAATAAATTATTTGAGAATGATTGCAATAACATAAGAAAGTAACAATCATAAAGAGAGACAAATGAAAAAAAAGTTTCAGAATTTTCCCCTTTATTTCTCAAACAAAATCATAGAGTTCAAAGCCTCTATTTTTCTATACAAAAAGACCATGTTCACCAAAGAAATATACTGACACTTCCCTTTACAGAAAACAAACTACCTCTAGAAGTACCCCTCCTACAAAAAAGTGCTCCAAAGATTTCTCCTTTTCAAAATAGCTGCCAAAAAGACAGAAAAGGAAGGTTTACCAATTAACTACATATTACATATTTATAAGTGCTTTTCCAATGAGCCCTTTCAGTTTTTCCATCACTACTTCTTTTACATAACTGTTTCTTTTCTCCTCCTCTTCGTAACTGCTTCTTGGACTTGATTTTTCTTTTATAATAATAAAAGAAACTCTCCATATTTCCACTAGATATTGTTTTTTATGATGAAACAAACTCTAAAAAGATCTTTTGTTATTTTGTTCCTACTTTTTTATTGACTCAACACTAGAAAAAAGGGAAATAAATATTCTGAATGCCACTTCTAATAGCAAGTGTATAACTTCACTAATGTCTTCTCAGAATGACTTCAATTGGTAGCATTGGCACATTTAAATTAATAAATTCTTGCACAGTAGACCTTCCTCCATGTTGCTCATGTGTAACACTTCTTAGATACTCTATGCTAGTTCCTTTCTTTGTGTAAGAGATATAATAGGATCACCGCTCATAACTAAAACTAGTTTTGCAACCTTCAATTTTATCTTCACCTTAGAACCTTCATTATCTCCTACTAAAAGATAGTGACATCAGAAGCAGAGTATCTTTCAAAAAGCATGACTCCATTTTGAATTCATCAGCTCATAAGATAAAGATGAAATGTAGACATTTGAGATTTAGGTAGACATGGTATACAAGATGATATCGGCTTTACTTCACAACAAATTGCATAGTCTTTTGGTAGTTCATAGGAAAAATGAATGAATGCTCTTCCAAGACTTTTGTAAGATAACCTAAATATGCAATCTTCTCATCTGCTACTAAATCATCTTTGAATGATAAATTCAAAGAATTTCTTGCTTCATGGAAACCCTTTTTAAGTGTAGGTGAATTGAGAAAGACAGTAAGTGATGTCAACCTAGTGCTTTTTATTTGTGATTTCAGAAAACCGATGGCAAAGCTTCTCAAATAGACCTTACATTTGTAATACTTTTGAACATTGTTGCTTTCATGGATTAACAACATAATAATAATCATTTCCTTTTTCCAATTCGAAAGGAATAACATCCCGATGTTCTTGTATAAGTATATGCATCATCAAATCTGCAAATAATGCTTTCGAAGGTCTTTGGTAAATACAGGGAGCTACCAATATGGTATGGGCTAGGCATAGAATTATTTGAATAATGTTTCAATACATATAGCTATAGGTACTCAAAAGGAAGATGGAGCAAAGTGGTTGATCATTCTATGATGAGGTATTTCATATCGCCATGAAGACATACTTTGTAGTCACTGCATTCCACAATACCATGTCTCTTTGAAGCATTTTTTCAAACACTACCTATACAATCAAATAATAGTATGGTAGGAACTTAGTTCTCAGGTTCAAATGTATGATACGACCTGCAAGTTCAGGATGTCATTGTGCATAGGATGAGATCCAATTTTTGAGAGACATAGTTTGCTTACTAACTTCGTGATCATAACATATTACATCTTGTTGTCTTCACTTTGAAATGGCACAGATAACTTCTCCTCACAGCCTACCATCATGCGTGAAACTAGCACTTGCCTCACTTTGTTCTATGGATTTTGAGATGCTTGCAATCCCATAGGTCATGTGAGGAAATAAATTGATATCTAGTCTTTCCTGTCTATCCTTTGCATCCAATAGTCACTATAGATTCAATCATAATTGTCGCACCAATTCCTATCTCTTTGATCCCTTTGTGCCTGAAATAGTGTGGCAGTCAAACCCTAAAATTTTAATGGAGAGAGAATGCTTGCAGAAGTGTGGGATGGTCGGGAGATATGCAAAATTTTCAACCATGAAGTCGAGGAATCAAAAATAACTCAAACATTGAACTTTTAATAATGAGTTCAAAAACTTAGCAAACCTCCGACAAAGGAAAGAGAGTAGGGCTATTGTGAAGTCCAAGAACTTTTTCAAATGTTGACATATGAATTCTCAAACCTTTTGAATTTTTCCATGAAATAAAGTGACTTTAATTAAATCCATATTATCTTCAAACTTTCTAAATCTTTAGATGAAGGGCAATGACTTTATGAAATCTTCTCCACTTTCTTTCCAAAAATATCAAAAGAAACATTTGCACCTCATGATATCCAAATGACATTCAAAACCAATCAAATAATTTCCTAATAACAATTTTCCTTGAAATCATGCTTTGGCCATAGAGATGAAAAACTTCATATCTTTCACACAATAGCTCTGTTTTGCATGAAATTTGGATAGCAAGAGGATTGGATTCCTCTGAGCAAAACCCAGAAATATTTTCATCTCCAGCAACACAATAATTAAATTTTCACTTTATTTGAAAATCACCAACGGGAAAAAGTGAAGTTAAAAATCTTGCAAATGATAAAGCTTTTTGACATGACAACTTGCCAGATTAGTTGGAATGTGGTTAGGATCAAGCTCACAAAAGGGTTTTGTTGATGCCAAAAGTTGACAAGGTAACAGTGTCTTATGGGAAACTCAGTTTATGTGGGACCTTTTGCACTAAACTAAGTGACCTTAGGGTTTTTAGAGAAGCTGACTTCTTCTATAATGGGGTTTTTGAAAGGGAAAAGGAAAAAAATATAATAAAATAAAGTTTAACCTAAGGTGATGCACCAAGACTTAATGATAGGCATGATAAATCATAGATCTAAGGGCCCGATTGGTATTTGTAGTGTTCCAAAAAAGTAGAAACTAAAAATTAAAGCACAAATAATCCATTCATTGACATAAAATAAAATTGCATACATTCTTACTGTCAATAAGAGTCATTAGACATGATCTAGATCAGAAAACTTGCATTCAATATGTATAGAAGTTCTCAAATGGAATTTACAGATAATAGCAACACAATTTACAATTTAATTAAATAGCATGAAAGAACATAAAGACTGAACAATTGGCACAGTCTGAAAGTATTTTTCAATAAAATATAATAGTAATAAAGGCCTAGCATCTTTTCCTAAAACTAGTGTTCATTCAAAATTTTGGGCCCTTTTCTCACAACAGAGAGAAGTATATGTAGTAGAAAACTCCCACCGCTTCGGAGAGTAGTAACAGAAAATATTTCGCGATCCTTGGAAATGATGCAGAAATAAGAATGTTCCCCAAGCCGTTGCAACAGAAAATATTTGAAACCAAGCATCTGGTCATTCTAGGCTCAAGTGCATCTCCTGCAAATGATGGCGGTGGTCCCGACAAGGTTAAAACAAACAAGTGTCACCATCCTGTGCAAATGGTTATGACATGTGGTCACTAATCACATCATTTGGTTCGACCAATTCATCACTTGAATATGAGATCCATCGAATAGGCATGTGGCAGCATTTCACTGCCCGTGTGAACCTTTATCTCTCACCGCTAAAGACTTGCGCCAAGGATACATGTGTTGAGTGGGAAAATCTCTATCCAAAAGTGGAGGAAACGATCATTGACTAGGCACAAAAGAGACACATGGTAGCATTTCACTACCTGCGGTCATTATTTTATGCTCTCGCTAAAATATTTGCGAAGACTAGACACATACAAGAGTGCGTCATAGACAAAAATTATGGGGACCACAAAATTTCTTTAGGAATGAGAGCTTTGTGGCACTCGAGCGGAGCCCAATGAGGAAGCAAAAAGGAATGATCAAAAATGGCCCGTAGCTACGACACGTGGAAGTATAGCGGGGATTCCCAAAATGCAAAGGAAGGGAAACCCTCAAGTTGCACAAAGCAGACACGTGGAGGGGGAAGTAGACCTTGATAAAAGGCCAAGTTGATTTCCTACGATGCGCGGGCTGATACTTAGAGTGAAATACACCCCAAGGGAGCTCGTTGAATATTTATTCACAGCTTTTGGCGACTACGAGGGGCATTTCGCTTGAGGAACAGAGAACCCAAAATTTCTCTAGTTTATAGACCAGAGCACCATTTCATCAAGTAACAAAATTAGAGATTGGAAAGAGCCACCTGCAGAGGCGACCATTCATCCTTAGATGGCCTTACCATGTTGCGTAAATTCTCCTGTGCTCCGCTTAGATCAATCGTTTCTTTATGAGGCAGTGCATTAGGTAAACCAGACCCTTTCTCACAATGAAACAGTAGTTGTGCAAGTGGATGAATAACTCCCTCAATGTTGGTTGTAGTGGGAGGATGACTAAAATCCCTGAAAGCATCTGGATCATTCTCCTCTTCTATTCTTTCTGCAATCTTCTCAATCGTAGCAATAGAGCCATTCTCAAGGAACAGGGACGGCAAGCCCATCCTATTCGACTTGGAGAAACTCCCCTGCATGTCGTCCATTATCTTGTTCAGAGTAGCCGCAACTGCTTTAGTGCATTGGAAGGTAGAGTGGCAATGGATAAACTTGTTTTTCATTTGGGAAGCTGCATCCCGATCCTCAATCCTTGCCCTAGAAAGGTCTTCATCAGAGACTAAGTATAACTCGGTGAGCAGATATTTTGCTTTCAAAACCTTTTCCAAGATAAACAGTGGGAACTACTCAATCGTATAATGAGCCTCCTAGCCTAGCTTTGATGCTTTGGTGATGAATCAAAGGGTGGGTTGTAGTGCTAGTCAAAAAGTTTTAATATTTTCCTAGTGAGAGATGTACAACTATCTAACCAACAGAATAATATTTGGTTGTGCAGGAGAGGACATGAGAGAGCTTTTAAGAGAAGTGATCTCTACGTCTTTTGAGTTAATGGCCTCAGCCAACACTGCCCTTTTTCCTTTTCTTGAATGTCAGTTGCTCTGCAGAGCTGTTCATTTCTTTATTCCAATTTTCCTCAGCTTGGGAGTGATTTGCTAAATGCATGTCCATTGAGGACTTTGTCTCTTGAAGCTCTTGTTCTAATTGAGCTTTTAGGCCCTCAAATTCAACCTCTTTTTCTTGTAACTTCTTCTCATATCGAGCTTGCTGGTGCTCCAAAGCCTCATTCTTATGTGCTATTCCTTGACTATACTCAAGGCGAAGCCGCTCCAGCTCTTCATTCTTTAGCTGCAAATTTTTCTTTGCCTCTTGATTCTTAGTATGCAGCTTGTTTACCATAGCAGGGTTGATAGTCTGAACCTTCGCAAGCTCACCCTAAAGTATGTTCTTATCATTCTCCATTGCCAACACCCTTTCTGTCATATGTGCAACATCGGCCTCTAGGGATTTCTCTTTTTTCTCCAAAAATCTAGCCATTTCCTTTACTACTTTAAGTTGTTCACCCTTTTTCTTTAGCTTGCGACCAATTTTGAGGAAGTCGAAGGTGACCACCCATTGTGTTTCCTCCATAATTTCAACCTTACCTTGCGGTCGGGCCACCTTCATGTCAAGCCCTACCACATATAATTCATAGTCTTTTGGGCACATCTCCCCCTATGGCTTGGTTACTCTCGGGTACATGGTTGCAAACTTTAGCTCTTGTTGGGTCTCAACTCTTGTTGGGTCTCATCATAAAGAGTTTGTATTCTTGGCTCAATAGAAGTATTTTCATCCTTTGCCTTGCGCTTTTGTATTCTACTTGCACGTGTTTCCTTTCCGCAGTCAATCTGTGCCATGAATTCAGTTGGTACGAAACTAGTCCACTTGTGAAAGTAGCACCAGAAGGTAGGGCATATGGATAAGTAATTCTGATGGGCCCAAGAATTTTCTTTTTCTAGAGAGTGACAGTTTGCGGGGAGAAGTGGGGCACATTCCAAAGCTTGGATTGAGAACTAACAAAAGGGATTGTTACTTGCCATAGCTCAATTGGTGAATCGGCATAAGGACTCATGCGTTGGAATGGTGAAGGAGTTGTCATTGCAGAGTCAGTCCATTCCTCATCCTTCTACAACTTGTTGTACATGGCGTGTTCCATCTGGACATTATCTTTTCCCACTACCATAGCAAAGTAGAACTTGTTCCATGACTCTTTGTTATCTTGTGTGGGAATACATGCTAGTTCAGCAAAATTTTCATCTTTGTCTACTCGAGGGCTACGTCGCTTTTCCCAGTAAGGTCGAGAAACATGAGTAACCTTCATGTGCAGCTCTGGAAAATCATGGAAAGGGTTGTAATCCCATTTGTCACATACCAAAACCAACCCTAAATGAGCTAGTTTATCCTACAATAACTAATCTGATTGCTTCTTTACTAGAGTCATTGTTTTGAAATTCTCTAGACAAGTGAAGAATCCTTTTCTCTTGACACTTGGGCTACTACAGAAGGTATAATCAATGATACATGCTTGCCTATATATTTCAAGCGTGAGCACCCTATCTATGACGTAGGTTGGGAGAAGGAACAGTTGACTGGTGAAGCCCCACATCCAGAGAATTGTGAAATCTGTTCTAAGAACTAGTCACAAGCAGGAGTGAAACTCTGCATATATCTAGTCTGATCCTTGTCAAGCCGAACTATCTCACCTCCTCCTTGTAAATCTTGCAAGACCGGAATTATAAAATAATTTGAAAATGCATAATAATCATATGACATGGAAAGAAAGGGCGTCCATGTGGATATTGGCTTCCTCTTCTTCTTTTCATAAAAAACTGATAATTCAAAATACCTGTCAAAGAAATCAGGGTTTTGATGTAGGAACATGTGAACCAGGAAGGAGAGAAATCTAATCTCTCCCTCCACTAGGTAATTTTTCATTTGTCATATCATTTCCTCTACCAATAACTCAGCGAAATCATACCAAAAGGTATCATGTCGTTTGTGGAATTAGAAATCTGGCCCCAGTTGAAAGGTTTCCACCATCTCGTCAGAGTCTCAGCTACACACAAAAGCTAGCATTGACATGGAATCCTAAATGTCCTCGCAAAATGAACTGCATGGCAATGGGATACTTGGCAGTTTAGCACCTAGGATTCCCTTCTTACTAATCTCCTCTATCAGGAAATATGAGCTCTTTTTCATCGCCTTCCACATTTTTTCTCCTTTACCATGGAAGAAGGACTCAATTTTCTCCCTTCTTTTACTTGGGTTCGAGATACATAGCATATTCCAAATGGCTTGTGGACTGATGTGAACTCTTAAGTTTCAACCCTTGATGCAGTGGGTGCTAGGGTTATAACGCTGAATGGCGGCATCAACTATCTCCAGGCAATAATGTACTAGTGGGACCATGTATTGTGGAAGACCATTGTACCAAACCTTCCTTGCTGTCAATGTGTCTGCCTTAGGTGACTTCACCCTTGCACAAGTTGCTTCTCTTAAGGATTTAGGGTTTGTTGTGAGTCATGGGTCATAAATATTATCCCATTTCTCCTCAATCCTTTTTTGGTTTCTACAATCTTTGGGCCTATTCAGCTCTATCGTATTCGCCCTCTTCAGCTTGCTTAGTATACTAGGTGTAGCATATGCTAAATCTTTATAGATATACACATCTTCTAACAACTGTATGGTTGTAAACAAATCCTGGCCAATCTCTTCCTGCATTTGTTGTGATGAACTCTCTGACATTTTTCTTTAGATGAAAACTTTTGCAGGTTCTAAACTCTTTGTAAATTTTATTCAGTTTTGGATATGTTAAAAACTTCTCTACACTTTAAGCCTTGACATATTTGAAAAGACTTTAAACATTAAACTTTTTCATGCAATATTTAGCTATCATTTCTCAAGGTGGTAGAGGAAAGTGTGCTTTTTTCATTTAATTCGGCATGTACCATTAATTCCTTGGCTCATGCAAAATGAATTACTTGCCATTTCGAGGTGGCAAGAATTTATTATTGCATTTGGAAACCGTGTGATATACTATGATTCCCTTGAAACCTGAGGTAGAAATTTTCCTTCTAACCTTGCGTTAGTATGTGCTGGCAATTAATATCCTAGATGGAATGATTAATCCAAAGTAGATGATCATGACCTGAAAAGATATGGATCTTGCCTTGGGCTCTAGGAAACGCCTGTGAGATGACACAATAGCCTATGGCTGTGCATCTTATTGCCGATGAGCACCACCATTTTAAAGCTAATTAACTAGCTCTTATTAACTTAGCATGCATTGAGTCATATTTCTGCATATGCAACCAGTCAAGAAATGCAAGCAAACGTAGCCACGCCTTCCAAGTTGGCACTTGGTTATCATCATGTTTTCTCAAAACTGATTAGCATGCTTTTTCTCATTTTTTCTATAAATAGGTCGCTAAGTAGTGAGGAAGTCACACTTAGCATTTGAGCATATTGAATCAATAGGTCATTGGCACAGTCTTTAGCTTCAGTAAGCTAGTTTTCTCATAGGCTAGGTGGTAGGCAAGTTTTAGTGTTAGTTAAAAGGTAGAAGCATTGTGTCAATATCATGGATACTCCCATTAGGTTAACTTCTTACAAGTCACAGACAGCTTTTCTTAGAGAGATTTCCACTAGGCGATTGAAGAGAATGACAAAAAATAAACTCCCTGGTTTTGGTAGCCATAAAATGGGTTCTGGGTAGGGATTGTATAGAGTATGAGGAAAAATACTGTGTGAACACTAATATCTACTCGCACTTTGTAGCGTCAATGTTAGACATTGGTATCCCCAGGCCTCTAGTTCTAAAGCTAGTCAAGGAATTTTTTCCCAAAAAGCACCTAAATGGCCTAGGTGAGATTGTCACTCATGCTACATATGGGGTAGGCCTTCCAATAGCCAGTGACCTTTGATGCTACATTGAGGAGGAAGCGGTTGTTATATGGCTATCATTTCTCAATGGATTTCTCTTTTAGACACACAACGAGCATTGACAGAGGGTTACCTAGGCCTTGCACTTTATGTTCTGTAACTACAACATAATACCATTCTATGGCATTGATTGGTACACTGACTTCAAGAAATTGGTGTTCCCTCCACCAATGGCAGTTGTTCCAAATGATTCTACTTTTTCTGCTGAAGAACCTGCTGATGAAGACGTGATAGGTGCTACCATAGAAGAAGCGGTAGATGCTGCCATAGATTCATCAATTGCTACCTCTTGTGCTCTTGGATAAAATGCCTCCCTATTTCTTTATTTTTTGTTGTTGAATACACCACTTGCTTACAATTTTTGTATATAATCTTGAAAAAGGCTATAGATATAGCATATATGAAAGAATAGCTCGTATAATCATATACTTTTTGAATTAGGGCTCTCTCAGCCATTTTTGCAATGTAAAAAATGAAAGAATTTATATAAATCTATATATATATTTATAAAAATACATGGCTCTCTCTTCTATTCTGCATATCTATTGTATGGGCTCTTTTATTAGCATATGTGTTCATTTCCTTTGCAAATGGGTGTATTATTTTTTTGTAAAGAAATTCCGCTGCTCTACTCTCTGCAATGACGGGGTGTTTTTGTCGAAACATGAACCAATTTCAAAAGAAATACCGGCCAACACAAAGGGAAAGAAAATAAAAGCATTATTCACACATGTACAAAAATAAAATTCAGCACTTAGTGGAATAGTTTAAGATGAATCCCATTGACCTGAATTTCCAAGGGTTCTTGTTCCATACTTTCTAACTCGAAATCATTATGCTCTTTGCACTAGGTGATTTTAAAGGGGCCCTCCCACAAGCTATCAAATTTTTTATGTTGACCTTGGTTAGTAGCCCTTTCATCATATTTCAGTACTAAGTCTTTGTATTTTAGGCCTTGGTTAGAATCCTTGTTGTCAAACCATCACTTGACCAACCATCACTTGTCAAACCATCACTTGACCACTTGTTGGTGGTTTGTCATGGCTATTAGCGAATTCTCCATTTTTTCTTGTACTTCTAATAGTTCGGCAAGCCGAACCTCCATTGCGCCATTTTGTTCTATCTCGAGGGATTTCAATAGTTGAAGCACTGGAATCTCCATAGATATAGGAAACAGTGCCTCTTTCCCGTATACCAACTCATAAGGTAAAGTCTTAAGGACTTTCTTAGGAGTTATGCAGTTTTCCCAAAGTGTCACTCAAAATTTTTTATGCCATTCTCTCTGGTGTTCCAAACCAATTATTTTAAGGAGTCAGACTAGGTTCTTGTCCGTTGACTCCACTAGGCCGTTTCCTTGCAGGTAATGATTTGATGATGTCTTAAGGAATATGCCATTTGTTAATGCAAAGTGACATACCTTTGTGCATAGGAAAGCTCTAGAATTATTAAAAATGATAGCCTTCATAGGACCGAACCTTGTCACTAGCTCTTCGAGGAAATCCACTATCTCTACCTCTATTGCATTTTTAAGTGGAACAGCCTCTGTCCATCTTATGAAGTAATCTGTGGTAGGCAGAATCCACTTGTGTCTGACGTTGGAAGTGGCATTAATCATCCCGATGAAGTCCAGGCCCCATTGTGCAAATGGTTCATCCGCCACTTTAGGTTTTAGAAGCATTGTGGAATTCTTCCTTTTGTCTGTAAAGAACTAGCATTTTTTGCAAAATTTTACCAAAGAGTGGGATTCATTGAAAAGTGTGGGCCAATAGTAACCTGCGCACATGATTTTGATGGCGGTGGTCTTAGCAGAGAAGTATTCGCCCGCAACGCTATTGTGGAATGTGTCAAGGATTCTCCTACTCTGTAGTAATGCATTGTAGGAGTCCATTGAAATTCCTTTTGAAAAGGACCCCTTCCACTAGCGCATATCTGCAATTCTATAGTGGATAGTATCTCCTCTTTTGGGAGGAAAGACCTAGTGGATACTTTCTTGTTTGCATAAACCTCATTCTACCTGTTAGCCAGCAACTCTCGAATTCTGGCTCATTTATCATAACAAGCTCCGGTTTCTCTTCTTCGATGGGTATCTCTTTGTCCGACGCCATGTATTCTCACAGTCCTCTCCTCGAACAGTTTTAGTGGGTTTGACCTCAATGTCATATTTAAGGATCTTGGTGATCCAATTAGCTCTTTTTTCAGTGATTTCTCCCTCCATGATATATTCGCGCACACTAGAATGTGTGACATAAACAAACACTTTGTTGTAGGAAATTAGATGGTAGAACTTTTTAAGTCCCTTCACTATTGCAAAGGCTTGTCTTTTGAGAAAATTATAATTCATCTCATATTCCTTCAAGGTCTGGGAGTATAATGCCACTAGATGCTCTCCTTTTCCTTCATTATCCTTTTGAGTTAAGATAGTACAAATACTGGACTTGCTACTAAATGCATACATTATAAAATCCTTAGATAAATCTAGATTAACTAGTACCAAAGCTGCAAAAATAAAATCCTTGACTTGTTCAGCTATTTCCGGCTTCACAGTTGTCCAATTTTGAATGCTTGATCCTTTTTAAGCATTAGAGTGATCGACTTGATTATTCCCAAAAATTCAAAAATAAACTTGCTAACAAAATTTACCTTGCCCAGGAAGGACTAAACACCTTTCTTGTTCACTGGAAGGGGAAGCTCCTTGATAGCTTTCACTCGCTCAGAGTTGATTGAAACTCCTTCTTTGGATACCACGTGTCCCATCACTTTCCCCTTAGATAGTCAATAGACATTTTTGGATCAGAGAAACCGAACTCCTCGGAACTTCTTTGAAAACTATTTTAAAGGGTCGAAATGAACATGCTTTAGATTTAGAAAACACGTGAAGATCACCTAAAATATATTAGAATAAACTTATTGATTATAGCTTATAAAAGTGAGTCCATTTCGTCTAGAATAAGTGTCCCTACATTGTATAAACCAAAGGGAATTTTAGCATATGCAAATGTTCCCCACTTTGTAGTGAACATAGTCTTGTATTGATCCTCCTTCTTAACTCTGATCTGATTGTAATTGAAGAAGCCGTCCAATAGAGAAAACATTTCCGATCATGCTACCGTTTGTAGGATTGACTCCATAGAAGGCAATAGATAATGATCCTTCAAGGATGCTCTGTTTAGGTCTCGGAAGTCCACACACAAGTAGATATCTCCATTCTTCTTTTAGACTGGGACCAGATTAGATACCCAAGTACTATGCTTGATTGAGAAGACAATCTGCAACTCAATTAGCTTGGTTAGCTCTTGCACCATTTGCGCTTCAATTTTGGGGTTTACTGGCCTCTACTTTTGTCGGACTGGTTTTGCACCTTCTGTCAGCTCAATCATGTGCTGGATGATGTCAGGATCGTATCCCTCCAGATCATCATAGGACCAGGCCACTACTCCATATTTCTCACAAATATTGATGAGCCTTTCTTTATCATGGTGCGAAACATTTTTTCCAACTCAAAGGTTTTTGCCATCTGATACATGAAGGTCTATGTAATCACTTTTGTTTGCCACGAACTTCCATCTATCATTTC
Organism: Sequoia sempervirens; assembly: GCA_007258455.2. Taxonomy (NCBI): domain Eukaryota; kingdom Viridiplantae; phylum Streptophyta; class Pinopsida; order Cupressales; family Cupressaceae; genus Sequoia; species Sequoia sempervirens. The sequence goes on along the minus strand of VDFB02281492.1, from coordinate 81,559,549 downwards.
TTGCATCATCACAATAAAAAAAAATGAGAGTAACCAATCCTTTTAGAAGATTATTGGATTTGAGCTACATGATTTGTCCTTCATAAGCCTCAGTGATCTTTGGTTGAAGTTGATTGGAAAATTCCCCCAACTATTGGATGAACGAGGCAATGTGTTCATCACTTTCAAAAACCTGCCAACTTTGATCATTGTCAGGAATTTCCAGTCAAACTATTACTCGTACAGAGTTTTCATTATGTATAAGGTCAGAGGCAAGATGAAACTAAGCACAAATCATGGCCATGCGGTCTGCATCACCATTTTGTCCTTGAGGAATAGTTTGGATGTTGAAGGCTTCAAAACTCTCAACTAGGTCCCAGACTCGATGTTGATAGGATCTCATGTGGACATTCCTTGCCATGGAAACCCCCCAAACTTGGTTGACTACTAGTTTGGAATCTTTGAACACCATTAATTGCTTAATTCCCATTTGCTCTGCAAGGCTCAAACCTTGAACTAATCTTTCATATTTGGCTTCATTGTTCAAACAAGCGAACTAGAAGAAAAAAGACCTTAGTATTTTTTCATTTTGTGGGTATATTAAAAATATCCCCACTCCAGTGCCTACTTTACCTCTTGCTCCGTCAAAGTACAGTGTTCATAGCTCATTTGCTTGGCCACCTTCGAACTCTTTGGCAACCTTCGGGAGCACTTGGTCTTCATAATAAATTACATAGGTGCCCAATCCTGGAGCATGATAATTTCCAAAAGGGTCACTGT
>VDFB02281492.1:81503389-81558690 GCA_007258455.2 Sequoia sempervirens | reverse complement strand
GGATGATGCAACACTGTGGAAGCACAAATAATTTTTTTCCTTAAAAATAGTAACAATTACGAGTGAAGTAAACTACTATAACACATACATCCTCTAGGCCACACAACGCGTCTACATGTGAATTTCAAAAAACTTACAAAGTTATTCTAAAATATAGCATATGAAATTAACTCATGCTAACAACATACAACAAAGCATTAACCCATTGCATAATAATTAAACATAGAAATGTAATAAACATATTTCCATAGATACAACACCATTTCAAAATGATATATACAATTTTATCCTAATAATGAATAGATCATACATAATGTTACAATTACAACTCAAGGAATCCTCCTTGATTACAAATAAGGAATACAAATATATAGTGTCCCACTATTACAACAAATATAATAGAAGTACAAATCCATAGAAACACATGAGCTCCTTGAACTAGAAGATCTCGCCATCACAAACATGAAGAGAAAACCCAACAATGTAAGGCACATGCCACCCAGCCATGTGGTACCCGTAGGACCAACCCCCATGCTAGGAGATAGTAATAGGTAACCAAGACAAACCTACTACCTCTAGACACATGAAAAGTACAAAACCACCCTATACCAGTAAATACAAAACATAGGGTTACATTGCTTCCAAAATCACTGAATCAAGAACAACCACTGTAAAACACAAATTGATTGTTGTCATAGGAGGAGTGTCATCACAAAGGTTGCATTGGTTATCCTAAGGAGATCTTCCTAGGTCCCGGCCCCCATCTTGGGTTATCTTGGTAACCTCTTATGAACTTCAGCCCCACATGCACACCAATGTGGAATCGATTATCTTTCGAGAAGAAAAGATAACAATCTTTCTATTCTAGGCCTTCCTGAATCATCTCAAGTCTAACACAAGCCCTTGAGCCAATGAGCTTGGCTAAAAATAAAGATAAATGTATCAACTACCCTTTCCCCTAACATAGGTTATTTAATTTCCACTAATTAAACTAAATTCCACATGAGTTATCTTGGGACCACTTTGTGTCCTGACCCCCATTGAAAGCCACTCCCCTATTGACTACAGAATAACTCATTTTACAACCCAAGGGTAGACAGTGCACAAAATGATAATAAAATAACACAAGAGATAACACATCCCTACGGATGTCCAGTACTGAATCCAACTACGTGCACTGCCCAAGGAAATCTCAAGGGCAAATAACAAAAATGACAACCCTTTCACAATTACAATCTAGAAGACTTATATTTTCTCTACAACAAATATCCCCCACAATACCCAATTACATAAATACTAGAAATTAAAATAAACAATCTCATGTAATTAAAAGTGCTACCATTCGGATTTCCTAAATCCAATAGATCAATATCTCACACTAAAATATAACATTCAAGCATGATTCTAATTAATAAATCGACAACCAAATAAAACTACATGTTTAGCCTCCAGTTTCACAACTACTCAAATCAAATAATTCCATTTCTCAATTAAAATAATTAATCATTTCAATTTAACAACTCATGCTTGCATGCACCTAAATAAACATTCTTTAAATAAATTTACATCTATATTATCAAATTATAAAATTAAATTATTCTATTCCAATATTGATTTAAAAATCATCTACTTGCCATCCAAAAACATCTCTTATAACAAAATCAATTTAAATAAATATATATATATACATACAATTATATATATAATAAATATATTATTTAATATCTAAAAATAAATTACATTTACAACCATAAAATATATATACAAATATATATATAGTATACATATATATTATTTGTAATATATGATATATATAAAATATATATAACATATATTATATATAGTATATATATATACTATATTAAAAACAACGGTTATGAAATCACAACCATCGCTGCAACGCACAAGCTATTCCCTGTGTGTGGGGGTCGGCTGCTACGCAACCTTCCCCATAGGGTTGAAGCCTGTGAGCAACACTGGGTGTTGCCCACAGTCCACGTCCCTTTGTGGGGTGGCTGTGGTAGCCCTAGCCTCCACCATTTTTTGTCACGTCTCGAACGGTGATGCTCCTTGTTTTTGCTTTATATGGATTTTTTATATGAACTAATGTGTGTGGTAGAATAATAATAAATACTATGGTGCTTTGGTGTGAAAAAATATGAAAGTGTTTACTTTGAAAAGTTGTTTAGTAATGAATGTGTTTTACTTGAGGATGAAGTAAAATAGGATAGAATAGAAATACTTGAATCAAAGTATTATATTGCTTTTATTTATATCGTTATGGGATACTAATTTAATTTATTGTTGGGTGCTTGAGTGCACTTGAGATGTAGGTGGTCGAAGACCAAGGGTGTGATTAAGGAGAGGAGGTTAGCTTCTTGACAGGATAACACAGGATGTTCTCTCGATCACACACATGCACTTAGATTCATATAGATTGCATTTAGGAATGATAATTTTTGTATGACTATTTGATTATTTGGAAATAATTAATGATTAGTCAAATTAAAAAAAAAGCGTGATAAAGTAAAGGAGTTAAATTTTAATTATAATTAATTATAGATTTTGATTTAAATGCCTATGCATGTTAAAAATCTGAAAAAAGTATTCAATTCTTCTTTTAACTTGTGTTAATTTTTGAGTTAATAAGTTAACTAATAGTTAGAAGATATTTATTTAATTATTGGGTAAATATCTTTCAAAAAGGGGATTTACATGCAATTAAATTAAAATTTTATTTTTATTCCATCTAAGCACGGGAAATGGAAAAGATAAGTTATATCTTATTCTTATTTTAAAATCCATTTTCAAGATTAGGGTAGAAATGGAAAAAGAAAAATATTATTAAAAGGGGAAAAGAGTTCTCGAGAAGGGGAACGGTTCTCGAAAAACATTCTTGAAAATATGCTCTACAATTTTGCTCTAATGGCTGCCAAGAAAATGTTGAATCTTTTAAAATAGTGTGTTGAGAATTAATCTTGGGTAGATAGTGGAAAGTTAAAGAGCTAGAAAAGCAACTGGAGAGAAGGAAGAAGAAGAAGCTTCCTCAGAGAAACTAGATCGAAAAGAGACAAAAAGAAGGAGTTGTTTGAAAAGCATCTACAATCCCCAACTGGAAGTGTAATCTCCAGGTTTTCCATTCTTTTCCCACAAATCTTATTTGAAAATGAATTATTATTGAAGAAATTAAATGCCAAGTGTTTGATGTATTTGCAAAACTATGAAATTGAGAAAATCTTCTATCTTTTTTGTGTGCATTGAAAGAAATTTGCTGTGAATGTAAAGAGTTGTTTGAGCAAACTTCTATGTTTTCTGTGCTTTTTGAAAAAAATAATTTCAAGAAGTCTGTACTTTATTTTCAAAATCTTTTATAAATTTTTAGAAACAATTTCGCTCTCCATATCTTCTTCAGAAAAATCAATCAATCTGGAAAAATCTCTGAGTAAAACCTATGCTTGATTGGTGGGTTTCTTTATATATATATGTTTAAATATATATACATACTATAATCTGTATGAATATATATATATATATTTTAACATATATATATATACATATATTCTTAAACACATTTAGAAATCTGCACAATTTTTCACAAAAAATAGATTCAAGATTGTGAAGAATTCATTTTTGCATTCTCTCAAACTACGTTTTTATTGGTTTCTATTATCATAGTGTGAGGGGGGCTGGGCTTCACCCCAGTCGAGCCCTCCCCTTATGGGAAGGGCTACGTTGTGGGAGACAACATCCCCTCCATAGGCCGCATCCTGTAGAGGAGGCGCTGCCTTCCAGGCAGTGCCTCCCCATATGGGGAGGGGCGTAAGCTTGTAAGTGACTCATTATATTATATTTTAATTTCTTTTAAACTGTCTTTTGGGATTTAGTTTGATTTCCATCTGTGAGTTTCATATGGAATTAATAGTGCTCAGTTTTGCACAAATGTATATATAAATATTAATGTATATATGTATATATATGTGTGTATATATATATACATACAGATAAGTATTGAATTGAGACATACTTTTCTTTTCTGAGAAAGATCAATTTGGGTAAATGATTTATGAGCTGCACAAATACATTTATATATAAAAATATATATGAGATACATAGATATGAATTAATCAGCTGGCTAGAAAGATCTTAAGCTTATATTGGAAAAAGCAACTACATGTCTATTTATGTAGGTATATAACTATATATATTAATATATCCTTTTTATTTAAGAAGATAAACAAAAATAGTTAAGTGGAAGTGAATCGATATGGAACTGGCTGGTTACATTCAGAATTTGGTTATCAACTGGTATACATTTGCATTAAATCTATTATTACATTGCTAAACTTCACATCATGTGTACTGACAAATTTCAAAATAGGGAGAAAAACTATAATTCGTGGGAACATACTTATAAAATAGTGAATTTTAGGAATGCAAAACACAAATATATATATATATATACACAAAAGCCATTATGGTAATTTAGTCTAGATGATACTTATCAATATAGGCATTTGTGGATAAGAATTGAGTGAAATTATTCCATTTTTATGAACTGTTATGCATTAGTTACTTTGATCAAAATATTAGAATAGAAATCAAACCTGTGAGTCTTTACATACTCTTTCCAAAAGACCAAATTTAAATTGCTTGAAATAATAGAAGGTGACTTGTGAAACCAATTGTACGATTAATTTTTCGTGTAAGTTAGTATGTTAGTGTAAAGATATTTGTGAACTTTGTAGGTATTTTTTACTTATTGTAATTCCTTTGAAGTTGCGATGTCTGTAATTGAATGAGAACTTTAGATAGAAATTGCATTATTTACTGTATTTTGAGAAACTTCCCGGACAGGATGTCGAAGGTGGACCTATAGAGACGATAGTTTTACCTTTTTTAAGACTATCATTTTTTTTTTATGCTTGGACAAGCACTTGTACCATTGAAATAGATGGAATTAAAAGCCTAGAACTAAATTAATATAGGTCTCTGCCACCTCTTGTTTGCAAGAAATATGTGATTCTCATGTTAGGAATGCATATAGGTATCAGGCTTGCATCGATAGTTCCCTCCTGTGTTGTTGTTTTAGGTTGCTAGGCTCCTCATGCGGGGCCGGGGATTTCTTCGAGTTAGGGAGAAACCCAGGGAAGTCATGTACTTCATGGTTGGGCGGAAAAGGTGCCTTAATCACACTCTTGGCCCTAGCTTGCAAGAAGACCAGTGGCATCACGACAGTTGAGGTTTAGAGATTTATGTGCTATAAATGTATTCATGTATTATTGTGGATGGCTTGCAAAGCCCACTTGTAAATGTAATTCTATTTGAAAGTTTTGATGTAACATTGAAAAAGATGTATAAATTGAAAGTTAGTAATGTAATTGAAAACTTGAGCGAATTTATGGAAACTCATTGATATGCGAATGGAAATCATATATGTATCATTGCAATGATATTTATTGTTAATGAAATTTACTTCCTTTGCATACATGGAATGCAGTTTATTACTAAATTTACCTTTTAGCATTTATGGAAAGATCTTGAAATATGTATCTTTTGTTTTTAATATACTTGGAATGTAATGAGTTTTGGAAAATTATGTGGTTTAATGAACATCATCTAGCGAGCATTACATTTTCATTAAAAAAAATTATTAAACATTTCCCTACAGTTTTCGCCATACGACGATTTCAAAAAATTTTTTTTTTTTAAATTAATTTCTTCTACAGGGAACTTTAAAATGTAAAGCAATTTATGCATATTTATATATATGTATATATATATATATGTAGAACCAAACAAAACCAATTGCCTAGAGGCAATTTTAAAACTAAATTTTCTATAGGAAAATAACTAGACAAATTTACAGAGGTTTCCTAAATCCTCAAATATTTCATTTTGAATTTCTATTGTTTAAAATTCGTTTCCTACAGAGATCTAAATCTTTTACAAAAATTTAATATTTTCTACAGAGAAGAATAAATTCAATTTTTTAGAAAGATGTTTTCTAAGCTTTGATATAAATTCAACAGGGATTCTATAATTCCACTATAATTTCCTTTTGTATAAATCTATTTCAATAATCAATTTACACAGAAGATCTAAATTATTTTTCTACAGAGGCTGTAACAATCATGACAATTTCTTTCAAAAACAAAAGCTTCTAAAATGAAAGAGATCCTCTTCTAAACTTTTCCAATTTGTTATACAATAATAATTTAACTTTTCTCTTTCAAATTAAAATTAACAAAGTATTAAAGAATCTGTTCCAGAAGATCAGATGATTCAATGATTGATGTCGAGCTTCCCTTTAATCTTCAATTTTCTAGAGTTGCCAAAGCTTCCTCCAGAAGAATTGCCACTTCCCAGAGAACAAAAATAATCCACAACCAAGAATACAACAAACTAGATTCCTAAAATTATCAGAGAGCTTCTAAGATTTACAATTTCTTCAAACCACAAAACAATTCTCCCATTTCCAAAAACCTCTCTTTTTTTTCCTGTGAAAACAACTTCTTTTCTCACAAATTTAAATCAATCTCTTCGGAAATCAATTTCAGTTAACACAACAAATATCTTCTTCTTTAACAACCAAGATATTTCTAAGATCTTTTCCCAAAATATGCATTTAAAATTAATTTTTTTTTATTTAATTCAAATCAAATTTAAATCACTTATTCATTTAAATCCACATTTAATCTAATAATTAAAATTACTTTATAATAACTTAAATTAAATTAATTAATTTATTTGTAATCAGGTCTCCATATTAATTAAATACTCAATCATAACTTATAATTTAATCCTTACAATTTAAACTTGCACGATAAATAAAATACCAAGACCAACATGGATAAAGAACATGACCAAAACACAGACTGATGAAACACTGTGCTAGGGTAGAGGTTTGACAAGGTTAACCAGTTACTATCTCCCAATCAACATTATTGTTGAGTAGTGGAGATGCTTAGAACTATGAAACCAGGTGAAGCCGTTGTCCGGTACTTGCAAACCTACAAATAAAGCAAATGTTGTACATGTATTTAGATAATAATTCATACACACCATGAAGAGAGAATCATAGAAATCACAGGGCACTTGCAAGCGAGTGATGCAATACCATTCTCTTCACCAATACAATGTCACATCAACTAACAAGATAATATATCAATTAAACTACAATGAGCATATATAGCCATGTCATCTCAACTAAGCATCTAAGCAAACATAGAGCATATCAAACATAATCACCATGCATATAATGTATCATCACATCAATATAGTCTATAATCACTCCACTGTTAGCGATAAAATAACAATAACATAAAATAAGGTCTAACAAAGTATCTGGGCTATCAAAGAAAACATAACAAATTAGACAGGTGTCACATCCTCCCCCCTAGGATCAAGATTACTCCTCGAAGCCTGCAAAAAAAAAAGGGTAGAGCTCCCTCATCCTAGTAGCATCCTCCCATGTAGTAGAAGTGTCATCTCTAGGATCCCACTGGACCCTCACCTGCTCAATATCTTGACCCCTAAGGGTGAGTCTCCTGTGCTGGGTAATGGCCACGAGCTCCAAAGCTAGATGCTCATCCTCTACATGTAAAGCAGTCCAATCAAGGATATGAGAAATGTCTGGATGATAAGGTCTAAGTATAGAAAAATGGAACACATCATGGATGCACAGGACACTATAAGCAAGGCCAGTGGCCAGCCCCATCCCATCTCAATCCAGTCTGAGCAGGGCATCCGTTGCTGGATGCTGGTGCCTGGGCCAGGCAGGGTGTGCCATTGTTATGAAAATTCTAAAGATAGAGATATTCCTCCCATCGTGTCTACTAGTCCATGACATACATGTGAAGCATATCTTCAAGGATCTGATTGACCCTCTCAGTCTATCCATCCATCTCAGGGTGATACATTGAACTGAAGTTCAACTATCTCTCCATAGCATGCTGTAATGATGTCTAAAGAGCCAAAGTAAACACATGATCCCTATCAAAATAATTCGATGCAAATACCATGCAACCTCACAATGTCCTCCATGAACACTCTAGCAATTGAAAAGCATTATAGGAGGAATAATAGGTTGAGAAGTGTGCCACCTTCGTCAACCTATCTACTATCACCATAATCGCATCATTTCATCGTGAAGATTTGGGTAAGCCAACAATGAAATCCAATGAAATGATGTCCCATTTCCACTCAGGAACCAAATGAGGTTGTAGAAGACCAGTCGAATGTTGGTGTTCAGCCTTAACTCACTAACCATCCAAATAATGATAGGCATGTGACACCTGATAGATCAATCTTGCATCCTAAACCCTTTCAGATAAATATGGATGGGAGTTTGAAGGATCGGTGCGGGATCGGTAGTCAACCTCTCCTTCAATGTCTGAAATGTAGCCTCACTTTGCTCTGACCAATTGAACTTCTTCCCTTTCCTCTAAAGAGAAGAGATAGGATGTCCTACCCTAGACAAGTCCTAAACAAAATGCTTGTAGTAACCTGCTAGCCCCATAAAACTACGTATGTCTTCCACATTCGTGGGCGCAGGCCAATCCATGATTGTCTAGTTCTTAGCAGGATCCATTGCAATTCCCTCTCCTAATATAACATGACCAAGGTACTTGTCCTCAATTTTGAAGAACTCACATTTGGACAAGTTGGCATACAACTTATTATCCCTCAGACACTACAATACCTACCTCAAATCTTCCTCATGCTCCTCAACTATCCTGGAATAAATCAATATGTCATCGAGGAATACCACTACAAATCTATCTAGGTATGTATGAAAAAATCCGTGCATTAGGCTCATCAATATAGATGGTGAATTTTTCAACCCGAACGGTACCAGTGTAAACTCGTAGTGACCGTATCATGTGCGAAATGTCATCTTATGAATATCAAACTCCACAATCTACAACTTATGGTATCCTGACTTAAGGTCGATCTTGAAAAAATTATAGCACCCTTGACCTGATCAAACAAGTCATCGATTCTAAGTAGAGGATATCGGTTCCTAATGGTGACCTTATTTAACTATCAGTAATCTATGCACAGACGAAGAGAACCATACTTCTTCTTCACAAAGATCACCGGTGCTCCCCAAGGTGAAACACTAGGGCAGATGAAACCCTTCTCCAAAAATTCCTCAAGCTGCAAGTGGAACTCTTTAAGCTCCCGAGTCATCATATGGTATGGGGCTCGTGAAATGGGTTCAGAACTAGGTAAAATACCAACCTAGAAGTATATGTCATGTTGAGGTGGCATCCCTAGAATATCATTTGGAAAAATATTTGCATACTACTGAAGTATGGGGTGGCTATCTATTGAAACCTTCTCCTCTCTATCACCCATCTCCAAGTCATCTACTGTCACAACAAATAACTAACATCCCTAACGAACACATCTTCCTAGCTACATAGCCAAGATCATCCTTAATGATATAGATCTATGGACCCCTACTAACTCAATCTCACTACCAAATGCATCAATGCATCATATCAACTTGCGTCGACAATCAATCATAACCTGCCAATCTTCCTAGCTACATAGCCAAGATCATCCTTAATGATATAGGTCTATGGACCCCTACTAACTCAATCTCACTACCAAATGCATCAATGCATCATATCAACTTGCGTCGACAATCAATCAATGCATCAACTTGCGTCGACAATCAATCTACAGTAGTGTGGAGAGAACCGATCTCCTTTCTACAATCTGGTACATAGGAATGTACTGCAACTCTAGCAGTAGATGCTAATTTGACCTGCCACTTACCCTCTTTGCTTACTACTCCCAGTCTATCATGTACCACAATGGATGATGAAATAAATGAGTCAGAAGCTCCCAAATCAAACAAATGGTAACTTTGTTACCCTACAACATACTAGTAGTCTCCACCACTATGCTCTAGTGTCAGCTTTGCAGTTATCAACCACAAAAAATACATGATGTCCTCTACCTACATCTCCAATAGTTGGCTCTGACGCCACTGGCCTCTATGTATATCCTGATGTGCCCTTATTGGGACACTTTAGAGCTATGTGACCCTGTTGGCCACAAGGAAAACACCTGGTACCCTTGCCAAAACCTCTACCTCCAGAAGGTGCACTGGACTACTGAATAGTACCCCTAAAGGTAGACTCAGTACTTTATGTTGGCTATGCATTATTGAAGCATTTGACACGCCTCCAGTTCTGGTCACCCCCTGATTGATATTTGTCATTATGTCTAGGTGGAAAACCCTTTCATTTTCCCTGTGAGTTTTGGTATTGTCCACTCTGTACTGGTGTCTATTATGCCTTGGGTGGTCCAACTCCCTGAGTCTAACCACTACGTACACTAGACCCTGCAACTGAAGTGTTTCCCACCTATACTCCAACATGACCACCCAATGCCATCGCCAAATTCTCCTCTACAAGTCTAGCCTTGTCTACCACAGTCTCCATAGTCTTGGGTACAAAAACCTGCACACCTCCACTGATCTAGGCATTTAAGCCCCTAAGAAAGTGCTGCACCAACATGCCCTCATCGTCACCAATTCCTGTGTACTATTTGAGCTCATAAAAATGACGCTGATATTGTTCCACTGACATAGTAATCTATCATAGAGTATGGAACTCATCACCATGATGATGTCGCCAATGATCAGAGAGAAGTCTGGCGCGGAACCTCTCAAGAAACATCTCCCAATATACAGTACTGATATTAATATGGAGCTTCTACTCCTCCAATCTCCACCATGTGGAAGCAAAGCCTCTCAGGTGCATAATCACACATTTGGCTCTGGTGTTGCTACCATACGGGTGCATAGTAAAGCATCTATTCAGGTCAATCATCCAGGTCTCAGCCTCTAAACCGTTGCCTGATCCATCAAATAAGGATGGTCAAGCTCTAAGTAAATCTCTCATGTGTGCAACTACAACTACCTCTAATTGAGCTGGTACATCCCTCTCTCTAACAATAATCTACTCTACTTCCTGCCTCAGTCCAAGATGGGAAAGAGTATCCTCCAACAATTGACGCAATTGAGCACCTTCAACCCCTGGTGGATCTGGATTTTGTATACCGCCTCCTAGAGTTTTTTTGGAAGCTTGTTGTTCCTCACTGTCTGAATCATGAGAAACATGCAGAGGTGAGTTCTGCTGACTACCTCCATGTCTGCATCTATGACCACAACCACGACCTTGACCTCTCTTAGGTGGCACGATCCTACACAAACACACCAAGGTGTAAGACAAGAAATGCAACTTAAATCCTACACAAACAACTTAATGGTTTCCAAATTAACCCAGAGTTCCCAGTGCTTAAACCTAGTCTCTGATGCCAAGTGTAAAACCTCATCTTGTAACCTAGAGGACGATGCAACATTGTGGAAGTACAACTATTTTTTTCCTTAAAAAGAGTAACAATGACAAGTGAAGTAAACTACTCTAACACATACATCCTCTAGGCCACGCAACACGCCTACATGTGAATTTCAAAAAAATTACAAAGTTATTCTAAAACATAGCATATGAAATTAACTCATGATAACAGCATACAACAAAGCATTAACCCATTGCATAATAATTAAACATGGAAATGTAATGAACATATTTCCATAGATACAACACCACTTCAAAATGATATATACAATTTTAATCTAACAATGAATAGATCATACATAATGTTACAATTACAACTCAAGGAATCCTCCATTACAAATAAGGAATACAAATATATAGTGACCCACTGTTACAATGAATATAAGAGAAGTACAAATCCATAGAAACACACGAGCTCCTCGAACTAGAAGATCCCACCATCACAACATGAAGATAAACCCCAACAATGTAAGGTGCATGCCACCCAACCATGTGGTACCCGTAGGACCAACCCCCATGCTAGGAGATAGTAATAGGTAACCAAGACAAACCTACTACCTATAGACATAGGAAAAGTACAAAACCACACTGTACCAGTAAATACAAAACATAGGGTTACATTGCTTCCAGAATCACTGAATCAAGAACAACCACTGTACAATACAAACTAACTATTGTCATAGAAGGAGTGTCATCACAAAGGTTGCATTGGTGATCCTAAGGAGATCTTCCTAGGTCCCAACCCCCATCTTGGGTTATCTTGGTAACCTCTTATGAACTCTGGCCCCACATGCACACCAGTGCAGAATTGATTATCTTTCAAGAAGACAAGTTAATTATCTTGCCATTCTAGGCCTTCCTAACTCATCTCAAGTCTAACACAAGTCCTTGAGCTAATGAGCGAGGCTAAAAATCAAGTTAAATATATTAAATACCCTTTCCCGTAATATAGGTTATTTAATTTCCACTGATTAAACTGACTTCCACACAAGTTATCCTAGGGCCACTTTGTGTCTCGGCCCCTGTTGAAAGCCACTCCCCTATTGACAACACAATGAATCATTCTACAACCCAAGGGTAGATAGTGCACAAAGTGATAATAACATAACACAAGAGATAACACATCCCTATGGATGTCCAATACTGAATCCAACTACGTGCACTACCCAAGGAAATCTCAAGGGTGAATAATAGAAATGACAACCCTTTCACAATTACAATCTGGAAGACTTATATTTTCTCTACAACAAATATCCCCCATAGTACCCAATTACAAAAATACTAGAAATTAAAATAAACAATCTCATATAATTAAAAGTGCTACCATTCGTATTTCCTAAATCCAATAGATCAATATCTTACACTAAAATATAACATTCAAGCATGATTCCAATTAATAAATCGACAACCAAATAAAACTACATGTTTAACCTCCAGTTTCACAACTACTCAAATTAAATAATTCCATTTCTCAATTAAAATAATTAACCATTTCAATTTAACAACTCGTGCTTGCATGCACCTAATTATCAAAGAGCTTCTAACCACAAAACAATTCTCCCATTTCCAAAAACCTCTCTCTTTTTTCCTGTGAAAACAACTTCCTCTTTTCTCACAAATTTCAATCAATCTCTCTGGAAATCAATTTTAAGACAATTAGAAAACAAAACCTTCTAACTTCTAGTTAACACAACAAATATCTTTTTCTTTAACAACCAATATATTTCTAAGATCTTTTCCTAAAATATGCATTTAAAATTAAAAACAATTTATTTAATTCAAATCACATTTAAATCACTTATTTATTTAAATCCACATTTAATCTAATAATTAAAATTACTTTATAATAACTTAAATTAAATTAATTTATTTATATATAATTAGGTCTCCATATTAATTAAATACTTAATCACAACTTATAATTTAATCCTTACAGTTTAAACTTGCACGATAAATAAAATACCAAGACCAACATGGATAAAAAACATGACCAAAACACGGACTGACGACACACTATGCTAGGGTAAAGGTTTTACAAGGTTAACCAGTTACTATCTCCCAATCAACATTACTATTGAATAGTGGACACGCTCAGACCTGTGAAACTAGGTGAAGTCATTGTCCGGTACCTGCAAACCTACAAACAAAGAAAATGTCGTACATGTATCTAGATAATAATCCATACACACCATGAAGAGAGAATCACGAAAATCATAGGGCACTTGCAAGTGAGTGATGCAATACCGTTCTCTTCACTAATACAATGTTACATCAACTGACGAGATAATATATCAATTAAACTACTTTGAGCATATATAGCCATGTCATCTCAACTAAGCATATCAAACATAATCACCATGCATATAATGTATCATCACATTAATATAGTCTATCATCACTCCACTGGCAGTGATAGAATAACAATAACGTAAAATAAGGTCTAACAAAGTATCTGGGCTGTCAAAGAAAACATAAGAAATCGGAGGGGTGTCACAATAACTCAAGCAACATGTTACCGTTGATTTCTAGTCAACAAAGAAATAAAATTTCCTATGAACACCATGAATGAAACCCTAGTAAGACCAAAGATCAACTAAAGTTCAATTTTGAGATCAAATCTTGTCATCTGGACCTACAAATCATACTTCTAAAAAGTACTCAAAAAACCCATATCAGATTTTCCATTTGTTGTCTCTACAAGTGCCTATATCTTCATTTACGATGACTATGCAACTTTTGAGCAACTTTTACAATGTTTCTCGACAACATTTGTAAATTTTCAAGACCTTGCACTATGCAACTGCAAAACATGCTTTTCTCTCTATCTCTCCATCAATCTTGCCTATGATTGATCCTTTGACATCAATGACATCCATAATGCCAACAATATCCCCTTTGACATCAATGAAAATCATATTTCCAACAATAGTATCATAGTCCTTTGAAGTTTAATTTATACATTATGGTACAAAGGTATTTGTTTTAAAGGAAAACTCTAAACTCTATTTGTTCATGATGTTTAAGCCCAATTATGTGATGATCTTATGAATTATCTATCAATTGAAATATAGGCTTATCTCCATTAGAAGAAGTATGAACACAATAGTTGGGACACGGATGTGTATATATCATATAAATAATAGGTGAGAAAGAACAAAAAAATAAATCATGAGAAATCCTATCATCATGTCTATATATACCCTTGTGAGACTATCTTAAGAAAAGAAGACAATGAGAATATATGCTAAGTTTATAAAAGAATTTTAACAAAAATAAGATGAGTCAAACCTTTACAATATTCACCATTTATATGAAGTCTAAATGTGTAAATAAATAAAATATAATAATCTACATACTTATAATTATCAAGAAATAATAATTTAAAATGCACAAAGAAGCATTTGTAGTACCATCATGATAAGCATCATGTTGTAAGTATTTACTAAGAACCATCATGTCATTATGTAGTGAATGTGAATTTGAAGAAGTATCAATATGAGATGAATGAGAGACTAATACATGCTAAGATCAACATGCATCTTATCATCACATGCAAGGTCTCACTATGTGAAATTATATTATGAGCATCCATAGGGTTAACATAAATTATACACAAATGATTATCAATGATATCATTACATATTAAAGAAGGTAATTCACTAAAAGCACATGAATTTATAGACATAGGGTTATCATGGCATATAATATACATCATAAAAAGTATAGCAATGTCATGAACATATGAAGAGATGTAATTTCATTGAAGGTTATCACACTATTTGTGTCATTAACATATGGTATATCCTTAATAGGTATATGCTTATCATTATTATAAGCCATAGGAGAAACAAAATCAATATATGACTCATGGACATCTGAGTTGTATATAAAATATAAGGATAAGAACCAATTTAATCAATGGAGGGAAATGCTAATACGTGATAAAGTATCACCTTTACAAAAAATGTCATCTTCATCTAGATAGCATAAAATTTTATGAGTATCAAGAATAGAAGGATAATGTGTTAAAAAAGATAATAACATGTCAATATTAGAAATGTAGCACATGCATATCAATAAAGGAATAATTTAAGAATATTCATGATGGTGAATTGTCCAAGGGTAGGTGGATAAGACCAAAGGTATACTTCACTATTTATAGTGAAAGTATGATAAGCATATGCAATGAAAATTTTATCCAAACCCCAAAAATTTAAAATGAAAGGATAAGTTATATATGAAAACCATAGGAAGACCTAATGTAAAATCCTAAGGTGAAACCTGAGGCTGCATATAATAAAATGTTAGGCTCACAAAAAAAAAAGAAGCATTACCTTTAAACATAAATAATATAGGAAAATTAAATACATGCAATTTGATCAATAAATAAAAATTAACCTAGACTAAATTAGTTGGGTTAGTAAATGAATAGTAATAAATGAGATCTATTTAAATGAGGGGATGTGGTACTTAGGCCTATATTAGTGATATAATAATGTTATTAATGTCATGAAAAATATATTTTCTATAGTGCATAAATTAATTATCCTCAATTAGATGAGTGACATATTCTATGTAGTCTTAGGATTTTTTGTTACATTCTTTGGGTTCAAAAATGGGAAATGGTATGTGTATGCAAATTTCACCATTACAAATAATAATTTTAATTTATAACAATTATAATATTATAAAAAACTACATATCTATGCATTATTTTAATGTAAATATCAATTATAATTATTTAAGATGAAATAACAAATATATAGAAAATTAAAGGTATTCTAAAAAATATTTTGAAGAATATGATTATATACTTTTTTAGTCAATAAAAATAAAAAATAAAATAAATAAATATTTTATATTTTTACGTAATATTTTCTATGAAACAATACTCTATATTTAAATAATAATAATTATTAAAAAATACTAATATAATCTAAAATTAAATTTTACACTAAGAGGCATCTATGGTCACATAAGGGTGTTATTCACCCCCACATATAGAAAATTTAAATTCTTTTCATGCTTTCAATGTTGTTTTAATCTATTTTCAAGCAACAAAGCAAATCCTTTGCATGCATTAGGTGGCATTGTTATTCTTTTTGAAGCAAGTAAATGGGAACTTTTTTTTTTTTGGACAAAAGTGGGAACGCCACAATATTATATTAATATATATATATATATATATATATATATGTATATATATAATATGTACACATAATCAAGGTTTAGAGGGCATACCAGCAAGAAAGAATAAGGAAGAAAACCTCTGGTTATAGCCCATTCAATACAAAAGATTGATTCAAGTATTTCAGTCAATTACAAATTTATCCCACATGTAGGGGATGAAGATTCAAATTTTTCAAAAAAACTAACTATAGTACCACCACCTTAACCCTTCTAAGGACCTGAAACATGATTGATACAAAATGAGGCATAATTTTCAAAATGTGTGCATGCAAAGCCTTTGCCAAAAATGAAACAAAAAATTTTAACTGCCTTGCTTATGCTACTCCTCCATTTTCTTTGCACAAGTTGAATTATGATCCTGCACTGCATCTTCCTCATTCTACTACTCGGGTTTGCTTGGAAGAGGCATCTCCTTTGCAAAAAAATCATAACCTGCAAAAGGAACTTCTTCATCTATTTGATCCACCACTTCCAGTCGACTGGATGCCTTGGAACCCTGGCGCAAAGAAATGGTGCACTTTGCATTTGATAAATCATGAACTTATCTGCATACAAGAGCTACAAACTCAATTTTGACTAGTTGTTTCCCAGCTGAAAAATGGCTTAAGGACAATTTTTGTGCATAATCCCGAAGGAAAGAAATGACATAGAACTTTTCTTTAATTTCAGCCTCCTGAGATACACAAATTTGCTTGTCATGTTTGTTTAGAGCAAATAACAGGACATAGTCATTGCGAAACTGAAGCCCCAGTTTGATAGCCTCAAAAATTTCTTCATACCCATATTTTTTGTTTTATATATTCACGAGGGAATAAGCCTCCCATGTATCCCTCCCCAGAGAACAAATTGTATTTTTGCACAAGATACAACAACTCATTCTTATCACAAAATTGAGGGTTTACAAATTTAACTAAAATTAGCTCTAGTTCCCTCAATGACTGAAGCAAGTCCATAACATTTGACAAGAAAATTGAGAGCACCTGAGAAGGGAATAGTAAGCATCGAGCTCTCGGGAAAATTATTTCCATTCCCAACACTGAACAAATCGCATCTTCCTCACACATACAATCCATTTTAAAGATGATATTCAAATTTGCCTGAGAGAGACTATCTTCAAGCGACCTTTCCCAAGATTGAATAGGGAAATTAATTTACAAATTCCATGGGCGGAGCATCATTTTTCCACTATATTTTCACTTACTACTAAATACATAATTGTTCACTCATAGAAGCTTCTTGAAAGAAATTGCTAAAATGAGTGATAAAATTCCGTTTTTAAGTCCCAAAGGAGCCTTTACACAATTTTCAGTGGTAATAACAACAACTATTTCTTATGCATGAAGATTGATGAGGAAAAACCTTTAAAATAATACCGATCATGCGAAAAGGATCACCTCACCTGCAAATATTAATGTGAAGTACCACCACACACGAAAGGTGCCCAAAGAATACCATCATGCAACTCGCAAAACATTCACCAAACAATCACCAAGGAAGTATGCATGCACATTTAAATTTAAAGATAATAATATTTTTTTTGCATCTCACCACATGCAATTCACAAACTACCATTGAATTAGGTATGTAGTTGATGGAGGCTTTTTAAAATGTTATCATATTCTATTACAGTTTTATGCTCTATATTACTTTTTTGCAATATATTTATCTACTTTGCTAGATTATTGTTCGACACTACAACATGATTTGTGAGACTTAATCTATTATTTGTGATAGATGTGTATGTGTGAGAAAATAGAGTTTTGTATTCAATAGGAGAACAATTGGTGATATTCTATTTAATAGGGTATTTCTATGCAAATATATAAATCTGAATGAATTGGTAGCTACACTCCATATGCTTTTTCTTTCCCTTACATGCCTTTTTACACTTTCCCTAACAATGATCCATTTTCCTTCGTAGAATACCTAAATGCAATAGTAGATTTAAATGCATTTTCACACAACTATTAAATGTCTTGAAATGGTGGTTTATTCTTGAGGTTCATTTCTATCCCACTTGGATTGTCCTAGTTTTTCTTTTTTTTTTTAAAGTTGTGGAGCCACAAAATTTTATTGCAAAAAAAGAAGTAAATAATGAGCTATGGTAGTGCTAGATCAGCTGGGTTGCTAATGTTTTTGTTTTGCTGACGAGTTCCTGATGTTTTATCTTTTGTCAACTTTTTGTCTTTTTGGGCTGCTGGTTTTATTTGTTTAGTTTTTTTGGAAGCTTTTCGTCCTTGTAAAGGCTTTTGGGGCCCCTTAAAACCTGATTTTCCTTATAAAAAATGAGCTATGGTAGTGCTAGAATTAAAATTTCCATAGCAAAATTTATCAATATTAAAAAACACAGGTGATTATACAAAGAAAACATATTTACAAACAATACACTTTAATCATGGAGTAATAGTCAATACATTATAATCATGGAGTAATCAAGGATGAAGCATCAAACTGTATGATATAACAACAAAAAGCTCTAGTTTGAGAGACATGGATCCAAGTTGCAGAGACTCCATTAAATAACTAGTGGCAAGAACTAAGAATCGAATTGCAATAGTGGAATAAACCATGCATTGTATAGAAAGAGCCTGCACCACAAAATAATTCAAAAAAAGCCATTGCCAAGAAACAACAAATCATTGGACATTCCATTTGAAACCAAAGAAAAAGAGAAACAAAATCTTCTTAAAGAGAAAGAAGTTGAGCCAGAAGCAAGAGTTGAAAATGTGCTAGAAACATTGAAGCATTGAAACCCACAATAGGGTTTGCAAAAGTAGTAATCTCCCATTGATAAAGCTTTGAGTACCATGAAAACAAAAAATATTTTACCAAGATTTATGAATAAATATTTCTTTCCTTCGAGGATTCTAAATCTATACCAGCGGAGTAAAATACGATGTGGAATGGGGTTCCACCAAAACATACTGAATCAGAAATTGCACTACATCAAAGAGATCCAGGAGAATATTTGAGATTGTGTGATCCAATATTGGTTTGAGCCCATGTAATTTTTTTATGAAGTGATATGAGTAATCATCAAGCAATCCATGAGCCATCAAGCTTAAAAGAGCTAAGATTGAACAATTAGAAAGGATGAATTGGCGACAAAGAATACCTTCCACAAGGTTAGAACCATTTAAAATTTCATAATCCTCAAGAGCATTTTGTAATAAAGAAAGAGGACAAACATGAGGTAGAATGTAAGATTCAGTTAAAAATTTAACCATCTCACCACACCATAGAACATCCATTAAATTGGATACAAAATGAGAAGCTACCTCATGTGTGAGTGTCATGGAATGAAATTCTAACTAGTCATTGCCTAGAATTGTCCTTATTGCTTCCTCCACTAGTTTGCATTCTAATATGCAAGTTCAACTTAATTTTTCAAAGCCGAAGGGCCTTGCATCCCTCAATTCATGGTATCTCGATAGAACCACCACTCTAAAAGAATTCTACATTATGTATTATATCTTCTGCAAGAAACAAAAAAGATGCAAAGACAACAAACCAGAGATATCCTCTTAATAACACCATCGCACACATGAAGACATACAGTGCAAGTAATGTCAATAATGCCATTTTAATCTTACTACACCAAAAGGTGGTGTACAAAGAACAAAGAATGCCAAATTTATCATGCCGATAATTAAAATGATAGATAAAAGCCATTTGTCGCAACTTTGATCTTTGATGACCTCAATGTACAACGACAATGTAAGATTGAATCATTGATAAGATATGAGGAACATTAGATCTGCAAAATGCATGAGCCAAATGTCAATTGGTAGCCCACATACACTAGACCTTCCCAGATTTCATGGGAAAAAGAGCATGTGAGGGAGACATTTTCACAGGTCACAAGTACCGAAGGAATGACAATAGATGCGAGTCATTAAATGAAATACCATAACAAATATATCCACAAACTTCAAATTTGGTGATGCTGCTATATATAAAAAAATTTCCCCAAACAAATGGGAATGTTTCCCAAAATTTGAGACAAGAAAGATAGTCATTAACCACAAAGAATTAATCATGGGAATGAAGAATGACCAGTATTGGGCAGTATTCCCAAGAATAATGAGATTTAAACAACATCGCCAAAGCTCTCATGTACTAACCAAAAAGAGGGAATAAATCCCTTAATGCATTAGTATGGGGGAGGGGATTGCAAGATAAATCATAGGAACAACAATAAAGATTTCCACATATACAAATCTAGAAAGCCATTGCATTATGATTAAGTGTACATCATTTATAGCCACAACATTTAGAATAGGCCAGTATTGCCATCTATATGACCCTTCAAGCCACGGTGTCAAATTTGAACCATAATGTCAAATGTGACACCCCTCTGATTTGTTATGTTTTCTTTGACAGCTCAGATACTTTGTTAGACCTTATGTTATGTTATTGTTATTCTATCATTGATAGTGCAGCAATGATAGACTATATTGATGTGATGATACATTATATGCATGGTGATTATGTTTGATATTATTTATGTTTTCATAGATGCTTAGTTGAGATGGCATTGCTATATATGCTCATTGTAGTTTAATTGATATTTTATCTCGTTAGTTGATGTAACATTGTATTGGTGAAGAGAACGATATTGCATCACTCGCTTGCGAGTGTCCTATGATTTCCATGATTCTCTCTTCACGGTGTGTATGAATTATTATCTGGATACGTGTACAACATTTGCTTTGTTTGTAGGTTTGCAGGTATAGGACAATAGCTTCACCTGGTTTCATAGGTCTGAGTGTGTCCACTACTCAACAGTAATGTTGATTGGGAGATAGTAATTGGTTAACCTTGTCAAACCTTTACCCTAGTACAGTGTGTCATCAGTTTGAGTATTGGTTGTGTTCTTTATCCATGTTGGTCTTGGTATTTTATTTATCTAGCAAAGTTTAATTGTGAGCATTAAATTATATGTTGTGATTAAATATTTAATTAATTTGTATTATGAATGTGATAACTTTATAATAAATAAATTAATTAATTTAATTTAAGTTATTATAAAGTAATTTTAAGTATTAGATTGAATGTGGATTTAAATAAATAAGTGATTTAAATGTGATTTGAATTAAATAAATTGTTTTTAATTTTAAATGCATATATTGGGAAAAGATCTTAGAAATATCTTGGTTGTTAAAGAAAATGAAATTTGTTGTGTTAACTGAAAGTTAGAAGGTTTTGTTTTCTAATTGTCTTAAAATTGATTTCTGAAGAGATTGATTGAAATTGTGGAAAAAGAGGAAGTTGTTTTTGCAGGAAAGAAAGAAGGGTTTTTTTTTTTTAAATGGAGAATAGTTTTGAGGTTTGAGGAAATTGTTAAGCTTAGAAGCTCTTTGATAATTTTAGGAATCTAGTTTGTTGTATTCTTGGCTGTGGATTATTTTTGTTCTCTAGGAAGTGGCAATTCTTCTGGAGGAAGCTTTGGCAAGCTTTGGCAATTGAAGATTAAAGGGAAGCTCGACATCAATCTCTGAATCGTCTGATCTTCTGGAACAGGTTCTTTATTGCTTTGTGAATTTTAATTTGAAAGAGATATTTAATTTTATTGTATTGCAAATTAGAAAAGATTAGAAGAGGAATTCTTTTATTTTAGAATCTTTTGTTTTTGAAATAAATTGTTGTGAATGTTGAACCTTTGTTGAAAACAATTTAGATCCTCTGTGTAAATTGATTATTTGAAATAGATTCATACAAAAGGAAATTATAGTGGAATTATAGAACCTTTGTTGAATTTAAATCAAAACTTAGAAAACCTCTTTTTGGAAAATTGAATTTAATCTTCTGTGTAGAAAATGATAATTTACTGGGAAAGATTTAGATCTCTATAGGAAATGATTTTTTTTATACAATAGAAAATTCAAAGAAAATATTTGAGGATTTAGGGAAACCTCTATAAATTTGTCTACTTATTTTCCTATAGAAAATTTAGTTTTAAAATTTCCTTTAGGCAATTGGTTTTTTTTGGATTCTACATACTTATATAAATATATATATTATTGTTTTACATTTTAAAGTTCCTTGTAGAAGATTTTTTAAAAAAAATTATTTTTGTTTTGAGATTGTTGTACGATGAAATCTGTAGGGGATATTTTAATAGAAATTTTTTATGAAAAATGGTGGAGGTCGGGGCTACCACAACCGCCCCACAAAGGGATGCAGACTATGGGTAGCGCATAGCGCTGCTCACAGGCCGCAACCCTGCGGGGAAGGCTACGTAGCAGCCAACCCCCACACACAAGGTAAAGCCTGTGCATTGCAATGATGGTTGCGATTGCGTAACTATTTTTTTTAATATATTATATATATTATATATAATATATTATATATATTATATATATTATATATAATACATGTTATATATATTATATATCATGTATAATATATATGTATATTACATTTATATTTAAATATATTTATTTAAATTGATGTTATTATAAAAGATGTTTTTTTTAGAAGGCAAGTAGCTGATTTTTAAATGAATGTTGGAATAGAATAATTTGATTTTGTAATTTGATAATATAGATATATATTTATTTAAAGAATTTTTATTTAGTTGCATGCAAGCACGATTAGTTAAATGGAAATGATTAATTAATTTTATTGTGAAATTGAGTTAATTGATATGAGTAGTTGTGAAACTAAAGGTTAAACATTTAGTTTTATTTGGTTGTTGATTTATTAATTGGAGTTATGCTTGAATGTTATATTTTAATATGAGATATAGATCTATTGGATTTAGGAAATCCGAATGGTGGTGCTTTTAATTACATGAGATTGTATATTTTAATTTCAAGTATTTCTATAATTGGGTACTGCAGGGGATATTTGTTGTAAAGAAAATATAAGTCTTCCAGATTGTAATTGTGAAAGGGTTGTCATTTTTGTTATTTTCCCTTAAGATTTCCTTGGGTAGTGCACGTAGTTGGATTCAGAATTGGACATCCGTAGGGATGTGTTATCTCTTGTTTTATGTTATTATTAGTTTGTGCACTATCTACCCTTGGGTTGTAGAATGAGTTATTGTGTTGTCGATAGGGGAGTGACTTTCAACGAGGGTCGGGATACAAAGTGGTCCCAAGACAACTTGTGTGAGATTCAGTGTAATTAGTGGAAATTAAATAATCTATATTAGGGGAAAGGGTAGTTAATACATATAACTAGATAATTTAGCCTCGCTCATTGGCTCAAGTGCTTGTGTGAGACTTGAGATGAGTTGGGAAGGCCTAGAATGGAAAGATCGTTATCTTGTCTTCTTGAAAGATAATCGATTCCACACTAGTGTGCATGTGGGCCGAAGTTCATGAGAGGTTACCAGGATAACCCATGATGGGGGTCGGGACCTAGGAAGATCTCCTTAGGATAACCAATGCAACCTTTGTGATGACACTCCTCCTATGACAATAGTCAGTTTGTATTGTATAGTGGTTGTTCTTGATTTAGTGATTATAGAAGCAATGTAACCCTATGTTTTGTATTTACTAGTACAGTGTGGTTTTGTAAATTGCCTATGTCTGGAGGTAGTAGGTTTGTCTTGATTACCTTTTACTATCTCCTAGCACGGGGGTTGGTCCTACAGGTACCACATGGCTGGGTGGCGTGCACCTTACACTGGTTGGTTTTCTCTTCATGTTCGTGATGCCAGGGTCTTCTAGTTCAAGGAGCTTGTGTGTTCTATGGATTTCTACTTCTCTTATATTCATTGTAATAGTGGGACACTATGTATTGTATTCCTCATTTGTAATCGAGGAGAATCCTTATATTGTAATTGTAACATTATGTTTGATCTATTCACTGTTGGATTAAATGGTATATATTATTTATATGATGTTGTATCTATGGAAATATGCTCATTACATTTCTATGTGTTAGATTTATTATGTAATGGGTTAATGTTTGGATGGATGTTGTTCTCATGAGTTAATTTCATATGCTATGGTTAGATTAATTTTGTAAGTTGTGAAATTCACATATAGTTGTGTTGCATGGCCAAGAGGATGTATGTGTTAGAGTAGTTTACTTTACTTGTCATTGTTACTCTTTTTAAGGATAAAAATTAGTTGTACTTCCACAATGTTGCATCATCCTCTAGGTTGCGGGATGGGGTTTTACACTTGGTATCAGAGCCTAGGTTTAAACATTGGGAACTCTGGGTAAATTTGGAAACCATTAAGTTGTTTGCATAGGATTTAAGTTGCATATCTTGTCTTACACCTCGGTGTGTTTGTGAAGGATCATGCCACCTAGGAGAGGTCGAGGTCATGGTCGTAGAGGCAGACATGGAGGTAGTCAACAGAAATCACCTCTAGAGGTTTCTCATGATTTAGACCGTGAGGAACAACAAGCTTCTCAAAACATTTCGGGAGGTGGTATTGAGAATCTGGATCCACCAGGGATCGAAGGCACTTAGTTGCATCAATTGTTGGAGGATACTCTTGCCCATCTTGGACTGAGGCAGGGAGTAGAGAAAATTGTTGTTAGAGAGAGGGATGCACCAGCACAGTCAAAGGTAGTTGTAGCTACACATATGAGAGATTTACTTAGAGCTTGACCACCCTTATTTGATGGATCAAGCAATGGTTTAGAGGCTGAGACCTGGCTGATTGACCAGAATAGATGCTTTGCTATGCACCTCTATGGTAGCAATACCAGAGCTAGATGTGTAATTATGCACTTGAGAGGCTTTGCTTCCACATGGTGGAGATTGGAGGAGCAGAAGCTCCATATTGATATTGGTACCATATCTTGGGAGATGTTTCTAGAGAGGTTCTATGCTAGATTTCTCTCTGATCATTGGTGTCAGCATCATGGTGATGAGTTCCATACTCTATGACATATGACTATGTCAGTGGAACAATATGAATGCCATTTTTATGAGCTCAAACAATACATAGGAATTGGTGACGATGAGGGCATGTTGGTGCAACACTTTCTTAGGTGCTTAAATGCCTGGATCAATGGAGGTGTACGGGTTTTCGAACCCAAGACTATGGAGACAGTGGTAGAAAAGGACAAACTTGTAGAGGAGAATTTGGAAATGGCATTGGCTGGTCATGTTGGAGTATAGGTGGGAAGTACTTAAGCTGCAGGACCTAGTGCATGCAGTGGCTAGACTCAGGGAGCTAGACCACCTAAGGCACAACAAACACTAGCACAAAATGGACAATACCAGAACTCATAGGGAAAATGAAAGGATTTTCCACCTAGACAGAATGATAGATATTAGTTAGGGGGTTACCAGTATTGGAGGTGTATCAAACGCTTCAGTAATGCATAGCCAACACAAAGTACTTAGCCTACCTTTAGGGGTAGTGTTCAGCAGTCCAATGCACCTTCTGGAGGTAGAGGTTTTGGCAGGGGTATCAAGTGTTTTTCTTGTGGCCAACATGGTCACATAGCTTAGCAATGTCCCAATAAGGGTACATCAGGATATACACAAAGGCCAGCAACGTTAGAGCCAACTATTGGAGATGCAGGCAAAGGACATCATGTATTTGCTATAGTTGATAACCGCTAGGTTGATCACCAAAGCATAGTGGTGGAGACTACTGGTATGTTACAGGGTAACAAGTTTACCATTTTGTTTGATTCAGGAGCCTCAAACTCATTTATTTCATCATCTGTCATGGCGCGTGATAGACTGGGGGTAGTAAGGCAAGAGGGTAAGTGGCAGGTCAAATTAGCATCTAGTGCTAGAGTTGCAATACATTCCTTTGTACTAAATTATAGATTGGAGATTGGTTCTTTCTACACTACTATAAATCTTCGTGTTATACCATTAGGTTCTTATGACATTTTCCTAGGGATGGATTGGCTCGATGCTCAAAGGGGTTGTAATTGATTGTTGACACAAGTCGATAAGATGCATTGATGCATTTGGCAGTGAGGTTGAGTTAGTAGGGGTCTAGAGACCTATATCATTGAGGATGATCTCGGCTATGTAGCTGAGAAGATGTGTTCGTCAGGGATGTCAGTTGTTTATTGTGATAGTAGATGACTTGGAGATGGGTGATAGAGAGGAGAAGGTGTCTATAGATAGCCACCCCATACTTCAGCAGTATGCAGATGTTTTTCTAGATGATATTCCAGGGATGCCACCTCAGCGTGACATAGACTTCAAGGTTGATCTTCTACCTACTTCCAGACCCATTTCATGAGCCCCATACTATATGATGACTCAAGAGCTTAAGGAGCTCTGCTTGCAGCTTCAAGAATTGTTAGAGAAGGGTTTCATTCACCCTAGTGTTTCACCTTAGGGAGCACCAGTGATTTTTGTGAGGAAGAAGGATGGTTCTCTTCATCTATGGATATATCATCGATAGTTAAATAAGGTCACCATCAGGAACTGATATCCTCTATGTAGGATCGATGACTTGTTTTATTAGGTGAAAGGTGCTACAGTCTTTTCTAAAATTGATCTTAAGTCAGGATACCATCAGTTGTGCATTGTGGAGTTTGATATTCATAAGATGGCATTTCGCACACAATACGATCACTATGAGTTTACAGTGGTATCATTTGGGTTGACGAATGCGCCATCTATATTCATGAGCCTGATGCATGGAGTTTTTTGCACATACCTGGATAGATTTTTAATGGTATTCCTTGATGACATATTGATTTATTCCAGGATAGTTGAGGAGCATGAGGAACATTTGAGGCAAGTATTGAAGTGTTTGAGGGATAATAAGTTGTATGCCAACTTGTCCAAATGTGAGTTCTTCAAAATTGAGGTCAAGTACCTTGGTCATGTTATATCAAGAGAGGGCATTGTAGTGGATCCTACAAAGATCCAGGCAATCATGGATTGGCCTGTGCCCACGAATGTGGCATAGATACATAGTTTCATGGGGCTAGGAGGTTACTCCAGGAATTTTGTTTAAGACTTTCATAGGGTAGGTCATCCTATCACTTCTCTTCAGAGGAAAGGGAAGAAGTTAGATTGGTCAGAGTAGAGCGAGACTGCATTTCAAATGTTAAAGGAGAGGTTGACTAGCGCACCAATCCTTGTGATACCTGATCCTACAGGAAACTTTGTTATATGTGCAAATGCACCTTTGGAGGGGTTAGGAGTGATATTGATGTAGGATGGTCGAGTCATTGCGTACAAGTCGTGCAAGCGCAAGGATCATGAGTTGAACTACCCCACACATGCTCTTGAGTTAGCTATAGTAGTACATTTTTGACTTGATGGAGACATTTCTTATTGGGGCACCATTTTGAGTTACACAATGACCATTGAAGTCTACAGTACATCTTCACGTAGCCTAACCTTAATGCTAGGAAAAGGTGATGGATGGAGTTCCTCTATGAGTATGATTTTGAGATGAATTATATCCAGGGGAAGGAGAACATTGTGGCCAACACTCTCAATAGACGGAGGCACAAACTATCTAAGATGACTCTTACTATGGATTTGAGGAGCCAAATTCTTACCGCACTTCCTACAGATTGTTGGTACCAAGAGGTAAGGTCTAAGATTGAGTCAGACAGGAATTTGGAGGGCAGGTACTCGGGATATTCTTTGGAGACAAATGGGTTATTGAGTTACATGGGACTTATATTTGTTCCATCTTCAGAAGGGATTCGTACCTTGATTTTGATAGAGGCACATCGGGCACCTTATTCAACTCACCCTGGAGTGAAGAAGATGTATGCCAATCTACGACCACTTTATTTTTGGACAAGTATGAAGTGAGATATCACCAATTAGGTATCATGGTGCTTGGTGTGTCAGCAAGTTAAGGCTAAACACCAACATCTGGCTAGTCTTCTACAGCCTCATTTGGTTCCTGAGTGAAAATGGGACATCATTTAATTCGATTTCATTGTTGGTTTACCTAACTCTTCGTGATGACATGATGAGATTATGGTGATGGTAGATAGGTTGACAAAGGTGGCACACTTCTCACCTATCCATTCCTCCTATAATGCTTTGTCAGTTGCTAGAGTGTTCATGGAGAACATTGTGAGGTTGCATGGTATGCCATGTCAGATTATTTCTGTAATGCCTAAATTTTTTTTTAGAAAAGCACAACTATTTTTTTTTTTTTTACACACATGTTTGCAAATTTGCAATTGTTACACAAACCATGCACAACAAAACGATGTATTACACTGATCGAATGATGTTGCCCATGTAAGGAGATCAATGACACATCACCCAAGGATGAGGGTTTGGTATTTAAGTAAGGATCAACTAAAGGAACATTGCTTTAGTTGTAAGCTCTACCCATGAAACCATTTTGACGACATTGTTGAGATCTATATTGAATATTTCAACTCAAAATTTAAAAACGAGAGTGAATGAAATAATTACAATTTACAAGTTAAGTATTAGGATTCTATTTTAATTAGTTAATAAATTAATTTATTACTTAATCGTCATTAATTTAATTATATATACTCTAAGAATAAATTTAAAAGCTATAAAATAATAAAATAAATTATACAAATAAATACTTTTAAAATCCCTTTACATTTTACATATTGTTAATTTCCTTAAATATCAATAATCACATTTATTATTTAATTTACATATTACATATTATTATATTTCCCTTAAAGGAAAAAGAAAGAAGAATACGAATAAAGAGGCTTTAATCCTCTTTTAAAGACTTTTATTAACTAATAATCTTTCCCTGGTTTATGATCTTATTTAATTTATTGGATTCCCTTGTAAGAATATGGGAACACTTCCTGCTCTCCTTTATTGAAGAAGATTTATATCTTAAGTATTCCCACGATGGATTTAAAATGATTAGAGTGAATTTCTCATGAAGCTATAATTATCTTTTCATGCGCTATTTCTTTATCCTTCTTTAGTCAAGTGCAAGGCAAGAGACAACGATATCATAACATTATTTTTTTTTCACACATACGTAGCTAAACATCCAAAACAATTTAACCGTTTACATTACATCTTATTAACTATTTGTATGACTACTCGATCACACAATCCCAAGATGGCTATCCATGGGTTAAGATCTCCATATTGTTACCACTAATGCTTATTATTGCTGCATTATATACCTAAATTTTGGTGCCTATAATAGCGTAAGTTAAAAAGAAAACAGAAGAAGGAGAGGATAACGCTGGACAGAAGCTCTCTCCTATTTGCCTCCACACTGCTCTAAGCACTTGAACATTTAGGCAGCGTTATCAAGAGTTTCCCTTAACCAATTGGAAAATTGGCGTGTCCAGATCTTGCCAGTGATGTCTCAATCAAAGGTCAGATGTTTTGGTGAGGTTTTATATTACTTTATATTATAAGATAGCTGTGGCCTGGCATTGGATAAAGCACTGATTTAACTCGGGTTCCCGTAGGTTTGTATGAGCCAATATTTTTTTCTTGTTCAGAGCGCCCAAATCTGTGATTTTAAAATGATTAACCAAGTTCAGATGCATAGGAAACATTTTCAAAAAAAAACAAGAAGAAGGGGTCAATGGATGGTTCGACTTGTCGTACAACATTACTGGCAACGAACTATGTTATGACCATTCGCTGGGAAAAGAGGCTCGTGGCAGGCATACTAATCACTATCTACAATGTAATATCCTTGATAATATTGACTTGTGTCCCTGTTTAAATATTAATTATTTTTCAGAGACGTCTGCAACATTGTCAACATGATTATTATTAGCTATCATAGAAATAGAGATTCTCATCTTGGGGCATAGATTTAATTTAACAACTACTGGCATTACAACTACTTACTACTGCGCATTAAATAAACACAGTGGACTATCCTACCAATACAGTCGGTTAAATACAATACTTTTGGTGGCTCCATTGAACGAGTATAGGGGAAAGTTCGTAGGCTCAACTAAGAAACTTTCAGGTTGAATTTAAGCTGCATTAGGGAGCACGTTATCTGGCTGCGCAAAAACTGCTGGTGATTTGATTTCCCACCTTTATTTTATTTTATTCTTAGGTAGGATTCATTTATTTAATCTGAGCCACATTAATACCTGGCTGATAGTTCGATGCAAGAAGCAAAACCCACAATCAAACAACTACCCGTGGAAGGTGGATACTCAGACACATTAACTAGCTGGATTGTGAACAAACTTACCATCTAATTTCACTTCCATTCTATCGGGTTTGCTACTGTAATTAAAGAAAAATATTTTACTGCAGATCTAGCGTGACCTAACTGCACTCTTCCTGAATTTACGTGATAAAATAAGCAATTTTCTTACTAGAATCGTAGTGTAAGTTGGGGCCAATTTGGTAATTTCACTGGGCATCCATTTAAAAGTTTTGGTAATGTCATTTGAAGGTTTATCATTACATACTTTATTTAAATAAGCATTGTAACACATTTTGATTTAGGTCAGACTCAACATACCTTAAATTCTATTTGCTAGGATTTTATTTTCTTTATCATATTCTTTCTTTGGAGAGAACTGGGCACCTGGGTTTCATGGCAGCAACAGGGAGCAGGAACTACAATTTCGATAGGAGTATGGAGAAGGGGAGGCCAGTGCTAGCATCACACCTAGAGGATGGCTACGCCCTTCCAAAACTCTTCTATTTTTTTTATTTACAGATGAGAATATCTCAAGGATCTACTGAGGTAAAAGTATCGTTATTCTCTCTTTTCTTTACTTTTTCTTTTTAACCCGCTACTAGATGTTTAAACTCACTGCAGAAATCTATAGGAGGAAAGCCACATAGTAAGAGATTATCTAACACCACACTCTACAGTTTCATTTCCAGAGTTGGAACAGAGACAACCAAATATCATGTCCTTTATCTTCTTTCATTTTTTAATTAAAGAACTCTCAGAACAACAGGTTCAAACAATATAGCATCTAATATATTTTCTTCCCCTATTTTTCTACAATAGCAATACCCAATTCTCCCACCCAAAACAACACATTAACTATAATTTGGGTTCATACATAAACTCCCACGATCATGCCCTATGTTCTACTATAAAGGTATAGGTATATCCCCTTGTAACTAACTGTATCTCTTATGCACATCTAGGAAATTAGAGCTTAAACTCATTGTCAAGCATAAGGAAGAAAAGGTTATTTTACTTTACACCTTTTTCCATTCACAGATAACAAAGTGGGTACCAATAAAAGAACTCATCCACTGCAATGTCATAAGCATCATATTTACCCTTTTTCCTTTGCTGCCATAAACATAACCATTAATATAATAGTTCATACTGAATAACAAGGAATTTCTTGAAGTGCATATACAATTCACTGCCACTTTTATAGCGTTTGTTTCACATGATACAAGAATGTCATACATTGAGAAGGTTCTTCTCTTTGACTTTTATTAAATGGATGTGAATCCATCTTTTAAACTTGGAACACTACAAATACCATTGGAAAGAAGTTCAATGAATTCACATACCAAGAATTTGTGCTTGCTCTCAACCATTTTTCTTTCATGTTACAACCATCATTAGCTTTCAATATTACAACTAATTTCAAGAAATACAATGGATGACATACAACAAAAATAGACTTGCTCTCCACCCTACCGTAATGGCATCATGGAGCCTCTTGGGCTCTAGCCATACCCCCGAGCAAGGAATTATTTTAGCTTCGTGATGATAATTGGAGCCTTTTCTAATTCTTACAAAGGAACAATAATGACATAGCTTTGAATTTCATGCATCTAGGTTCCCTAATCTCTATGTTCAACCATGATCTATACAACATGCCACATTCTTACAACAAATACACAAGAGTAAATGGAAATAAGAACTTATCTTCTTTCTATTTGGTGAAGGGGTTGAACTCTTTCAACCATCCTTTCTTCAAGCCAAGCCATCTTGAACACTTTCTTCTCAAAGAGGTGGACTCCTCTCCTCCTCTCATTCTTTCTGCCATCTCCACTCAAGTTCTCCAAAAGGAGAAGTGGGTAACATCCATTTCCTCTTTTCCATCCAAGTATATAGGCATTCAACTTGAATTCACCTGAATGAGAGAGAGACACTTGTCACTCTCTCATTTGATCTTTCAACACACTTCCCCACAAGTTCTCACACATGTGTGAGACTTTTGGGGAGATGGGGAATGTACTATGACACTCTACCCAACAACCCTTACAGGGTGGCTCCACACATGTGAGAGATTTGATGCTTTTTCCAAGTTCATTAATGAGCTTTGGGGAGTGTGGTGGGGAAGTGATAAGTCACTTCTCCCAACTCCCAAAGACTCAAATTCGTCACTCCCTTTCAAGTGGACTTTTGAAGGGTCAAATCATGTCCTTGGGACCATATTGCATGCCCACTTGTCCCCTACAACTATGGTATAGACCCTAGGGGGTTTATCTTTGTATCCCAACTAAAGAAATTGACCAACAACCCTCTTTAAAGTCCCACTTAAGGTTCTATCCGAGTTTCACACTTGGATAAGGGTTCATAAACCTTAACCCCAACTTATATCTCACATGACACAATTAAATAACCTTTCAACCCAAAAGAATAAACATAGTAACTATTTTCCCTCGGCTCCAAAATAAGGAAATCAAGTACATAAGCACAAAATGGTGTCTTTCAATTTGTTCTCATTGGTTTTGTGTTCTCGTATTAGCACCTCTTTTCTTTCCTGCACATTACCAATGAAATCATAAGCAACAATCATATATCACATTAATTTGGTAACTAAAATAAGATTTAATTGTGCAACCATTTCATTAAAATTCCAATTCACATTCATAGTTTACAAGTGCCTAATACTTCCATGGAAATGATAATAAAACATTTCAAAATGAAATACAAGCACATTTTCATGAAATCACACTATGCATTGCCTGAAATATATCTAAGCATCTATAAGTATATAACAAAATTAAGATTGTATTATTCACATGCAAAGCGGGGTCTTACAATTTCTGACAAGGATCTTGTGTTTACTTAAGCTCTTTGGACATCATTACAACATGCTATGGGGACATAGTTGAACTTCAGTTTAGTGAATCACCCCGAAATGGATGGATAGACTGAGAGGATCAATTAGATCCTTGAAGATATGTTTCACATGTATGTCATGGACCAGTAGACATGATGGGAGGATTATCTCTATCTTGTAGAGTTTTCTTATAACAATGGTTTTTAGAGTTCTATTGGCATGGCACCTTTTCAAGCTTTGTATGGATGGCTGTATCAGACTCCATTGAGTTGGGACAGGTTGGAGGACAAGATTTTATTGTGTCCTGATATGCTTTAGGATATGGAGCAGTAGGTGGTTCAGATCAGAGAGCATTTAGTAGCTGCACAGGATAGGCAAAAGAAGTATGCTGATGCACACCATACCACTAGTTTGTTGTAGGTGACCGAGTTTTCTTGTGAGTGCAACTGAGAAAGAGTCCAGTCCATTATGGAAAGGGTTCTAAGCTCACACCTCATTTTTTTAGGCCTTTTGAGATTCTAGAGAAGATTGGGCTAGTTGTGCCTTGCTTTACCACCCAATCTCTCACACATCCATGATGTGTTCCATGTTTTTGTACTTAGACCTTATCATCCAGACATTTCTCATATCCTTGATTAGACTGCTTTACATGTAGAGGATGGATAGCTAGCTTTGGAGTCCGTGGCTATTACCCAGCATAGGAGACTCACCCTCAGGGGTCAAGATATTAAGCAGGTGAGGGTCCAATGGGATCCTAGAGATGGTACTTTTGCTACATGGGAAGATGCAGGACAATGACTTCACCTAGTTTCATAGGTCTGAGCGTGTCCACTACTCAACAATAATGTTGATTGGGAGATAGTAACTAGTTAACCTTGACAAACCTTTACCCTAGTACAGTGTGTCATCAGTCTGAGTATTGGTCATGTTCTTTATCCATGTTGGTCTTGGTATTTTATTTATCTAGCAAAGTTTAATTGTGAGGATTAAATTATATGTTGTGATTATATATTTAATTAATTTGTATTATGAATGTGATAACTTTATAATAAATAAATAAATAAATTAATTTAATTTGAGTTATTATAAAGTAATTTTAATTATTAGATTAAATGTGGATTTAAATAAATAAGTGATTCAAATGTGATTTGAATTAAATAATTTTTTTAAAATTTTAAATGCATATATTGGGAAAAGATCTTAGAAATATCTTGGTTGTTAAAGAAAAAGATATTTGTTGTGTTAACTAGAAGTTAGAAGGTTTTGTTTTCTAATTGTCTTAAAATTGATTTTTGGAGAGATTGATTAAAATTGTGGAAAAAGAGGAAGTTGTTTTCACGAGAAAGAAAGAGAGGTTTTTTTTGGAAATGGAGAATTGTTTTGAGGTTTGAGGAAATTGTTAATCTTAGAAGCTCTCTGATAATTTTAGGAATCTAGTTTTTTTTATTCTTGGCTGTGGATTATTTATGTTCTCCGGGAAGTGGCAATTCTTCTGGAGGAAGCTTTGGCAAGCTTTGGCAATTGAAGATTAAAGGGAAGCTCGACATCAATCTCTAAATCGTCCGATCTTCTGGAACAGGTTCTTTATTGCTTTGTGAATTTTAATTTGAAAGAGATATTTAATTTTATTGTATTGCAAATTGGAAAAGATTAGAAGAGGAATTATTTTATTTTAGAAGCTTTTGTTTTTGAAAGAAATTGTCGTGAATGTTGAACCTCCGTAGAAAAAAATTTAGATCCTCTGTGTAAATTGACTATTTGAAATAGATTCATACAAAAGGAAATTATAGTGGAATTATAGAACCTCTATTGAATTTAAATCAAAACTTAGAAAAAGTCTTTTTGAAAAATTGAATTTAATCTTCTGTGTAGAAAATGATAATTTACTATGAAAGATTTAGATCTCTGTGGGAAATTATTTGTTTTATACAATAGAAAATTCAAAGAAAATATTTATGGATTTAGGGAAACCTCTGTAAATTTGCCTACTTCTTTTCCTATAGAAAATTAAGTTTTAATATTGCCTCTGGGCAATTGGTTTTGTTTGGATTATATATCTATATATCTATATCTATATCTATATATGTATATATTATATTGTTTTACATTTTAAAGTTCCCTATAGAAGAAATTAATTTTTTTTTTAAATTATTTTTGTTTTGAAATTGCTATATGGTAAAATCTGTAGGGGATATTTTAATAGAAAAAAATTATGAAAAATGGTGGAGGTCGGGGCTACCATAGCCGCCCCACAAAGGGACGCGGACTATGGGTAGCGCCCAGCACTGCTCACAGGCCGTAGCCCTGTGGGGAAGGTTGCGTAGTAGCCGACCCCCACACATAAGGTAAAGCCTATGCATTGCAACAATGGTTGCAATTTCATAAATGTTGTTTTTTTAATATATATTATATATAATATATGTTATATATATTATATATATATTATATATTATATATAATATATAATATATATGTATATTTTATTTATATTTAAATATATTTATTTAAATTGATGTTATTATAAAAGATGTATATTTTAGAAGGCAAGTAGATGATTTTTAAATGAATGTTGGAAATGATTAATTAATTTTATTGTGAAATTGAGTTAATTGATATGAGTAGTTGTGAAACTGAAGGTTAAACATTTAGTTTTATTTGGTTGTTGATTTATTAATTGGAATTATGCTTGAATGTTATATTTTAATATGAGATATAGATCTATTAGATTTAGGAAATTTGAATGGTAGTGCTTTTAATTACATGAGATTGTATATTTTAATTTTAAGTATTTCTGTAATTGGGTTCTATGGGGGATATTTGTAGTAAAAAAAATATGTCTTGCAGATTGTAATTGTGAAAGGGTTGTCATTTATGTTATTCACCCTTGAGATTTCCTTGGGTAGTGCATGTAGTTGGATTTAGAATTGGACATCCGTAGGGATGTGTTATCTCTTATGTTATGTTCTTATTAGTTTGTGCAATATCTACCCTTGGGTTGTAGAATGAGTTATTATATTGTTGATAGGGGAGTGGCTTTCAACGGGGGCCGAGATACAAAGTGGTCCCAAGAAAACTTCTGTGAGAGTCAGTGTAATCAGTGGAAATTAAATAATCTATATTAGGGGAAAGGGTAGTTAATATATTTAACTAGATAATTTAGCCTCGCTCATTGGATCAAAGGCTTGTGTGAGACTTGAGATGAGTCGGGAAGGCCTAGAATGGCAAGATTGTTATCTTGTCTTCTTGAAAGATAACCAATGCAACGTTTGTGATGACACTCCTCCTATGACAACAGTCAATTTGTATTGTATAGTGGTTGTTCTTGATTTAGTGATTTTGGAAGCAATGTAACCCTATGTTTTGTATTTATTGGTACAGTGTGGTTTGTTACATCGCCTATTTCTAGAGGTAGTAGGTTTTTCTTTTTTACCTTTTACTATCTCCTAGCGTGAGGGTTGGTCCTACGGGTACCACATGGCTGGGTGGCGTGCACCTTACACTGTTGGGTTTTCTCTTCATGTTCGTGATGCCAGGGTCTTCTAATTTGAGGAGCTCATGTGTTCTATGGATTTCTACTTCTCTTATATTCATTGTAATAGTGGGACACTATGTATTGTATTCCTCATTTGTAATCGAGGAGAATCCTTATATTGTAATTGTAACATTATGTTTGATCTATTCACTATTGGATTAAATAGTATATATTGTTTATATGATGTTGTATCTGTGGAAATATGCTCATTACATTTCTATGTGTTAGATTTATTATGTAATGGGTTAATGTTTGGATGGATGTTGTTCTCATGAGCTAATTTCATGTGCTATGGTTAGATTAATTTTGTAAGTTGTGAAATTCACATATAGATGTTTTGTGTGGCCTAGAGGATGTATGCGTTAGAGTAGTTTAGTTTACTTGTCATTGTTACTCTTTTTAAGGAAAAAAATTAGTTGTGCTTCCGCAGTGTTGTATCATCCTCTAGGTTGCAGAATGGGGTTTTACATCAAATAAATATCAAAATATGAAAACACATAAGAATTTATCCATATTCATGCCCAACCAAGCATGGTCATTAGTTATTTCTAAGAACCAATGTAAATGTATAAAAATTGTGGCATGATCATATGACCAGGAGTCGGTGGAACAAAATTTAACATTATGAATTCACCAAATTCAAATATTCCTGATATGTGAGAACTTTTAAATGCATTTTTTTTATCACTGGCTTTGTTTGCAAGTCAATCTAATTGTTTATTAGCTTCCCTATAACAATGGAATACTTCATAAGAAGAAAATTTGTTCAAAAGATGACAAATATGAGAAACAAGATAATTCAAATACCATGTATTTGAGTAATCCTTCATAATTGCAGACACCACCACCATGGATGCGCCTTCAATTTGAATGTGAGGAATGAATAAATCAATTGCTATATTGAAACCTAGTCTTAGAGCATTAAGTTCAACCACATTATTAGTGCCATCTGGGAGACTTGAGCAAAGTGATCCAACAAAATTACCTTGACAATCTCTTAGAACTGAGGTAGCCCCAAAATTTCAAAGATTACCTCTAGAGGCCCCATCAAAATTAAGTTTAATGAAATCCTTAGGTGGTGGTAACCAATTAATAATAGATCTATTCACATGAGGCTTATTATTCATTATGGAGCCCATACTAGGGATCTTGAGGAGAGGCCAATTTCTAATGATAAAATAATCCCAAGAAGAGAAGCAATTATTAGTAGATGCATTCTTATAGAGGTTTGACATTACTATTTCAGAAATGGAGATTTCAAATTTTTGAATGATTTGTCCCACTGAAAGTTGTTCCTTCTTAAATATCTACCTATTCCTTTCAAGCCATATGTTCCAAATGAGGATCGAGGGAGAGATCTCCCAAAGACAGGTAAACTTGGAGGTTGAATATAATCTAGACCAACTTTGAAAATGATGGAAGATCATATTTTGTAATGGAGAGTGCCATCCTAGTCTATTCATTATCCATGTCCAACATTTGTAAGCAAAAGTGAAATTACTAAGAAGATGATCAGTAGATTCTAATGCCTTACCACACATCACACAGGGGAAAGGAGAAACTATTCCCAATCTATCGAGTCTCATGGCCCAAAGTATTTTTTCCTTAATATCCAGCTCCCTAAAAGCACCTGCCTTTAGAAGTACATTAGTTTTAGGGTTAGAAGGCAGATATCTAACAGTTAAATGCAGATCTTATCAATAAAACAGAGAAATAAAACACAGTAAATTATAGCAAAAACAAGACAACACAAAGAATTTAACGTGGTTCACCCAATTCGGGCTACATCCAAAAAACTGCAACCATCCAATGATTTTATTATCTAGTGCAAAAAGTATTACAATCTCACAAATAATCACCTTTTCCCTACATACTGTAACCCCCATCCCAACCCCTTATAACAAGCTTTTTAGAAGCTTCTAGAATTAGGGTTTTACAAAGTCATTTTTTTCTTTTTTCGGTGATTTTTCCTTTTTCGGTAATGACATGAAAAAATGGGAAAGGAGGGACCCCAGTGAGGATACATGTCGGGGTGTACAGTATAGCATGATCAATTGCCACATACCAACAATTAGGACCCAAACATAGGTGAGATAGCCATGAAGGAGGGACATCATTATTTACCAATGAATTATAGCAATCTTTAACCTTATAGTTTCCTGATTTGGATCTTGTCCAAATTATTTGATCAAGTTTTTCTAAAAAAGATAATTTTCCTTTTTAATAGTTCTTCTTTAAGAGACTCCTTCATGTGAGATGGTACTGGAAGGAAATTGAAGTCTTTCCATCTGAAAGAATGTAAAGGGTCCTCTTTATCAATGATAAAATAATCTTTCACTTTATCACCCCAAAGATGTTTCAGAGCAGTCTCAAGTTGGGACTAGTTCCCAAGAAGTTTGAGGGGTAGTTTAATCCTAAGGTGAGATGGAAATAAACACAAATTTCAAATTTCAAATTTGAAGTTCAAATATCTTGCCCCTTCCTACTAGACATTATGAGCTAATTTGACACATGTTTATGTAATATTTTATTGTGACATGGTATATAAAGGCATTCAAAGTTACATTAATTTGTATGTAATATATATTGGGAAATCATTAGAACATGTTTCAATTTTTAAAGAGACAAAAATCAAAACCACTTTTTTTATATGTGGCCCACATGTACGATTTTGTATGTTGTCTTTGACACTAATCCTCATTATTAACCCACCTAACATGTTTCATATTGAGTTAAAAATGTCCTCAAGTTGTTCATGAACATTGTCTTGACCACATTCTGCTACCAAAATAACAAATACAAATATAACTTTACTAATTTTATTTTTTTTGTAAAATCACTTGGACACATGACATTGTTTGGTTTCATGCATCAAATCAAATATATGTGGATCAATATTAAACCCAAGGATTGTAAGATTGAACTACATAAAATCTTAAGATTACATAGAATCTAACACATTCAACTAAGGATAATCAATTTATGTACTATAGAAAATGGATTTTTCATGATATCAGTAACATTATTCCATTATTAGTCTAGACCCAAGTACTCTATCCTCTCATTTAAATAGATCTAATTTATTACTATTCATTTACTAACCCAATTGATTTAATCTAGGTTATTTTTTCTTATTGATCAAATTGCACTTATTTAATTTTCCTATATTATTTATGTTTAAAGCTAATGCATTTATTTATAGTTTTGTGAACCTAACATTTTCTTATATGTAACCTTGGGTTTCACCTTAGGATTTTATGTTAGATCTTCATAGGGTTTTCATATATATTTTATACTCTCATTTTTTGGGGTTTGGATCAAATTTTATTTGCATATGTTTATCACCCTTGATTATACATAGTGACATATACCTTTGATCCTACCCACCTACACTTGGATAATTCATCATCACAACTATTCTTAAAATTTTGCTTGGTTGATATGCATGCATAGATTTTTAATTTTGACATGTTATTATCTTTTTGACACATGATCCTTCTATCCTTGATACTCTCATGATATTTTATGCTGTCTAAATGAGGATAATAATTTTCTAATACAAATGGTGAATCTTTGTAAAGATTTGACTCATTTTATTTTCTTTACTCTTTTTTTTAATAAATTTAGCATATTTTCTCATTGTATTTATATTAAGATTAGCTAGATGTCAAAATGTTCCTTTAAAACAACTAACTTTATCCCCTAATGTATGAATAAATTTCAAAGTACTATGACACTATTGATCAACTCAAGAAAAAACAAGCTAATATATCATTTAGGTATCTATTGTGCACATCACCAGTGTATAATGATATTATGAAAAAACCTTAAAAAATATAACAACTAAACTCTAATACTCTTCAACAATATGTAACTTAAAATTGGATCTATTTAAAATAAGGAGTCTCGGGTTATCTCATGTTATGATGTATAACTCCCATGTGATTTAATTATTACTAAATTATTACATTTACACAATGAAAAATATGACAAGTGGAACATTAAATTATCCCTAGTTTATAATGCCCTTATTTGAAAATATTTGAATGTCTCATATTCTACTATGTTGTTTGTGGAAGGAAAGTAATTGTGAAATGGAAAATTTGGGATGATATCATCTTGGGTGGTGATGGAAAGGATGCAAACACCTAATGTTAGGAATAAATGTTATACACCTTGCATAGCATGGATTAATTTGATTATGTAGATTAAATAAATATTTAGTGTGGTACATCTAGGAGGTGTGTTTAGCTACATGAGATATTTATTTGGGGTCACTTGTAAATTTATATGTAACATTGGGCTAGTTATTTTATGTGGGCGACATAGAATAATTAATTATTATTTGGGGAAATTATTTAATAATGTATATCAACAATTATTTAGGCTTTATAAGGTGTTCTAAGGGAATTCTTGAACTTCCTCAAGAGTATGTGAGGCCTAATCCATGAATATGAAAGTGAACAATGCCAAATATACTAGAGTAGAGGGTAAACCACTCTTCCCCTTCATTTCCCAAAGGTATTAGGTGCTTGGTAACTTAGCTTCAATATAAAAAAACCCCTTTTTATGAGGCATGTTCTTCAATTCACACCCTAATTTTTATATCAACCAAAATTCTATGGTTGAGGTCATCCCCTTAATTACAAATGTAAAGTATAAATATTTGAATTTCTTTTGAATTTCATATTAATTTCACATTAATGGCCTATTAATGTCATATATAACATAAGTGTTAAAATATTTTTTAACTCCTAAATTATAATGTATAAAAATATTAAAATTTAATTATAAAATA
This sequence comes from Sequoia sempervirens, assembly GCA_007258455.2. Lineage (NCBI taxonomy): Eukaryota > Viridiplantae > Streptophyta > Pinopsida > Cupressales > Cupressaceae > Sequoia > Sequoia sempervirens. Next base: position 81,516,890 of record VDFB02281492.1, on the reverse strand, counting down.
TTGTCTCATGAGGATAACTAATTTGTTCAAGTTAAAATGCTTAAATGTACACATGTGTAAATTACTATTTAACAATAATAGTCCATAAATATTAAAATTAATAAATTCCATGAAGAAATATATAAAGTCCATGAAAATACTCAAACATATATATAGATCTAGTCCATGAAATTATATTGAAATACTAGAACTTGTACATATAGAGTCCATGAAATACTGAAATATGTATAAAGAGTACATGTAATGTAGTGAAACATACATCAAGTATGTGGAATATACTAAAACATGAAAAATACTAAAACATATATATCTAACTCCTATCATCCCTATAATCAAGAGACCTCTTCACTCCAAATGGACTAGGATGATGTGAATCAGTTTGTATAAGAGAAAGAAACTTGAAATAAGATTTCAAATGTTTAAAAATGATTTAATTCAATTTAATTTATAAAATCATAAAAAATACTGTATGAGGTTGCTCATCTCCAATGATGACCTCCTATGCATGCTCTACTAAAGGACCTATCTCATGCTATAGAAGAAAAAGAATTTAACACATGAACATATATGAACAATTGAAATTTAATTTAAGTCATTCAAAATGTATAATATAATTGACTTTAAATATAATCAAAATTTTAAATTATCATATGAGGCTGCTCATCTCCTCTATCATCCTACTCTGCATGTGTTGTTGTAGGTGGTATGACACCACTAGGATGAAAAATGTCACCAAAAAGGCCTTACAAGGTCAAATAAAGAACATGCACATATGAATTAGATTAAAACATATATATTCACTTGTATGTACCCAATTTTTGTTTTAATCTATTTGAAAGACCTACAAATTTGTACATAGAAAAAAATTTAAACAAATTGAAATGCAGCTAACTCTTGAAATTGGCTTGGATCAATCGAGTGTGCAATACCCATCCTCATGGTTGCATCAACCTACATAGACATATATTTTTAATATAAGTACATTCACATTTGATATAGTGAATTTAAAATACAAAATTCTAAGTATAGTTTTTTAAAACAATATACATACAAGTGGCTCATGTGAGATGCCTAAAAATGGAGAAGCACTCAACACACCCTGTGGTGGATCTGACGACTTCCTTGAACCAACATAAATATAAATAGCACATGTTCAAGATTGAATTACAAATTAAAATCAAGTTAAAATTATTCAATATATATTTAAAAAATTAATCAAAATACCCCAAATGGGTGGCCGACTTGCACAGGTGTTGATGTAAAAAAAAATTGATCAAAATATGTTGATGTCCCTACTACCATCATCTACACCAAACAATTTTATTGTTTTAATATTACAATTTTTTGATATATGTTCATTAAAAACATGTGCTTAAACTTGTTATAAATTCAACATATATACCTATTTTAGATGATATATAGGGTGATCATCAACACATAGAAAATCAACAAATGAACCAATATCTTTAGTTGCTCCACATGCAACTAAAGATGATGAAGCTTGATCAGTTCCATAAAATATTTTATTACAACTTGTACATAAATGAGGCATCGACGTAGGTGGAGTGGTACTAGGACCAAATCCATCATCAACTCTCGGTCTTGCTCACTGACCCTAGATGCCATCTTAGAAGTCTGCTCATTAAGGTTAGCCAAAAGTGCACTCAATGCTCCTAGTACGAATGCCATCACACGGTGTTGGATGGTTGCATGAATTGGAGTAGGAGGGTGAAGAAGAGGTTGAGAAGGCATGGGTCATTAGGGATCAAACTGTGCCCCTAACCTCTATTGATGCATACCACCACCAACACCCTAAAATGCTTTGAAATAAAAATAATTGGGTTTCTTGTTCCAACACAAAATATGAATATAATGTTCTCAAAAAATAGAGTGGAAACTCACAATTAGCATGTGGTGGATGATCAAATACCATCCACCATTGATCCCAAAAATTGGCTGCCATTTGTGGATGTCTACACCACATAATAGATATTCTTTTTTATTTGCGAGAATCGGTTGATTGCTATTGGGGTCGATAAAATATTGAGCTAAATGGGATTTTTTGATTTTGAGGTCAAGGATCTCCCTATAGGAGAGACCATCAGAATAATATCATCAACTCTCCTTTATCCATACTCGATGACTATCTAAGTCCACATTAATGGACCTAATAGCATCTACAACATTTTGCATTGTAGTTGCAAGGTACATCAAGTGGGGTGGAATGAATGCTTCATTTCGAATAACATTATTTTTTTCTTTTATGGATCTAATGTTTTCAAATATCTGTGCTCACAAGTAAGCCTCATCAAATCCTCAAGGTGGTGGTGGGGAGTTTTGAGGTGGATAGGTGGAGGTGCAAGGTACTGAGGTGAATGGGGTGGTGGTGGGGGATTAAGAATATCCTCAATATCAAATTTATCCATGATATAATTTAGTGAACTTGCATATATATAAATATACAAACAAGTACAAAATTAACTTTCAAGAATCTATATATAAATTATAAATAAACATATTAAAAATTAGATATTATACATGTTGATAAATTATAAGAAATATTTAAATTAAACGTACATGATTGTTTCAAAGAAATATTAGGATACATACACATACATACACCATTCAACTTGAGCATACATACAAATTTCAAAATTTAAGATCTAACTATGTAATTTTAATACATGTACATTCTAAAAAAATAAACTTAAAACACACACAACAAAGTAAATTTCTAGGTAAATTTAATCCCCTTAAGCCATTTTTTTAAACTACCTTAATCCATGATATAAATGGCCTAATGATACAAATGAAAAAATGTGTAAGGTTCATTTATGTCTATGGCATGTAAAATTTTGTGGCTTGATGTACTTTAAAGTGTTCATATTTTCCCCTTAAATCCTTTTTTCTTAAATCCCCTTAATCCACATGTCATCTTTCCTAGGTCCTTAAACCATGCTAATGAAATGATATTTTACTAAGTTGACAAAGTTTATTATATAGATCTTTAATAAGTTTGTAAAAACTTCAAGCATCTAACATTATACAAATTGATCAAATCTAAATGATCAATTTGACTATTATTAGTGGCTTAAGGGGACCAATGAGTATATTTCAAGTTGTACCATCTATATCCTCTTAGGATGGGTCTTAAGAAATTTTATTAAATCCCATTAATCCATGTCATCTTTAACCTAGATCCATAAACCATGCTAATGGAATGATTTTTTCCTAAACCATTTTCTTAAATCCTCTTAATCTATGGCATGAAGAGGCTACATTTATATGGATTGATGTATAAGGGGAAAATAAGTATATGGAACCACATGCATGTAAGGGGAAAATGTCAAAGTTATTATTATTTATTTTACACTCCATCATCAATGTTAACTTGTAAAATTTAGCATCCCTCAACCACCTTCACAATGCTTATATTGGATGATAAAACTATGACTATATAGAACTTTGCTTGTGGTTATTATGATAATGATTTATTTATTTTGTGGTTTCTAGATAGAGAATGGTTTCATTTAAAATATTTATGTGAAATCTCACTCAAACCAATTGATGAAATAAAAGTTACTATACATACTTGGCACATATTGTGAATAATGTGGACTATGTGGGTGTAGCCCTCTTATGTGACCTAGGTGTATAAATAGAAAATGTGGTATGTGATTATGATATGAATTTTATGATCATCCCTTGGGAACGAGATGTGGTTTGTCTACCTTTGAAAAACAAATAATTTTTAATGTGAGTGAAATCTAATTTTGTAGCCACATTTTGATGAACTATTGTTCTAGGTTAATTATTTATTACTATCAACCTCCTACCAATAATTAATTGATATTACATTTTTCATTAAATTGCATATCCTATTTTTTAAAATGTACATTTAGGTGGTAATTAATAGCACTTGTGTGGGGATTTTTTTATCCATGTAGACTCGTGGAGCTTTGGCCTTTGAAATGTTTTGGATTGAGACCTTTTGGGATAAATAATTTTAGCCATTTACAGGGACTTACTAGAATATGCTAATGTATCCTAGTCTAATTTAATGCCTATTTTATAATCCTTGAGAAATATGTGATATTTAAGTCACATGAAGGTAGTGATCAATTCATCATTATGGAAGATGTTGAATGGTGTGTGATTTTGTTGATCCATAGTGATATAAAAAGGAGGTGAATAGTTAAGTTTCATGATGTGGTTGGTGAAAGGATTGGTATAGGATCAACGAAATGGTTGGTGGTGAGGACAGTAGGTAAATGAAAGGATTGATAGTAGTAATTTTCTTGATAGAATGATGAGCTGAATTTATTTTGATGTGGGGAGAAGTTAAACCCTAGTGCTCATGTGAGTAGCATCCTTATTATTCTTATTTAGAGACTTATATCCAATACCTTAGAATCCTTGGTTTTCATAATATGAATGTCTAATCCAAAACCTTGATATTTCATGATTTGGCACATTTAATTTGCAATGGGATATTTTTTACTTTGAAATAAAGATGCAAATGCATCATTAGATGGCTAGGTAATATTGGGATTTTCAAAGTATTTATTCACTAAGAAAATACCATTAGGTAAAGGTTTTTGGGTAAAATGGGTGGACTTTTGGCTCTTGGATGGGGTTGATGGGTGATTGAGAGGATTTTTATCCTTGGATTTGATTAATGGAATCAACATGATAATTTTGACCTTGAGATGGTTGTTGAAAAGTTTTATCATACATTGAATAGGGATCTTGATATTAATTTTATGATGTGGAGGAATTTACTGTAAGCTTAACATGACCTTTAATAATGATATTTTGTATGTACATATTAAAATTCAAGTGTCAATAATTGGGATGCTATTACATTTATGAGGTTTATGGATCTTGGATTTATGGAAAGAATTAAAGGGATGGATGAGGTTGATTTAGCCTTTTGTGTATATTGATTTGTAAAAATATCCTTGTCAAGGGTTTTTGGATGATCTTGGAATTCTCATGCTTTTGTTGGTGTGGCATAACTCCCTAGATTTATGTTTTGATTCATTTATAGTAGTCTTAGGATAAAATCCTTCATGGCTATGTTTTTGATAAGGAAAAAAAGGTTTTGAAGGGGCCCCAAAACCCTTTACAATGACAACAAGCTACAAGAAAGACTAAAAAAAAACCCGCAACCCAAAAAACCAAAATGCTAACATTAGAAATAACTAAAGAAACCCATCAGCAAACCAACAACAAAAAAATTCAGCACCCAAGCTGATCAAGCACAAGAGTCAGCAACAACTACAACATCTTTTCCAAAACATTGACCAAGGCCATATTTTCCTCTATGACCCCCTCATGCATCTCCATAACCTCTTTGAGATCATCAAACAATACAACAACCCGCTTATTCATCTTACTCCTCATCCTCAAACACGGACCGACCTCCACATCCTTTTCCATAGCTAGAGAAGAATCCACATTTTTATCCACCAAGTTTGAGCAGTTCACATCTTCAACCGCTTTCTCAATTTCCCCTAGCTCTAGGGTTTTACTAGTCAATTTCAAGGCTTTCTCGTTTAAAACTGAAAGACCCTTAGCAGTTGACGTCAAGGAATTGTTACTTATTCTCACCACAGTTTTCAAATCCTCCAACAACATACCAATTTTTTCCTCAATACTAACAAATATTTCCTCTAAAAACTTATTAACAATCATTTACAAAGAGGAAATCCTCTCCTCATGAGTAACACCCAGGCGATCAACATCAACAACTAATTTATCCAACATTACATTCATAGATTTTTAACCTTACCTTTAATCACCCATTCCTTCTGATTGCACCAAACCATTGCCACACAGATATCTTGCTAGTTCTTAACCTGGAAATTGAGCTCCTTCACTTCTGAGAACATCCATTTTATCAGAGAAAGAAAATTATGCATTCCATCCTCATACATCTTACAAAACAAACCCATATTCACCTCATCTTAGTTGGCAGGAGGCGCGACCTTCGGCTCCAAGTTGTGACCAGGGACTTCCCTACACTCCTCTTTGTACTCCTCTTCCTCTACAATAGGGGAATCCTCAATCTTGACCACCTCCACCTTAATCCTATGCTTCTCTGGAAAGCTTTCCAAATCAACCAAAGCTTCCAACCGCTCCATCTTCACTGTCTTCTCTTTTTCTTGCAAGGAGCTAACATGAGAGATAGGGGGACCCTGGTTAGGGTCAAAATCCTTAGTACATTGGACACTCTAAATCCCCTGAAGCTCCATAGGCATGAGCCTAGGAAACAATTCATCCACACCAGGACTAATATCCCCAATAGGGACGCTATCCAAAACCCCCACAATTTCAAGACCCTTAGCACTAGTCATAGGAGAAGTATCCACCATGCCAACCTTCCCAGGACTCAGAGTAGGCTTCACACCTTAACCAGGAGTTTCCACATGTTTCACCAAATCCACCTTTCTCTTAGTAGATGACTTGTCTTTCTTGGGACATTTGGATTTCCCCTTAGTACTCTTCTTCCCTGACATGCACCATGGCTTCCCACAATACAATGTTCATTTTGTAACCCTTTTACCACACTTCAGAAGATTCAAACCCCTCCACAAACACACCATCCTTCATGGCTATGTTAAGTTGATGGGATTGATTAATTTGATTGGTTTGATTAGATTGGTTGATTTGACCAAATTTTAGCTTTAAATGTTTGTTCGAGATGGAGGATTTTTGTGAGGAAGAGGGCATGAGACCATGGAGGTAGGATGTTGGTGAAATTGCTAGAGTCTAGCCTTTTATACCTATCAATTGTGTATACTTGAGAGTTTTTCAAACCTTTCCTAAAGGAGGTTCAAGGATTACACCAATAGAAACCTATATGTATGTTAATATGTTAGAGATTAGGTGTTTGTGCATGGGAACATATGGATTCCATGTGCTGCAAATTATAGTTGTAAGTGGCTACATTAAACAATTAATAATAAGTGCTAAATATGGAATGAAATAAACTTAGACAAACCTAGATTTTTTTCTCAAAGAAATTAAGTATTATCTGATTTTGAAATATTTGTATACAAATTTAAAACATAAAGTAATGCAAATGAAAAATAAAGTTGCCATCAAATTGACAAAAAAATTACAAATGGAAATACTATTAAATGAAAGTCGTTTTACCATTAAACGATAATTGAAACTTGTTTTCCAATGACTCAAGAATGGTTTCCAAACGTGATTGACTCTTAATTTAGGGTTCATATTTTTGTTTGAGGGGTAAATATTCTTGTTTCAATTCAGTTTAGGGTTATTTTTTTATGTGTAGGGTAAATTTTTCAGTTTCAAATGACATCATCTAGGATTTATATGCTTTCAATAAATTTGTAGAATAAAAGCCTAATTTAAACAAAATACAAAAAATAACTCTAAATACAAATAATAAAATATCGAAAAATAAAAAAAAAGCAAAAAAAAACAACCTAAAATCATTTGATGGCTGCAAATACTTGCTTGCACTTTGGATCCCATTCTCTATCGTCATGAGCTTTTGTAAAAAATGAGCTCACAAGGCATTTTTAAAAAACTAAATACCTTTACGAAACATGATCCTATTTTTTTGTAAATGGGATCCTGTTTCATAATTCTTGGCTCAGGATACTACCATGAAACAGGATCCTATTTTAAATTTAAACTTAGGATCTCAAAGAATAATAGGATCTCGTTTTGTTTTACCTAATTTTGGGTTTTTTTTCTAAGTTTGAAACTTCCACTAGAAGTGGACTCATCTTCTTGCATTTACCTAAAACCACCATGTTATTAGTTTTAAGCATAGATTTCTTGGAAACATGGAAGGAATTACATACAAAAGCTAGCCAAAAATAGAAAAAAATTAATCATATAAAAAAACCATGTGATTCATATCTCAAATTAGTATAGTTCCTTGTATCAACTCTCTGTAAGGGACATTGACCCATATAAAATTATATGCAATAGAAGGTTCTAAGCATTAACACCATTCACATAGTCAATATTACCTTTTACAAAATAAATATAGGTGTTGTAATTCCCATATTGTTAAAAGATAATTGGAAAATAGTCAAGCACTTGCACCTCTACACGATAATAAAATATCTTACTAATTAAGCATCCATTCTTGTGGTGATATATTTGTGATGAATTAAATGACCTTGCTTTATATAGGCATGTTATGAAAGACTATGGATACATGGTGACAGGTCAAAATTCATGGAAAGTATCTTAAAATTAGGTGGGTGCTACCCAATGATGCATTCACCTAGAGAATTGACATTTCCAAGAATGTGATGATGAGCCAACTAGATTATCAAAAAGCTTGCCAAATCGAGAAAAATATGGTTTACAAATAAAAAACCCATGGGTTTGGGGGCTTGATAATGGTTGTTTTGATTTAAAATTTATGGTATCTATGAATATATAAGTGATTTAGGTGTTATAAGGGTTTATTTTAAGGAAAAATCTTTATATTCCGTTGATATAGGAAAAATTTAGATGGAACAACTATGTAGTATACATAGGTCCATGGATATATATGACTATGTATACATTATGCAGGGTGATCCCACAATACTAGTTTACAATTTTTGGCCAAATTGGTCATTGAACTAATTTTTTTTAACTAATTATTCACTTTCAAGCACCTATAGCTACTAAACCATGAGGAATTTGAAGATGATGCAAACTAGTGATTTGTGACATTTTGTCTGTAGATTCTAAATATATTTATTTTTCCATCTCTTTCGAAAACTATTTTTTAATAGTAAACACCATTTTTAAAGAGTGAAGTGTACTTGCTAACACAACATTTTTTCTATGAAGGATAAAATTATATTTTTTCCTAATTTAGATTTATATAACTATATCTGAACTTATTTTATGTGTTTTATTTAATATTTTTCTAATTAAGTTTTGAATGCTGAATGAATAATCCAATATAGGCTTCATTTGTATACAATTTTGCATGTACCAAATTAAATTTGGCTTTTATTTGTTGATCAATATAGTTTATCTAGTATATTTTCATACTTTTTGATAATCTTCTATTTTCTACATGTTCAGAACATAGAGCTTTGATTTATATAGAAAAACCCACATGAACAAGCAACAAAAATAAATATAATAATAATCAACTAAATTAATAAACTGCATTTTGGGAAGCTATATGGGATCATACACTTAAGAAAACAATTGAATGAATTTGATCCCAAAAGGCAAACCAAAGTAGTTTTATCGTACTTGACAGGGTGTGAGACCCATTATATATGGTTTAAAACTAGCGGGGTTCTATCTAAGGGGATTTGATCTAAGGTGGTTTGAACAAACCCTCTTCAATTGGAATCCTTTAAATGGAACTTTTCAAGGCTTAAATCATTATATTTTCTAAAAATATATGATTTCAGCAAAAATTAGGATCTCCCGAAAAGTGTAAACCACTATTGTGGGATCACCCTGCACCTTGTGAAAATATAGGATAAAAGAAATGAAACTTAAGGAAATGTTAGGTGTGATAGATTCATAGATCTCAAATGAGTATATTAAATAGTTTTAGTAGTAAAATCATTAAAAACTTAGGGTTTTGTGTATAGTTGATGAGTATATAATGATATTTATAATAAATATATGCCTACAACACATAATTTTTCTTATCCCTAATTATATATACCTTCGGGTGTATGTAAAACTTAAATGTATACATAATATATACTATACAACCATAAAAATAATTTACTTTCAATGGTAGGAAATTATGCATAGGTAAACATCAGGGAGCCGTACAAAGAAACACAAAAATTTGATGTGAGAAAACCATTGAGTATTAAAAGTCAAAATTTGTTTGTCAGATACTCTAGATGTGAGCATGGACTCAATTTCACCCCTAGAATATTCTATAAAAAATTAATCCTTGAATCCACTTAAAAGAAAGCAAGAACCTACAAAAAATATCTTAGTTAGAAAGTACTACAAGGCACAAAAAACACAATATAGTTACATAAGGGATAAAATTCCCAACAAATTTTCTTGAATGTAATGCTCTAATTTGAAATACAAGATGTAGACAAAAAAGAGTGAAAGTTTCTATTCAAATCAAAACAAAACCTCAAGTATAAGTCAACAAAGTAATTCAAACAAATAATTAAGATAAACAATCAAAGAAAATATACCAAAGAACTCTATTATAGACTTGATTTGTATCAATGATGGTTGGAATGTGGATACTCTTGTACAAAAGGTAACTATTTTGATAACATAAATTTATCACAAAATAAGATGATGAAATGGATTAGAATGTGTCTCAATTTATATACATTTTGTAGAGACAATGGACGTTGGAGATGTGATATATTTTATCTAATTATTTAGATGCATATTTTTTCCTATTACCATTGTTTGACCCATGATGATCCTACAACTCAACCTCCTTCGATGATGGAAAGGGAGACTCTCCCTCTCAAATCTGATCACAAACACACATAAAATACTATACAAGAAGGCAGCAAATTAAATTGAAACACATAAAATGGAAGAAAAATATGCAACAAGTATTAACTTCAAAATTCTAAAATGAAATACATAAACATGGAGCTCAAATGCTCACATAAAACATGGGTTTCAAACTTACAAAAATATGCAACTCAACATTCTAGCTTCATTCTGGCAACATTTGGGTTTGCAACCAAAACTTCTCCAAAATCCCCCCACCTAATGAGAAAGCCTCGTTATATAGAAATTATGTGAGAAGAAACCACCGTTGGTTTCCTAAAACAACCTCCAAAAACCATCAAGAAATTCCATACCTAACTTGAGGAGAGATAAGAAAATAAAATATTAAATAATTCATTGCATTCACCACCTTCACAAGGGAAACTAACTTTTGGACAATCACCTTGGTCAATTATGACACCTTCTTTGACTCTCAGTGTTCCCAATGGCTCCAAATACGGTCACACAACAACATGCAAATATTATGACAAAAAAATGAAATTGCATGCAAGGCATACAATTGAACATGCAAGCACATGCACCCCAAGTGGTCCCCACCAAGAATAGGATGCCCAAGGGGAGTATTTTCCCAATTTTACCTTAAAAAAGATTTGTAAATGCATAATTGCCACCAAAATTATAATTACAATTTCATCCCAAGGGAAACTACAAAGTTGCAAATCAAAACATTTATTCTCTTAACCTCTAAGACCTTTTTGAAAACAAACCAGTTAAAATAACAATATTTTTGGTGACACAGGATTGCCATTTCACCTTAGATGCCCTTGCATCAAACACCCTGGGTAGAAGAAAAAGTGGCCTTGTCACTTCTTAGGAGGATAACCAAGATGATTAATCTCAACTTTTGATAACCAAGATGAGTCCTCAATAGGCCTCCCAATCCATTTAACCAAGTACTCCATATATTGTTTATTTTTTGTACTACTACTCACCCTATTGTCCAATATTGACTCTATCTTTTCCTCCTTTGCAGTAGGTGTTGATATATGAATTGGTTCAATTGTTGTACCTTCATCACTTTCAGCTTCATGAAACTTTTTTAGATTAGAAATATTGAATATAGGTGAAATATTAAGTCCACTAGGCAACTCTACTTCATATGCATTACCTGAATCATGCCTACTCACAATTCTACAAGGCCCAAACTTCTTCATTTTTAACTTGTTATAAGTATCAACTAGAAATATTTCTTTCCCCAAGTGTACCATTACCTAATCACTGACCTGAAACTCCTTATGTCTCATCTTCAAATCAGCCTTGGACTTGTACTGAAAATTCATTTTATTGATATGTTTTCTTACCTCTTCATGTATGCTCTTTATGTGATTAGCAAAGTCCTCTGCTTCTACAGTTTTCTTATCAAAATTATCAATATTTTTTAGATTTAAGGAAACTCTTGGGCTGCTTACATAAATAATTTGTAATTTTGAATTACTAGTAATTCTATTCACTGAGTTGTTATATGCAAATTTTGCTTAAGGTAGAATCAAATCCCACCCTTTTGGCTTGTCTCGAACTAGGCATCTCAACAAATTACCAAAGCTCGTATTCACCACCTCTATTTGGCCATTTGTTTGAGGATGGTAGGCTGAGAAAAAATTCAAATCAGTCCTTATCTTCTTCCATAATTTCCTCCAAAATTATCTCACAAACTTTGTATCTCTATTTGAAACAATGCTCTTCGGAAGACCATGTAGACTCACTATTTCCCTAAAGAAAAACTCTGCAACATGTACAACATCATTAGTATTTTTACATGGAATGAAGTGATCCATTTTGGAAAATATATCTACTAATACATATATTGAATCATATCCCCTTTGGGCCATTGGAAAACCCAAAATAAATTCCATAGTAATCTCTTCCCATGGCCTCTCAGGTATTGATAAAGGATGATATAAACCTATGTTTTAACTAGTTCCTTTAGCCACCTAAAAAACTCTACAACCTTGCACATATTTTCTGATATCTTACTATAACTAAGGCCAATAATATTTCTCTCCCACAAATGCTATGGTTTTATCAAAATCAAAATGTCCTACAAGTCCTCCACTATGTTTTTCCTTAATCAAATTCATCTCATTGAACTTCTAGGAATACATAACTTATTACAGTTGAACAACATACCATCTTGAATTAAATAATCCAACCACTTTGGTTCTATCAATAGTAATAGGCTCTTTGTAAGCCTTACAAGCCTCTCCAAAATCTAGATCCTCTTCATGCAACTCCATCAACTCGTTGAATTTAACAACCTCAACCTCCATTTCAATCAACAACCCTTGCCTTCTACTCAAAACATTTGCAACTCTGTTAGACTTCCTACTTCTATGTTTAAAAAAAAAAAGTGTAACTTTACAAGAACTCTACCTATTTTAAATGCCTTTGATTTAAATTCCCTTGCCAACTCAAATATTGAAGTGCTTGATGATTAGTAAACAAAACAAACTCCTTAGGAAAAAGATAGTCTCTCCACTTTTTCGATGCTTGCACAATAGCATAAAATTCTTGATCATACATTGAATATTTTAGTTTTGCATCATCTAACTTCTCACTAAAGTAAGCAATGGGTTTACCTTCTTGACTTATAACAACTCCAATCACATTACCAGTTGCATCACAATGAACTTTGAATACCTTGTTGAAATCTAGAAGTGTTAAACTAGGTTGCTCCATCACTTTGTCCTTCAAAAAATAAAAACTTCTTGCTGCCCTATAGTCCATTTGAAATATCTTTTTTCCCCTCTCATGGTATTAGTTAGTGGTGCACAAAAACTACTAAAACCTCTAATAAACTTCCTATAAAAACTCACCAAACCATGAAATGATCTCACCTCGATAGCACATCTAGGTGTAGGCCATTCTAAAATAGCTCACCTTTTTTCGATCCATCTTGAGTCCTTCACCTGAAACAACGAACCCCAAGTATACCAACTCCCTCTTCATAAGTCTGCACTTCTTCAAGTTAATGAATAACTTCTCT
>VDFB02281492.1:81337437-81503289 GCA_007258455.2 Sequoia sempervirens | reverse complement strand
CATGAAATTGGTCCAATATCAAGATGATGGAGAATGATACATCTAATTATTTCGGTCCAACTTTAATAGGAAGAGTGATTGAACCTATTGTAGGGTGAGCAAAGCCATAATGAGTTTTTATCCATGCTTTCAATTTTTCATAAGAATCTCGATAAATCTCTTGCACAAAAAAGAATTCCTTAGTCATCACATTCTCTACATACATGGGATCAACGAGTATTCCTTGTTCAGGTTTGTCATTGATACAGTTAGCAATATAGAGAGGACCACAGAGTGCATGTCTGGATGTGTCACTATTGGTGAAAGCGATGTTGGGTAACACGGTGATTTGGCCCTTACGAGGTTGAAAATATATTAAAGAAACCATGATATCTACTTCCTTCTCATCATTATTGTCATTCTCATCATCATTCATATCACCAGTCTTACAAATATTCATCTCATCATGTTCTTAACATCACAAGCTTACACAAAGTTGGATGAATGGTTTGACATTGGATTGGTAAATTTTCTTAAGTTTGGGTTAATCAAGGAAACAATATTAACTCCACACAATTGGATGTGATTAGAATCAATGAGGTATTGAACTTGATGTTTAAGATGCATGCATCATTTTGTATCATGTCCACTCATTCGATAATATTGACAAAAGGCATTTGGATTATAGCTTGCAGGTAAAGGTTTGTTTGTGTCCATGGGTCTAATAGGAGGTAATTGGATTAAATTCTTACTCAAAATTTACAACATGATCGAATGGAGGGTGTTAGGTAGTTGGGTAAATTGTCTATCTTTTGGTATAAATTGGTACGGGGTTGAACTTATAGCAACAACTTGAAGTGAACAATGTGGTTGGTTTTTTGAGGTGTATGTAACTTGATAGAGTTCTTATTTTTATTTTTGAATGATTGATAGTTGTTGTGAGGTATAGATTTATATTTCTTAGTACGAGTTGATGAATATATCTCTTCATACTGGCTAATCGAATTTCTATAGTCATGAAGAGTTGTACACAAATGTATGAAGGATGAAAATTTCATTAATAAGATTATATCCCTCATGTCAAGTTGCAAGTTTTTAATGAACACTATTTGGACTTCCGCATCAGGAAGAGTAAGATTGATCTAAGAATAAAGCAGCTGATAGCGGCCTATGAAATCTGTGACCTTTTCATTTTTCTTTTTTTTGCATCACATTAAATCATATAGGTTAATCTTAGGACCAATGCTTACTTGGAAATGATTGAGGAATGCATCAACAAGCTCACTGAATGAGTGGATTTAATTATTTAGTAATAAAAAAAAACATTCCAAAGTCGTGTCTTTCAATGACCTAGGAAAGAGTTTAGCCAAGAGTTTATCCTAAAAAATGAAGTCGCTACACAAGGTTGTATATGTCGATATATGATTGCTAGGGTCTCCATTACCATTATACTTGTCAAACCATGGTATCTCTATGTTTTGTGGCATTTTTTCTATCAATATTTCAAGTGACAATGGACTTCTTTTGATATATTGTGATGGTTGTCTATTTTGGTTTTGGTTCAAGGTCGAGATTTGTTGTTGAAGTGAGGTGATGTTTTGTAAAATTTGATTAATGACAAAATCATTGGTTGATATATTGTGGGAGTATGGTGAATATGGTGGAATTGTTTATGTAATTGGTGGGCCACTATGTTACAAATTTATGAGGGGATGAAACTTGGGGTGTCACATGTGAAGATCTAAAACCAAAATGATTTCTAGTGGAAAAGCCTATTGTTGGAGTTATACCAATGCTTTGTTGTATTGTTGAAGCAACAGTTGGATTTGTGTATGTAGGGATAAAAGTTATAGTTGTATGGAGGGAGACTTGAATTCCTCCTTGATATTGAATATTTCTCAAATCTTGAGTGCAACTAGCCATTGCAAGTATATTATCAACTATATGGGCTAGGATACATAAAAACTCTAGTCCTTGATCATCATTAATTAGTTCCCTAATGTTATCTACTTTATGGACCATTGTACCAAAAAATTATTTAGTACTCATAAAGTCTTGAATTCTTTCTAATTTCTTGTCCAATTTTTTAGTTTGTTGTCAAGAACATGGGCAACCATAGTCTCAACATCTGAAAAATGGGTGATTGTAAGGTTTGCATCGATATGGTAATGTCAGATATAGAGTCCAAAATGGGTTGACTATTGACAACACTTTGCATAAAAGAGTTGGAAGACTCAAGATCCATAATGGATGTAACAACAGTGCAGGATTTCATAAGTCTAGAAACTACATCTCATTGAAGTATATTTAATAGGACACTAGGTTGTGAAACTCATACAAGTTTCAAAACACTAAGTGCACCCAAGATGAACACTAAAAAAACACAAAAACAAAGTAAAATAGCTAGAAACATGAATCAAACAACAAAATCAAACAAATAATATCACAAGACAAGTCTGTGCAAAATTGGTTTAGTCAACAACAAGAGGACAGGGGTGCCCAAAGGTGTCTCTATCCTAGGTTGGTTTTTTAGAAATTGAAAAGTTGATTGTGTGTGAATGTGCTTAAGAATTTTGGGTTTGGTTGCAAACAGTTTGAATAGTGAATATTTTTCTAGAATTTGGTTACTTTATACCAATGCAAATGTGTAATAGTATGTGAACAAGAAATGAAAATTTTGAATGCAACTTTTTGATGTAAAATGCACAAATTGATTGATTTTAAGATTCCCAAATTTGAGAATTATGATTTTGATGTAATTCTAAAACAAAATAATGTAATTTTTTTTCACTTATTAGTTTTTTAGCTAAATGAAAGATTCCTAATTGAATGCATTTAAGAATGTCAAAACAAATTTCTACAAGAAAACATAGAATGAAGACACATAGACATAAAAGTGTGAAAAAGGTGGATAATGCAAGTGTACAAGGACATAGATTCCCTAGAGTATCTAAGTCCTTGATAGAGGTTATGAAAATTCAAATTTTGAATGTTTATTATGCTTTCTAAAGGTTCTGTATTTTTCTAGAATTTGCTCAAATTAAGACAATGTGATGCAAATGCAAATGTTCAACAATGAAAAGGACAATTATGAATTGAATTTTCAATGTAGATATGATCTAGGTGATTGAAATGAATCCTAATGCAACCTATGAAGCAAGATGATATGCAATTTTTTTTGAATTTCTATATGATGCACAAGTGAAACCCTAAATGAAAAATGAAAAACCATGTAATGCAAAATGTAGATCTAGGATGAAATTTTAAAAGGTATGTAATGTTAACAGGTTAGATTCACCAAAATGAAACAAAGAAAATAAGGAACCCTAGGTCTAATGTATAAACTAGGATTGGAATGGTTGGGTTTTGATGAGGGGTGATATTTTCTATTGTTTCATTAAGATGGAGACTAGCAAGTTGAATAGATTGAATTTCAAAAATGAAGGTGAGTTAATCAAACTTGAATCTCCATCCTATTGAGCTTTGTAATGATCTAGAAATGATTTTCTATGATCAACCTAATTAAACTATATGACCTAATATGTAAAATGCAAGATCCTGACAAATAATAGACTAAAATAGTAGTTTGCAGGAAGATATGGAAAGTACAAAAGACTGAGTACCTTTCCTAAAAAAATGTTTCTATCATGCACAAGAGGACTGGGATTCCTAGGGGTGTATGGATCTATGATAGGGTGTCTTTCTCTACTCTTGGGGTCCCATGATGGCATATCTAAGCTTCTAATTTCTGGTTACAGAGTTGTTGAAATTCTATTAGATAATTTTTTAGGTGATTTTAAATCATGAGTTAAAAATTTGTAGGGGTTCAAATGCAACAATAAACAATTTGTATTCAAACTTCCTTCAATCCTCTTTAGACCTAAAACCCACACATTCAAAGAGAGGGAAAATGTTGGGAGATTTAGGGGCTTTCCTTAGTCAAACCCCATGTAAGTGTTTTCACTTCCACAATGGCAATGTTAATGAGAAATGGATAATGGATAGGAAGGAATGATGAAATCATAAAGTTCTACAACTCACCACCCTTCAATGGCTTCCTTGAAGGACTAAAGTCATGCACATTACCTCAAGGTCTTGATCTTTCTTTCTTTATTTTCTTGAATGCTTTGGAGACCTACAAAAGTGTTATCCTTAACAAAAAATGATAACATGTACACACATAAACTCACATAATATTTGACATAATGTTAGAATCTTGAATTGCTCCAATGAAGCTTTCAAATTTTGCTCTTGAATTGCTCTTGAATTCTCTTGATCATAATTTTACCAATAGTTCTGTTGTTATCTCTTGTTTATTTTCAAATGATGCAATAACTAGGTATTTATAGGTATTTCTCTAATTTCCCAAAAATTAAACCTCAATAGCTGACATTTGAAAATTGAAATTTAAATGTTAAAATGGCCACTTTGACATGTTAAAAATTAGTCCCCAATAGAATAGGGGGACATTATGCCCATGGGCATATGGGTCTTGACCCTATTTTCTAGGACATAATGTATTAGGGGCAAAATATTAATTACTTGTATTTGTTTAATGCTTGTAATTTATTGGAAATGGGTACAAATGGGCTATAGAATGCATAATTTACAAAATAGGGGACCTAATTAGGGTCAATAATTTAGGGGGAGGAAAAAAATAGTGTGAAATTTTTAAGGGTGACAATTTACAACACTACACAAGATTACCTTGCATAATTTAAAATGATTTTATCACAATTGAAAGGATGTGGGTATGATAAATCTAAAGAAGCATGTATCTTCTTTATTTTGTCTAAGTTGAGAGGTTCCTATCAATTTTTTTCTTCTACTTTCTATTCTACTATGGATGCCATGGGAAAATATTATAAGATGACTACTTTTGAGTTGTTTTATGAGCGTCTTACTAGGGAGCAGGAAAAGTTGATTTAGATGGATGCACTTCCTAGTTCTAAGAATCAAGCTCTAATAGCTCAATATTCCAAATGTAAAAGAAAGAATAAGAAGAATCCTAAGATGGAATCTCCTTCAAGTAATGAGTCTCCCTCCAAACTGAAGAAAAATAATAAATAGAAGTTCACTCCACCTCTTTCTTCTTCTAACTTTGGAGATTCTTCTTCCAAGTCTAAGAAAAGAAAGGAGAACCTTGCTCATTTTGTGGAAAAAATGGGCATGATGAGTCTGATTGTTTCAAGAGACTAGAGGCCTTGGAGGAAGCTATGAGGAGACATAATATTTCAATTCCTAAGTCTTCTTCCATGGGAAAAGGATAAGCTCTTTCCGCGCATTCCTTGCATTGATCTATTTATAGTTGGATTCTTGATTCAGGTTCTTCACATCACATTACCAATTCATGTGATCTTCTTGATTCTATTGCTCATACTTTTACTTCTCAAATCATGGTTGGAACTCTTCATAAATTCTACTTTTTTGGATAGGCTCCATTTAGATGCTAGATGGTTACATTGAGGATGTTCTTCTTGTTCCTGATATTGTAGTAAATCTCCTTTCCATATATCAAGTTTTCATTATGTTATAGGATCTTGAGAAGGTTGTTTCTACAGGGATAATTGATCACATGAGAACCATTTGTATCGATTTGATGGCTTTGAGTCTTGATCGGGTTCTTCCTTTATTGCTCATGGTTATTTAATGAGAAAACTTTGGCATGAAATATTTGGGTGCTTGAACTATAGATATCTTCAATAGATGCACACACATAACTTAGTGGTTGTTCTTCCTAAGATCTCCTGCACAATGGTGTTTGTCGAGGTTGTGTTCTTGGAAAACAACATCAAGATCCTTTCCCTAAGGGTTAAGCTACACACACAACCACGCGCTACATGCACAACCACACCCCTTGTGTTGGTTTATAGTGATCTCATGTCCTTTCCAACTACTTTTTTAGGGCTAAGTATGTGCTCACTTTCATTGATGATTTTACCAATACACATGGGTCTATTTTTTGAAGTTCAAGAGTGAGGTTTTCACCATCTTCAAGACCGTTAAAGAATTTGTGGAGAATTAGTCAAGTTTTTCTCTTCGAGGTATATACATAGATAATGGGGGGAGTATGTCAATCAAGCATTTCAAGATTTTTCTAGTGAACATGGTATTCTTCATCAACATATGGTTCCTGACACCCCTCAACAAAATGGTGTGGCTGAGAGAGAGAACATGACTTTACGAGAGATGGCCAATTGTATGATTCGGTCTTGGTCCATGGCTTTATTTTGGGCCAAATCTATCATTGTGTCAACTATATTCAAAACTATATGCCTCACAAGGTGGTGTAGGATATGACTCCTAAGGAGGCTTCGTCCCATCACAAGTCTAATGTATCCTTCTTCAAAGTATTCAGTAGTGAGGCTTGGGCATTCATTCTGGATGGTTGACGTAAATCAATAGAGAAGAAGAGTTAATGGTTCATTTTTGTTGGCTATTGTGAGGATGTGAAGGCATACAAATTGCTTGATCTTGATACACAAGAGGTTCATTTTTTTCATGGGTAAACCCACAAAAGTGGTTTACAATTTGAGTGATGAAGGAAAAGTGGCAAAAAATGACCCCATACAAAAAAAATTGGTTTTGGGGGTTCGAATGAACCCTAGTTCGTTTGAACCAGTTAAATGCAAGGTGGGCCCCATTCCCTCCAAATAACCAAAGAAAAACACTTTATGGGAGGGGATTCGAATGAACCCTGGTTCGAGCGAACCCCAAGGGGTTCACTAGAACCCCCCCTAGTTCGCCTGAACCCCCTAAATCCCACCTTGGCATCCTCTGGCATAAAAAATGTCCATATTTTTGTGTTTCAAACCTCGAGTTGAGGATGAAAATGAAGGAGACTTCACAAACCCAACTAGAATCAAGTAGTCCTCAGAACGAGCTATCCAACAATTATAATTTTAATATGTTTTGGTTTTATTATGTATTTTTTTTTAGTTTTATTAAACATGGGTTTTTCACCGAAAATCAAGCTCTTTGTTCTGCACATGTGGAAAACTAGTAGATTATCAAAAAAAAATTTGAAAAATATGAGTGCACCAGATATTAAAGTCCTTGATCTAACAAAAAAAAAAGAGTTTCGATACATACAAAAAAAGTTACATGTTATACGGTCGCGCTATGTCTGAATTGTAATTGGTTTGACTTCGAAGCTTGATTAAAAAAAAAAAATCAATAAAAACTATCTAACCAAGTGGAAGCATTAGATATCGGAGTTACAAATCTAAATTCGAAAGAATTAGAATTTTATCCTTCATGGAAAAAAAGTTATGCATTATATAGTGAGCGTCACTTTTTAAAAATGTTGTTTTATAAAAAAAAATAGTTTTCGAGGGAGATGGGAAAAGAAATGCAATCTAATTCCAAAAATTTTGAAAAAAAATATATTTAGAATCTACGTATTAAAATGTCACTTAAACTCTAGTTTGCATCATCTTCAAAATTACTCACAGTTTAGCCACTATAGGTGCCCAAAAGTGAAGATTTACTTAAAATAAATTATTTTAGTGTCCAATTTGGCCAAAATTTGTAAACCACTATTGTGGGATCACCCTCATGATGTTTAGTTTGTTGATTTTTTCACACAAATGGATCCTCCTTCGACTTCTTCATCACAACCTACTCAATCTTCTTCAATTGAGGATATTTTTCTTCTTGAGGAAGATTCTGATGATGGTCTTGATCCACCTCGCCCTAATCCACCCACTAGGCCATGATAGGCTCATACTAATCTTTAGGAGGTTGGTCCTCTTGTTGGTGATCACACAAACACTCGCCATACTCGTTATCGAACTTTAGGAATCAATCTTTTAAGTTATGTCATTTTGGATTATCCTCAAAAGTTTTCAAATGCCTCAAGTATTCTTGAGTGGGATAGTGTTATGGCTGAGGAGTATTCTTCTTTGATGAGAAATCGTAATTGGGATCTCGCACATCTTCCTAAGGAAAGCAAGTCGGCTCAGTGAAAATGGTTGTATCATACCAAATATGCAAATGATGGTTCCATTGACAAGTACAAGGCTCATCTTGTTGCAAAGGGGTTTCCATAGGTTGAGGGAATTGACTATTCAAAGACCTTTTCTCTTGTTCCTAAGATGGATTCTATATCTTGTCCTTGCTATAGCTACCTCTTAGGGATGATCAGTGTATTAGATGGATGTGAAGAGTGCTTTCTTGCATGGAGATCTTCATGAGAAGTAGCCACAAGGTTTTGTGTGGGACTCTTCACTTTTTTGCATGATTCATCATTTATTGTATGGTCTCAAACAAGCCCATAGGGCTTGGTATGATAAGATGGATAGTTTCTTTCTTGCTTCTAGGTACACTCATTGTCATTTCGATCCTACAATTTATATTCAAATACATGGAGAGTATCTTCTCATTCTTGTACTCTATTTGGATGATTTGATTCTTACAGGGAGTTCCACTTCTATGATTCAGAGTACTTAGCAAGCATTGATGGAGCGTTTTGATATGACTAACCTTGGTCTTTTGCATTCCTTCCTTGGTCTTCAGTTCATCAGACTTGTAAGGGGATCTTTATTTTTCAATAGAAGTATGCTCTAAGATTTATTTCAAATATTTGGTATGGCTGATTGCAAGACTAACCCTACATGTTTTTAGTCAGGTGGTGTACTGTCTACCAGTTGTACTACTCCTACTGTGGATCCTACCTTGTATTGACAATTGGTTGGTAGTATTTTGTACTTGACACATAGTCATCCTAATATTTCCTATGCAGTTGGACTTGTCTCTCGTTTCTCTCATTTCTCTCAGGAGCTTGATGAGAGTCATTGGAAGGCAACCAAACATATCTTATGATACTTTAAAATCACTACACATTTCAATATTCATTACACATCAAGATTTTTTCAGATTGTGGGCTTCACTGAATCAAATTAGGTTGGTTATATCAATGATTAGAAGTCTACTTCTATCTTTTTCTTTTGCCTTGGTTTTGATCTAATTACATGGTCATGCAAGAAACATATTGCTATTGCATTATGATCAACAAAGGCTGAGTATCAAGCTACATTTTTGGATAACTAGGAGGTTTTGTGGCTTCATCAGTTGATGATTGAATGTGGATTTCCTTCCACTCAGCTCACTACTCTTTGGTGTGACAATCAAAGTGTCATCCATATTTCTCATAACCTAGTGGAGCATCAATGTACTAATCTAAAGTGTAAAAAAAATGTGTCCCTTTACATTTTCTCACTTATTTGGGCCCTCCTAGTTAAAATGGACCTATTTTTTCCTTAATTTAGTGTTGTAAAATGTATTTATTTACACTTTCACACTTATTTAGTGCTCCTTTAATTAATTGAGCTTAATTATGCCATAATTGGCCGTATAATTAATTTTCCAAGCATATTTAATTACATTTTCCAAAGAGGAAACCCAACATTCATAATGCCTTAACATAACACTTCAACTTGAGCAATGTATGTCCTAGGTTTAGGGACCTGAGGCCCATTTTCCCATGGGCGAATGGGTCCTCCCTAGACCTTAGGACCTAAATTTAAATTATGTTTTTGGTGGGATTTTAATGTCTCTAAGTGTATATTCAGATGTCAGCTTGTGATATTTGAACTTTAAGAAATTAAGGATACATACCTATAAATATAAAGTTATTTCACTAAGTTTCATCTAAGCAACCATGAATATTTTGAGAAGAACCTAGCAAGTTTATGAGATTTCAAGAGCACTTTCAAAGGCATTCAAAAGAATATTTATTAGAGTTTTATTGCAGCATTCAATATCCAATCATCATGTCAAATTCTTCTTGCATCATGCATTTTTGTGGAGCTAACATTGTGATGTAGGTTTCATGATCCACTCAATTTTTCAAAACATTACTTCAAGAACTTGATTCAAGATAAAGATTCACATCCATTTTAGCCATTTCATGCAAGTTGCAGACCTTCATTCAAGGACTTATCCAAGGGTTTGTTGAGTGGTAACATAGATTGTTTCATTCTTCATTCCCTCTTTCATGCATTATTTCATTTCAAGGTTTAATTACCAAAACGAGGTTTGACCAAGGAAAACCCTCATTCACCAAAAAAAAAAAATCCCCTCTTATGTTGTGATTGCAGATTTAGGTTGAAGAAGGCTTGAAGATATCTTGAAGAGCAAAATTGAAGAAATTGTCAAAGTTGCAAAAGTTGTCAAAGTTGTCATCTTCTCATGGAAACTAAGATCTCAAAGTCATTTCCGACATTCTGACTATGAAACTTGGACAAATTTGAAGATTTAGATCTGTATCAGAGGCTCCTGAAAGCTATAGAAAAACCTTGCACTTGGACCCATTCACCCATGGGAAAATGAGTCCTAGATCTGCTTTAGAAAAACACTTTTGGTGATTGGTAAACATCATTTTGTCCTTCTCTGATCTACAATTTGATTTTTGGTTCTATTAGTATTGAGCTTAATATTGTTGTTTCAAGTGTTAGATTGCATTTTGGTGTTGATTTGATATTTTTAGTTTTTCTCCCCAAAGTGTTGTTTGACCTTGACCCCTATCCTTCAAGCATAAAAAGAAACCAGTAGATTTCTCCCATTGAATTGATTCACCTAAGGGTTGTTAGTCAATTCTTTGTGGGGATCTCATTTCTTGAATGAATTAAGGAAAGATAGGTTACCATAGTTTCCATACTTTTCCTAATTTTATGGTAAGCCCCCTATTTTGCACCCTTTCATAATCATATTGAGATCTACATCCACTTCATCAGGAAGCTCATCTAGGATGGTGTTCTTAGCTTGGAGTACTTGCCTACGAAGCAACAAGTTGTAGACATCTTCACTAAACCTTTAGTATTGGCTCATTATCTTTAGTTGTGATCGATGCTTGGGGTGAAGGAATTTTTCCTTGGGGGGTCTTGATGATTCCTTTTGTTTTCTTTGTAGGTTTCCCTCTCTTTTGGAGAGGAGTTTTCTCCCATAGGATTTTTCTCCTTTTCTCCACTTGTGAGAGTTTTTTTTGTACATGGTTACCTCATCAAGCCTTGTTGTTGGGACCCATCTTTTGCAATTTTTGTATCTTGCATTGGTTTGTTCCTTCCTAAATTGCACTTAGGGAGGTGTTGGTGTGAATAAAGTCTTGTACCTAGTTAATTCTTTACTAGGGACTTAGGGGACTTATTCACATGTTAAATTTAATTAGGTTATAAGCTTTCTTCTAGAATTCTTAGTTGTCTTTTCTATATTTTATCTTATCCTAGGTTGTCATGAGTTAGTTGTTTCATGTGATAGGATTAAGACACTTTTCATGATCTTGTCTGATCCTATCACTCACCTTGCTTTTATAAGAAAGGAATCTCATGCATATTTTACATCTTGATCACATATTTTTCACATATTGTGAATCTTATATCATATTATATTTTCTTGTTTGATGGAATAACATCTACTACTGTTGCTTCTCTCTATTACATGCAGAGGTTATTTGGTGTTGCAGATTGAAGATCTTGGTTGCTCACTTCAACACTACATCCAAACAAAAAATCTATAAAATCAAATTTTATGGTGAATATTTTGTGCATGACAAGAGGAGAGGTCTAGACATCATATTAGAAGAGTTAAAGTCCACCTCCCCTCTGAAATTCCATAAAGACGATTGATCTCAGACCCAGAAGGCCTTGTAGGGAGAAGATGTAGAAATTCTAAAAGGATTTAGACATTTTATTGAGGTGACTTGCTTCAACATCTTGACTTAAACCCCCTACATGTATTTTTCTCAAAATACTATTTTAAAAATTTGAAGGACTTTGTGAGGATTTGAGGGAGGACTAGAGGTGATATTATGAAGACCAATATCTAGAGGGCCTTTAGAATTCCACAAGATAAGTTTGACAAAGTTTTTAATAATTTTAACTATATAAGAGAACATACCATACATTTAGAGATTTGGTCAATATGCAAGATGTCTAGTACTACCTCAAAAATGCAAAATCACATTTCTTAGAATTTTGATGGTTTTAGCTAATAAATGAGAGGTTTGTGGGAAAGGCAAGGAATTTGAGAGGTTAGGAAATCAAATTTGGATATTTGATACTCCCTTAAAACTTCACATTTCTATAAACACTTGGAGATTTTAATTTTTCCTAGGCAAATGGTCTAACCAATCTACAAACATCTTGAACTTTGGAGCACATGGAACTTATCAATCATTTAACTTTGAAGCACATTATCTATGACCAAGGGAAGGAAGAACAAAAACTAGGGGAGGATTACCAAAAAAATAAAACAAAAGGGGGGTCCACACTTTGCCAAAGAAAAATGGGGAGTGTGTGCAAGGCACAACACTCACAAAATGAAATTTCCAAATGACTTCATTTGATCTCCCAAAACGTGAAGAATTTTTTTTAGCATTTTGATATGTGTAGAGGATACTCAATTGATGGTTTAATTTAAGCCTAGAACTTTTCTATCTAAGGGGATTTGATCTCAGGGGTTGATCCAACACTCTTTAGTCAAACCCCTTTATATGGAACCCTTGAAGGCTTACATCATTAATTTTTTAAGAAATATTTGATTTCAAGGAAAAACCAAGATGTCTCATAAGTGGGACACACCATTTTGGGATCAACCAGGAAGGTCTAAGAAGAAACATTGAACTTCTTTCATTGTGCTTGTTTCAAATTAGTTTTGTTTAGAGTTACATTATGATAGTTTTAAGAAAATGTTAGGAAAGTTCTTATCTAGATGTTAAAAGTTTATTTCTTTTGTAGAAGAATTTAGCTTTTATCATTTACTACTAACTTGGAGATATTGTATGAGCTGGAATTAGGTCATAATTTGACACCAATTTTACTACTTAGTATCATTTATGAGTTATTTATGGTTCTTGCTAAGATTACAACTACATTTTGTATACTAAATAATGCTACATCTTTTATATTTAATATTCCTTAAATATATAAAATCATTGTCTATGTAGTAGTAGTTCATCTATGCATGTTGTTCTATTAAACTTCTCTTTGTTAGACCTTAGTGTCTCGTATTGAAATATCACTTATTAATCCATCAATGCACTTATCAAGGGTCATTCTTTATAATATTTGTAAGGTCTTTGTAGATTGAATAAGTGAGTGTAACCTTGAATCAATTGTTGGCACCTAAACTAGTAAGTCTTTGCATGATTGAGAATTAGTTTTAGGAATGCAACTTGGCTCAAGCAACCAACACATGTGAATATTTCATATTGTTAATGATGTTATGTTGTAACTAAGCTCTAGATCTATACATGCTAGACACTCATGGCTTCAACTATACAAGGCTTGTAATTTGTACACTATGAATTAACTAATGGTTAAAAATAGAATTTTTTGAATATTGTGAAACTGTTCAATCTTCTTAATTTCTCCAACAATTAAGTCTAGTTGGGCATTTTGTAGGGATTTTGAGAGTAAAAACTTAATTATGTTCTAAATTGTTTTCTTTGAATGTAAGGGTAATATTGATTTCATATACATATCATCTATTTGATTTATGATATATGTAGATTTCTTGATATAACATATAATATGAAATTTTATTGATAAGGCTAGAGGTAGTGAAATAAGAAATTTAAGCTACATCTATTATATAACTCATAAATATTTTTTATTTATTTAAAGGGTGTTTTTTTATTGGTAAAAGGTCAATTTTTGAAAGGACCCAAACACTCATACAACAATAGGTCAAGGACTAATAAACCCAATGAAAACCAACCAAATAACATGGCAACAAAGATATGACCTTGCAATAGACTCATCAACACAAGACTAAATAAGAAATACATCAACAATGTGTTTTCACCATTAAACTTGTTTATTCAATTATAAATGGGTCAATATGTTTCCAACCATTAGTAAAAGAAAATGAGATTTAAAAACCTTTTTCTAATTCAAATTTGCATAATTTACATAGCCTAACTTTTAAATTGCATGGCTTATAAAAGAAGACGTTTTTGAGAATTCTTTATAAGTTTGTAAGATGCTTGGGGCCACGTAGTTCGTATTCCAAGGGCAATAGTAGGTTGCTCCTCTCTTGCATGCAAGGGACCATGTGCTATGGTCGTTTGTACACTAAGAAGTCATCCATGGTGTCCTAAATAATCATTGTGGAACAGATTGTTAAATATTATAGGGAACATAACAATTTCCATATTGTTTATTGCTAGTCATATCAGACAAATTGTCCTGTATTTAATTTTTACTTTATTGTGGCCCCTATCTTTTGCTACCCTACTAGGAAAAGATAAATTAGCATTGCACAATCACACCACTAATATGGATTAGGGCACAATCACACCAGTAATGTGGATTAGGGCACAATCAGCAAAAAGTCACAATTCACAGACAGTGATGCCCATTACTCTTGCTGATTGAACTTTCTCTCCTTTTTCTCATTTTAATTGACTGTCACATATCAAATGAAGATTAGATTACTCAGAGATATGCATTTGGCAGCCATGTGCACTGCAATAAGCCACATTGCATCGCAAACCCATAAAAGAAAAAAGAAAAAAATTACTCAACACAAAGTTTCCTCAATGGCAGTTCATGAAATTGCCAAACAGTATGATAAACAACCTAATCCAGCACCTGTACTGGAAGTAATTATCAATTTTACAACTGAAAAGATTCAATTTACATTATCATGTCCAAATTTGCACCAACTAATTGATCCTAAACTAGGGCAGCAAGCAAGCAGCCATGAAAACTGAAACCAAATGGTCTCACACCCACTGTAACAAATAAATGTTAGGTCAACTGGGCATTCCCAAATCCCAGCAATGCAGATAAAAACATGTACCAAAGGTAACCTAGTGTTTTCACAGCTATCTGTGAATTGGTGAATCTGCTGAAATGAAGGGCCGTGTGCTACTCAGAGGGGGAGGCCCTGCCCCTGTCCCTGCCCCTGCTCCTGCTCCTGTCCCTGTCCCTGTTCCTGTTCCTGTCCCTGTCCCTGTCCCTGGCAAGGGCATGGCGTTCCCAGATGAAGGCATGGAGGGACTGTGAGTGTGGTGATGCTCATGATGACCCAGCCACACAAACCCAAAAATCACAACTCCCACTACTGCAATCACAAGAAGAAATGAGCACAGCTTGCACACTTGACCCACGTAGCACATCCTCCTCCTGCTCAGCTACCCTGCAATGAAACTCAGGTGCCCTACAACCAGAGGGCTAATGTCCCAATTGCATGCATGACCCAACAAAAAGCCGGGCTAGAGCTCCACACCCAAATGCAGATCCACCTCCTGCTTTAGGTAATACCAGTCTGAGGACTGCGTTTTTTTCCCCTCCGTCCCTGGATGTCTACGGAGGAGGAGGAAAAGAAGATGCGAGTCTGTGCAAATGTGTCTTTTTCGAAGTGCTCACCTCTGACAACAGCAGAGACCAAGGTAAAACCCAAACAAACAGCTCAGCTCAACTGCTGCACCACATTTCATAAATAAAGTTGCGGTTCTTCACATGTTGCCAAATAAATTTAAGCCGGTATTTAGTATTGTTTAACTACCATGCAAATGGGTTCTTGGTCAAGGAAGGATGTATCATATGCAAAATTTTAAGGTTGTTTCTCCACAGTTTGTACACCCAAGGTAGGGGTGGGTATTACTAATTGACCTGTGATCATGCAAACCCATATTTGCTTAAGCTAGAGAGTCTGAAGATTCCGTTCAATGTCATGCGGGAGTGACACCCGTTTCCTGTGGGTGCCGTATACGTCACTATTGTCGCCTGTGTAGGAAATAAGTGGACCCAAAAGTTTGGAACAGATAATGCTCGTCATGTTCGGGAAAGCTAGTAACACTATATCCCTCCCATGTCCTCGACCTCGTGATCTTCATTGTTGTGCCTTTGTCTTTGTAGAAGTCTCTTTCTAAGAGTTTGGATGGATGGAGGGGGGCACTTGGAGAATGACAAAAAGATAAATCTAAGATAAACGTAAAGGCAATTAAATTTCCTTAAGCATTGTATGAGTCACTATAGCTTACTTTTATCCACTCTAATCCTCTTTGTGTTTGGTTCTCTAAGTTCATTGTTTTTGATTAGGTAAGTAGGGTTTTGAAAGGGTCTTGACTCTTATACAAAAAGAAAGACAACAACAAAACAACAAAAGACAACCAAGAGGAACTCTCTAAGTTCATTGTTATTTAAGGCGTATGTGGATTTTATTTTATTTTTAATATGGTAAATTTAGATTTTTAGTCTAGTCTAAGTTTAAAAAAATCATTTATAGGGATCTTTTTTCAATGGTTTTATTGTTGAGACTACTATTGGGGGCCCTCAATTCTTAAGGCATCACTACCATGTTCAATTCAACCCACAAACTCGATGGTCCAACATAGACACATAATTTGTGAGCTCAACGACCCAACGAAGGCACAAATCCTATGAGCTAAGCAACCTAGTAGGGATTTGAACCATGGTGTCTACTACAACAATGTTGTGGTTTGACCACTACACTATACCTTTATCATAGTTGATTAGTTGGGTTTTATTCTATATATGATCTTAATAAGCTTCGTGAATTAACTTTGCTTTGAGAATGAACGAGAGTTAACTTTCATATAGTAGAGAAGGTGGTTGGGGTGACTTCAACATTGTAGAGCACTACTATTTTTTGGAAATGTATTACTAAATTAACTCATACTAAATTTGAATCTTGGATCTTATGTTGCAACTATTTAGGTATCTTTGACCCAATCTATAATAAATGGAAAGTCCTCCTTGTTTGGGAGGGATATAGTGTTATTAGCTTTCTCGAACATGGCGTGCATTTCTGTTCCCAACTTTTGGGTCCACTTATTTCCTACACAAGTGACAAAAGTGGCGTATACGACACCCACAAGAAACAGGTGTCACTCCCACATAACATTGAACAAAATCTTTATTCTCTCTAGCTTAAGCAAATATGAGCTTTGCATGATCACATGTCAATTAGTATTACCCACAAACTCGATGATCTAGCATAGACACATAATTTGTGAGCTCAACGACCCAACAAAGGCACAAATCCTACGAGCTAAGCAGCCTAGCAGGGATTTGAACCATGGTGTCTACCACAACAATGTTGTGGTTTGACCACTACACTATACCTTTATCATCATGTGGGATTTATTCTTAATCGGTAGTTGATTAGTTGGGTTTTATTCTATATATGATCTTAATAAGCTTCGTGAATTAACTTTGCTTTGAGAATGAACGAGAGTCAACTTTCATATAGTAGAGAAGGTGGTTGGGGTGACTTCAACATTGCAGAGCACTACTATTTTTTGGAAATGTATTACTAAATTAACTCATACTAAATTTGACTCTTGGATCTTATGTTGCAACTATTTAGGTATCTTTGAACCAATCTATAATAAATGGAAAGTCCTTGTTTACCTATAACAACTATAGAGATGGCTACCCCCACAAACTCAATAGATTAGACCACTTTTATCTCTCTTGAAATCTCACCATTAATACATTCACTAGTTGCTTAGTACATCTTGATCTTTCTACCACTCTCTTTAATTATCTTATAACAATCATCTATATCTAGTTGGTTGATCACCACAAATCACTTATTACTCTCTTTTATGCTTAATGACTCCCACATTTTGTAGCCTCACTCATTACTATTTGAAATTCAAAACTAGGACCTAATTTTACCTACAAAATATTATCAAATATAAGAATAATATGTGAAAAATAACACAATGCTTGGAAAATAACTACAAATATGGGTTAGTACAGGATCATGGGGGTCCAAACTAGGTCTTTAAGTGGTGATGAAAATTCAGAAAAATAGAGTTAGACAACATAAAAATTTGAATAGGTTATTAACATAATTTAAAAAATATGTAAGAACAAAATTTGTAGCAAATTGAATGTAGTTTCTAACCAACTTAAGTACAAGCAATTTTTTTTTAAGCTTTCAATATAAGTAGAGGACACACGCCCAGATGTGCCACATTTTTTTTGTAAATTTTTTGCATGTAAATAATTAGTTATGAATTTTTATTAGAATTTTTTAAAATTATGAAAACTTGTTTGTTTGACCACCATAACTTGGTAAAAAAATTATGAAATTCATTTTTTTTATCCTATAGTATGGGAAGCATAGAATGTGTTGCATCTTTCAAATTTGAAAAATGTGAAATCGTTTGAGAATTATAGATGTTTTTCAGTCAACCTATCAATCAATATTTTATTCATAATGCATGTAGAAAATCAATAATAATTATCTATTAAATTCAAAATAAGACATATCTTGTATTGATGGAAAGCTGACAATTTTCTCAATAAACCGTTTTCATTTCATCAAATTCATATTAAAAAAAGTCGTTAGCCACAAGGGAAAACTCTAGGAAACTAAGGAAATTTTTTAAATAGGTTTTTGCAGTTGACTTTCTAGGTATGACACCCCCAAGCCAAATCCCAAGGCAATCCCAAGGGAAATCCTGAGGCTACAAATTTTGTCAAACAAAATGAATATCCATTACATTTAGTGCTTTTAAAATATTTTGTATTATTAATATATAATAAATATATTATATACTATATATACTATATATATTATATATTATATAGTATATAGTGTATATATATTATATTATATAGTACATTATAATATATAGAGTGAGAGAGGGTTATCTAGGTACCTAGTGGAAGGGATAGAGGGAGGGAGAGACTTGAGAGAGAGAGGGTGAGAGGGATAGAGGGAGGGAGAGACCTGAGAGAGAAGGGGGGGTGGAAGGGATAGAGGGAGGGAGCAACCTGAGAGAGAGGAGGGGGAGGGAGAGACTAACAGAGAGAGTATTCTGGGGAGAGAGACGGAGAGAGAGGAGGGGAGGAGGAGGAAGAGAGAGAGAGAGAGCCATTCATAGGCAGGGTGGAGGACAGAGGGGGGAGAGAGTAGGGAGAGAGAGAGGGGTGGAAGGGAAGGAGATGGAGAGAGAGGGGAGGGAGGAAGAGACAAAGAGGAAGAGGGGGGGAAGGAGGAGGAACGGAGACAAAAGAAGGAGAATCAGTGGATAGAAGAGGACAAATTAAGATATATCTGAAAGGAGGGACAAGGAGAGAGATCTGGAAGAGAGATGGAGTTAGGGATGGAAGAGGACAGGAGTGGAAGAGAGAGATGGAGGGGGAGAGAGTTAGGTGGAATGGAAGGAAGGAAGAGAGGGGGATGGAGGGAGGAAGAGGGACAGAGGGAGAGGGGGAAGGAGGGGTGGATGGATTATAAAACCATATAAAGAGAGAGAGGTGGGGATAAAGGAGAGAGAAACCAATGAGAGGGGGTGGGAGGACAGAGGAGGACATGAGAGAGAGTAAAGTGCAGCTGAGAAGTCCCAGAGAGAGGAACAGAGGGAGTGGACAAAGCCATTACGGAGAGGGTGATGCCAGGTGGCAGACCGAGAGAGAAAGCAGAGGGGTGGAGATGAGGAAGGGAGAGACCTGAGAGAGACCCCTACCTAGAGCAACTATCTCTCACTTCCTCCTACTCCTCTCGGATGCAAACGCCACCGCGAGAGAGCGCTCTACGTCCGGGCACGCGATCCTCTCTCTCCTCCTCCTCCTCCTCCTCCTCCCTCCTGGGAGGAGAGAGCACTATACATAGTATATAGTATATATAATATATATTTTATCATTTATATACTATATAGTATATAATATATTTAATATATAGTATATATTATATAATATATAATATATATACTATATTACTATATATTATATATAATATATAGTAATATAGTATATAATATATATCATAATATATAATTTATTGGATATATTATTAATATTAATATAATAATACATAATATTGGGATGTGTGCACAAATATGTGACATAAAAAGATGTCAAATTGTAAAATAAATGTCTAAACTCTCCATATTGTGCTTGCCAAATTTGGAGAGCACCCAATGGAAAAGCAAAATAAATTAAGAAAACACGCTTCAAACATTATTTCCTACTCAACCAATGACTTCATTTGAGGTTTTTAGCTCTGCAACTCGTGCTCACCAAATCTCCTTCGTTTTTTACACTCTTAGCTTGCAATTCAAATGAGGATGCCACCAAGACGTCAAAGAGGTCGAAGAGATCAAAGAGGTATGCATTTTTATTTTTTTATTTTTGAATTTGATTTTTTTTTTAAAGGTGCAATGCACCCATATTATTAGGGGTAAACACTTTTGATTGGAGCTATGAACCGGGTACAAGAAACCACAAGATACTACCAAAACCGCAAGAACAATGGCCCAACAAAGACACAAGGCCTACAAGCACTTTGGCCCAATGAGGGTTTGAACCCTGGTGGCCATCACTACAACCAAGTGACTTGACCATCGAACCATGCCCTTATCAGCTATTTTTGAATTTGAGTAAAAATGTAGATTGAAATAGGTTTTTTTTTTTTAAAATGTTTTAATTTCCAGGAAATCAATGTCCACCTCTGAACATTGACAATTCACAATCACCCCCCCATGAAGATCCTCCTGAAGAAGAACAACCTCAAACCCCTCCATCAGTTCATAAGCATCCACAAGGAACCCAAGAAAATATCTTAAATCAAATTGAAAACAAAAAAAGAGAGATTGAAAAATTGATTGGAAGATTAACTGAGCATGTTGAAACCCACCCTTATAGGAGAGGCATTACTGAATCACTAAATCAATTGTATCACTTGTAGGAGAAATAAGTGAGAAAACTAATTTTTGGTCGAATAAGAGGGATGAATTGAAACGATTTTATGCAAGTGGACTTTCCTATGCACAAGTGAAAAAAGAAAAAAATAGCAAACATGGATTGTGTGCCCTTTTTACAGACCCAAGAACCAATGCACCTCTATCACATGCATGCAGGAGGCTCCTCATCCATTGGTGCCACCACGAATTAATTAAAAATAAGTTTTGCGAGTAGTGGTGGATGGTTTTTGACCAATCTCCATGCAATAACTATGAGGTACCATAGTATTTTTTGAGAAAACTCTATTGTGAGTTTGTCCTCAATAAGGTGCAAAATTATTTTGACATTTTAGACTTCTAGGGTAGAGGTGGGGGCTCCACACATGATAGATTGGGTGCACGATGTATTCCACAATTGGCATCGAGAACCTTGGCCAAACCCATGGTGGAGCACATCATTGTTCCTTCCATTGTGAAGAATAGTATCTAGGTGGACACGTTGGACTCGATTAGCTCGCTCACTCAAACAACTATATAGTGTGTGAGGCCTCTAGTAGAGCTTGATGTGGGTGAGACTTTTAGGCCTAGAGTTCCAACCCACCATTGTCGCTCTTGTGGTTTTGTTTGCACGTATGATGGTGAGAGTGCTCAGGATGTAGCTACACAACATACATCAGTTGCAGAGCAGATGGTTATGACATATGCCTTGCTAAATGAAACATTTGACATTGATACTCAGGTAAAATTCAACAAGTTCATTTAATTTTGTTTATTAAATTCTATTTTGAAATGTAAGAATAACTAATTAGTAGAATGAATATGATGAAAATTTAGGGTTGGAGTGTTGATGATACGTGCACCATTCCTATAGACACCTATATGTTTACGACGTTGAGTCCATAGGTATGCAACTAGTATTAAAGAAATAATTATTGCATGTGAATAGTTGAACATTATATGAATGATTGTCTCATAACACACTTTGGATGTCAAACATTTTGCTGGTGAACCATCGACCTCGACACCTCGCTATTCAAGCATCCTCAAACAACTTTCACTTAGGTAACCTTTATTCATTAATGGTGTTGTAAAACAATGTTAGCTAGTTTTGGTAATTTTGTGTGTACAAATCTAAAATAATGCTTAAAACTACATGAAATTACATAACTAGGTTTTGTAAAGTGATGGATGCAGGAGAATTCATTAGTCTTTCAAATAATGAATCATATATATTTTCTTTGAACTTTTTTTCCCTTTCCTTTCAATTTCAGACCCTTTCACATATTAATTTTTCTATCTTATAGCTTCAATTCTCTGATGATAGTCTCTCCTTTACAGTTTAAAACTATCATTTTGTGATTAAAAGGAACAAAGGACTGTCATTTTAAAGTCTCAAACTACCTTTTTTCATGACTATCTTGAGTTTGATGTGAAGTTAAGGACACTTCAATGACTGCCCTATATCATTTGGCTATCCTTAAGTTGAACCTTGTATTGTCATCTATAATGAAGTGACTACCTTATTTCCTTTAATGCTCTGTTGCCCTTGAAGTCTACCCTTCGTAATGAATAACCTTACTTGGAATCCTTTCATACCAAATCTCCCTTCCATATCTACCCTTACTCATCATGGTTTCACTATTCTATGCATTGCTATCTTCAACCACTTACATGCATTTAGTGTCTAAAAGAAATCCATGGACTACCATTAAATACTTGGAGACCATTGTACTATCAAAATATCCTTTGAATCTTCTTTCTTCCTTGACAGTCCTATCACTATCATCAATGAAGTGATTGCCCCATTTGAAGCTCTCTTGAGGTCTTGTACACTATAAACAACCTCCAAGACATCTTTCTATTTATGCTTATGAAATTCTTATAACTTTTGACATATGACTCCCCCTATCATTTGCCTTGATTGTCATTTCTTGTAGACTATCATATGCCCTTTTTCACTACAACCCTAGCCTCTTTGGTTATTATCCTCCCTTGAATCTTTGACTATTCAATAATACAATAAAAATGTTGCTCCTCATACTAGACTTTCCTACTAGAATGATGACAATATGACTATCCTCAATTAGTAGTGGTTTTCATCTATTTCTCTGACATTTGACAAACTACCCCTTGATTTCCTCTCATGCCTTAATCATTGATATTTTATTATCCTAGGTCACTCTTAGGTTGATTGTCCTCATAAGGTATTTGTGACTTTAAATTTTTAATTTTCCTAATGAATATCTTTCATAACGTTCCATAGTACAGTCATAAATACTCCCCTTAGGTCACAATATAGTCACAACTATTAGTATGAAATGTCTATCCTTTAATGTATGAATGATAGACCCTTTATTCATACTTTCCTCTTTAAAACATTGCCTTTTTTCTTAAATGGACAAGCCATACTCATAAGGCTCATTGAGAACTATGAATAGTCACAAGACTTCATTGAGGACAAACCATTACACTTAATGAGGATAAACCACATGGTCTTTACCTTCATTGTAAACCATAGTCACATTCATTAAGACTTGATTTAGCACACTTTCAAATACATAAATCAAATTGCTTAACCACTATCTTAAGGTCTTCATCCAAGGTCATAGTAAAATTGTTAAGACTACCAACAATACAAAAGTCTTCATCACATTCATGAGGACTATCAACAAGATCAATGTCCTTCAAGAATTATTGTTGTATAGGATAGAATTCACACCCCTCTTGTAAATTCCCCTTTTACACCCCCTACTTTAGAAAAATCAAACCCAATTAAGAAATTTCACATCACCCATCTGCAATGTATCCACTTGGCACTTGTCTTTTTTGTCGGTGGGGGAATTTTTGTCAGGGACGTGAGCGTGGCATGCAGACGTTTGTGTAGTGCGCTATCATCCCTAACAAATTCTTTCCTCTAGAGTCCACAGGGACATTACACTCCTCATTGGGGATGAAATGTAATGCCTCTATGTTGACCAGTTGGCCCAAAAATGACTCTTTCCCTCCAAAATCTTCTTCAAATTCCTATCTTTCTCATTCATTTCATCTCTTTAGAATTCTATTCCATCCTCTACACACTAGATTAATCTCTTTAGAATTATAATTCATTATCTTGGAAATTCACAACATTTTCCTTGAGCAATTCCATCCATCTTCTACACATCTTGCTGCACTTTTTCCACCATTGGAGTTGTAACTTGGTGTCTCAAGGGACTTCTTCTTTGTTGTTGCGGTAGCGTAGACCTTACCAAGCTTGCATCCTCTACGTGCTTGAGGGCACCTAGATTGAGAAGGTGATATTATTTCATTTCTCCATTTTCATAGCATTGTCATTTGATTTACATAACATTATATCATTACGATTGTTCGGTATCCTTCCTATTGTTATCTTTATCACATTTTCTATTTTATGGCTTTCCTAGCTATCCATAGAGGTGGAAACACCAAAGTAGGGGTTTGACTGAGGAAAAAACCTATACAACCCCAACATTTTTCCTCTCTTGGTTGTGTAGGTATGTACATGTGGAGCTTGCTGGCGAACTAAACTCTTAGCGAGTTGGTCCTTGTCACCTTTGTTTTCATCATCTCCTTCATTATCTCTATAGTTATTTCTTATATTTTGTTATTTATCATTCTTTTTAGTATGTAAAAACTCATTAGCTAGACCATTAGTAGGTTTTTTTGGCACTATGTATTGTACTTTTCACTTTTTGTTCGTACGGATGTCAGTGCCCTAGAGAGACACTAGCGTGTCATGTTTTCATCCCTGATCCACATTGTTTTACTCAGGCAGAAAGCTGTCTGAGGTATGGTTCGAGTTCCAAAAAATGGCTCATTTAGTCTCATCCAAACATTCAAAATAGTAGAGTGACATGAGCACTTGAGAGTGCTCTTCATTCTCTATCCTTGACCTAAAACACCCACTTAGCTTGAAGTAAGATAGGGTAGCCCTTTGCTCTCGGCTCTCTGTGACCTAAAGCCTCGGTGTGGTTGGTCCCCCTACCTTACATTTTGGTGAACCTGACATGAACCATTTTGGTTCCATTCAGTGGTGTTGAAAATTACTTTCCTCGTATCCTAGGAGTGTTGTGGTTGTGAGTGTTGCAAGGCACCTAGCCTTGCAACCCAACCTATGACCCCTAGTGGAGTAATTGGAAGGTTCCATAAGAATTGCAAGATGAAACCTTAATTGGGTCACTATCTAAAAACCCTTAGGGGCTCCATGAAAGTTTTGTTTAGCATGCATGCAAATGGCCTCCTTTTTACATCTTCCCATCCCATCCGTGCAACCTGCAAGTAGTTCTCCTAGCATAAATTTCACCTCGCAGGACCTACTGATGAATTATAGCAGAGATCCATCTCCCTTATAAATCCCCACATGAATCAATGGAAACATTGTAATAGGTGTTCTTGTTGACCCAACATGTTGGGTGAATGTCATCACTGAGGAGATTATCCTGATTAATTTCTTACATAAAGATGGGTATGACGAATCTAGGAGTACTATTTGCACACATAACGAGCTTTCTATTCCTCCCCTTGGTGGCATCACCTTGTCCATCTTAGTTGGACCTAAATCAATAAATTTACTCTTTGACATAATCCCAGGGTCTGAACTCTTTAGGGTGAAACTAGGTATCTCATGGTTGGTCGTTATGAATGTAGTTCCCTCAGTAGTGCATGTGTGTCTAAAATTCATCCATGAGGGTACAATGCATGTAATCCATGACATCGGCTATAAACCGTTGATTGCGCATGGTAGCTATTCATTGGATCACTTTTTCCCTACACCCATTGGTTTGCTTCCTCCTAGGATGGACCTCTTGTACGAAACCTATGTAAAGTACAAGAGTGGGTGCTTAACACCTAAAGTGAGGTACCCTCTTTCTCCTTATGCCATCTCACATAGGGCCTACCTAAAATCTAACAGTGATGCCACCTTGGCCTGGAGAAGGGAGGAAGAAAAGCATGCTTGAGGTTCCTCTTCCTCCTCTTTCATTGTCCTTCCTATCACTTCCTCTCGCCCTGCTATGACATCATCAGATTCTACTCCTAGGCACTTTCGAGAATTTGATGGTGCTTGCTTGGCCAAAGCCCAAGTGTCTAGTGTTTGAATTTCCTATTCTGCCCATAGTGCCTAGGCCCATTTGGTATGGTAAGGGGAAGGGTCCCTGTGGGGAGTCCTCTATGTCTTAGCCTCCGCGGCCTCCTATCGCTCTTGCCCCCAAGGAAATGAATTGGAAGAGGCTCCTTGCTGAGGCATTAGAGCCGACTCCCCTTGCTATTGATCCAACCTCTTCTCGATCTCTTCCTCTTATTCCCATCTAGGAGTCTCTCCCTACATTGGAAATGGTCATGATGGACACTCTGATGGCCGAGCAGGAGCCTTCTGTCCCCTCTCAGCTTTTGGCCTCTAGCTCCTAGAGTCACAGGAATTGCCTTGCGTGTGAGCGCAAGCGTTGGAAAAAGGCTCTTGCTGCTGAGCAGGTTGCTTTGCAGAGGAAGGAGGGGGAGGTGGCAGTTTCTACCCTGACACCTTTCGCTACATATTCCTCTCCTGTCCCCCCTGCTTTAATTCCACCAACCTCGGTTATGCTTTCGACTCCTTCTGCGAGTGTAAACAACCCTCACCCAAAAAAGGTGTAGGTGTTTATTGTTCCTTTAGTTGAGCCACCTCTTTTGATGTCCCTCCTGGACATCCCTACATTTTTTAAGCCCATGGACATGCTAAACACCCTAGTGGTTTCCATTGTGGTCTTGTCCTCCTCCTTCGTGCCTTTTGCCACGTCTGTGGGGATCTTGCATCCTCCAACAAAATGGAAGATGGAGGATGGCCCCACTAGCAATGGGGGTCAAAAGAGGGGTCCACCTTCTTTAGAGGGTGGTTCTACATTAGCATGTGTCGTCCTAGTGACGAAAGAAGTTTCAGTATCCCCGGAGTTTGTCATTGCTTCTGAGTCACTTGGTGAGCCTAGTAGTGAATCCCGAGCATTGCCTCCCTCACCCATTGAGTTAACACATGGAACTCCCGTGAAGTGCATGTTTAACTCAATAGATGAGGTCCTGACCCTTTCAACAATATTTGTGAAGTCATTGAACTTCACCCCATAAGAATTTAGTGAAGAAGCCCTCGTGGGGCCTTCTTCCTTGGCTCTTATTACAGGGGGGCTGCGGGTTCCCTCCTTGATATTCCGCCCTTGTAGGCTTGTTCGCCTTCCCCGTATAATGATCTAGATTGGGAAGCTGATGACCTATTGTTGATGAGGGCTAGGGGGGAACCTCCTCTTTATCTATAGATTAGATTGTGTGTGTGTGTGTGTGTGTGTGTTTGTGTTCC
Organism: Sequoia sempervirens; assembly: GCA_007258455.2. Lineage (NCBI taxonomy): Eukaryota > Viridiplantae > Streptophyta > Pinopsida > Cupressales > Cupressaceae > Sequoia > Sequoia sempervirens. The sequence goes on along the minus strand of VDFB02281492.1, from coordinate 81,476,305 downwards.
CCCATACTTGCATTATGTGTTCATGGATGACCCTTGTCACCCTTGTAGGTGCTTGGATATAGGAGTGTTTTTTGTGTTGTAAAACTTCCTCTATTTGTTGCATCATTCTTCCTCTATTATGTGTATTGATTTTCGACAATTGGGGATGATGCAAAGTGTTGGGGGCATTTAGGCTTCCCTTCCATGTTGACCCAATTTTTTTGATTTTTGATTTTTTTTCTTATACATTCTTCACATGGTCTGATATAGTAGGGGGTTGATGACAATTCATCTATATACTATTATTATACTTATCTATATTTATGAGCAGCTCTGACTCCAAATTATTAGATCACCCCTATCCCTTGTGTGTTATGATATTTTTTTTCCTTTTCTCATATATTTCTCTATTCTTTGCTTGATTGTGATGTTGTGGTGCTCATGTGTTGTCCCTCACGTGTGCAACAACATTACCATGGTGACATCTTGCTATGTTTTGCAAGCCACAACATGAATTTTTTATTCTTGTTTTTCTCTCCTTAGGATGTCACATGCCTTGTGTTTGACACACACCATCCTAAGGGGGGATATTATGCCACTTCTATTTTTAGAAAATGCATTTGGTGGCCGACAAATCTTTTAACAAAAATATTTTCAAAACATTTTTCAAAAATTGCATTCTTAGCTAGGACCCTTAGCAGAACGCATTTCCTTCATCATGGGTTCACAAAGAAAGAACTTGAAGAAATTTCCTCTGAGGAGGGAGAAACCTTTCCTATGGGAGAAGCCTCAACCTTCCCCTCATGAGGGGGCATTTTTCTTCCTTTCAAATTCCTTGATGAAGTGAATATCTTTCAAAAGGATTCCTTGATGATGAATCAATTTACAAAAAATATTCTTGTACTTTCAAAGAGTGCATCCATTGAGTGGACCCCTTTTATTTTGAAGGGTTCCCAAGGGACCCCTTAGAAAACTCTTCCTTCAATTTTTTGACTGTCTGACTCCTTGTTTTCCTGCATGGCTTCTCTTTGTTTTCTAACATGTTTTATCTGTAGATTAACATGTTGCTTTGTAGGTGTGCCTATGAAGCTGCCTTCCAGTTTGACTCTGTGGAGTCCCCTCACATCAGGCTTCCTTCAGGAGAGAGTACTTGGGGGGTGCCTTCTTTGTAGGTTTGAGGGCCTATGAAGTGCTTGCATCTTGCAATATTTTTCCATCATTGGTCTGCAAGCCTTTAGTGTACTTTTTTCAACTCTATAGTTCCAAGGATCTATAGAGTCCTTTGTTCGAACCTCCTTAGGAGAGTACCTATGGGGCTGTTTTCCTTCCCTACACTTTCGAGCTACCCAGATTGCATTCTACTTCCTCAATGGTTCAAGTATAAATTTCTAAACTCTTCGATCTACTTTACTAAACACTCATTGACACTCGTGCTCGCTCAAGTGGGGGAAAAATGTATAGGAGGGAATTTTTACCCCTCTTTCAAATTCCCCTTTTACACCCTCTACTTTAGAAAAATCAAACCTGACTAAGAAATTCCACCTCACTCATTCATAATGTATCCACTTGGTGCTTGTATTTTTTGTTGGTCGGGGAATTTTTTTAGGGATGTGAGTGCGACAAGTAGAAATCTGCGCGACACACTACCATCCTTGACAGATTCCTACCTCTGGAGTCCGCAGGGATGTTACACTCCTCATTGGGGCCAAAATGTAACACCTCTATGTCGACCAACCAGCCCGAAAATGGCTCTTTCCCTCCTAATTCTTCTTCAAATGCCTATATTTCTCATTCAGTTCATCTCTTTAGCATTATATTCCATCCTCTACACACTAGCTTGATCTCTTTAGCATTGTACTTCATTCTCTTGGTAATTCACAATATTTTCCTTGAGCAATTCCATCCATCTACACATCTTGCTCCACTTTTTCCACCATTGGAGTTGTAACTTGGTGTCCTAAGGGACTACATTTTTGTAGCGGTGTAGACCTTACTGAGCTTGTAGTCTCCTCTACGTGCTTGAGGGAACCTCGATTGAGAAGGTGATATTGTTTCATTTCTCCATTTTCATAGCATTTTCATTTGATTTACATAGCATTGTATCATCATGATCGCTTGGTATCCTTCCTATTGTTCTCTTTATTGCAGTTTCTATTTCATGGCTTTCCTGGCTATCCATGGAGGTAGAAACACCAAAGTAGGGGTTTGACTAAGGCAAACCCCTATACAACCCCAACATTTTTCCTCTCTCAACTATGTGTAGGTATGTACATGTGGAGCTTGCTAGTGAATTGGACTCTTAGTGAGTTGGTCCTTGTCACCTTTGTTTTCATCATCTCCTTCATTATCTCTATAGTTATTTCTTATATTCTATTATTTATCATTCTGTTTAATATGTCAAAACTCATTAGCTAGACCGTTAGTAGGTTTTTCTAGCACTCTATATTGTACTTTTCAATTTTTGGTCATACGGATGCCAACACCCTAGAGAGACGCTAGAGCACCGCGTTGTCATCCTTGATTTGCACTGTTGTCCTTAGGTAGAGAGTTTTCTAAGGTACGGTTTGGGTTCTAGAAACTGGCTCATTTAGTCTCATCCAAACATTCAGATAAGTAGAGTGATAGAAGCACTTGAGAGTGCTCTTCATTCTCAATCCTTGACCTAAAACACTCGCTTAGCTTGAGGTAAGATAGGGAAGCCCTTCGCTTTTGACTCTCCATGACCTAGAGCCTTGGTGTGGTTGGTCCCCCTATCTTACAATTGCAATCATTTAAAATCACAGTCATAAATTATATGTTAAGGACAAATTAAGAATCTTAAATCACAATTATTTATATATTCATCACAATCATTAATGACTATCCTTGCTTTCCTTCTCATAGGACTATCATTGTACTTGCATTTACCTTCTTGGATTTCCCCTCTTATCTTCATGTTCTCTCTTTCATAGGGGTCATTGTAAAGTCATCAAGACTTCCTTCAAGGTCAATGTGCAATTATGAATTACTCTCAAGGAGGTCATTGTAGATTGAAGACTTGACTATCTTTTGTGAAGAGATCATCCTCCATTGTATAGCTTGATGAATTTATTTTCTTCATGAATGCTCAAGAGTATAACCATTCACTCCTTTCATCACAATGGTATTCACTATTCTTTTTGTATAGTAACTAATACTAATTCATCAACATAGTTTAAGGTTTTCCTTCAATCTTCAAAAACTTGCCATTATTAAAAGTGACTACTCATTGCATTATTGGTATGACTATCATTAAAATTTTGCTATGGCTATCCCTTTCTACATGAGATTGCATCCTATTTTCCATTGGATGTGTTTCATCTTGTATTATGAAACTCTTAACATATGTATTTTGCAATGTTTTATTTTTTCCATATTAAGACCAAAGGTCCTTATCTGCTACAAGTTTGTATAAAGTAGGTGAAATATATTTTTCACATGAGGTCTCTCAATAAGCCTTTTTGTAAAATTCAATGAATATCAACAAGTTCTCCATTCTTTATGGATTTCATGGAAAATATATGGTTATATACCTTCAAAATAACCCTGATAACTACCTTATAAGCAATCTAAAAATAGACATCAAGATGATCCATAGAAATTTTCTTGGCATGACATTCATCTTTTCTTACCATCAACATGAGACCACATTTCTTTGAGACATTTTTTCAAATAGTTCATTTCCTTGTCTATGCTTTTAATTAAATAAAGAAACTAATGAAAGTGATAAAAAACTTCATATATTTGTTGTTTCATTTTCAGATGTTGACATCAGATAGTCTTGGTGTTGTTCATGGCATGATGGATCATGAAGTTGCTACAACAATATCTAGTTCTGATCCTTTGAGAGAGGTATGTGACATATTAGTAAATTTGGCATTATATTTTCTCTTTTATGGTCCATTATTTAAAAAATTCATGATACTTTTATGTAGTTTAATTTCTATCTTGATGGTTGCTATAGGTGCTTGTCACTCTAGATCGTCGACATGTGAATGTTGTGAATGAGCATGATTATTATTTTTTTGTGGTAAGTGATTATATACTTTCAAAAAGACCCTTATATTAAGTTCTCCATTATTTTGTATCAATTGCGTCTCCAGATGAGTGAAGAGAGGAGGACTAGTGAGCACATTCAAAAGACAAAAGAATCAATAGACACTCCATCTAGTTAACTGTCAAAGGCAACACATGATATGTTTCCTTCCCCTAGTGGGAAATGACTATGTATTAGGGTCGTTTATTGTATACCTACATGGAATTTTTGAAAATATGTTTGTACTATCGATATATGTGACATTTTACGTCCATATGGCTCTTTTGTAGTAAGCTTGTATGAATTTATTAGATATATTGTACACTTTTATCGACATATATCATTATATAGCCTTATGAATTTTTGATTAATGCAAATCTTATTTTACCACTGTTATTCTTGAATGATGTTATCATGTGTATTATGTAAATTGTATGCTTGAATGTTGTATGCATGGGTGTTGTTTACATCTGATGCTTAAATAATTATTGAAGATTTTTATTACATTCAAATTTTCATGCGTTCCTATAGCTTTCTAACATTCATGACAAATGATACTGAGTAGACATTTAACTATCTAAACACTCCTATAGTTAAGGCTAATAAACTTGTTAGCTTCTTTAATAAACTATTCATCCTTCTTCTTAAGTAGGACAATAATGCATTTCTATGTGAGTGTTCCTCTCATGTGTATATTAGTGACTTATTTGTATTCATACTTTGTGACTTACATGTATACATGTGAATACTTTGTGACTTACGTGTATTTGTATGTATACCTCATGACTTGCAACTTATGATTTACGTGTATTCAAATGTATACTTTACAAATTAAGTGTATACTTTGTGACTTATGTGTATTCCAATGTATACTTTGTGACTTATGTGTTTTCATGCGCATACTTTGTATTCATGTGTATACTTCATGACTTACATGTATTTGAGTACATGTGCTTTACTTATTCACATTTATACTTCATGTAATATATGTATTGACGTGTATACTTCATACTTCCTATGTACACTTCATGTGTTCATGTGTATGCTTCATGCTTCTTATGTATACTTCATGTACTCACATGTATGCTTCATGCTTCTGATGTATAATTCATGTGTTCACATGTATGCTTCATGATTCTGATGTATAATTCATGCGTTCATGTGTATGCTTCATGATTCATGTGTATACTTCATGTATTCATGTATATGCTTCATGCTTCTTATTTATATTTCACGTATTACGTGTATTGATGTGTATGATTCATACTTCCTATGTACACTTCATGTGTTCATGTGTATGCTTCATGCTTCCTATGTATACTTCATGTATTCACATGTATGCTTCATGCTTCTTGTGTATACGCCATGTATTACATGTATTCACATGTATGCTTTATGCTTCATATGTATACTTCATGTGTTCATGTGTATGCTTCATGATTCTTGTGTATAGTTCATGTGTTACGTGTATTCACATGTATACTTCATGCTTCCTATGTATACTTCATGTATTACATGTATTCACATGTATGCCTCATGCTTCTTGTGTATACTTCATGTGTTCATGTGTATGTTTCATGCTTTCGGTGTAATATAGGTCATACCACTCTAACACATTTGGGTACGAAAAATGATGTTTCCTAGCGTTAATTTACCTATTTAAAAATGTTTGAATTATCAATTTGGTCACAAAAGTTACACCCCTTTGCAACTTTACACTATATGCATTTGACACTTTTTCCATCAACTGAAAAGTCAACACCACGGGAAAATGCTTTAGAGATATCAAAGAAAAATAAAGGTTATTTTAGAGGGGCCCTACATGATCCTGTAGCCTTAGATGAAATATTTCTAAGAGATAAGATGCCCGAGTAAAAGCTTGTCAAAGATTGCTACCTTTTTACACTTTGGACTCTTAAGGGATATCGCCGATACAATGTAGCTCAGACCACTTCAACATGTTTGGGTGTGAAAAAAAACATTACCTAGCATAAATGTACCCATTTGAATGTATTTGAACTATTGATTTGGTCACATGAGTTGCAAAATGGAAGTTACACCCCTTTGCAACTTTACACTGTATGCATTTGACACTTTTTCCATCAACTGAAAAGTTGACACCATGGGAAAATGCCTCAAATATATCACAAATTGAGAGAGGTTATTGTAGAGGGGATCTAAATGATCTCATAGCCTTAGAGATAATATTTCTAAGTGACACAGTGTCCGAGTAACAACTCGTTAAAGATTTCAGCCCTTTTGCACTTTGGACTCTTAAGGGATATTATTGATACAATGTAGCTGAAAATATTTTGGATTGTTTAGGTGCAAAATAGGACCATGACTAGCCTAAACATACCCATCCAAAAGTATTGGAACTGTCGGTTTGGTCGCATGAGTTGTAGAATGAAAGTTACACCCCTTTGCAACTTCACACTACATGCATTTGACACTTTTTCCATGAACTTAAAAGTTGACACCATGGGAAAACACCTTAGAGATATCAAAAAATGAGAGAGGTTATTGTAGAGGGGCCCTACATGATATAATAGACTCATATGAAATGTTTCTAAGTGACACAGTTTCTGAGTAACAACTCGTCAAAGATTGCTACCTTTTTGCACTTTGGACTCTTAAGAGATATCGCCGGTACAATGTAGCTTAGCCTATTTTGACATGTTTGGATGAAAAATATGACCATTCCTAGCCTAAATGTACCCATTCATACATGTTGGAACTATCGGTTTGGTTGCACGAGTTGTAGAATGAAAGTTACACCCCTTTGCAACTTTACACTACATGCATTTGACACTTTTTCCATCAATTGAAAAGTCGACACAAGAAAATGCCTCAGATATATCAAAAACCGAGAGAGGTTATTATAGAGGGTCCCTACATGATCTCATAGCCTCAGAAAAAATAAGTGACACAATTTTCAGGTAACAACTCGTCAAAGATTACTACCTTTTTGCACTTTGGACTCTTAAGGGATTTCGTCGGTACAATGTAGCTTGGATTGTTTCAGCATGTTTGGGTGTGAAATAGGACCATGCATAGCCTAAACATACTCATATGGACATGTTGGAACTATCATTTTTGTTACACGAGTTGCAAAATGAAAGTTACACCCCTTTGGAACTTTACATTGCATGCATTTGACACTTTTTCCATCAACTAAAAATTGGACACCATGGGAAAAGGCCTCAGAGATATGAAAAAATGAGAGAGGTTATTATAGAGGGGCCCTACATGATCCTATATCCTTAGAAAAAATGTTTCTAAGTGGCATGGTTTCCTACTAACAGTTTGTCAAAGATTGTTTCCTTTTTGCACTTTGGACTCTTAAGGGATATTGCCTGTACAATGTAGCTTAGACTATTTCGGCATGTTTGGATATGAAAAAGGACCATGCCTAGCCTAAACATACCCATCCAGATGTGTTGGAGTTGTCGGTTTGGTCGCAAAAGTTTCAAAATGAAATTTACACCCATTTGAAACTTTCAAGATGAGTCTTAGTGCACTTATGTATTAGGGTTACATGGTGTAGATTATATTTCCATTATACATCAAACTTTTATGCCATGCCTAATGCATTTTTTTATGCATTATAATTGAATGAAATTGAATCTTATCTTTGATTGTTCGAATGGAGTACGACATATGCGTTAGGTTGAATCACATATATGACAACATCCAACAACTTTTGGATTTTCATGTGTTAAGCATAAATCATAACTAGTGTTCATTATGGTGTGCTTAGTGTGTTTATTCATGCATGTTGATTACAAATTTTTGAGTGAAGGTTATAATAACAAAACCCCAACATTCTTTACATTTAGTGAGAAAATGTGAACTATCAACCTATTCTTTCTTGCCATGTTTTCCAATTGGTGAGCAAATGTGAACTATCGACCTATTCTTTCCCACCATAGAGTCCTCAACTACATTGTGAAACATATCACAAATCCTTAACATTGGTAAAAGACATTTAACAATATGATTAGTAATATCTTTGATATTGTTTCCTTTAACAACCCCACTAAAATTGAATTTTGTAAATTCATGAAAAAGTGGTTGACCATGATATCAATACCTAAGAGTGTTCACTTGCTAATAAAACTATTACAATATGCAAAAAGTCCTTTTTCTTTAAATGTGGAGGAGAAAATGTGTTATGTCTCTTCCTATTATGATGTGTTGCAAATTCAACATTTGTTGCTGCCTACATGGCTCACCCATTGTCATTACAAATCAATTAAACTAATTTAAGCTACAAAAAATTAGACATTTGTAATGTCCACCATAAACAATCAATAAAAGAGGTGTGTGATTCCAACAATGTTTTATGTCACCTCAATTCATGAGCAGTCTTATAAAAGGATTAGATACATTATCCTTTTGAATTTCATTTAGAACATTATCCTTTTGAAGCATTTATGTGTGTTTCCACCTATCAAAGACATTATTATGAATGTTAATGCTTCATATAAGACAACAATATGGGGCATCTTTAGCATGATTGTTGTATAGAATGGTTTCTTTCATCAACAACCTGATGCACAATCTCAACTCCAATTGTGAAACCTAGGAGATACTCATCACAAGATCCATTCCTTGGAAATGAATATTGAGCTACATTCTAGTCCTCTATACATGAACTTCCAACCAAGACTTAAGTTGCTTTGCATAATAAACATATGCTAAAAGTTATGTTGCTTCCTGAAATGAAGAAAAATAGGTTCACCAATAGAAACATAGAAACATAGGATTATGATGGACCTGTCTTCTTACTTTCATTAGGAAATGATATCCACAAAAAGAATTGGCTTACAACCCTTAGGTGAGTCAACTCAAGATGTGAATCTATAGATTTCCTTTTTGTGTCAGGACGAGGGTCTTGGTCAAATAACACTTTGGGGAGAAAAATAAAAAATAGTAAATCAACACCAAATTGAAATTTAACACTTGGAACAACAAGATTAATCTCAATACTGAAAAAACTATAAAACATAATGCAGATCAGAGAAGGGCAGAAGTATGTGTACCAGCCACCAAAAGTGCTTTTATGAAGCTGATCTAGGACTCATTCGCCTATGGGAGAATGGGTCCTGAGTTAGGGTTTTTCTAAAACTTTTGGGAGCCTCTGCTACAGATCCGAGTCTTCTAGTTTTCCTAGGTTCCAAGTTTAGAAATTTGGAAATAATTTCTACAAATGAGTTTTCATGAGAAGATAACAACTTTGACAACTTTTGCAACTTTGACACATTCTTCAATTTCAATCTTCAAAAGGTCTTCAAGATTTCTTCCACCTAAATCTGCAATCACAAATCAAGAGGGAAAAATGTTTTATTTTTGGTGAATGGGGGTTTGCCTTGGTCAAACCCCATTTTGGTAATCAAACCTTGAAATGAATACAAACATGAAAGAGGGAATGAAGAATGAACAAAGCTATTTTACCACTCAAGAAACCCTTGAATATATCATGAATGAAGGTCTACAACTTGCATGAAATGGCCTCAATGGATGTGGATCTTGACACTTGAATCTTTGATTGAAATAATTCTTTGAATGCTTGATAGGATAATGAAACCTACATCACCATATTAGATCCAAAAACATGCATGATGCAAGAAGACTTTGACATGACAATTGGATCTTGATTTCTGCAATAAATCTTTAATAAATCTTCCTTTGAATGCCTTTGAAAGTTCTCTTGATCATCAAATTTTCTATAGGAATGCTTGCAAAAAAATTCTTCTTAGATTTCTTAGGTGAAACATAGTGAAATAGCCTTCTATTTATAGGTATATATCCTTAATTTCTTGAAATTCAAATTTCACAAGCCAACATTGAAATATAGATTTGAAAATATTAAAATTCTGCTAAAACATAATTTAAATTTAGGTCCTAGGTCCGAGGGAGGACCCATTCACCCGTGGGAAAATGGGTCCTAGCTCCCTAAACGTAGGACACACATTGCTCAAAGTAAAGTGTTATGTTTAGGCATCAATGAATGTTGGGTTTCCCCTTTGGAAGATGTAATTTAACAGGCTTGGAAATGAATTAAAGGGATAATTAAGGCTTAATTAAGCTCAATTAATTAAAGGATCCCTAAATAAGTGTGAAAGTGTAAATAAATACATTTTACAACACTAAATTAAGGAATAAATAAGTTCATTTTAACTAGGAGGGCCCAAACAAGTGAGAAAATGTAAAGGGATACATTTTCCATCACTACATTTAGCCCCCACTTTAGTGAGAGGATGAGCACAAGAACAAACTCACATTAAATTATAAAATCAACATATGTATGCAACAAAAACAAAATACTCAATCATATAATATCAAAAACTTAAAGAAAGAGAAGACTAAAAAGGGGGGTTCAAGCCTTAACTATCCAACGTGATGTGGAACATGTTTCTACTATTTTTCCAAAAGAAAAGGGTGGATCAAGCCTTAACTATCCAACATGATGTGGAACACATCTCGGTTGCTTGTCCAAAAATGTTCTCAAGTGGAACTCTAGTTGTCCATTATACAAACAACATGCATGCTCACACGAGCTAATGAAACATTAGGTTGTCCACTAGGTGAGCCCCCAAGGGTGGCAAATGAGAGAATATTATTAGGCTCCCATACAATAGCAAAGCTATACCTTTGATAACTTTGATAAGGTACCACTAAACAAAACATGAACAAAGGGTGGAAAATGAGAGAATCTTATTAGGCTACCATACCATACCAAAGCTATCCCTCTGATAACTTCAGTAAGGCACCACAAGAGAAAACAAAAACTTTGAGCTTCATAAGGCCTAATAAGTTGTGTTATGCTAAGAACCTATGAACAAACAAGGAAAGGCTCCACTGGAAAGAAAAGTGTGTTATTCTTGGTGGAATAAAAGGGGGTCAAGCTTCACAAGGTTAGCGAGCTATGTTATGCTAAACACTTATGAACAAAATGCAAGTAATATAAGACATGTTCAAAGGGATTTTTCTTAGGTCATGTAATGTCTTCAACTCAGGGAACATCGTGCCTAATTTCTCCAAGAGAGGACAAGTCAAGGATAAAATATTTTCAACTTAGGGAATGCAATGCATAGCATCACCACTAAGAGAAAATTCGTATAACAAGAAAGGTCACACTCTTGAAGGACATGAAACCCAATGAAACCACCAAGAAAAAGATGCATCACAAGAAGTAAGAAGATCACTCAATGAAACATAAGGAATGCCAACAATTTCAAAAATTATAATGCCAATGTATGCCACCACTTTAAAGAAATTGCTAAACACCGAGTTATGAGCAATTATTTTAAAGTAGAAAATGATCAATGCTAATAATAAAGAAGACATGGGAGCTTATTCATAAAGAATTATGCCAAGTCGTATGTTTCCAAATGAAGCTACCTAATGAAGAGGGGTTTCCCCCAAAATAAAATCCCAAACACATAAGGGATCTATAGATTTGGGGTCTATATTTCTGCACTACAATGATATTATAGAGATTAGAAATCCCATCATTCCCCAAATACTCATAGAACTGGAAGAATGAAACATAGAGAGCAAAAGAAATAATTTTTTTTGGGTCAACATGGAAGAGACCAAAATGTCTCGATGCCTTGCATCATCCCCAAAAGGAAAACACAAGACAAGCAAAAGGATAAAAGGTTTAAGACATATAGAAGAATGTAGATACAAATAGAGGAATTTACTTGAATAAATGCCAAGTAGAACAGTATGGGGGATCACATTACGAACATGCAATCACAAAAAGAACATAAAAATAAAACAAAGCAAAAGACTAGTATGTCACATGTGAGTCAATTTAAGGGAGGTCATATGCATCCCAAGCTTGCTCTTATATATTCATGGAAGGTGGTCAACTAGCCAAAAAGAGACAACGACAAGTGCCATACTAGGGCAAGGCTCTCTAAACCCTTTCCCCCCCAAGGGAAAAAGGTGAGCCAAAAATTGATGATGATATGCTACTACTTGCAAAAGGAAATATATTGCATAAACCCAAGTTTATACCCTCATGCATGGTAGTGAATATGCTATGATACTACAACTACCACATGACAAGGACCAAAAACTAATGTTATTGATTATAATGAGTAGAAAAAGTATCAACTTGATGGATATCTAATGAGATATTCCCACATGTAGTATCTATTATTTCAAGATGTACCAAAGTTAAAGTTGGCTTAGAAGAATCTTTTGTGATAGTGTTGGTATTGAGTGAAGGATTTTTTGATTCTTTTATTTCTTTCAAAGGACAATAATGAAGAACACTAGTTTTTTCTTGTGTGTTAGGCTCTATAGGGACACATATACCTTTTTCTCTAGCACCACATCCTTTTACATTATACCCAAGTTGTTTCAAAAGTTCGTAACCTCTTCCATGAAGCTTTTGCATTTATTTTAGATACAATGATTGTTCATAATCAACTTCATCAAATTTTGTTGTATAATTTTCTTCTTCTCCTAAAGTTGTTGAAGTGGATGCTTTCGGAGGTTCTTCTAAATTTTGTGTGGAAATTACCATTGGTTCTTTTCTCTTTTCAGAATCTTTTATTATGATCTTGTATTCTCTCATAAATGTAGGTGCAAAATCTAAGGAACCCCAATCATCTTCCAATAACTTTGTAACTTCTTCAATATGCTTTTCTTTTTCTTTCTCTTGCATAGGTTACACTTGTGTAGTTGGTGTCAATTTTTTCAAAGGAATTTCCTTGTATTTCTCACTATGTAAACAAATTTTAGGATCAGGGTCGGCTTTGATTGTGTACATTTCATTTTTGTAGACATGCTTAATTAAACAATGAAGATTCGAAGGAACCACATTCATCTCATGAATCCATGGTCTTCTTAAAAGAATATTATATGAAATATTTTGAGGCATGATATGGATAGGATTTTGCAACGTGGCCTTTCCAACTGTAATAAGTAATGTGATCACACCAAGCTGATTTTTTCCTACATTATCAAATACACGAATAGATAAAAAGTTTGGTTGTATTTGGCTTTTCTCAAATCCAATCTTATCCAAAAAGTATACACTACACACATTAAGCACTGAACCATTTTCAACAAGGGTTCTCTTTATCCCAGTATTATTAACAAGGGCTATTATCATGAATGCTTCATTTTGTTTTTCCACTTCCAGAGGAGGTAGCTCACTTTGGTGGAAGAAAATTTTTGAACTCGTTCCTTGAATTAGGGATGTTATGTCATTCAGTTGCACATTAAGAGGGATAGGAACTTATTGTAAAGCACTTTGAATCATGCTATGACAATTAGGGGAGGCTTGAATAAGATCCCATAAGGATATCTTAGTGGGAGTATTTTTAAGTTGTTCAACAAGATCATACTCTTTTCCACTATGTAAAGGCAAGCAAGCAACACTAGGTAAAATAGGTTGAGGCAATGGTAATGAAACAAGAGTGGTTTGTGGTTTCCTATCATTCCTTGTATTATATGTGTGAGCAATGGTATTGTAACTTGGTTGCTATGAATTATTGTTACTATCAAGTTGCCTTGTAAAGTTCAAGATATCTCCTGGAGGTAATGGGTGCTTTTTAGGTGGTTCTAAGATAAGAATAGGTTTATTTTGAACTTGAGGTTGATGTGAGGGTAGATAAAGGATAAGAAATAGATCAGGAGATCACTTCAAGGGATATCTAATGTTCATAACCTGAAAATACTTATCCTTATTTTGATGATATTTTAGCAAAGGGGAGTCTAATGTTACCTCATCATTTTCATATAATGAAGCCACATTACTATTGTTTGAAAGAAATGCATCAATTCTATCATTCTCTTGCACCATGATATCTACTCTAGTAGGAGAGTTTTTATGAGAGGAGCAAACAAGATGTTGATCAAATTCCATGGTTAGATTTTGTAAGGTAAATTCATCACAAGTAGGGGAGGCATCAAGAGAGGAAATATGGTTTTCATGCTTACTAATGATTGGATTTGTTAGAACTATAAAATTTTGAAAAATTTAATGGCTGCATATACTCATTAGTTCCCAAAAATTCCCATACCATAAGCATAAGAATCCACTTTGCATAACATGTTTTCCCATGCTTTAGTTTGTTTTCATCATTTGGTCCCATAGAATTCACCTGGCCCTGAGCATTTGAATGTGTAAACCATATCGGTGTAACATGATGCAGGTCTCACCGATCCATAAAGCATTTTATACTAACATATGTCTTTTTCAAGTCTATCGGCAAGAGACCAGGATTGTCTCACCAATAAAATTTCATTTGGTAATACACGTTGGGCAGACACAATTCATAGTTGAAGCAAAAGAAAGATCCTATCGGCAAGATAGTATGCCTCAGGGTGAGTCATATCGAGCCTATTTGTGTCTTACCAATCGAAGACATAGAGACATATCGGTGAGACAACAATCGTCGGGATAAATCATAGCGAGCACATATGTGTTTTACTGATAAAGCACAAAGAACTATGTCACTAAGACAAGAGCCATTAGTGTAATGTCCTGGAGTATTCATCTAGTCTTGCCGAGAATATTGAGGAAGATTCCATCGTTGTCATCGGGATGAAGTCATGGAGTCCTACCGACCCCCTATGTCACACCGACAGGATTACATTAGGACTTGGTGGTATATTTGGACATAATGGATTCATCGAGTCTAGCTTCAGTGGGGAGAGATATGAAAGGTCATGCCGAATGGAGTTCCATCGGCAAGAAACTATTATGTCTCGACGATCAGAAAGAAAACTGAAGGAAACATCTTGGTAAGACTTGAGTAGTCGGAGGAATGTTTGCCGACCCCTAAAGTCACAACGATACTCAAGACTGGAGGCACAAAGTGTTGGGGAGACTTAGAACATCGTTGGGACTACAGGACATCAAAGTGATATATAATTTGTGGTAGTTAGAGAGACTCAGAATGTTGGGGAAGCTGCAGGATGTCTCAGCGGGTGTCTAATGAACATGGAAAAGGCCCAAACAAATGGATCGCCATAGATGTGAATACGAAAGGACGTGTCCTTTCAAATAATGATGTATAAATTTTCATTTTTGATTGTAAAAATAGGATAGACAAAAATCGAATATAAAATACAGTAGATCACAAAATGTTGACATTTTTTTGAGACTATGATGCATGTTTGAAACAATGGAGATTTCAATTGAATTCATTTGATGTGGTGACATTTTTGTGGTATCAATTGTTTATTGTGTTAATTGAAAGTATTGGTGAAGTTGTCTCCAAGGTTGATGTTTGCTAATTATTTAAACTGATATATCAAGGATATTTTTCAGTTTATCAGTGCACACTTGTTGTATCTATATGGTTTGATTAATTGGTTCTTTCAAGGAAAGATTAAATCCTTTTAGTCAATCATAGTAATTAGGGAATCTCATTTGGATTATTAAGAAGAACTTGGTAATTGCATTCTTGCATGTTTATACCAGTTATAAACTTAAACCTATATGCCAAACAATTTGAGTTTCTGCCAGAAAGAAGTTACTCATTTCATATTTTCATTTGACTCCATACACCCAATAAGGCACTAGTCTCTACCATTTCATTGTTTAATTTCATTCATTTTATCATATGAACACATTAGATTTTTGCCTTGATATTGCTTATACAATTTATACCAAAATAAAACTCATTTATCCACTCCTATTTGCCAGTGTGGGTAAATTGCTTTAGGAAATGAACAAAGGTCAAGTCTGCTTTATTCAAATAGGTATACCCGCCTAGGTATAGCAACACATAAATAGAAGAAGGTTCAAATAATTTGTCCTTGTTTGTTACCCTGAAATGTTGTGAGAGCTTGGCAACCTCTCGTGGTTCAAACCTGTGTTTTTGAGAGCTAACAAATTGGCGACTCTACTGTGGAATCATTTATAGAATATCCGGTTGAAGATCATCATATAGTCATTGAAGAAAAATTCATAGTTTGAGAAGTTTTAGAAAGAGTGATTCCGCTGGGGATACAATTAAGAATAATTTCATTTTTCTCACTTTTAACAAAGTGAGTGGTGACTCTGACAAGAATATTGCGTCAATTCAACATGAATGGTAGAAGATCCCAATACAAAGGGGATCCTACTAGAGGTCCTATTGGCAACAGTAAGTGGACACATAAGGATGATAAGGTTGATAAGGGTAAGAAGATAAATGAGAACATGTGCATAATGAACAAAGACAAAGCATCAAGACCACATTGTGAGACATATGACTGTTATGATACATGGAGAGATAATTAAAGTGGAGAACCTTATACCCCTGAAGAACAAAGAAATCCTTTTTATAATCCTCAGAAATAGGGGGAATTTGAGGCTAAACTCGAGGCTGAGAGAGTCGTGTATCAATAGGGATATGAACAAAGAATAAAGGGTAATCAAAATGAGCCTATTGATCATGTAACTCCTCAAGAAAATTAGGAGTTCTCAACTCATGAAGAAATAGAAACACAGTTTGAGTTTCATAAACAAGAAGTAGAAAGAGAAAAAGTTGAACAAGAAAAGATCCAAATGATAAAAGCAATCCAAGACTTCAAATTGTAGAAAGCCTAAATTGATGCTCAGACAGCTAGTTTTTCAAAGTATATACCGCCTCATAGGTAGGGAAATAATAATGCAGGGCCTTCAAACCCATCAAAGGCTCCTCAAAATCATATGGGAAATCGATACAAGCAACCAAACCATCCACTGTATATTGCATCATAACATACAAATGTACAACCACCTCATGGTCAACAATATGTGCCATATCTTCATACACAGTACAATAATCCAGTGTACCAATATCAACACTTGCATAATCCTCCCCCCCAACAATATACAATAGTGATTAGACAATTTGATTTGATAGGATTTCAATTATACCCTTACCCTATGGATAGCAGTTGGAGAAGTCTTGTTCCTAAGTTTATAGGGAGTAGTGCAATTACTGCTGAAGATCATTTGAGGAATTTTAATGCTTTTTTCCAAGACTTGGATATATCATATGAATATTTACATATGAGGTTGTTCATGATGTCACTCACTGAAGAAGCTAGGGATTGGTTCAATAGCTTGCCAACAGCTTTTGTTGATTCTATCCAAGAATTTCATGATCAATTTCTTGAACAGTATGGAAATCCATGTGCACCAGATGTCTCTTTACATGAATTAGTATGGATTCAAGAAAATCATAATGAGTCAATTTATGATTTTAACAAGAGATTCAGCAAATTGCAGAATAAGATACCACCTAGGTCAAAGTTGCCAGACTCTGTAGCATTGAGTATTTATTTGAATGAATTTGATCCAAAAAAAGGGTATGAACTAAGAAACAGGTTTCCAAGAGATTTAGTTGAAGCCCAAAAGATAACACTAACCATTGAAAACAACAGGAAAGCTGCTGGGATGATTAGTAAAAGAGATAATCCTAGGGTTCCTCAGCAAGTCAATAATTATCAATACAAACAGGAGAACACATACAAAAGTGACCAAAAGTGCTTTTTTAAAGCTGATTTGGGACTCATTCACCCAAGGGTGAATGGGTCCCGAGTTAGGGTTTTTCTACAACTTTCAGGAGCATTTGCTACAAATCTAAGTTTTCCAATTTTCCTAGGTTTTAGGTTAAAAAAGATGAAAATAATTTCTGCAAACGAGTTTCCAAGAGAAGATAACAATTTTGACAACTTTTGCAACTTTGACAAGTTCTTCAATTTTGATCTTCAAAAGGTCTTCAAGATATCTTCCACCTAAATCTGTAATCAAACCTTGAAATGAATGAAAAAATGAAAGAGGGAATGAAGAATTAACAAATATATGTTACTGTTATCATATGGGACCCTCAACCCCTCCCTTCGGACCTATGTGGTCTCTGGCTAACCTCTCTGGTGGTGCCCTCACTGACAGTTCAAGCTTTTGGTGTAGTAGCAGCCGGTCTATGTTAACAAACTAGTGACTCTACTGGGAAGGGGTTCGATTCCTGCCGGTGCTCCTTACTCGCCTCGTGGTTGTTTGTGTCCAATACATACCTCTCAGCTTAGGGGGGCTAAGTTGTTATCACGTAGGACCCTCAACCTCTCACTTTGGATCCGTGTGGTCTTTGGCTAACCTCTCCGGTGGCGCCCTCACTGACAGTTCGAGCTTTTGGTGTAGTGGCATCCGGTCTGTGTTAACAGTTACCACTCAACAAACCCTTGAATAGATCTTGAATGAAGGTCTGCAACTTGTATAAAATTTCCTAAATGGATGTGGATCTTGACACTTGAATCTTTGCTTGAAATAATGCTTTGAATGCTTTATAGGATCATGAAACCTACATCACTTTATTAGCTCCAAAAAAATGCATGATGCAAGAAGACTTTGACATGAAAATTGGATCTTGATTGCTGCAATAAATATTCAATAAATCTACCTTTGAATTCCTTTGAAAGTTCTCTTGATCACCAAATTTACTATAGGAATTTTTGCATAAAAATTCTTCTTAGATTGCTTAGGTGAAACATAGTGAAACAACCTTATATTTATAGGTATGTATCCTTAATTTCTTGAAATTCAAATTTCACAAGATGACATTGAAATATAGATTTGAAAACATTAAAATACCACCAAAAACATAATTTAAATTTAGGTCCTAGGTCTTAGGGAGGACCCATTCACCCATGGAGGACACACATTACTCAAGGTAAAGTGTTATGTTTAGGCATTAATGAATGTTAGGTTTCCCCTTCAAAAGATGTAATTTAATGGGCTTAGAAATGAATTAAAGGGTTAATTAAGGCCTAATTAATCTCAATTAATTAAAGGAGCCCTAAATAAGTCTGAAAGTGTAAATAAATACATTTTACAACACTAAATTAAGGCATAATTAAGTCTATTTTAACACGGAGGGCCCAAACAAGTGAGAAAATGTAAAGGGATACATTTTTCGTCACTACACTTCCAACAAAGAATTAAGTTGTTTCTCAAAGTCATTTTTCGATAGATGATAACCGTTAAGGACATAAAGAGAAAAAGGACAATCCTTATAATTAAAATAAAGGACAATGAGAGATAAAGAGCAAAAGGATAGTCCTTATCATTAAAATAGGACAACCATAGTCTTCTTTAAAGAGGACATAATAAATGGCTATGCCTTGACAAACTTGAAGAACCTTTAAGAGGACAAATATCATTAAAGTGGACTATCAAGAGAAGAATCCATTTAAGGAAAACCCTATGGAAATGCATGATACTATCAAAGAGGACAAATTTTGAGTTAGTAGGGGAGGATAATAGTCTTCAAGCCACAAGATAAATGAAACTCAAGATCATGAAGTTCATATGGAGTTCATGAAAGTTTCTATTGTCCATAGTTTCTAGTTTTTTTAATGCCCCCAATTAGACAATTATACAGAATGGATGCTTTATCAAACATGTGCAAGCTAAAACAATAATCAAAGACCAATGTAGATGCCAAACCCTAGTTGATTAACAATAATGCAATATTATAAACCCTTGTACAATCAAACTTACACTTCCAAATAGAAAAGTTGCACCCTCATAATGCTAGTATACATCCCCAAATGCAACATAAGTTGAACCCTTGTATCATAAGCAAGAAACCCTCACAAATGACTATACTAACAAAGAATTACACTATACCAAGCTGAAAATGACTTTAAATCACACCATGAGACAAGGAGGGGAAACAAAGAAGATGATTGGTATATTGGTTAATAAGGACAACAATCAAAGAGCTAAAGGAGGGTAAATTTAAAAGACAACAATTGTATCACTAATACAAGTGTCTAAGCATCAGTGGCCATGAGACAATGAGGGGAAAAAATGAAGATGACAAGTGGTAGGGAGAACAAAATCAATGCAACAACCTTGGTTAAAGTAGGGAAAATAAAGCATGAAAAATTGAAGGCTATGCTATTTCTTATGCATGGTAATATGCATATAGTGGATATTCATGTGTTGAGAAGGGAACACTAATACTCTTTTAACCACTAATATAGTCTTACTATCAACTGAAATATATGAGTTAGAATGAAGCTGAGGTATAAATCTTGTAATTCCCTACCAAAGAACCCTAGAGGACGACACATCTAACTACAATAATTACACATTTTTTATAAAAAAAGGTGCAATAACAAGAAATGTAAATCATATCTAAACATAACACATAAGATAAACTATGTCCTCTAAGGTTCAATGACTGCATTACAAAAAAACCCACTTAACAAGATGTAAATGTACATCATGGATTAACTAACAACAAGATCTCACTTAAATCCATTGCATTAAATGAATAAGAAAATACATTCTATACAAAACATCAGATAAATAATCATCAAGGATCATATAATAAGAACCAATGAATACATATATAGTTTTCCTCACATAAGGGCACAACATTACATTGTCACAAGATTACATCAATGGTTCCTTGAAAACAACAGGAAGAATATATCAAGATTAGTTTACATGATACAAATGATAAAAAGGTTCATTACATGACATAAGCAACTGTCTCTTGAACTGGTACAAGATTCATAATTTTCTACATAAGGTACATCCTCCATGCTCATGAACCATAGCAAGGGAAACCCAATGGACGAAAAGGCACAATCCACCCTACCATGTGGAACCCTAAGGTCCACCCCCCATGCTAGGAGATAACAATAAGTTCCCACTACATCAAAACAATGAAGAAGACAGAGGGATAACACAAAAGTACAAAACATGGCTCTAACATAACAAAGAGTTACACGACATTGCATAACAAAGACACCACTTACAACATTGACTTCACTTCCAGAGGAACACAAGAAACAAAAGGAGAACACAAAACTAGGGAATGCTAGACTATAGTAGGGATGAGTGGCATCACATGGTCCTGGCATGGGTTGTCAAACATACCTCTCACTAGGTCTCGAACCCATAGGGTGACACATGTAGAACCAACAATCCTTTCATGAGGACAAGGAAGTTGATCTTGCCAACTGGGCCTTCTCACCCAATCCTTAGCCTAAATGAGCATTATAGGCATGGGTGAGGAATCCATTATCTTGTTTATGTGAAAATTACCCCTCCCCATAGTTCATTATTTAGGTTATCACTAAATTAAGAACTCTCCAATGGGTTGTCTAGGTCACCACTTTGGGATTCGACCCCCATTGAGAGCCACTCCTACTACTTGCAACTAGAAGATCCAATACATCAAACAAGCTAAAGAAATCTTGCATACTAAATGAAACCACAAAAAAAACACATATCCAGAGCAAGACATGGACCATTTTTCTCACAAATCACAACCATAATAACAAGTCAATAATGCAAGGCTAAAGACCCTCTTGTACACAATTCAAGTATAAAAATAAACCACTTTCAAAATGACATAATCATGAAACTAATACTCAGGTAGTTTCCCCAAGCCTTTGGAAGTCTCTCAATAACCATTTGGCACAAAAAGCTCCCTCCATAAAACAATGACCAAAATCAACTCAATATCAAAATCAACCACAATAATCAAAAGTAAAATCAACCAACTGTGCATCCAAGGGAGACATGATTAACACATTTTCTAAACAAGCAACTAACAATACAACCATGAAATCTACCCAATGATTGCAAATGAAATCGACATTAAAATAGGTTAACTCACTTATTCACTTAATCTGATCCTTCATTTATCCAAATGTAATTACACTAATTTCGTTTCTTTTTATTTAATTTCCATTTCATTTAACTTACTCAATTATTTAAAAACAAGCACTCATTTCAAACATATTACCAACAACTTCTATATGAAAAAACATAAGATTCAAACAAAAAAATACTCCCTCCTAACCTCTGGAAGCCAACTTAATCCACTTTCATAAAAGACTCCCTCTTTAACCATAACCAAAATCTCCCCAATACCACAACTTAACATAGTATTCAATACTATAATCAACAACAATACATACATGATTGACAATATTTCCTCATTACATGCTATCCATACATCTGGAAACTATGCTAAATAGCTAGTTACAAAGAGGATTTACCACTCATCTATTAAATAATTATCAACATTTATTATTTAATCGAAAGACAATCTAGTTTTCATATTTAACAAAATCTAATTGCAACCCCTTCAATTCAACTAATTATAAATAAATCAATTTCACTATTGAACTCCTTTACATATTTATCTAATAAAATCAATTAATTACAAAGACGAACATATTCTTTTACTAAAAGCATACTATCTATACATGCATATACACACATATGTATACATATATATATAAGTAATTATATAATTTCTAACTGTTGTTTATAAAACAAATTATCAGTTTATGAAGGAGTTAAAAAAAAAATATTAATACATGAATGTATACATATATGTGTGTGTGTGTGTGTGTGTGTGTGTGTGTGTGTGTGTGTGTGTGTGTGTGTATGTGTGTGTGTGTATATATATATATGTATATATATGCATATATATATGTATGTATATATATACATATATATACATATATATATATATACATACATATATATATATATATACATACATATATATATATACATACATACATATATATATACATACATATATATATATATATATATATACATACATATATATATATATACATACATATATATATATATACATACATATATATATATATATATACATACATACATATATATATATAATCAAATGCTAAGTATAATGCACACACATCAACTTTATACAAAATTGAATTACCAAACAATGTGAATCGAACTCTTTACGTAACAATTATACCTCAATTCCATCTCATAGACATATGCATCAAAACTAATCTATAACTTCTACCCATCGAAATGAAGGTAATGCAGCTATCATTGCCAGTCATGGAACTTTAAACCACCAAAATTAAGGTATGCAAGGAAGGGAATTTCACATTTGGCAGTGCTAAGAAGGAATTGCTATAAAAAATCATAACATACAAAAAAAAAAAAAAAAATGCTAATCAGATCTCAGGATATAATCAAATTAATCAAATTGAGGTGTATATAATCGATAAACAGTCTTGTATCTAGATTTAATTGGCATACAATCACCATATATAGTTTGATATGTAGCCACCACATAATATTCATCATAGAAATCACATCAAACATATTAAAAGAAACACAACAAACTATTTCCATGTGCGCAAGCAATCGACCAGGGTGGGGAGAGGGAAAAGAACAACTATCGGCCATAGTTGGCTCTTTCTCTAGACGACGAACAAAAATCACCCATAAGCCCTCAAAGCAACATAAGATACACTTCTTGAAGATGCAATAACTAGTGCACCAAACAAATATAGGCGAGGCTAAGGCACTCACAAGTTTCAACAACAATGACAAGCTTTTGAATTGGTTTCAAGAGAAGGCATATACATCAAACCCTATCATGTAATAACTTGGTGATTTCAATGATAGTATAGCTACAACAACTAGGATAAGGGATTTGATTTCCCACCAATTCCAATACAAGTAGCATCAGTTCCACCTATAGTACAATGAATAACACATATGATGTGCCCATCGAAAGACACAAGGGTGAAGCAATAACTAATATAAAATGAAGAATTCAAGGAAAATTGAATTTACAACCAAAGCATGCAAGGAGGGATGGAAAGAAGAAGAGAGAGAGAGTGCACAAGCTAAAATAGTGGCTTAAGAAGCTTTCAAACAAATACAATTGGATTTAATGAATAAGCTTCAGAAAGGGAAACAATGGTTGCAAGAGCTTGCCATAATACAACGATAGGAGAAGAGACAAATTATAGGAATGCAATGATTCCAAAATGCTTAGATAAAAACGCTTCTATATATTTATTTCTAGACATAATTAAAATAATTTGAAACCACATTTTCTAGCAATTTCATGCAAATAGGCATTTGTTTCAAACACAAAGATAAAATTTAGAAGAACAATGGAACCTAGTTCCAATCGCCTGACAAAGTTGGAGATTTGATGTCGAGATGAATCCTCTACTGTAACAACCTCCCCTTCAAGAATCCTCCAATCACTCTTTTTAATAATTTCCAAATTACCCCCAAAATCTATAGCCCCCAATCCAATCTTCGAAAACAATCAATCAAAACCAATTATTCAACAAATTATTCTAGCAGACAAAGTTCTCTATTCGAAAACGAAAATTCCATTATAATCATCCCCCCTAATCTCTCCAAAATGATTATTATTATTATTTTTCCAAAATGAAGTTGCAAGATTTTTCAAACGTAAAAATCAGATAAAAATATTGCAAAATAACAAGTTTACAAATGACAAGCAGTTCGAAGTCACGCATGTGCTCGAAATAAATATTTTTCTATCTTTTTACTTGTTTTCGCTATTTTTTCCATTATTTCCTTACAATTTAATATTTTATTTTATATTATATTTTTTTCCCACCTTTAAATTTATTAAAATCCAACATTAATAATAATATATTTATATTTAATTATCAAGATACTCTATAATTTAATAAATTAATTAACCAAGGAAACTCAAATACTATTTATCAACATGGTTTATTTAATAATTTATTTAATTCAACAACTAGTCAAAAAAAATTATTAAACCAATTTAATTCAAACAATCCAAACAACATTTATCAAACATCATGAAAGGGTGAATCATGGAGGGGCACTACATCCTCCCCCCCTAAGATTCGACTTACTCCTGTAAGTTGCAAGGTTAGAATAAAACATACACACATAAGCTCAAAAAAAATTGTTAAGTAATACCACATTCACCTTTCCTTTAATGTAAATACAAGCAACATCAAATATTCAAGTAACCCAAATGTCAAAATTACCTAAACTTTAATCCATGTTGAGAAGTAGGACCGATTGTCCAAAGACATCAAACAATGTTGACAAGGTAACGGATTGGATACTCATCCTCCTTGAGGATGATGGAAAAGGTAGGGGACTGTACATTATCTCCATTTCAACAATTTCCATTGGGCTTAAGGCATGCTCAGACCTGACAATTCAGGTGGAGTCGTTGTTTGGTACCTACAACCTGCATCAAATAAAATGGTCGAACAACATATATATAACCAAATAGTCAGACACACTGTGAAAGGAATCACAACATAGCAGGGTACTCACAAATGAGTAATGCGACACTATCCCTTTCACCAAGACACATCTAAAGACAACACTCAATAATAAAATCACTCATAAACCATCTGCTACATATCAATCATCATAGCTGATTCATTACATCAAAATGCTACACTTCCTCAAAATGTAGCATAATTATGCACACAAAGGACACATTTTTCATTAAATTCCCCTCATTTATTGACAATACATTCTACTTTATTCAGCACACAACACTAAATCTCATAACATATGTGACCCACGATCATGATTTTATGCCTTTTTAGAAGCAAGAAAACACAATTTATCATTTCAAAAGCATAAAATTCGAGATTTAACACACATTCTTCACATACATACAAAAATTCACATCATCAAGAGTCACATCACAAGGATACACAAGGGTCCATAATGCATCCCCAATAGAACCAATATCAGTTCATTGCACACTACACCAAGGGTCCTATCATTTCCACTAGTTTTCTGCACCATTGGACAAATACCACCAAAGGACAAATCTCAGGTTGCTAAGCGAGGATGACAGATGGGAGAAACAATAGTCTCATGAGTTTGAGCAGCTAGGACAACATAATGGGCACAAGTGAAACCAAAGTACCCAGTGTATAAACCTAGGCTCTAATACCAGGTGTAACACCCCGCCAAAGAACCCTAGAGGATGACACATCTAACTACAATAATGAAACAATTTTGTTTTAAAAGTGCAATAACAAGAAATGTAAATCATATCTAAACATAACACATAAGTTAAACTATTCCCTCTAAGGTTCAATGACTGCATTACAAACAAACCTACTTAACAAGATCTAGACATACATCATGGATTAACTAACAACAAGAGCTCACTTAAATCCATTGCATTAAATGAATAAACAACATACATTTCATACATAACATCAGATAAATAATCATCAAGGATCATATAATAAGAATCAATGGATACATATATAGTTTCCCTCACATAAGGGTACATCATTACATTATCACAAGATTACATCAATGCTTCCTTGAAAAAAATGGGAAGAATAAATCAAGATTATGTATTACATGATACAAATGATAAACAGGTTCATTACATGACATAAGCAACTGTCTCTCGAACTAGTACAAGATTAAGAATCTGCTACATAAGGTACATCCTCCATGCTCACGAACCACATCAAGGGAAACCCAATGGAGGTAAAGGCACAATCCACCCAATCATGTGGAACCCTAAGGTCCACTCCCTATGATGGGAGATAACAATAAGGCCCCACTACATCAAAACAATCAAGAAGATAGAAGGCTAACACAAAAGTACAAAACATGGCTCCAACATAACAAAGAGTGGAATTACATCACATAAAAAAGATAATGCTTACAACATTGACTTCGCTTCTAGAGGAAAACAAGTAACATAAGGAGAACAAAAAACTAGGGAATGGGTATGTGCATGATCATCATGGAAAAAATAGGCCCTCAAGTGGCAAAAAATTTAGAAAAATTAGAGTTAGGAAACTTGACGTAAAAAATTGAATAAGTTATCTATATTATTTCAAAAATATGTAAGAATAGAATATGTAGCAAATTGAATGTAGTTTCTAAACTATTAGGTTTATTTAAAAAAAAATCTATTTGGTGAAAATTTGAAATTTCAATGCAGTAGTACTTAAATTTCAGGGAAAAATAAAGAAGTAGGTGTTTGTTGGACCACCCTAACCACAATAAAATGATAATATTTTTTTATAAGATTTTAGATATAAGTAGAGGAATCATGTACAGATGTGATGCGTATTTTTTTGTAATTTTTTTCCAAGTAAATAATTAATTATGAATTTTTTATTACAACTTTTAAAAAATATAAAAACTCGTATGTTTGACCACGTTAACTTGGTCAAAACTTCATGAAATTCATTTTTTTTAATCCTATAGTATGCAAAGCATAGAATGTGACACATGTTTCATATTTAAAAAATGTGATACTGTTTGAAAGCTATAGATGTTTTTCAATCAGCCTATCAATTAAGACTTTAGTCGTAATTCAAATAGAAAATGAATAATAATAATTTATTAAATTCAAAGTAGAGCATAATTTATATTGGTGGAAAGCTGAGAATCTCCTTTTAAAACCCTTTTCGTTTCATCAATTTTGGGTAAAAAAAAGTCGTCAGCCACATACCCTACACATACCCATCATATCGCCATTTTTGGTCCAACATGATCCTGCACATACCGAATGCTAGACTTTAGTAGGGAAGAGTGTCATCATATAGTCCTAGCATGGGTTTTCTGGTATACCTCTCACTAGGTCCCGACCCCCATCTATGGTTGTCCAACATACCTCTCACTAGGTCCCAACCCCATAGGGTGACACATGCAAAACCAACAATCCTTAGCCTAAACAAGCACTATAGGCATGGGAAAGGAATCCATTATCTTGTTTATGTGAAAATTACCCCTCCCACCCAACTCATTATTTAGGTTATCATTAAATTAAGAACTCTCCAATGGGTTGTCCAGGTCACCACTTTGGGATTTGTCCCCCATTGAGAGCCACTCCCCCTACTTACAACTAGAAGACCCAATACATCAAATAGGGTAAAGCCATCTTGCACACTAAATAGAACTGAAAAAAAAACACATATCCAGAGCAAGGCATGGACCATTTTGCTCACAAATCACAACCAAAATAACAAGTCAATAGTGCAAGGCTAAAGACCCTCTTGTACACAATTCAAGTATAAAAATCAACCACTTTCAAAATGACATAATATTGAAACTAATACTCAAGCTATTTTCTCCAAGCCTCTGGTAGTCTCTCAATAACCAGTTGGCACAAAAATCTCCCTCCATAAAACAATGACCAAAATCAACCATAATAATGAAAAGTAAAATCAACCAACTGTGCATCCAAGGGAGACATGATTAACACATTTTCTAAACAAGCAACTAACATTACAGCCATGAACTCTACCCAATGATTGAAAATGAAATAGGTTAACTCACTTATTCACTTAATCCGATCCTTCATTTATACAAATGTAATTACACCAATTTCATTTCTTTCTATTTAATTTTCAATCCATTTAACTTACTCAATTATTTAGAAACACACACTCATTTCAAACACATTACCAACGACTTCTATACAAACAAACATAAGATTCAAACAACAAAATACTCCCTACTAACCTCTGGAAGCCAACTTAATCCACTTTCATAAAAGACTCCCTCTTTAACTATTACCAAAATCTCCCCCATACCACAACTCAACATAGTATTCAATACTATAGTAAAAAACAATACATACATGATTGACATTATTTTATCATTACATGCTATCCATACATCTAGAAACTATGCTAAATAGCTAGTTACAAAGAGGATTTACCACTCATCTATTAAATAATAATCAACATTTATTATTTAATCGAAATACAATCTAGTTTGCATATTTAACAAAATCTAATAGCAACTCCTTCAATTTAACTAATTATAAATAAATTAATTTCACTATTAAAATCCTTTACTTATTTATCTAATAAAATCAATTAATTACAAAGATGAACACATTCTTTTACTAAAATCATACTATCTATACATGCATATACACACATATATGTACATATATATAAGTAATTACATAATTTCTAACTGCTATTTATACAACAGATTATCAGTTTATGAAAGAGTAAACACAACATATTAATACATGAACGTATACATACATACATACATACATGCATGCATACACATAGACACACAAACACACACACACACATACACACACATATATAATCGAATGCTAAGTATAATGCACACACATCGACTTTATAGAAAATTGAATTACCAAACAATGTGAATCAAACTCTTTAAATAAGGATTATACCTCAATTCCAATTCATAGACATATGCATCGAAACTAAGCTATAACTTCTATCCATCAAAATCAAGGTAATGCAGCCAGCGTTGCAAGGAATGGAACTTTAAACCATCAAAATTAAGGTACACAAGGAAGGGAATTTTTCATTTGGCAGTGTTGAGAAGGAATTGCTATAAAAAATCATAACCTACAAAAATTAATTAAAAAAACATGCCAAGAAGATCTCAGGATATAATCAAATTAATCAAACTGAGGTGTATATAATTGATATATAGTCTTGTATCTATATTTAATTGGCATACAATCACCATATATTTTGATATGCAACCACCACATACTCTTCATCATAAAAATGACATCAAACATATTAAAACAAACACAACAAACTATCTCTAGGTGCGCAAGCAAGCAGCTAGGGTGGGGAGAGGGAAAATAACAACCGTCAGCCATAGCTGGCTCTTTCTCTAGCTGACAAACGAAAAGAACCCATCAACCCTTAGAGAAACATAAGATATGCTTCTTGAATATGCAATAACTAGTGTACCAAACAAATATAGGGGAGGCTATGGCACTTGCAAGTTTCAACAACAACACCAAGCTTTTGAATTGGTTTCAAGAGAAGGCATATACATTGAGCCCTATCATGTAATAACCTCACAATTTCAATGATAGTATAGCTGCAATGATTAGGATAAGGGATTCAATTTTCCACCAATTCTAATACAAGCAACATCAATGCCACCTATAGTAGTGAATAACACATATGATGTGCCCATCGAAAGACACAAGGGTGAAGCAATAACTAATATAAAATGAAGACTTCAAGGAAAATTGAACCTATAGCCAAAGCGTGCAAGGAGGGATGGAAAGAAGAAGAGAGAGAGAGTGCACAAGATAAAATATTGGCTTAAGAAGCTTTCAATCAAATACAATTGGATTTAACAAATAGGCTTTAGAAAATGAAACAACGACTGCAAGAGCTTGCCATAATACAACAATAGAAGTGACAAATTATAGGAATGAATTGATTGCAGAATGCTTAGATAAAAATGCTTATATTTATTTATTTTTGGACATAATTAAAATAATTGGAAGCCACATTTTCAAGCAATTTCATGCAAACAGGAATTTGTTTCAAACATAGAGATAAAATTTGGAAGACAATGGAACCTGGTTCCAATCACCTAGAAAAGTTGGAGATTCAATGTCAAGATGAATCCTCTGCTACAAAAACCTCCCCTTCGAGAATCCTCCAATCAGTCTTTTTAATAATTTCCAAATTACCCTTGAAATCTATAATGCCCAACCCAATCTTAAACAATCAATAAAAAACAATTATTCAACAGATTATTCTAGTAGACAAAGTTATTTGTTCAAAAGAAAAACTCCAATATAATCATCCCCCCTAATATCTCCAAAATGATAATTGTTATTATTTTTCCAAAAAGAATTTGCAAGATTTTTCAAATGCAAAAACTAGATAAAAATCTTGCAAAATAACAAGTTTCCAAATGACAAGCAGTTCGAAGTCACGCATGTGCTTTGAATAAATCTTTTTCTATCTTTTTACTTGTTTTCATTGTTTTTTTATTATCTCCTTATGATTTAATATTTTATTTTATATTATATTATTTCCCCACCTTTTAATTTATTAAAATCCAACATTAATAATAATATCTTTATATTTAATTATTGAAATACTTTATAATTTAATAAATTAATTAACCAAGGCAACTCAAATACTATTTATCAACATGATTTATTTAATAATTTATTTAATTCAACAACTAATCAAACAACATTATTAAACCAATTTAATTCAAACAGTCCAAAGCAACATTTATCAAACATCATGAAAGGGTGAATCATGGAGGGGCACTACAAATCTACGAAATAATGCGATTTATAAAATTGAACCTTTAAAATATATGTGCTTTCTATTTTCCATAGCAGTTAGAACATAAGATAATGATACATAATTTAATAACTAGAAAACAATGATCAATAACACGACTTTAAAAATTCAATGTGCATACTTACAAATCAATCCAACAAACCATCTAGGTCTGCTCTACTCTTTATTGTGTCAAGTATTTCCTCATGGTCAGACTCATGCACCTTCCACAAGTTCTTGTTCATAGGTTTGCCTCAATATTTGATCAAATGAACATTGGATTCCATGACAAGGTTGGAGTAGTTAAGAATATTCCAATGCTTGTCAAAGTCCCCAAACAACTAAACTGGAGCATTCTTAATTGGGTACCTTCTAAGCCATGTTCCAGTAACAACCAACAAAATTTTAAGATTCTATGTTTTCTCCATCTATAACTGGGGACTCCAATTTATTTTTGGCCCCAATACAACAACACAAGTAATAATATGTTCCCTCTTCATTGTCTTCATCTACAATCACTCCATAAACATGCCCTGCATTGATACACTCATCTAGTTAGATGTATTTAATGAACATCACAATAAAATAGTTCAATGTAAGATAAAAGTAGGAATTTTGTATTAACTATGCAAGCATATATATTACCTAGTTCTAGTAGATCTAATACATGATCAAAGTCAACAGATGATTGCATCTCCATGATTTGTAGAGTCATTGGGAGTTGATACGTGTCAAGTGGAGTTAGAATTCTTATAGACCAATCGTCAACCCAATATTTTGAGTCGTAATCATTCCATGCTTGAAGTGTACATGTAGAACAAAAGCATGCCATATTTCGCATATGGATAGCCCATGTACCTACATTTGAGCTTCTAAATGAGTGTAGCTCACCTAATCCTATTAGTGTACAATAGTCCTTATATTTTTCAATGTTAGTATCATCTACCAACCAAAAGAATCTACAAACTAAAGAATTACCTTCATTACCTGGACCCATAGCATGATTGCACCACTAGATAATTGATTTTGCATTTGTCAACTTTATAATGTCTTTGTAATTTAACTCTTCTTGTGCTAAGGCTCTTTTGATACATGCGCATGCACCATCATGCTCCCCCTTTCCATGCCTGGCCTTTGAGAAATTCCACATATGGTGAACACCAATGATCCTATGCATCTTGCTCAACCAGTAAAACATTTTGGAGTTCTTGAATTGTGGTGTAGAATTATCCGACCATATGATAATATGGTGACTGAATGATATTCCCTTGCTAGCCAAATCAACATAGAACATCTAAAAGCAAGCTTACACAAAATCTATAGAATGTGTGCGATCATCACTATGTAAAAGTGATACTCACTCAATACCTTCCTATTATCCTCTATACAATCATTTGCATGAATGAATGCTATATGCACAAATATAGCAACCTATGTGGAGTTGTAGTATTGTGATTATACCTCATTCGGTGGCTGTAGTGTGTAGTTCTTTGCAAAGTCGACAACTGAAATGATATGAAGTGGAAACATGTCCTTGCATAACTTGAACTATGAGTCCAACCATCAAGCTCTATGTGTATGCCTTGCATACTCATAGACCACATGATCATGAAAAATTCCCATAAACTAATACATTGGAATCTTAGCACTAACCAATTCACACTTCTTTGCTTCTTTCTAATCTTTTAGACTATAAGTCGCTATCTTGTATTTGTCAAATTCCATAATTTCATTTCCAACTGCATGTGTACTAGCCATACATGGGAAAATTGGAAAATATTGCATGCAACCAAAATGATCACATGTGCCATCCAAACATGATTTCTTGTATAAAATTTGACCATCCACTCTTTCACATAAAATGGTAGATAAGAAATCCCTTGAAGATCTAGGTGGAGGCCTTATGTTACATTCTTTCAAAACATTGTTAGTATGCATATCTACACATATGTACGTTGATAAACATCATAATGGTTAGAAAACTCAATATGTACTCTACAACAACAAGTAGTGTGTATGATTTATTTTGACACAAAAAGGCTATAGCATTTCAAAAAACCTTAAACATATTTTAACTTGAGGATACATCTCTATAAATTTGGAAAAAAATTGGGTTTGAGTGGTATCCAAAAAATTATTTGGATGTGGCTCATGGATTTGACTACCAATTCTCCTAATTACAACATCTCTTTGATTGGGAGATACCCTTATGTTATTCTTCCAAAAATATTGTATTAGAGATCTTAAGGCTTGAACAATTTCTTTATAATTTTGTGGTAGTCTACCTGACAATTCTCAAAACTCATTGCTATTTGGATCTTCCACTCTTTCACGTCTTCTTTTGGCTCTCATTAGAGATGATTTACTTATTTTCAAATATTTAATTATTTGTGAAAGGTTCATCTTATTCTTGGTTTGACTACTTAACAATGTTATTGTCATCACATGTTGTGTGGCACAACTATCTTTCGTGTGTGAAGTAGAACCCACACTCTTTGTTGGATCTCAGTTGTGATCATATGGTTTGTCCTTGATGACAAAATCCCCTTCAATTGATTCTACTTGTTGATAGTTTTTGATTGGTTTCTCATGCTTTATCTTGTGACAAAAAAAGGAAAATTTTAGCATGAAAATGCTTGGGTCTCCCCGATCCATTTCTCTGAGAAATGTCTGTGTTGCCTATCGGCAAGACATTTTTGATGTCATAACAATTTGTTCTTATATACAGGCAACTTTCAGTGTGACAGTGATCGTGGTCTTGGCAACAGAAGAAATTTCTATCAGCATGAGGTTTGTTCACCGCTGAGAGGTCTTACCGAATGAGTCGGGTCTCACCGACTAATACATAAAGTGGTTCATCGGCGTAAGTAATCCCTATCTGCATGTTGTTTCATCGAGCACTTTGTGTCTTGGCGACCGGCACAAGAAATATCATATCGGCAAGACTTATTTTATGTCACATTGATCAAGATCCTTCTCCAGGCATCTATCGGCGTGACATTCTCTTGTGTTTCAGTGATAGAAAAGGATTATATCAGCATAAGTTATACCATCGGTATGTGGTCACAACGAAATTGCTTTGTCTCACCGATCAGAGATTAAATGGAAACACATCGGCAAGAGTTTAAGGCTTCGATGAAGGGTCATATCGAAAAGGGTGATGTCTCCCCAACTAATGCATGTGGAAGTCTTTCGGCAGGAGTGTTGTATTCAGTATGTGGTCTCATCGAAGACATATTGTCTCACCGACCATGCACCGAAAGGTCTTATCGACAAAGGTTGTAGCTTCGAAGTACTATCATAGCGAACTCGTCAAGTCTTGGCATCTAAGTCTTATGTGGGGGCTTTCAGTGAGAGGTTGGTATTGTCTCAGCAACTCTGAGTGGATAAACATTTTAGTATGGCTCATGTGCTCGAAGAGAGGTCTTGGCGAGTGACCTCTAGTCTCACTGATGGAGAACAAAAAGGTCTTTGTCAGCATAGGATCTGACTTGTCTTAGTGAATAGGTGTGAATTCGGGATGTTTCGGTATGACTGAAACAATCTACAAGATGTCTCCTCGATGGTTTGAAGTTACAGCGACATATATATAATGGATGGTCTCATTGGCAAGAAAAACCATGTGTCACGGCAACTATTGTGTATCAAGTGGGCTTTCGGTAAAACAAAAGGTATTCTCTATGAGGTCTCCCCGATGACGGTATGCTATAGTGACACTCATAAGATAGAAGGATGCATCGAAAAGAGAACCATTATGTTACAAGACTTCAAGAGATAAAGTATTTCGATGAAACATAATGAAATCCACATAACATCTCCCTGATAGCAGAATGTCACAGCGACAAACAGAGGGATGACTAACAGTGGTAAAGTGACTTTCGACATAGGTATTGAAGTGTCTCAGCAACACCGGATGAAAGGATGACTTTTGGAAAGACATGGTGTGCTCTACAGGAGGTCTCTCCGATATCAAAAGGCTATAGCGATAGTGAATGGAACAAAAGGGCATCTCAGTGAGAAACTTGCTCATGTCTCAGCAATTGGAAAGATCATAACACATGGATCTTGGGGAAACATAAAGATCTTCGATATGGTTTCTCCCCGACAGCAGAAGGTCATGGCGATGCACAGGGACCAAAGGAATGATCAACGTTATAATTGCCTTCAACATACTTGTCTGGATGTCTCAGTGAACGGTTAACGAAGACTCAAAACACTATGGTCAACATCATGGATTGGCATCGAATCTCAGAACTGTTACATGGTAGAATATTAATTGAGTTTCCTTTTTGAGCAGTTGCATTTTTGAAATAATGGATGATTTGCAGTTCTCTGGATAAGTGTTACTATTGATTTTTACCATCATCTATAGTCTGTCATTATTCAGCTTCATATTCAAAAATCAACAAGAGAATTTCTAAATCTGGTGAAAAATTCTTTTTGAAGATTTCTTCATAACTGACATACTTGAAATGTATATATATAAACCTGTGTTGAAAATAGTAAAGGTTGGTGATTGTAATTCTCTGGTTGTAATCCTTAGGGTATTCTGTAGATGAGAAAATAGAGAAATATGTGCTTAACTGAAAACAAAGAGATCCTCTGATATTATGAGTGTAATTCTGTAATCTGAGTAAGGGGTTGGTGCTCCTTGAGATTGGTGTCTCTAAATAAGGGGTTGGTACTCCTTGAGATTGGTGTCTCTAAATGAGGGGTTGGTGCTCCTTGAGTTGGTGCTCAGAAATTAGCCTATAAGGCATTGTGAACAGTTGGTTAAAAAGATTAAGCCAGTATGGCAGTTTAGGAGTGGTTTTTCTACCCCAGGAGGGTTTTCCACTCAAAAAATCTTTTGTCTCTTTGTTCTTCTGTGTGCTCACTGCTTTTCTGTGTTGTTGTTGTTTTAGTTCACTATTGGATTCTTACTATTCTCAATTCTGTTTATGAATGATTACATTCAACTCATGAATGCATTAATCAGAGTAATATTGAGATGAAATCTGAGCTATGTTTTGGAAAATGCAAGATATCTCACTCAAATCATATTTTCATAAGTTGTCAAATAGATTGAGTTAATGTTGTCATATCTTTGTGCTTTCAAAAGTGATTACTTTACTCTATTGTTGAAAGAAAAGGAAATTAGAATTAAAAATCTGGGTCGAAGTTGAAAAATTTTAGATACTGATTCACCCCCCTCTTAGTATCTATCCATAACTCCAACACTCTTGTATGCACTCATCAAATTATTTACAATGAATTTCTCAATCCAGTCATCCGATGTTCTAAGCCCAATAATCTTCATGGTGGGACTAAAATTGAGTTGCCTCATCATTTCAACAAATAGTTGACATCTTCTGGCTCACTTAGCTTCTCAAAAAATAAACTCCATATCCTCTTTGCATATCTTTGACATGTACATTTTGAAATCTTATCAACCATTAGTTCCAAAACATTAGCATCAATATAAATCAAATATTTAGGTTTTCTATGCAAAACTCTAGGAGGAGTTCACAAAGGTAAAGTTGTGTCAACATTAGGAATGTCAACACTGGGGATAGATGGCATACCTTCAATCGGAGATGAAATCGGTGGCATGCCTTGAGATTGAAATGTAAATGATTTATCTCCAACTTGAGATGTGGTATGTGGAGTATCTTCAAGTAGAGATGTGTTTGCTGATGTACATTCAACACCACATGTGGATGGTGTCTTCAATTGGAGATGTGATTGCTGATATACTTAGAAAATGACATATTGTAGATGGTGTG
This sequence comes from Sequoia sempervirens, assembly GCA_007258455.2. Lineage (NCBI taxonomy): Eukaryota > Viridiplantae > Streptophyta > Pinopsida > Cupressales > Cupressaceae > Sequoia > Sequoia sempervirens. The sequence continues at coordinate 81,439,615 of VDFB02281492.1, read as the reverse complement.
CATTGAACTTCACTTATGGTTGATGATGTGCCCCCAACTTCATGATTCATTTCTCTCCTTGTATGGAGTTTTGGCATCCATTCCCTTTATGCTACCACTTCGACATATCTCTTAGATTGCACGGGAATTTCTTCTTCTATGGGCTACAATTTCTTTTCTTCATGAAGTTACCTTTTTGTATCTCTTCTCCTTGCATTTTTAGCTTCACATTCATCCAATATTAGAGGCTTTGATCGTTTCCTTGGCATGATGTTGAATGCTACATGATCAAAAACACACAAAGAACAAAATTAAGTAATGCTCACTAACCATAGCCATAAAAACCTTCATAACCATAGTAGAAAAAATATTTTACTAGATACCACATACAATTACTAGGAATTTTTAAAAATATGTCATGCATTTGTTACTAGATACCACATGTTGCATTTTCTTGTCATACATTCCACGAGACCACATTTCTTTGAGGAATTTTTTCAAACAACTCACTACCATGTTTATGCTACCACATTTTCCATACATGTCTACCAAAGCATTCTACGAAACATATATATTCATATTGTTGATTACATTGCATTGGACATCTTTCAAACTCAAAGAATTACTTCATGTTGCATAACTAATAACTAGATGCTGATATCTATGAAAAAATTTCAATTGCAATCTAATTTTATTCAGACTCATGAATTTCATGAGACCACATTTATTTGAGGAATGTTTTCAAACTGCTCACTGCCTTGTCTATGCTACCACATTTTGAGTTTCCTTGTCATGCACAACCATGAGACCACATTTCTTTGAGGCATTTTTCCAAACAACTCACTACCATGTCTATGCTACCAAATTTTTCATACATGTCTACCAAAGAATTTTATCAAACATGTAACGCCTTGCCATGCAAACCCTAGAGGACAACACACTATAACACCTAAAAACAGTATAATTTTTTTTTTAAATAGTGCAATATACACAAGATTACAAATAAAAAAGTAGATTAAATTCTAACCTAGTCCTCTAAGGTCCATGACTACACTACTAGATTCCCATTAATTAAGCTAAAAATAAGAAAAAATCATTACATTAAATGAATTCCATTAACGCATTGAATTTCATTATAATCATCCCTTTTACAAGATCAACTAATATGAATTATCCATTTCAAACCAACATTATAACAATATCAAAGATCATTACAATATCAATATCATCAATTACATTTATCATTACAAGAGAGCGTTTACAATTAATCACAATATTACATCATTACATCTTGAACAACAATGTCTCCTCATAGACATGTGAGGAGAAAACATTAGGAAAATAATACATGATGCAATAGATTTATTATACAATACAAGTACATGAATAATAATCCACATGAACTGGAACAAGTGCAAAAGTCTTCAAATCCAAGAGTAGTCTCACGAACACGAACAAAGTGAGGGAACCCAATGCAGTACAATGCACATTCCACCCGACCATGTGGAACCCTAAGGTCCACCCCCCGTGCTAGGAGATAGCACCTAGTCCCACAATAACAAGGTGACTACAAACTTACATAACAAGGCTAACAAGTACAACTGACACTGAAACCACCTAACAACACATAAGATCATACAATGCTTCCAGAGGACATCACATACCAAAGGACGAGAAAAAATAAGGGAATACTAGTATGCAGAGAGAAGAGTGTCATCACATAGTCCTAACATGGGCTACCTTGACAACCTCTCACTAGGTGCCGACCCCCATCTATGGTTACCCTGAAAACCTCTAACTAGGCACTAACCCCATAGGGTGACATATGCATAACCGATTTTCCTTTTGTGAGGACAAGGAAGTTCGTTTTTCCAACTAGGCCTTCTCAACCCGTTTTACATGCATGGGTGAGGCATCCACTTATCTTGATTAATGCTTTAACTAACCAACCCCCTAATTCATTTTATGTTATCACTGAGTTAAGAAACTCCCACATGGGTTACCCTGATGCCACTTTGTGCACTAGCTCCCATTGAGAACCACTCCCCCTTCTAGCAGCTAGGAAAACCAATAAAATCGGTTGAGCAAAGACAACTTGCACAAATCACATAACCTCATGAACATACACAACAAGGTGAGGCATAAACCATCCCGCTCACAAGTCCCAATCAAAGCAGTGAACATAATGTGCAAGGCTATTGACCCTCGTATACTCATTCAATACAAAAATGACCATCTCAAAAGGATTATCAAAGAATTCCATCAAGAAGAACATTTCCTTTAGCCTCTAGAAGAATTCCAATACCCACTAATTCAATGACCCAAAAAATTTGAACTATAACTCACAAACATCCCATTTTCACTATTTAATAACTTTATTTCATACAATACTCAAATTCAATGAGATAATCAAGGAATAAAAGGTAAATTTAACAAAGTAACTATTACTTTTTCTACGCATTCATGTTAAACCAAGAATAATTCATTATTCCATATAACCTTCACATACTTCACATAACAACCAATACACTAACGTGACCAAAAGGCACATGAAGGTTTTATGTATAGGATACACACAATTTACAAAACATGCAATATTTAAGATTGCCAAGGAAATAGTCTAATTCTAGATTTAACAATTCTCTCTTTTAATTAAATATAATTAATTTAATCTTTCATTTCATAATCGTATTCCTTTACTTAATCAATTCTTTCAATTTTCTCTTATATAAATAAGTGTAAGTTCTCTATCTTATTTCCTAATTCTCTTATCAAACATAGTCAATTAAATAGGCATAAATATTCTTCTACGATATCTCACACACACACACACACACACACACACACACACACACACACATATATATATATATGTATATATAAGTATATATCATTAATAGAGGATGATTACATTGTAATACAAAATATCAGACGCTAATATGCAACAATTATATATATATATATCAATTTATATACTAAATCAAAAGTCAAACATCCATATACTCTCACTTGAATATCTTCCTATCTATTGATTACTAAAAAAATAGGGAAAACATTTAAAGCTTAATATATAATTTATACTCCACTTTACATAGTGTCCAACACGATAATACAACAAATGATATTGGTTACCCAATTTATGCTATCGAAACAAAGAATTCCAAACGTGGGATACTAAGTTTGGACTAAGCCATCGACATGAATTACCCAGATAAAGAATAATACCACTCTATAAAGAAATAGCAATAATTAGTGTCGAATAACTATATTATGAATAATCTTTGAGTACTACACAAAGCCAATGAAACTCAATTCCACACATTGAGAATTAACTATATACATCAAATCTCAAACTCTATATTTACAACCTTTGATTACCAAATATAAGGTATGCACATCGGATTCCAAAGTGAAGGGAATTTATCGATTAGAAGGAAATACAAAGCATTATATGTGAAGAGAAGAAGTCAAGATATACTATGGTTTATAAACAAATTTTATCAAATTTCTACTAATAGGACATGCAGAAAAGTAGGCATTAGACACGCATATAATACAATGAATAGGTATCTAATTATTGGCTTATTTAAAATTGTGAACAAGTAATAATTTACTGGTACATAATGCAGAGAATGAGTAATGATTTACTAGTGAATATAATGCAGCTGACGCCTATCCACTTAAACGTATATCATAAAGATTTGAACTCAAGTTTAAACTCTAGTTTGAACTCGATCTACAACTAAAATTTCTGATGAATTCATAGCATTTGATAAGAATAAAGGCTATTATAGAACAAGCAAATAACTAGTGTTTACTCAAAATCACATGCCAAACCTTAGCCATCGAATAATACATTACAAGCTAGCAACGCATCATAGAAAGGAAATCGCATGAGAAGTATATAGGGCAGCTTTCCATTAAATATGATAATGCCTTTCAAGCAACAACCGACTACCCACTATGAAAGGTATTCAATGAAACTAAATTTCACCATTATAAAAGTGGGGCATCAAATCAAATTTAAATGGACCGAAACTATCAAGAATAACCATGTGGTGCCAAGACCCAATCTTGTTCCAATTGTTACAGTTAGCGATCTAAAATAGGTATACTTATATAGTGGCGCAACCCCTAACAATTTTGGCACAAGTCACACTCAGATGGAAAGGCAACGATTCTCTTAAGGAAAAGAAAACAAAAAGATTTGAATGCGGAAATATGCAACCAATACCCAGACAAAAGGGTCGATATAATTCCGATAGCAAAAAGGAAACAATAAAATTAAGAAAGTAGAACAACCAGACTGGGTAAGAAGTGGCGTGACTAATTCATTGGGTCAACACTAACAAAGAGAATAAAAATAGAATGGGATCAAGCAATATCATACAAAGGCAGCTAAATATTTCCCACTAATGAATTCTTGGAGAATCTTTCAAGATTTCGTCAGTTACTGATGACAGAAGAAAAGTAGACATAACCATATGAAATACAAGATTGTAGAATAAATTCGAAACAATAGGCTGACTTAATTACAGGCACGCTTATTACAAATTAGCATCTAAAATACAAGCATTTATTCCAAAAGAAGGCTACAAAAGAGAGGAACCTAGCTAATTCGATTAGCTGAGCTGAAATTTGATGTCAGGTTTGAATTTCAAGCTGCAGATTCAATTTCTCTCCAAACCCCAACAATTATGTAGAACTTCAATATCAAACCCCTAATTCTAGAAGATAACTTTTTCAAGAACTAGAAAATTGATTCATGATAGAGAAGAAAGATTAGATTTCCCGAGAATCCCAAAAGCTCCTTTCTTTTTGCAATATAACTAATTTATTAACCACTTTACCTTAACTATTGCTGCATGCAACTCCTATCTTTATTTAGTTACTCACAATAAATCCACTTTTAAATATTTAAGTTAGTAATTTAACTTTAACTTTTAATTTTATTTTCACCCCACATTAAACAATATTTTTATTTTTATAATTTTTTTTGCCATATCCTGCAATTTGCACACAATTAGATTAACTATTAAAATATTTAGTTTATTAATTTAATCTTTCATATATTTTTGTTTTTGAAATTAAAAGTAGAAAATCAAGGGTGTCGTCCCTATAGAACAAAGCCCAATAGGCCAACAACCAGAAACAAACAAGGGTGCAAACCCTTAGAACAAGGCCCTATAGGCCATTAACAACATAAAAACACCACAGAACAACAAGGGTGTCGTCCCCATTGAACAAGTCCCTATGGGCCATTAACTATAGAACCATAGCAAGAGCCAAAGACGTAGAGTAGACCAAGCCAAAAACGGCTTACAACCCATTCCTGGCAAGAGACCAGGAGCCACCAAACACAAAGAACAAACATATCAGACCAACACCCTGCAACCACAGGACAGTAATAGACCTTCCACACAAAAGGCCATAAACCCTCTACAACAATAGACCTACATCAGATCTTCCAATAAAAAAAGACAACCCAGAGCTCAACTAAATCTCGAGGAGCAACCGAACATAATGAACCAAAGCCCTGAAGAAGTCAGAAAGGACCAGATCTTCCACTCAAAAAACCAAAGACCATTTGTAGCAACAGATCTGCAACAGACCTTCCATTTAACAAAACCCAACCAGAGCCAACCTTATTCTTACGTACAAAGGGGTAAGAATCACTCCTTGTAGCAGAGAAACCGAACCAGGAAGCCAACTCAAACACCACCTCAAAAGGAGAGATCTCCCCTCTAATGGAGAGGATCATATATAAACTTTTCCCACTGGACCCAAAGATCTCTAGAAACCCAATACTCCACCTCCATAGGAGTAGATCCCACCTCAAAAGGGACGACAACAGAGAAAACTAGGAAAGGACACTTCCAAACAAAACCATGGCCCTCAACTTCACCTCTATAGAAGAAGAATCCACCTCAATAGGACTTAGCTGTGGAAACAAGGAGGAAGCCACCACACCCATAAGAAAAGCACACATACCACCCTTTGAAAAATTCGACAAGCACCACCACAAAACATATCCAGGGATAATCCCCATATTGTAGTCAACCAAAACCATCACAGACAGAAATAGACCAATAGAGAGCCTGACAAGAACAGGGACTCCCAACACCACCCTCCACAAAACCATGAGACCCCAGCACATAGAGGGCCTGTCATCAATATGCGCCAAAAAATGCAGAAGATCCCAAACAATACCACCAAGGAAAGACAAAGCAAGAGGTGAGTCTAGACGATGGAAAAGCCACCATCTCAAAGCCCAAGCAACGAAAAAATAAAGGGTGTGGGGAAGGAAGCATAACTTTCACCCCAGCCACTGCACCCAAAATCTCCACCAGGCACCAACGCAAGGAAAGACCCTTGAGATGCACCTTCAAACATTAGTGTAGAACATCAACAAGCAAACAAAAGGCTAGAGCCAGCCAAGCAACAAAGAGAACCTCTGTAACACCAACATAAGGAGGCCAGCAAGATCCTCCCCCACCAACAAGCAACGTAACAAGTTGACCAAAATCAACCTCCATCCACTAGAGAAGAGTAGTAGTCGGAAAGCAGAAGGCAGGTGCCAGCCTGACAACCACAATAGTAGAGCCCTTGCCAAAAATATGAAATGAAGGCCAAAAATACTATCTAAACTGGCCCACATCGAGCCCCACCATGAACTAAATCGGAGAAATAAACTTGGCATCCAACAGACACTAGCACAAACCCACACCCTGGCCCAGATCCATGCACAGAGTGGACACACTCCACACATCTTGACCCAGGTCCACACATAGAATGGGACCATGAAGCACCACAACATCTCCAAGAGGAAACACCACCCAAAGCAAATCTTCCACATCATTCGGAGAGTAGAGGAAACACTCTTGCACATACCACCCATACACATAGAAAATAGGGGAAATAGGGAACAGAGGTTTCCCCAAGCGCACCGATAAAAAATCATCCACCCAGTGCACCTTCAGCTGAGAACAATAGCCATCATGTGTCTCAATCTCATCATCCTTATCAGATTCAGAGCCTTCACCATCATCATTGCCAGGAGAATTCAAATTTCTTCTTCTGCTCCTTCTCTCGCTCGACCGTTGTAGAGCCTTCGCCAAACCCATGTTTACATTTTAATGTTTCTTTATTGAGCCATTAATTTTAATTTATTTAAATAAAAAAACAATAATAATATTTTATCAATGTCATAGTTGCATTAAAACATATATTTAAATTATCGAAACACCTTTTAGCTACAATACTCTTTTATTTAATATAAAACCAATCAAAGCATCAATCAAGAAAATAACTCAAATGAACTGAATACCCAATAGTACCTGACCACAAAGCAAAACGGAAGGAAAAATGACAAAAACATCAACAAACCAACTTGAACTTCCCACACAAATAGGGAACAACAAATGGACACTCATGCTTGTTAAGGATGATGGCTCAACATAGGGGACCAAATGCTATTTCCAAATCAACAATCTCCATTGGGATTAAGGCACGCTCAAACTTGGAAATTTAGGTGGAGTTGATGCATGGTACCTACAACCTATAGCAAGTCACATAGTCATGCATGTACATAAACAAATAGTCAAACACACTGTGAAGAGAAAACTGTAGTGTCACAGGGCTCTCATAAGCAAGAGATGCGACACTGTTCCCCTTCACCAAAATACATCAATCCATAATATTCAAATACCAGAATCATGACAAGAACATACATCAAATGATCACACAATTCTTATAGCAATGATAACCCACACGATCAATTAAACCATAAAATAGTCATGACTTATACATAAACATCAGTGATAAAAGTAGCATCAAACTATCATCATAATGTTCCAATCTGATACAAACAACAGTCAACCAACCAAGAACAAGCTAAGGGGCACTACAAAACATATGTATTCATATCGCTGATTACATTACATTGCACATCTTTCAAACTCAAAGCATTACTTCATATTGCATAACTAATAAGTAGATGCTGACAGATGGTTTTTTTTTAATTGTAATCTACTCTTTTTTCAATGAACTAGGAGTAGTTTCCAATTGCCTTTGCTTGTCATGCATTCCATGAGACCACATTTTTCATACATGTCTACCAAAGCATTTTAACAAACAAATCATTGCCTTGTTGCTATGGCTAAAAGCCTAACATAGGTGCTTTCAAACAAGGTATATGGATGTTTGGAAAAAATCTATGTTAGCCATGAAATATTTTTGATTACATTGCATTTCACATCTTTCAAACTCAAAGCATTACTTCACATTGCATATAACTAATAACTAGATGCTGATAGATGACAAAATTTCAATTGCAACCTAATTTCTTTTTAAAGTCAGCCTATTAAGTGTAGTTATGAAATTACTTCACATACCCTATCAATGAACTAGGAGCAGTTTCCAATTACCCTTGCTTGTCATGCATTCCATGAGACCACATTTCTTTGAGGCATTTTTTCAAACAACTCACTGCCTTGTATGTGCTACCACATTTTTCATACATGTCTACCAAAGCATTTTAAGAAAAAAATCACTGCCTTGCTGCTATGGCTAAAAGCCTAGCATAGGGGTATGTTTAGGATCATGATGGGCCAAAAAGTGGTGATATGATGGGTATGTGTAGGGTATGTGGTTGACGAATTTTTTTTACCCAAAATTGATGAAATGAAAAGGGTTTCTAAAGGAGATTCTCAGCTTTCCACCAATATAAATTATTCTTTACTATGAATTTAATAAATAATTATTATTCATTTTCTATTTGAATTATGACTAAAGTCCTAATTGATAGATTGATTGAAAAACATCTATAGCTTTCAAAGGTATCATTTTTTGAATCCAAAACATGCATCACATTCTATGCTTCACATACTATAGGATTGAAAAAATTGAATTTCATGAAGTTTTGACCAAGTTAAGGTGGTCGGACATATGTTTTATATTTTTTAAGTTGTAATAAAAAATCATAATTAATTATTTACTTTGAAAAAAATTACAAAAAAATATGAATCACATTGGAACATGAGTCCTCTACTTATATCTAAAATATTATAAAAAAATATTATCATTTTATTGTGGTTAGGGTTTTCAGACAAACACCTACTTTTTTTTCCCTCAAATTTAAGTACTATTACATTGAAATTTCAAATTTTCACCAAATAGATTTAAAAATAAAAATAAACCTAGTAGTTTAGAAACTAAATTAAATTTTCTACAGATTCTATTCTTACATATTTTTGAAACAATATAGATAATTTATTCAAATTTTTATGTCAAGTTGCCTAACTCTAATTTTTCTAAATTTTTCGCCACTTAAGGGCCTATTTTTTCCATGATGATCCTGCACATACCCATAGGTGCTTTCAAACAAGCTATGGATGTTTGGAAAAAATATATGATAGCCATGACATATCATTGATTATATTTCATTTCACATATTTCAAACTCAAAGCATTACTTCACATTGAATAACTAATACCTAGATATTGATAGATGATAAAATTTCAATTACAACCTAATTTTTTTGAAAGTCAACCTAAGTGCAACTGTTATGCAATTACTTCACATTACATAACTAATAGCTAGGAGTAGGTGCAAATTGTATTTGCTTGTCATTGCATTCCATGAGACCACCTTTATTTGAGGCATTTCCTTGAGGCATTTTTTCAAATCCTCTATATAAGTTTACATAAATTCATCTATTATGTCATGTTTTTCAATTTTGTTTCTTCAAAGTCCTAAAAAACAAACTTTTTTATGCATATTCCATCTAATTCAATGTTGAGTTCTATGTATAACAATGAAGTTTAATAAAATCATGAAATGAATGGTCTATATTGTTAAAACTAAACCAAAAAAAATAGTATAAACATCTAGCTAAAATGAAAATGAGTGAATACCACTAGCCATGATGGAAATGGACTACTATAAGAAATGCAAATGGAATTCATCAGCAAGTTTGTGTTAAGTTGCAATCCTCTATATAAGTTTACATGAATTCATCTAAATTATATCATGTTTTTCATTTCTTTTTCAAACACCTAAAAATTAAACTTTTTTATGCAACTTCCATATAATTCAATATTGACTTGTATGTAAAACTATTATGATTAATAAAACATGAAAGGAATGGTCTATATTGTCAAAACTAAACAAAAAAACTAAATATAAATATTTCAATTCTACAAATGATTATTGATGAGCCCAATTAATGGCTCAATTTTGATAGGATCCATTACATATTTGTTGTTGCTATCATAGACTTTGACACTTGGTTGTTGATATTTTCCTTAAAACCATAGACTTTGGACATAAGCTTTATCTTTGTGACTTCAATGACATTATCATGATATGAAAATTGTTTATTTGAATTTACTAGTGGTTGAATGAATGTTACTAAAGTAATTATAGATATACATTTTTTTGTGCGTGCTAATGCTATTTTGCAGGTTTCCACTAAAATGTTGATGCCAACAAAGCCTACTACATGGGAGAAATTCTTGCCAGTTGGTCGGTTATCGAGAAGTCATAAAGCTGGTCATTAAGAAGTCAAAGCAGGAAAAATCTCATGGAGGGAAATTCTTAATTCAAATAAAATAATGTAACCACCTTTTTAATGGTCGTATTTGTTGTTGAACAAATCCAAGGACTGCGTTGTGCTAGATTCCCATTGAAGCAAGTCTACTTTGACCAATTTAGCACATGTGTAACTTCATCTTTTTCTATGCTTTCAATAAGCAACATCCTCTTATTTTGATGGATTCGAATGCCTAGGTAGTTAGGGATAGTCAATATTTTTTTCCCTATAAATAATGGTCAGATGCTCCTTTTGATAAGGTTGGACATTCTAAGTTTGTACACAGATTTTCCAATTTTACAGTTCTATGGCTGAGATGTTGTACTTATGCTTTCAAGAAATAATATGATATTTTGAGTTGCTACATTTCAGTTAGTATAAGGGAGACTCAGTCAAGGGGGCACACTTGGTGAGAATTCCATTTATTATCCTAGAAGTCATTTTCTGTTTAGTAGTTAGTTTCAATTTTAGCAACTGTCTATTCTTGTAGCCACTGAAATTCCATTATGTGACTATTCTTGTAGCCAAGGTAGATAGAGTAGTTTCCTATCTATTTGTTGAGATTGTCATTTCAATCTTTCATTTTTAGTAAAGTTGATTAATTCTTAGTGTAGATGTTGATTTATGCTCAGTGTTTTAGTTGATTTCTTTCCAACACTTCATTTCTGGCATTGTTTCTTTCATAGTTTATGGATGATTGCAATGAAGTCCTAGTGCACATACAATGCTGACTCATTTCAAGTTTACGTCCTTGGGTTGATAAGTGAAATGAACCTTCATGATGAGTAAGATAGCTACTTAGTGTAGATGTTCAATCTCTAAGTCACAACCCTAAAGGATTAGTTATTAAACCATTGTAGGAGGCCAAATTTTTTTGCATTGTTGTCGGGGATGGTGTCAAACTAGGAAGTTCTTTGGAGTCATTGATAGTTTCTTTCTTGTGTAGTATTTCTGAAAGTTTTCTCTTAGTATACCCATCACTTAGGAAATTAATGACCCCTATTCTTTCACCAATTCTTTGTGTGAGTTGGCTGATATTGAGTTGATATTGCATGCATAGAGGAAAGAGAAAAGATGCTCATGGGATATTCCTTCCTAATGATCCTAATCAATTTCAGCTAGTTGAACATCCAAATCTACCAAGGGATGAAGAAGAAGAAGAACCACACCTTTTTTTGATGCATTTCCCACTCTAACTAGTTCTAACACTTCCTCTGAAGACCAAAATATGATTGAGAATCACCTTGCTTTGGAACTTCATCAAGCAGGCATGGGTGATGAGAATAATGAGAATAGACACAAAAATAGACTTAACCAACCAGCTTTTCCATTCCCCATTTCTCATCAGAATGAAGTTAACAACCTCAAAAATATCCCTACTTCAGTCCTTCCCAAGTTCTGTGGACTTGTCATAGAAGATCCTAACACTTTCTTGTTTGAGTTTGACATCCTCTGCAGAAGCTATGACTATACCATTAATGCTCATAGGTTTAAGTTATTTCCTATCACCTTGAAAGAAACTACATTGAGATGGTTTATGAGCTTAGAAAAGAATACTGTGGAGACTTGGGATGACATGAAAATAAAGTTCCTTGAGAAGTATAAGGAATATTGCAGGGGCAGTGACATGAGAGGAGATGACATCTTTAGGATGTAGTAGAATGAAGATGAAAGTTTGGAGGATTACATTTCAATATTTCTATTTTTCCTATAGAAATCTCCACATCATACACTCAATGAAGAATCTCAAAAGCCACTCTTCCTGAGAGGAATCAATGACAACTGCACTAATGCTTTGGACCTAATGGGAGGAGGAGATATCACCCAAGTCCCTTGGGATGATATTAAGAAAATATGTCAAAACTATTCCAGGGCAGCTTCAAAGAGAGGAAGAGGTTACCAATCTTCCATGGGAAAATCATCCACCAATGGAGTTTCAAGGATGGAGATTACTCACTTGTTGGCAGATTTCAAGAAAGACATCATAAATAATCTAGCTATCAAACTAGATACACTACAAGCAAAGAAGAAGCATAAGGAGGAAGAGGCAATGTTGGCAAAATATTTCCCTCATTGCAGACAAAAGAAGGACTACATATGCAAAATGGTGGCTAACATTGATAGCAATCAGATCCCACCTAATTTCAAGCCAATCTAGGGTGATGATGATCAATTCTACGAGATTGCACAAAGGAGACCATGGGCTCTAAGACAAGGTATGCCACCAGATCCATTATCTTTTGCTAGGCCTTATTTTAATTCTTATGCAGCTAGTAACCAATGGAAACCCCCATATCCATCCAACTATGGAGGATATACACCACAAACTTGGAATAACCCTCTAAATACTTGGCCCAATCACCAAAACTCTCCACCCCAGTGGCAACAACCTTAGAGGAATTGGTAGCAGTTTTAGGGAAATTGGCAGCCACCTCCAGGAAACTGGCAGTAGACATCTCAATGGAGGGGAGGACAACAATGGCTAAACTAGACAACTAATTACATGCAGCCACCTTCTTAGCACCAACAACCTGCTATAATGACTCCTCCTACTAGCTCAAGTTCAAGCACACCTAGAACTACTCAGTTACCAGCTTAGCCCACACCTAACCCAAATAACAAACCACAAGAGCAACAACCAGTATACTTTGTAGATCCTAATCTTTTTCCTACATATGTTGTGAGTGTAAGTGAAATCCATCTGCGTTTAGGAACTACTTTACCAACTCCCTCCACTCCTATCATCACTGAGCTTCCTGTGGAAGAAGAGGATCCTCTGAATGTCCCCATTCAACCAAGTGTGCCTAAAAATCCTAAACTAGTTCCAGTTCAGTAGACTACCCAAGATCCACCATTTCCTCAAAGGTTGGAGGTTGCTAAATAGAAAGAAGAAAATGAGGAAACAACCCTTGAAATTTTGGATCAGTTGAAACACATATGTGTCAAGATACCTTTGTTTCAATCCATAAAAGACATCCCTATATATGGCAAAGCAATCAAAGAGGCATGCCTCAAAAATCTAGGGAGGAAAAATAAAGACCCCACTATGGTTCATGTGTTAGGACAGTTAGCAGACATCTTGCTTGGAAAAGTTATAGTCCCTAAGTACACTGACCCAGGTAGCCTTGTGGTAGGAGTTGCCATAAATGGAGTCCAAATAAGGAATTCTCTAATTGACTTGGGAGCAACAATAAACTTGATGACTAAGGATATATTGCAACAACTAAATGTTGCAAAGATGAGACCTGCTCCTACTATCCTACAGCTTGTTGATAGTTCCACTGTCAAACCTGATGGTATAGTAGAGGACCTTGTGGTAACTCTACATTCTTGGGAGTATCTAGTAGAATTTTTTTTATTCTTTCTCCTAAAGATACACTAGGTGGATACCTCATTATCCTAGGGAGGCCATGGTTGGTCACAACAAATGCCTACATTGGAATTTGGTTAGGAGAGATGACCATTTCTAATGAGAAGAGTACCAAAATTATTGTTCTCTACCCTCCTGCTCAACCATCCTATGACATGGAGAACACTATATGGCCACATGTTGGAGAAGAGACTGAGGAAGTCAATTCCATGGCACAACTCATGATGTTAGGTAGAAGATATTTCATGCAACTACAAGAGGAAGATGAAGTGTTGTCCCACATAATTCAGAACCGTTGTGAGGTGCATGAGGAGTCATCTACTCATGAATTTGGTTCTGCCAGTTCAGTGAAGACACTTCTGCCTACTCTTCCTACAAAAAAACTTCCTACAACAATCAACATGATCCATACATTGCTGCCACATGAACTAATAATGCCAAGTATTAGTGAAGCTGCTATGGTAGAGTTAACCACACAAGTACAAGTGTCAGAGGGAGAACATCTAAATATTAACAAGCTGAGTCAAGAGCAACAGTTGTCTTTGACAAATCTATTGAAGACCCACCAACATGCATTTACATGGGACTACCATGACATCAAGGTATTGGATCCTAAGCTCTACACTCATAGGATATACATCATAGATGATTGCACACCAGTGAGGAAGCTACAAAGAAGAATAAACCTTGCATTAAGAGAAATAGTAAAAGGGGAACTTCAAAAATTATTGGATGCAGGATTTATCTACCCCATCTTAGACAATCAGTAGGTGTCTCCATTGGTAATTGTGCCCAAAAAGGGAGGGAATTGGAGTGTTTGTGTTGACTATAGGGAGCTTAAATCTGACACTAAAAAGGATCATTTTCCCCTTCCTTTCATAGACCAAGTACTGGATTCCCTTGTAGGCAAGTAATATTTCTCTTTTCTAGATGGATTCAGTGGCTATAATCAAATACAAATTGCACCTAAGGATCAAGAGAAGACCACCTTTACCTATCCATGGGGGACCTATTCCTACTCTATGCTTCCATTTGGTTTGCGTATTGCACCTGCAAATTTTCAAAGGGTAGTCATTAGCATATTTTCAGACATCTCATATGATTGCATGAATATTTATATGGATGATTTTACTACCTATGGTGCTGATTTTGCTAAAGCCCTAGAAAATATAAGGAAGGTATTACAAAGATGTAAAAAACATAACCTATCATTGAACAATGAGAAGTGTTTCATGATGATGCAGGAAGAAGTAGTCCTTGGGCACTACATCTCTAAAAAGGGAATTCAAGTAGACCAAGCCAAAATTGAAGTGATTACCAATCTGCCTATTCCTACAAAGCAAAAAGATGTTAGAAGTTTCTTGGGTCATGCAGGGTACTATAGGTGTTTCATCAAATATTTCAGCAAAATGGCAACACCATTGTACAATCTTCTCACTAAAGATGTTGAATTCCAGTGGATAGAGGACTGTGACAAGGCATTCTTTGATCTCAAAGTAGCTTTAACCCATGCTCTTGTACTCAAGGGTCCTAATTGGGAGCTTCCTTTTCACATTCATACAAATGCATCAGACTATTTTGTAGGAGCAATATTGGCATAAAAAAAGGAACCATAGAGAATGCCATCTATGTTGTCAGCAAAAATATACAAGGGGTTGAATTCAATTACATAGTGACAGAAAAAGAAATGTTGGTAGTCATCTATGCCCTTAACAAATTTAGGCACTACATAACAGGGTATCGGATTTTTATTCATACAGATCATGCAACAATAAGTTACCTCATGAATAAGGCCCTCATTTCAGGTAGGCTGGCAAGATGGTTGTTGTTGATGTAGGAGTTTGACATTACCATTGTTGATAAACTAGGAAAACCAAATGTTGTAGCATATTTTCTTTCTAGACTGACTACATCAGAAGATAATTAAGTCATTGATGACTCTTTCCTTGATGAACATTTGTTTTCTATCAGTGTGCACACACCTTGGTATACTGACATAGCCACTTAGTTGGTTATAGGAAGAGTTCGTCCTCACTTCTCTCCAAAAGAGAGAAGGGTACTCATTGAGAAAACATTTCCTTTTTCATGGATTGTAGGTTGTTTGTTTTACACTGGACCAGACCATGTCATGAGGAGATGTGTAAGGGAAGACGAGACATGATATATTGCATGCATGTCACAATGAACCCTATGGAGGGAATTTTGTAGCCAAGAGACAACAATGAAGATTATCAACATAGGATATTACTGCCCACACTTCATAAGGATGTAGGTAGGTATACCAGGAAGTGTGATAGATGCTAGAGGATGGGCCAACCAACAAAATCTAATGAGATGCCCCTTTACTCATAGGTAGTAATCACTCCATTTGATAAATGGGGACTAGATTTTGTAGGACCAATTGATCCTCCATCAAATGGTAAATCCTCCATCCTAGTTTGCATTGACTATGTGACCAAGTGGGTTGAAGTTAAAGCAATGAAGCATGTAAGAGATAATAAGGTTGCAAAATTTATTTATGAGAAAATTTTCACTCGTTATGGGGTTCCAAGGGAGATAGTGACTGATCAAGGGGCTCAATTTACATCAACCCTTTTCACAACACTAGTTAATGAATATAATGTGAGGCACAAGAAGTCTAATCCTTATCACCCTCAGGCCAATGGCCAATTTGAGGTGACCAATAGGGAAATTGAGGCAATTCTAACAAAAAAAGTGGCTATTCATAGGAGAGACTGGGCAAATAGGCTGCCAAAAAATGTTTGGGCCTATAGGACCACCTGGAAAACAACCATAGGTTTTACTCCCTTTGAATTACTATATGGGTAGATAGCTATGATGCCCATTGAATTTGAGAATAAGACTCTTAGGACTGCACTAGACATAGGGATGGATATCTCTGAGGCACAAAAAGACAAAATGATGCAGTTGAATAATTTGGATGAGATGAGGAAGACAACCTTGCATCACACTGAGGTAGTGCAAAATCAAATGATCAAATGGAATGATAAGTACATAAAGGACAAGAATTTTTAGCCTGGTGACTGGGCACTCCTTTATGACTCTAGGTATCAAGACAATGTAGGTAAATTGTAGACTAGATGGTCATGCAGTTGAAGGAAGCAGACCTAGTGTCCCTCCTTCTAACTGATCCAAGTACATATGCAACCACTTCATAATAAAGACTTCCACTTTTTGTGGGAGTCCACTTCTTCATTAATCCACCCATCTTCCCATCCATCTCCATCTTCTCTCTCTTCCATAACTTTTCCATCACTCCACTTCGCCATCACTTCATTCCACTTCATCATCAATGCATTGATTGCTCAACCATACTTCTTAAAGGTAATTAGTACTTTCTCTGAATTCTTTGCAAAGATACCCCAAGATTTCAAGTACACGCAAAACAACTTGTTATATCTTTATTATCTTTAGTGCATTTCTTCAATTGTTGTAATTAAATGTAGATATTTCACATAGCATAAATTGTACCTTGCCTTGTCCAATCATAATTATCCACCAGCGTGTGTAGACACATGTTGTAAATTAGGTTGGGGGGGGGGAGTTTCAACTCAAGTCCATGTGTCATCCATATCAACAAATTTAAATTGAGCCAATTTGAATGATGAATTGATGTGACGGCTTGTATGTGTGAGATGTTACTAAACCACCACCATTTCTTTTGATAATACCTCTCATTAATGAATCTTTATTGCCTAGTCATAATTTCAAATGTCACACAACAAAAGTAATTTAGTAAGCTACATGACATTAGTGTTAGTATGACAGAGAGAAGAACTACAGGAAGAAGAATTTGGGGTTTTTAGAAAGCAATTGTAGGAGAAGGAAATTTAGCAAAGTGCATGTTGATTATGAGCAACTGAACAATGGGAGGTCAGCTAATTCAGAGTGAACCCACGGTTCATAATGTGGTAATGCAAGATGCACATTCTTTGGTAGAGTTTAGAAATTGCGGATGGATAAACTATTTCTTGAAGCTCAATAGCTACAATGAAGACATTGCGTAGGAATTTGCACAAACATTCTCTAAGGGGAAGGTAGTAGCAAAAGGATTGGAGGTGATTGTTACTGAGGAAAGAATTGCGGAGGTAACGAGTTTACTTGCTAATGGTGAGACATACCCTACTAAAAAAGATACAAGGTCTTCCATAGCTGAATTTACTAAACCCAGTGACCCCCCATTGGTTGTGGATAAACAAGGTACAAAAAGAACTTCTCTTCTAGAGCCATGGAGACAAGTAGCTGTCCACATTGTTAAGTACATCACTTGTGAGGGTGACCAGTCATGCCTCCATTATGTACACTTCAAGCTCCTAAACCATATGAGGCATGGATGAAGAATAAATGTTCCCAATGTGCTATATCATCTCCTTGCCATCATGGTAGCTAAAACGTAGAAAGGTAGGGATAATTCTGTCTCACCATTGTTTAATTAAATTATTAGTGGAAAATTCTCTACATGAAGAATTTGATATGACATGGGAGGAGTTTTTAAACATTGACCAATTTAAACCAAAACATGTTAGACATCAAACTCAACCCCATAGGTTTAGTAGGGAAGTGAGGGTTGTTGAAGTTACTCTTGGTGCATCAACCTCTGGTGCAAACCCTAGTTCAAACCCTCCTACAACTGAGCAAGCCATTGAAATTGATTCTTCTGAGTTAGAATATTTAGGAGAGTAAAGTTCATCCTCAAATTTTGATGATAATGCCCCTACCAAAACCCCAGTTCAAACTAGGGTTTCCCTTAGGAGAGAAGAGGCGCATATGAGAGAAGTAGAAATGAGAAAGGGGAAAGCTAAGAAGCAAGTGGTAGAGAAACCAACACTAGGCCCTAGAAAATGAAAGGTTGATAACACTATTCCTCCTACAATTGAAGGAAAAGACAAAAATCCTCCTAAGAAATCAAAACCAGCTGGGCCAACCACTGGTGCACCTCTAAAGAGAAGCCCTAGGCTTAGAAAAAAATCTAGGAAGGAGACGGAAGCCCCAATGGGGCAGGTGAATGTTGAGGAAAAAGATATTTTTGAGGAATAGGAAAATATTAGATTGGATGAACTCACTGCCATTGCAGAACAAGTTGGGAATCAAGAACAAAATAGAAGTCCATAACCCTTACAACAAGAACAAGATGAGATTCCAAAGTTCCTATAGCTAGAGTAGGATGAACAACTTGAATCTCTGCAATTGGTGTTATATGAACAAGAATTAGTGCCAGGGAAGATTTTGGTAGGAATACATAAACCCCCTGCCTTTTCATGAAATGACATAGCTCTGAAGTTGTGGAGTGAGATGCAAAGAAAGGAAGAAGAATGGAAAAATGAAAGGCGTGAGCTGCAAAATGTGATTAAAAAGAAAGATGCAAAGATTGAAGAGAAGAATGCCAAAATTGTTGCCTTGAAGGAAAGGGTAGATAATGTGGTAGACTTAATACCCAGAATGCTAGCATTTAGAACTCCTCCTAGTGTATACCTTGCACTTGAAGGAGCGAAATCTTTCCTTCAAGCTATCAAGGATCATTTTAGGTTTGAGTCCTACTTTTGACACTCCACATGAATTTTTCTAGGCTTATCAGCTTGCTCCTCCTGATGTTAAAAATTTGTTATGCAAATTATACCTACACAATTATGTTTTTTCTAATGATCATGATTAGAATCCCTTGCTGTGTATTGGGGACCTTCATTTAAGGGCATTTATGTCCTGGATTCAAAATTAGATTAGTTGGGGACAACAATATAGAACTTACAGGGAAAGGGAACATTATAATCCCTTGCTTATCAGGGTTGAATCTAGTAACCCTGGAGATATTTTCATGACATGGCACAAAATTCTTTACCACCCCAGCTACAAAGCTAAGATTATGCCCGCTAGAGAAGAAACCTACAAAGAGTATGAGAAGGTAGCTGAAACCATAGGAAAATCTGTAATGGGATATTTAACACAAAGGTGGAATAGTTTGCTAGAAGAGTTGGAACAAGCTCAACCCCACTCTTTATAGAACTATGTTACAACATGTAAAAGGGTTGATAGGTATATACAGATTGGTCGAAGGAAGCAATAGTGTTGGATTACCTTAACATTTCAACCACCTACATTATTGTGGCATGTGCCGGATTACAAGTTCTACCATTATGACATAGCTGCAGAAAGAACAAGATGGAACACACTAGAGAGCAAACAAGGATTCTATTCAGATCCTAATTTAGTCACCATAAATACTAATGTGGGATAGTTGGCAGAAGCTGACTTTAGGGCATTAACTAGGCAACAGTTTAGTGCTCCTTCTGCTGGAGGACCAACAAAACATTAGGTTGGGGGGGAATGATGAGCTCAATTAATGGCTCAATTTTTATAGGATCCATTACATATTTGTTGTTGCTATCATAGAATTTGACACTTGGTTGTTGATATTTTCCTTAAAACCATAGACTTTGGACATAAGCTTTATCTCTGTGACTTCAATGACATTATCATGCTATGAGAATTTTCTATGTTGAATTTACTAGTGGTTGAATGAATGTTACTAAGGTAATTATAGATATAATTTTTTTGTAAGTGCTAATGCTATTTTGTAGGTTTCCACTAAAATGTTGATGTCAACAAAGCTTGCTACGTGGGAGAAATTCTTGCCAATTGGTCGGTTACCGAGAAGTCATGAAGCTAATCATTAAGAAGTCAAAGCAGGAAAACTATCATGGAGGGAAATTCTTAATTCAAATAAAAGAATGTAACCACCTTTTTAATGGTCATACTTGTTGTTGAGATAATCCAAGGAGTGTGTTGTGCTAGATTCCCATTGAAGCAAGTCTACTTTAACCAATTTAGTGCATATGTAACCTCCTCCATCTTTTTCTATGCTTTGAATAAGCGACATCCTCCTATTTTGATGAAGTCAAATGCCTAGGTAGTTAGGGATAGTCAATAGTTTTCTCCCTATAAATAATGGTCAGATGCTCCTTTTGATAAGGTTGGACATTCTAAGTTTGTACACACATTTTCCAGTTTTATAGTTCTATGGCTGAGATGTACTTATGCTTTCAATAAATAATATGATATTTTGAGTTGCTGCATTTGAGTTAGTATAAGGGAGACTCACTCAAGGGAGACCACTTTGTGAGAATTCCATCTATTAGTCTAGAAGTCATTTTTTGTTCAGTAGTTAGTTTCAATTTCAGCAACTGTCTATTTTTCCAGCCATTGAAATTTCATTCTATGTCTATTCCTGCAGCCAAGGCAGACAAAGTAGTTTCCTATTTGTTTGTTGAGATTTCCATTTCTATCTTTCATTTTCAATCCAGTTGAATAATTCTTAGTGTAGATGTTGATTTATGCTCATTGTTTTAGTTGATTTCTTTCCACCACTTCATTTCTGGCATTTTTTCTTTCCTAGTTAATGGATGATTGCAATGAAGTCCTAGTGCACATATAATGCTGACCCATTTCAAGTTTACGTCCCTGGGTTCACAAGTGAAATGCATATTCATGATGAGTAAGATAGCTACTTAGTGTAGATGTTCAATCTCTAAGTCACAACCCTAAAGGCTTAGTTATTAAACCATCGTAGGAGGCCAACAATTATATTTCCTGAGATAATCAAATATGATGTAGAAACTTCAAATTATCTTCTTCTACATTGTCTAGCATGCAAATTGGTGCTAAAAAGGTAATGGATCAAGCATAATAAGGTACTGCAACAAGTCAATTGCATAAAAAGGTGTTTGTGAGATGGATAAAGCACAAAATGAGACAAATGCAGAGAATTGTGGGCTTGAATCATGGGTCAACTCCTTTTTTACCATTTTTTGCAAAAAATCACATTTGGCACGCTCCAAATTTGGTGAGCACCAAGTGATGCAAAATACCATTCTATTTTGTCAAATGCCAAATGTTGTGTTTCAAAGCTTTGCACTTTGGTGAGTGTGAAATGTGTTTAATAGACAATTTATCATTGTGTAAGCCTTGACTATAAACAAAGGCCTACGAAGGGGAGAGAGAATAGGGGATTAAGAGGAAAATAAGAGTGTAAGACTGTTTCAAGAGGGATGAAGATGCATAGAAGGATGAAAAGGTTGAGAGGAGTCTTTTATAATTAAGTTTTCCCAAAAAATCACCAAGAGTGAGAAATTATCATCAATTGTCTCTTGATACATGTGAGCACGCTCTTCCTCACAATTTTCCTACAAAGTGATTATGCTAGCTAGTAAGCCAAAAGAACAAGCAAAATGAAGAACAAACAAATTATGTACAGTTGGGTATAAGTAAAGGTGATATTGTTAGGGCATAATATCACTCTCTCCTTCTCTCTATCTGACCATTCTCTCTCCCTCCCTCTCATTATCTCCTCTCTATCTCACCATTCTCTCTCCCACTTTCCCTCCTTCCCTCTCTATCTCACCTATCCATTTATACCTCTCCCTCCTTCAAACCTCACACTCTCTCTCTCTCATTCTCTCCTTACCTCTTCTCTCTCTCTCTCTCTCTCTCTCTCTCTCTCTCTCTCTCTCTCTCTCTCTCTCTCTCTCTCTCTCTCTCTCTCTCTCCTTCCCTCTCTACTTATCTCTATATCACATCTCTCTATCACCTTAGACACTAATCCCTCAACCCTAAACCCTTAAACCCTATACCTTAGACACTAATCCATCAACCCTTTAACACTCAACCCTTTAACCTCAACCCTCAACCCTTAAACCCTAATCCATCAATCTTATATCCCTCAAACTTCAATCCTCAACCCTAAACCCTAATCCCTCAATCTTCAACCCTTAAACCCTCATCCTTCAACCCTCAACCCTTAAATACTAATTCCTCAACCCTCAATCCTTAAACCCTTAATCCCTAAACCCTTAAACCCTAAGCCCTAAATCCTATAACCCTCAACCTTCAACCCTCAAACTTCAACCCTCAACCATTTGACCCTTAAGCCTTTAACCTCAAACCTAAACCCTAATCCCTCAATCCTATAACCCTCAACATTTAACTCTCAAAATTCAACCCTCAACCATTTAAAACTCAACCCTTTAACCTCAACCCTCAACCCTTCAAACCTAATCCCTCAATCTTATAACCCTCAAATTTCAACCCTCAACCATTTAACCTCAATCCTCATCCATTAAAACCTAATCCCTCAATCCTCAACCCTCAACCCTTTTAAACCCTAATCTTTATACCTATAACCTCAACCCTAATCTCTCAACCCTCAACCATCTACCCCTAAAATCTGAAACCCTTAAACCCTCAACCCTCAATCCTCAAACCTAATCGATTAGCTCTATACCTCTTAGACCATAATCCCTCAACCCTTAAACCCTAATCTGTCAAAACTCAACCCTTAAACCATTAAATCCTCTACCCTCAACCCTCAACCATCAACCCTCAACCCTCTACTCCTAAACTCTTAAACCCTTAAACCCTCAAGCCTCAAGCCTCATCCCTAATCCCTCAACTCTATACCTTAGACCCTAATCCCTCAACCCTCAATCCTCAACCCTTAAACCCTCAACCCTTAAACCCTAATCCATCAACCCTCAACCCTTAAACTCTTAATCCATAAATCCTTAAACCCTAATCCCTCAATACTATAACCCTCAAACTTCAATCCTCAACACTTAAACCCTAATCCCTCAACCCTATACCTTAGAACCTAATATCTCAACCATAAAACATTAAACCCTCAAACATTAAACCTTAATCCCTCAACCATCAACCCTAACCCCTCAATCCTTAAACCCTAATACCCCAGTCCTTAACCTTTAAACCCTCAACCCTTAAACCCTAATCCCTCAACCCTCAACCCTTAAACCCTCATTCCTCAACCCTCAACACTTAATCTCTCAACCCTCAACCATAATCCCTCAACCCTATACCTTGGACCCTAATCCCTCAACCCTCAACCCTTAAACCCTCATTCCTCAACCCTCAACACTTAATCGCTCAACCCTCAACCATAATCCCTCAACCCTATACCTTGGACCCTAATCCCTCAACCCTTAAACCCTAATCCATCAACCCTCAACCCTCAACCCTCAAACCATCATCCCTCAATGCTCAACTCTAATCCCTAAAACCTCAACCCTTAAACCCTCAACCCTCAACCCTCTACCCTATACCTCAACCCTAATCCCTCAAGCCTCAAAACTTAAAACCTAAACCCTTAAACCCTCAACCTCAAACCTCAACCCTAATCCCTCAAGCCTATACCTTAAACCCTAATCCCTCAACCCTCAACCCTTAAACCCTAATCCCTCAACCCTCAAACTTTAAACCCTAAACCCTCAGCCCTTAAACCATATTCCATCAACCCTTAAACCCTCAAGCCTCAACCCTTAAACCCTAAACCCTTAAAACCTTAACCCTCAAATGGAATCCCTCAACCCTCAACCCTTAAACCCTCTACACTTAAACCATAATACCTCAACCCTCAACCCTTAAAACCTTAACCATTAAACCCATAACCATTAAACCCTATTTCCTCAACTCTAAACCCTCAACCCTCAACCCTTAATCCCTCAACCCTAAAACCTAATCCCTCAACCCTATACCTTAAATACTAATCCCTAAACTCTCAAACCTTAAACCCTGAAGCCTTAAAAACTAATGCCTCAACCGTATAATCCTCAACCCTCAACCATCAACCCTTAAACCCTCAATCATTAAACCCTAATCCCTCAACCCTTAACCCATAAACCCTCAACCCTCAACCCTCATTCCTCTACCCTATACATTAAACCCTCAACCCTAATCCCTCAACCCTTAATCCTAAAAACCTAAGGAGGGAAGGCAAGGTAGAGAGGGTGGGAGAGGGGTGGGTAATGAGACAAGGAGGGAGAGGAAGAGAGGTAAAGAGGGAAGGAGAGTCATGGAGATAGGGAGAGAGAGAGGGTTGGAGGAAGAGGTAGTGATTGAGAGAAAGGAGATATATGGGAAAGACACAATAATAGAGGGAGAGAGAAGAAGAGATAAGTAGGGAGGCAAGGATATATATGGGGTAAGGATGAAATTAAACATAGATAGGGAGATAGAGAGAGAGATTGGGAGAAACCTAGAGAGGGGAGAGAGAGAGAAGAGAGGGAGAGTGAAAGGGAAGTATCAGTAGATGAATAACAATAAATGGAGGGAGAGGTACACATGGAGGGAGTGAGAGACATAGGGAGGAGGAGATAAAGATGTGATGACCTAGAAAGGGGAGGGAGAGGGAAGACGAGAGAAAGAAGAATGAGATGAGAGATAGAGGGGGGAGAGAGGTGGGTAATGAGACAAGGTTGGAGAGACTTGGAGATGGGGAGAGAGAAGAAAGAGGTGAGAGATAGAGGGGGAGAGAGGTGGGTTATGAGACGAGGGAGAGACTTGGATATGGGAATAGAGAGGGGTTGAGGAGAGATGTAGCAATTGAGAGAAAATAGAGAAATGGGTGAGAAGTAGTAACAAAGAGAGATAGAAGAAGAGAGAGTTAGGGGGGAAAGGATGGAGATGGAGTTAATGAGGGAAGGTAAGGGATAGAGGGTGGGAGAGACCTAAAGAGGACTAAGAGAGAATAGGGTAAGTATTGGTTAAGAGGGAAGGATACACTGAGAGACTAAAAGGTAAAACCTTTACTATCCATCATTGATCATAAACTGTAAAATTTAAATCTTACCAAAGTGGGGTAGTGAGAGATGAATATAAAGCAGTTAATTTGGTGTTTTTTCAATACATCACCATTTGGCGAGCACCAAACTTGGAGAGTAGAAAATTTGGCACTTGCCAAATGCAATGCAACATTTGGAAAGCTAAATTTGGCACTCTCCAAATTTGGCTCTCGCCAAATTAGCTACATTGGGAAATACCAAGGACATGATTTTTTGAAAATGTAACAAAATTTCACATAATTTTGGTCATGCTAATCTTTAGGTTTGCACATATTTCAATGCAAGTTTATAAAAAAATCATGATGACATTAGGCTCTCTCTTAGCTATCTAATTATATTTTTTTTTTATGTTTTGATTATGTTAAGGCTTTCATCCATAACTTCTCTTGTTAGCACACCTTCATTTTTTGTCAAAAACCAACATGTTCTAGTTTTGGAATAGATTTTACTTGTTCATCAAATTTTGAAACAAATTACATTTTATAAACTAAACTCCACTCTACATGTAATGAAAAATATTCAATTTTTGATTAGTTTTCAAAAAGTTTAGGGAGGAGCATGCTCAAATTTCAGCTTTTCAAGATGTTTCCACTTTGAAAATTCATAAAATATTATATATTCATTAAAAAAATATTTGAAAGAACGAGGATAAACTACATGGTTTTAGCTAATTTCTCACCATTTAAATTTTTTAAATTCTAAAAAAAGTTAACAAAAAAGGGAGGGGCCCACAGACGCTATGTTGTTTTTGATAAAAATAGGACATGTTTTGCCCCCTCCCTTTTTGAAACCCTTAATATTCATTATTATTATTTTTAAAATAGTAGCTTAGAAAGTAGACTCAGAGCACTTCAAATCTTGTTCTTGTTGCATCTTCAAATTTTGAGCATAACTATCTTCATTTTCTTGTGAACATCAGACTTTGCTAATTTCACAAGAAAAGTGGCATCTTAAGAGACATTTTTGTGTCACAGATTGGTGCACACACCCATTGGTTTTATGTATTATTTAGTTTTTAAAAACACTAAAGAAAATGGATATTCGTTTCCTCCCTATGTAAATAATAATTTAGCCAAGGTATTTAACCTTTGGTGCTGCTTGTATGGGATTCAAAATGGATATCCCTTTAGAACACATATCCCATTTGGGGACCATGCAAAAACAAGCAGAGGACCATTTTGAGCATTTCAACGGTCCCCACATGATCTCTATTTTCTGAAAACTCATGTTTTTTGTTTGATATATATAAAATTATGCTTTTGGTACATTCTTTTAGACAAATATCAACATAAAAATCATTTTTTATGCTCTTTTTGTAGGTAGAATGGGGAGCAATAGTATCGTGCTGTCATAATAGTGGTTTACAATTCCTGAGAGGAACGAATTTTAGCTGAAATCACATATTTTTAGAAAATATAATGATTTAAGCCTTAAAAAGTTCCATTTTAAGGATTCCAATTGAAGAGGGTTTGATCAAATCACCTTAGATCAAAACCCCTTGGATAGAACCTTGCTAGTTTTAAACCATACCTATAAATGCTGCCTCTTTACACCTATCAAAATGCTGATAAAAATCACTTTTAATTTAGCTTTTGGGGGATCAAATGAATTCATTTAAAATTTATTTGAAATGATTATGGTATTCCTCAGAACAAGCTATCCAATGAATATAATTTTAATATGTTTTGGTTTTGTTATGTATTTGTTTTTTAAGTTTTATTAAACATAGGTTTTTCATCGAAAATGAATTTCTTTGTTCTTTACATGTGGAAAAATAGAAGATTATCAAAAAAAAAATTGAAAAATATGAGTGCACCAGATATTGAAGTCCTTGATCCAACAAAAAAAATAAAATAAAATTTTCACATATACAAAAAGTTACGTGCTATACGGTCGCATTGTGAAATTGTAATTCATTTGACTTTGAAACTTGATTAAGGAAAAAATATTCAATAAAAACTATCTAACTAAGTGGAAGCACTATATATCAAAGTTAGAAATCTAAATTTGAAAGAATTAGAATTTTATCCTTCATGGAAAAAAGTTATGCTATAATGTGCCACTTTTTAAAAATGTTGTTTTTTGAAAAAAATCAATTTTCGTGGGAGATGGAAAAAGAAGTGAAATTTGATTCCAAAAATTTTGAAAAAAATATTTTTAGAATCTACAGACAAAATTTGATGAGACTCTAGTTTACACCATCCTAAAATTCCTCACAGTTTAGCCGCTATAGGTGCCCGAATGTGAAGATTTAGTTAAAAATAATAATTTCAGTGTCCAGTTTGGCCAAAAATTGTAAACCACTATTATGGGATCACGAAATAAAAAGGTAAGAGAAAACTCACAATGGAAAAAATTGAAGCATATAGAGAAAAAGATAGAGAAAGTCATAAGAAGAGAAGACAAGGTATGTCAAATACTTGTAAAGGTGATGCTTCTTCTCCACCCGTAAATGTTATTTCAAGTGAAGATGAAATAGAATTTAAAAATGTTGAACACCATATTGAAATTGGAAATGAAAATGTTGAAATTGATATTGAAAATGTTGAAATTGATATTAAAAATGTTGAAATTGAAAATGAAAATGTTGGAATTGATATTGAAAATTTTGATAATATCAAGATAACATTGAAAATAAAAACATTGATAACGTTGAAAATGAAACATTTGAACCTTATGTATTACCAAATTACATGAGAAGGCAAAACCTTTGTGCAGAAGAAAGAGAAATTTCAAATCCAAGAAATTCAAGAACCCCAAAATGGTTACTTGAAATTGATGAGAACATAATTAAAAATATTAGGAAAGAGGTCAATGCAAACTATTCGGTTGTGGGCTTCAGAACTTTTCAATGAATACTTTAGCAATAAGACATTGATTGAACAATGCCAAATTTTCTTACAATCACTAAAGACAAACAAAATGAGACATTTTCTAGCCAAATTGAAGATTCATGTGAGAAAAAAGTTGGACAAAAATAATATTATTGTCAAAAATCATTTTAATGCTATCAATTATATGGGAAATACTAGTAAGGAAAGAGATAAGAGAGTAGTTCGTAGAGTAATCACAACCCCATTAGTAAGCCATCATTTGAGAAAGGCTCATTTATTGAGGAAAAATTGTGTTGATTTAAACCTAAATCATAAAATATTTTCTCGAGCACTCTCAAGAAGAGGAAGACTCGATATTCATCTTCAAAATGATATATGGGCTTTTAGTGGGAGGCTTCCACATGTTGATAATAAGCTAATGGATAAAATTATCCCCCCCACCCCTCTCTCTCTTAGGTCTCTCCCTCCCTCCCTCCCTCTCTCTCAAGTCTCTCCCTCCCACCCTACCTAGATAACGCCCTCTCTCTCACGTATCTCCCTCCCTCTATCCCTCCAAACTCCCCCCTCTCTCTCTTTCTCTTAGGTCTCTCTCCCTCCCTCCCTCTCTTTGTCCCTCCCTCTCTCTTTGTCCCTCCCTCCTTCCCTCCCTCTCTCTCTCCCACCTAACTAGATAACTCCCTCTCTCTCTTAGTTGTCTCCCTCCCTCTAACCCTCACACCCCCTCTCTCAAGTCTCTACCTCCCTCTAACCCTCCCACCCCCTCTCTCTCTTTCTCTCTCAAGTATCTCCCTTCCTCTATCCCTCCTACCCCCCACTCCCCCCCCACTCTCTCTCTTTCTCTTAGGTCTCTCCCTCTTTCCCTCCCTCCCTTTCTCCTTCTCTATCCCTCCTTCCCTCCTCTCTCTCATGTTTCTCCCTCCCTCTATCTCTCCAACCCCCATCTCTCTCAGGGATCTCCCTCCCTCTATCCCTCTCACCCATCTCTCTCTCAAGCCACTCCCTCCCTATATCCCTCCCCCTCTCTCTCTCTCTTAAGTCTCTTTCTCCCTCCCTCTCTCCCTCCCACTCCTCCCTCTTTCTTAGCTCTCTCCCTCCTGCCCTAACTAGATAAGTCTCTCTCTTAGGTCTCTCCCTCCCTCTATCCCTCCCATCCTACCTAGATATCTCTCTCACTCCCTCTCTCTCTCCCTCTATCCCTCCCACCCTACCTAGATAACTCTTCCTCCGTACCTCCATCCCCATGTCCCTCTCTTTACCTCAAACCCTCCCACCCTACCTAGATAACTCTCTCTCTCTCTCTCTCTCAGGTATCTCCCTCCCTCCATTCCTCCCTTCCTCTCTCTATGTTCCTCCCTCTCTCCTCTCTCTTAGGTCTCTCCCTCCCACCCTACCTAGATAACTCCCTCTCTCTCTTAGGTCTCTCTCTCCCCCTTTATCCAACCCAACCCCTCTCTCTCTCAAGTTTATCCCTCCCTCCCTCTATCCCTCCCACCCCCTCTCCCTTATAGGTATCTCCCTCCCTCTCTCTCTATCCCTCCCTCCCCCCCTTTCTCTCTTAGGTTTCTCCCTCCCATCCTACCTAGATAACTCCCTCTCTCTCTCAGGTCTCAAGTGCTCCCACCCTACCTAAATGAATCTCTCTCTCCCTCTTTGGTATCTCCCTCCCTCTATCCTTCCCACTTCCTCTCTCTTAGGTCTCTCCCTCCCACCCTACCTAGATAAATATCCCTCTCACTCTATATATATTATAATGTAGTATATAATATAAACTATAAACTATATATAGTATATAATATATAACATATAATATATAATATATAATATATATAGTATATACTATATATAGTATATACTATATAATATAATATATAGTGTATAATATATATAATATATTTATTATATATTGATAATACAAAAGTATTTTAAAACCTAAACATAACAAATATCCATTACAAACACATATATTTGTTTTATTTGGAAAAATCTATAGCTTCAGGATTTCCCCTTGGGGTTTCCTTGGGATTTGGATTGTGTCATACCTTGAAAGTCAACTACAAAAATGTGTTTATAAAATTTCCTTATTTTTCTAGATTTCGCCCTTGTGGCTGAAGATTTTTTTTAATCTAAATTTGATGAATCGAAAAGGGTTTATTGAGAAAATTGTCAGCTTTCCACCAATATTTAAGATATGTCTTATTTTGAACTTAATAGATAATTTTTATTTATTTTTAACATGCATTATGACTAAAGTCCTAATTGATAGGGTGATTGAAAAACATTTATAATTATCAAATGATTTCATATATTTTGAATCCAAAAGATGTGGCACATTCTATGCTTCCCATACTATAGGATAAAAAAAAATTAACTTCATAAATTTTTGACCAAGGTATGGTGGTCAAACAAACAAGTTTTAATATTTTTAAAAAGTTATAATTAAAAATTAATAACTAATTATACTTGCAAAAAAATTACAAAAGAAATGTGGCACATTCGGGCATGTGCCCTCTACTTATATTGAAAGTTTTAAAAAATAATTATTTTTTCTTGTACTTAGGGTGGTTAGATGTACACATTCTTTTTATTTTTTCTTGAAAATTTAGTACTACTCCATTGAAGTTTCAAATTTTCACCAAATAGATTTGGCTTAATCCAAAAAAGGACTAGTATCTTAGAAACTAAATTCAATTTCTACAAATTTTGTTCTTACATATTTTTCAAATTATGTTAATAACCTATTTAAATTGTCATTACCACTTAAGGGCCTAGTTTGGACCCCCATGATCCTACATTGACCCAATTAACAATTAAAATTTTAATTAAATATAGGTAGCCTTGATTGAGCGTAAGGATGTTTCATCTTTTAATGATTTTGTTTTATTAGAGAAACAAAACTAAAAAGCCTTTGACTTGCCTGTTGAGCTTTGTAGGACTTTATTAATAGTGACCTTGGAACTGCTATTCACATTTTCACACCCTAAACATTAAGTCAATTAATACATAATTATTAAGATATAAAAAATTGGTCAATAATCTTAACTAATTAGTAAATAAAAATAGAACGTACCTTAAAATTTGAGATTCTATTTGATCATCTTCAATTTTAATGTTTAATTTATATTAATCTAATAATATTAGTAGCCTTGGGATTTACCTCAGTTTTCATGGGATTTGGCTTAGGGATGTCATACCTAGAAAGTCAATTCCAAAAACATGTTTAGAAAATTTCCTTAGTTTTCTAGAGTTCGCCCTTATGGCTGATGACATTTTTATCCAAATTTGATGAAATGAAAAGAGTTTATTGAAAAAAAATTCAGCTTTCCACCAATATAATATGTCTTATTTTGAATTTAATAGATAATTATTATTGATTTTCTACATGAATTATGACTAAAGTCTTGATTGATAGGCTGATTGAAAAACATCTATAATTCTTAAACAATTTCACATTTTTTGAGTCTAAAAGATGCAACACATTCTATGCTTCCCATACTATAAGATAAAAAAATTGAACTTCATAAATTTTTGACCAAGTTATGGTGGTCAGACAAGCAAGTGTTAATATTTATAAAAATTTGTAATAAAAATTCATAACTAATTATTTACATGCAAAAAAAATACAAAAAAACATGCGACACATTCTGACATGTTTCCTCTACTTATATTGGAAGTTTTTTTTAAAAATATATTTTTTCTTCTTATACTTAGGTTGTGTAGTAACAAAAAAAGTATCCCTTTTTGTTAAAAGATGCAGGACAACTAAGAGGGGGTGCTGAATCAGTTGTCACAAAATTTCAACTTAAAACTTTAGCACTTATGAATTCCACAACCACACTATTATGTTATTAAGTATAAGCATGAAACATAAATAACAGAAGAAAAATATACACAATGAACACCAAATTACGTGGAAAACCCAAGGAGGGAAAAAAAATGGTGAGGATTAACTCACAATATAAAGTAGTTTCAAACTGAACATAAAAAGGCTCACCACCAAGGGCTCACTGCCCTGAAATGACTCACTGTCCAGATACAAAAGCTCACTGCTTACAAGGGAGGCTCATTTCCTACAAAAAGATTCAAAAAAAAAAATTGGGCTTTATAGCCAAAATGAACTGAGAATAATGCACCTAACAAGTGCTAATGTAGTTCTGGTGATGCTCAATAGACTGACTTAACACACTTCATCATTTTCACTCACTTTCACATATACACTCACACTTCTATTTATTTGTCTACTAAAATTGTCCAACATATACATATATATACCTGATCTTCTCCGCAAGCATAAATTAGGTTGGCCTAATTAGATGCACTTCTCATTCACCAAAAATACCAACTGTCGGATCCAATCATTCAAAAAATATTTCCAAAAAGTAATTCAAACATCCAACACACTACATTATGTCGGCATAGACCTAAGATAGGTCACACATATATCTGCATAGCAAAATTAATTCACCATATCACAATTAACCCAAGAAGTTGATGAGGAATAGACTTCAATGCAAAAAGAAACCAACAGAATAATGCTACTACATTGTACGAACACTAGAGCACATAATATTCTGAGCATGCATGCCTTCAACAACCATAAACAATTTCCCAAAAATGCAAACAAGAACTGTCAATTGCGGAGGAATGTAGACTAGAATACGAGATAGTGCAACTTGAATACTAGTTCAGATACTAGACAAAAATACCAGATTAGGCACTGAATTAGACTTACATCCACAACATGGTGACATCAATGACAACACAAAACTATAGAGATAGTCATTCTTCTTTGTTTTTCCAACAATCTCCCCCTTTGTCATTGATGGAAATATGTGCCAAAAAGAAATATTCAAAATAAACTTCTCCAAACTCTCCAAACTCTCCCTCAATCACTCCAATCTCTCCCCCTTTGACATCAATGGCAAAGGGCAGCCAAAAAAGATGTAAACATGGTGACATCAAAATTTACAAAAAATTTCAATTCTTCAAAAATTTCTAGCCATCCAAAAAAATTTCAAACAACAATTCAATTAACTTCATTATGTTCAGATTCCTTTTCCTTGTCCTTTTATTCTTCGCCAAAAAAAAAAACACCAAAAATTGAGCACTTAGGATTCAAGTAAAAATGACACTCCTCACTCGAAACACCTTCTTGTATCTTTCCATGAGAACTGGACACAATTTCTTCAAGTTAAATTTAGGTGAATCCATTCTTGTGTAGATGCTTTCCAATAAGCCCAATAGAATAAAAGAAGATGACCAATATGAAGAATGTCTTTCAAGATCTTCTATGTTAGTAAGTATTCTGGAAAGATGGTCTAATTAGACCTCAACAATCTACTTAAGGAGCTAGAAGGTTTTCACCACATCATCTCTTTGTCTTTGTACAACAATCGGTTCAACTTGCAATTCACCAACTCTTAGTCTTTGTTTCCCTTCTTTGTCTTCAAAGATATCAAAGTTCTTTCCAATGTTGTTCACTTTAGATTCAATTGCTTCAATTCTACTTCTAAAATTATCTACCACAGTAGGCCACCAGAGGAAATACTTGTAAATATATGATATTTCTTTAATGCATTTCTTTGTTTCCATGATAAGTTCAAATAATCTCCACTTAGCTTTAGTACACCTCTTTTCAACCAAGGCTTCAAACTTACATCCTTTCAGACCTTCAAGCAACATCCTTTCTTCAACAATCTCAACTAAATTTTCTGGTAGGGAGTCAGAGACAATTGATACATCAATACCTTTTTGAAGTAGATAATCTACCAAAGCATCATCAATTTTTAGTCCATCAATAGGAGAGGCTACATTCCATATCTCACCAATCTTCTTCATTTTTCCTTTAATCAACATAGTCTAGATGTCATTTGGATTAGAGGATTTAGATCCAGGTAAAGATTCTTTTTCCTTCTCTTCCGAAAAGACAATGATTTCTTTAGTTATAATTTTTCTCTTCTTCGATTTTAGAGGGGAATCACTAATGACATCTTCCACTTCTCTTTTACTAGAGGATGAACCCACTTCAGATTGACTTGGTGCTGATATACCAAAGCAAATATTTTTCAAGGATGTGAAATATGATTTGCACACACTTACATTATTTGCCAATGCTTCCAAGTATATGTAGACTTGTTTCCTAGTAGGAATACTGGATTCCAACACAACATTATCCTTTCCCAGTAGGGAGCCCAAAAAGTAAAAAACCAAGCACACAAGCAAAGATCCAAACCAAAAGGGGTAACCCTCAACCACCAACATTCGAACATTTTTAGAAAGATTCTCAAGAAATATACCACACAAATCAAATTTCCTATTCTCTGTAACCATCATATGTGCAATATAAATGATAGTAGTCGATGTCAAACCTTCACAATTTCTAAAATAGATTTTGTAAGAAACACCATACACAACATACCTTACAGCCAAATCCTCAAGAGTGTTTATCAATAGGGATCAAGGGTCTTTACTAATGATAGTTAGTTCCTCCACATCTTTGTAATTCATAGTTTTCTTTCTAGGAAGATCCCCAATACTGCATAAGCCAGTAATCGCTTTGATTGCTTCCTTCGTGATTAAGTAGGGTTTTTCCAATACAATACTGTCATTCTTGAAACAATTAAACAAGAAAAAAATACTCTTAATAAAAAAACCATGAAAATTCTCCCCACAAATCCATACCTAGGGTTTTTATGCTTTGTAATTTATTTTCCTTCAGCCCTAGTTCCATTTCTTTCATCTTTCTATGATCAATTTTTTCCAATTTAACTCCTTTCAACTTCAGTGGAATGACACCACACAATTTTCTATCCATTGCTGTGCTTTCTTGAATTTGTTAATCAAAACTTCTTCGTTTTTCTTCTTCCCCTTTTTGCAAACTGAGAAAGGATTCCAGATTACCCATGACAATTTCTTTGAATTCCCTTTAGAATTGCTTCAAGCTTGCTTCAAGATCACTCCAGAGCACCTTTCAAGTTCTTCAAATGCTCAATTAATCAAGAAGACTAAAAAATTTCAACTTATACACCATCGAATTTACCCTAAAACACATTAAATGTGACAAACATCAAAAAGCTACTTAAAACATTCTTCTTAACACAAAAAACCCTAATTTGGTCCGCAAATCATCATGACAACATCTTTTCTTCTGGTTCTTTTTCCAAAGCCTCTAATTCTTAATTCTTCACATTTCATCCTCATGCCAACCTCTGACATGCCATTTATCTAGGGGTTTTTATGATTTTTTGATAATGCTCCCCCTGAGACCATGCTAGGTCTAATTCCTGGAGGAATCATCCGTACCAGATGAGGGCACAGACCCATTAGTAGCTTTAGGTTTTTCTTCTTCTTTCTTCTTCCATATCTTATTCATCTCTTGCTTCATTTCTTCTTTTTTTACCTTCTTTACCAGTTTATCCTTTTCTACCGAAGTAGACTTCTTTCCTTTCTTACTTATACAAAACTTTGAAATATGTCTTGGTTTATTACAATTATAACATATGAAAATTTTTTTATTACTATGACCACCATTACCTCTTGACCTACATTGATTTGCTCTATGTCCAAATTTTTTACAGGTATAGCAGTAGCCATTAAAAGATTTATTCATTCTTCCTTCATTAAACCTATTCCTCATTACCTGACTTATCATTCTCACTGGAGATCTACATTTAGTAGCTTTATGTCCAACCTTCTTACATTCAAAACATTGTCCAATAAAGGGACTGGAAAATTGATTCTTCCTACTCCTACATTTTGTTGCTTTCTGACCATATTTATTACAGAAAAAAATACCATTGAAAGAGGGATACCTTTGTGCATTAGGTTGTCTCATAGGTGGTTTCCTTGTAAAATTTCTTGAATTTATTTTTTGCTTCCCTTTGTCCCGAGTCATTTGATTGTCCTTAGAACTCTCACCACCATCATTTCCCAAGCCAACTTTGTCTTTACTTGATTTTTGTCCAGCAAGCAATTCTCCAAGCTTATCAGAGCTTGAATTGAAATTATTCTCACAAATTTTTTCCTTTTCCAATTCAATCCTTAAGTTTACTACCTCTTGTTCAAGTTTAGAGCATTCATCAATTTTTTTCTGCACCATTGTATTCAAACATTCTTCAATTCTTTTCTTTCTCTTCTACTATCACTTTCATTCCAATTATCTCTTATTTCAATTGCTCACTCATTTCTCTATGTCTTTCCTTGAATTTCTTCAACTGTTCTTTCAATTTCCAAACACATTCATTTGCATCATCAAGATTCTCTTTTAGATCTATATTTTCTCTTTCCACTTTGTCAAGATTCTCAAGAGCAGTTCGAAGCTCTCCTTTATCATCCATCTAATCAAACTTCAGGATCCTCCTCAAGCAGTTAAGTTGTTCACCAAGGAATCAAAGCTCTGATACCAATTGTTAAAAGATGTAGGACAACTAAGAAGGGGGGTCAATCATTTGTCACAAAATTTCAACTTAAAACTTTAACACTTATCAATTCCACAACCACACTATTCTGCTATTAAGTATACACATGAAACATAAATAATAGAAGCAAGATATACACAATGAACACCAGATTTTTATGTGGAAAACCCAAGGAGGGAAAAACCACAGTGAAGATTAACTCACAATATAAAGTAGTTTCAAACTGAACATAAAAAGGCTCATTGCCTTGAAAGGACTCACTGTCTAGATACAAAAGGTCACTACATACGAGGGAGGCTCACTACCTACAAAAAGATTCACAAAACAAAATTGGGCTTTATAGCCAAAATAAACTGAGAATAATGCACCTAACAAGTGTTGATGCAGTTCCAGTGATGCTCAATAGTCTGACTTAACAAACTTCATCATTTTCACTCACTTTCACATTTACTACTACTTCATTATTTTCATATACACACACACTTCTATTTATTTGTCTACTAAAACTGTCTAACATATACATATATATATATGATCTTCTCCGCAAGCATCAATTAAGTCGGCCTAATTAGATGCACTTCTCATTCACCAAAAATACCAACTGTCAGCTCCAATAATTCACAAAATATTTCTAAAAATCAATTCAAACATCCAACACACCACATTATGTTGACATAGACCTAATATAGATTGCACATATATCTGCATAGCAAAATTAATTCACCATATCACAATTAACCCAAGAAGTTAGCTAGGAATAAACTTCAATGCAAAAAGCAAACAACAGAATAATGCCCCTACGCCATACAAGCACCATAGCACATAATATTTTGAACATGCATGCCTTCAACAACCATAAACAATTTCCCAAAACCACAAACAGTAACTATCAACTACGGAGGATTGCAGACTAGAATACCAAAGAGTGCAACTCAAATACCGGTTCAAATACAAGACCAAAATACTGGATTAGGCACTAACTTAGACTTACATCCACAACATGGTGCCATCAATGACAACACAAAATTGTAGAGATAATCATTCTTCTTCATTTTTCCAACACCTTTTCCTTAGTTTGGGAATAATTAATAATAAAATGAGCCTAATGTTGCCTTGATTTAGTGTTGTAATGTGTTTTACACATTCACATTAAGTGTAGGGCCCTTTTTAACTAAATGGACTCAATTATGCCTTATTTAGGGTGTTGTAAAGTGTACCTTTACACTTTCACACTAATCTAGGGCTTTATTAATCAATTGAGGTTAATTTTCCTTAATTGGCCCCTTTAATTCAAATCCAAACCTAATTAAATACAAATTATGAGGGATAAAACCTGACATTCATAAATGCCATTACATAACACTTAATTTTTTAAGGTGTGTGTCCTAGGTTAGTGATCTAGGACCCATGTCGGTGCATCCTCTGCAATGATGGCGGTGGTTCTGGTTAGACAAGTGTCTCCACTGGTGCGAATGATTATGACAAGCAGCAACCAATAGCATTATTTGGTTCATCTAGTTCATCGCCAGCAAAATAGATCCGTTGCCAAGGCACGTGGCAGCATTTCGCTACCCGCTTGAACCTTTCTCCCATCACTATCGAGGATTTGCAAAAATGCAATAGGTGTTGAATGGGCTGAGAACCTTATCACAATGGAGGGAACGCTCCATCATCCGGGCATAAAAAGCGCGTGGCAGCATTTCACTGCCCGCAATTTCTATTTCATTCCTGCATCAAAAGATTTGTGAACGGTTGACACGTAGCAAGAGTCCACTCTTAGCTTGAAACCATGGGGCTCGCCAACACCTTTTAGGAACGTCGGCTTTGTGGCAGCATCTCACAGCCTGACGAGCCATCAAGGAAATAAGAAACAAAAGCATCCCGTAGTTGTGACACATGGAAGCACAGTGGAGTTTCCCAGGATCCGAAAGGAATGCTGATACTCAAAGCTGCGAAGAGTAGATGCAAAAAGCGATAGATCAAAACTTTGATAAAAAAAAGCCTAGCAAACTTGGCGATGCATAGGCCAACACACACATAACACAAAAGATAAACCCGAAGGGAGCTGCTCAATTATTTATTTAACATTTCAATCTGTGAATTTAAAAACAAAGAACTTTGGACCCACCCCTGTATTGATTCTTATCTCGGGAAACATTTAATTTTAAAATGTTTTTCCCCATTTCAAATGAAAGCCCCTTAAAATATTTTCCATTGGGAAAATCAAACTACACCCGTGCCTTTCATTTTTGTTGGGCCCACTAACCACGTGGTGAGATTTCACCAACCTCGTAGGAATTAACCAACATGCAACTTTGATCCATGAGATAGCGGGGAAGGGTGGAGATCTAGCTGCATATTTACCTTCATTTCGAACCGTTGATCTCAGCCTGTTTCCCATTGATTTAAGTTTTTTTCCCTAACTTATATTTAGGCTTTGCAACTCTCGGTTGCTCCTCCTCTAGCTTGAACGATGACAAGAATCCTTTATGCTTGAAAGTTTCTAGAGTCTTTTCAACAACCCATTCTACATATGCCATCATTATGGAACACCACATTGCTGCATTCGTTTGGGATTCTTTACACAAGTTCATGCACCCTGCCTATGGTAGCATCACCACATTTCCTCCATCAAGCAATCTCCAAGCCTCTTTGCTACACACAAATTCATCCTCCATTGAGCCCCATTAGCTGCATTGTGTTGTACTTGTTTCTCTCACTACAAGCTATGCTACCTCATTCAGAACTTGTGCCATTCTTTGTTGTAATACATTGCCTTTGTCTTCTAGTCTGTGGTTGCTCTGGCACTAATTGCATTTGCTAAATTTTTTTTGAAGCCCTTTCAACAAATCCACTGTATGTATTATGCAACAATTATGGCATTCAATGCAACCACACTTATTGGGGAAATCTTTAAACTAGTACACATGCTCTATCTATTGTTGTGTAGCGCCTTCATTGATCCCTTCATTGCGAGATGGCTGGTTAACCCACTTGCAGATTCAACTTTGTCAATAAAATTTTCTCTACAATATCAAATTGACACATATAGCCTAGCATGGTGGATGCCTCAGCCAAGCAGCTCAAACCCCATTGCCATTTTGATGTGTTTTCACTATAAACACAAATCTCTTTATGTGCTGGTTCTCTCCAAGTACAAATAAAGCACGTGCTAGGTTTATTCATAGATTGGGCATTCTTAGCTTAAATGTTTCTTAAGACAACTTATTATACTCACTTCTCTATATGGTGTTGTGGTAGCCTCCAGTTGCACACGTGCCAACTGCATTTTCTTAAAGGTTTCTAAGACCTTTCAATGATGCTCCATTTGTAGCACACCCCCAATTGCATTTGCTAGAGAGTTTCTAAAGTCTTTTCAATAAAACTATTTTGTGAATACCCTGTAATCATGGCATTCCCAAGGCTACTCATCCACATATCCCAAAATAGGTGAGACTGATTAATGAAAATACCTACTCCCATTCTACTGTTATGGGTACTTTTTTAGTTGGCTTAAAAGGAGAAACTGCTTTCTTTGAGAAGCATAATTGTGGGGCATGGAACATTGGGGTTGCGGAAGGAATGAAATGGGTCCAGATGCTTGATGGACTACAATTACAATCCTCTAAAGCATGCCAAAAGAAACTATTCAGCAAATACTATTTGCATGTGCTTCAACCGAATGGGGAGCTAGATTGTTTGCATACAGAGAGCCCATGGTCTCAGCATATCCATCATTTGTAAAATAATTTTTTCTATTTGGCCAACTATCATATAGAGATTCATCATCTCACAATAAGCATGACCATCACTAGCAAAGTCTAACTCTTTAGTCTTTTCCATTTGTTGGTCTGCCCTTTTTTTAATCAATTGCTTTTGGTCATAACACTAGAGGAGAGCGACATGGGTTCTTTTATTCTTTACATTCATAGGGAGATCAAAAAAATACTCCTCAACTTGAGCTATGCCATGCATTGACTATTTATCAAGACACTCTTAAGGAGTTATCCACAAATTTCGTCACAAAATCCTTTGATCAAAGTTGTGTGTGTGATTACATTAGGGGAAACATCCCTTTCCTTGATTTCACTCACCACATTCAGGGCATCATAGTCAATACTGTCTTCCTCTGTGTCAACATGTACCTCCATATTTCACCACCTGGGAAATTCACATATGAATATGAATCCTAGCAAATATCAACATACTTTCTATTAATATGCAAATCAATATTATCCTCATTCAAATGAGCACTTCCATACTTCATTCAAACAGTCACTGACAACTTGGAATTTAATCATCATTATTTGAAACATTAGCTAAGATACCAAATCTAAACCTCATGCATTCTTGTGATTTTTGTGACATCATTGACTGCTTCTCCATTACCAATATTGAAAATCACACAACTCCATACTTGTGTAAGGCATATTGGGTCCACAGGTGGGTCTAGCTATTTTTTTTTGTTTTCAAACAAGTTTTACCTTGAATTGTCCTTAGACAGCTTTTGAGTGTTTCCAGAGTGAAAACATGAAGTGGGTTGTGATTAAAATCTGATTTATAGCATATCTACATAGTGGTCAAAATTGGTCAAGTTGGCTCTGGAATCACCCTGGGAAACTAGGCAAATGACCTCCTGGAGCCATGAAAATTGTCAGGCATGTAGAATTTTGAATCGAGAATGTAGTGCAACAAATGGCTCAGAGAAACAGATCACAAGGTGAAAGATATTCAATTGCAAATTTTCCTACTCATAATTTTCAGCAACTGCATGTGGTGAAAACCAATTAAAACTCACCAAATCACCTCATTGAAAAAATATCAAATCAACTCCCGATGAGCTACCACTAGAAACATAAGCTCATTTAGGCATACTGAGCACATGTGCAAGAGGGATTTTCTTGAATCATCATTCATCAAAAGATATTGAAGGTCAAAGTTGACCACCTCGAAAGGATCCAGAAAATGCAGGTGCAAAACTGAACAAATTGTGTTTGCTTTTGACCTGGTAAAAACAAAAAATCAGATCATGAGGCTCTGAAACTGGACTAGGGAGCACATGAATGTACCAAGAATGGAGAGAAACAATATTTTTGTCATGAAAATCATCCATTTGTGAAATGCAAGCTCGAACAAGAGGCTACTTTGCAGAACAAAGAGTTTGTAAACAACAGTAAAGTGCCAAAACCCTTGAGCTTCGCTTTTCAAAACCCTATCAAAACTCATCATGGGAAGCTAAAAATTGACATTCCTGATCACATATGTAACATGAGTGTGTCCACAAAAGGGTTTTTCATGAAAATCATCTGGCTCCAAAATATGACCCTCCAAAGTAGGTCACTTGGGCAGATTTCTTAGGTGCACTTTTGAATGTGCAAATGCAAAAATTTTCAATATGGGCACTTCAAATTTGAAAAAATTGACAGTCCCAACACATTAAACATACATCATAATATCATTAACAACAAGAGTTCATTTATATCCACTGCATTATAAATATATATTTCCACAAATACAACACCATTAAAGATCATATATCATGAACCAACCAGTAGTTTTACAACTTTTTGTGTATGGAGGTAGATCATTACACTATTTACAAGTTTACATCAAAGCTTCCATTATAAAAATGGGAAGGATACATCAAATACGTGATAAGATATGACTAAAATGATTACATTACATAACATCAATGCTAACTCAAGTCTGGTACAAGACCTAGAATCTCTGCTTCAGGTAGGACATCCATGCTCACAAACATCAACTAGGAACCCAATGGAGTGCAAGCACATTCCACCTGACCATGTGGAACCCTAAGGTCTATCCCCCATGCTAAGAGATGACAATAAGGAACCACTACTCAAATAGTCAAGCAGACATGGGCTTAAGAAGACTCCAACATACAAGAGTAACCAATAAAACATAAATAACATCTGATTTGAGATGTACATGAACAACGAGGGGAAAAAAACAAGGCATACAAGGTTGCTATAGGGAAGAGTGTCATCGCATAGCTTGATATGGGTTACCCAATGCGGATCTTCCTAGGTTCCCAACCCCCATCCTGGGTTACCTTGACAACCTCAACTGATCTCCAAGCCCCATTTTAACTCATGCAAGATCAACATACCTTTCAAGAGGACAAGGTAGTTGATCTTTCCATACCAGGCCTTCCCACTAATCTCAAGCCTAAACAAGCACTTGAGCCATGAGTGGGGCTTCAATTATCTTCTATTAATGTGAGATACTACCCAA
This sequence comes from Sequoia sempervirens, assembly GCA_007258455.2. Classification (NCBI taxonomy): domain Eukaryota; kingdom Viridiplantae; phylum Streptophyta; class Pinopsida; order Cupressales; family Cupressaceae; genus Sequoia; species Sequoia sempervirens. Next base: position 81,396,527 of record VDFB02281492.1, on the reverse strand, counting down.
ACCCACCCTAATTAATTATTAGCGTTTTCACTAGATTAAGAAACTTCCAATGAGTTACCCTAGCACCACTTTTGGGTCATAGTCCCCATGGGAATCCACACTCCCTACTAGCAACAAGAGACTCGCAGTCACTAACTGGGTAAGCCAACTTGCACAAACTAGAAAAGCCATATAAATATGCACATAAAATGAGGCATGCACCACCTCCCACAAGATCTCCTTAATAAAAAAATTTCCATAGTACAAGGCTAAAACCCACATAAGCATAAATAGGTATAAGAACAACCATTCACAAAGAAATCAACATGAAAACCAAAAATAATTAATCTCTTTCCCCAACCATAACCACAAGTAAACAATGCAAGGCTACATACCCTAATGCACACAATCCAAGTATAAAGATCAACCACTTTCAAAATGAAAAAATCATGAAACCACCCACTTCTAGGTGAAACAACATAAAACTCATGCAAATTCTCATGGCTTGATATGGGTTACCCAATGCAGATCTTCCTATGTTCCCGACCCCCATCCTGGGTTACCCTAGCAACCTCACTAATCCTTGACCCTCATACCAACTCATGCAAGTGAAAACCATACTCCCCTCAACCTCTAGAAGATTACCATAACAATTTTGCACAAGAACTCCCTTATAGCACAAATCCCAAAATCAACTCAAACCAAAATCAACCACAATAATCAAAAGTAAAATCAACCAATAGGGCATCCAAGGGAAACCTCAATTTTCTCCTCACATGATACCCAACCACTAATTACCTAATTTACAATTTTGACTAATAAACAGCTATAGGAAAATCATCAACCATTAATTAAAAATCTAATTATTTTATTTAATAAAATCCTTTATCTAAATGGATAAATCAATATTTCCCACTTAAGACAATTATCAAGCTCACCCCCAATTTCCAATAAATGTCACGATGATCAATTTAAGCATCCAACCAAGCCATACATAGCAGCCATGATAACAATCACAATAATCAAAATCAACCTTAAATTCCAAAATTACACACATAATTCATCACAAGGAAATAATAAAACATTGCAACCATGAAACACACTATTTTAAGAAAACTCACAATTAACGAGAAATCATGGACAACTCCATAAATAAACACAACTTCCACTTTCTCTTTTACTCAATGAATTAATCACTTAATCAACCTAGATTACTTAATAGAGCTTTAACCACTATAATTTAATTATACTACTTACATAGTGAATTCACAAAGAAACTAATAATCTAATCCATTTATTTAAACATAACTTTTCAATTATCCAAATACAAGTAAATAAATTTCCCCTACTCATAAAATATTTCCCAGCTTAAATATAATCCTATTTACATTGTTGACTTCTAAATATTGAAAGCAATCACATTAAAACTCATCCCAATAGCATAATTAAATCACTTAGATTACTTCCATAATTCTTAATCATTCCCTTTCCAACTTACAATTATCTAATTACAAAATCTATTACTTCAACTATTCAAATTAATCCATTTAATACCGTAACACTTTCTACATAAATGAGTACATGGAGAATTTACAATACAACCATTAAATAATCATAAAGAGATCAACATATATTATTAGCTAAAAGATAATCTAGTTCATTTACTCAAATTCATTAAATATCCTTTCTATTTTTTTTATGAAGAGGACTCCCCCTTACAATCTAAAACTCACAAAAACAACAAATAATGGCACAAACAAAATGCAAGAAGGAAAGAAAATATTTTCTATTATCACTGAAATGAAAATGAAATTACAACATTATATTTTCCATCACATGGGCTTTCTAATTACATAAATATGCAAATCTGCAAATTGGAGCCACCATCTACTCTGCTTTGGCCTCCTCTCAGTAGTCCCCCTTTACATCATTTATTTGGAAGGTGTAACTGCCCTAGAATCTTTTGGAAAGTGTAACCACCCTAGAATCTTCTAGAAAGAATAACTTCCTCAGGAAGATATTTTGAAATTTTATTAATTTTGTAAGGAAAATAGAGGGCGGTATCTCAGAGAAACCTCCATAACAGTAGTGCCTTCAGTAACTTTCATTTCCATTAGGTTGCCTCAAAGACACGTACAACTATGTCCTAAAGCGGAAACAAACACAGTTTATTTCCCACATTGATCCTTATGAGAGAAGCACATGTAAATTTGACAGCATGCATTAATAGATTCTACAACAAGAATCAACAGACATGAAAGATGAGACAGAAACCAGAACAAACAGATTTACATGGGGAAAATCCTTTCAGATAAAAAACCCCACACTCCAAAGATCGAGCCATTGTATTATTCAACAACAAACGTTTACAATACAATTTTAGGCTCATAGCCTTTTAAGAGATTAAATCTTGTTCATTCTAGATACAATTGGTAGCAACTGATCAAACCATCAGACCATACAATCTTCGCACTATTACAATACCCTCACACAGTATACAGTGCAGATCAACAAGAGAGAGATCAATCATGATTCATGATCAGGAGAGATTCCAGTAGAACCCTGCTTCTCTCCTCTTCTGCTTCGACGTCATGGCCTCGGCCTTTTAGCCAGCCACTCGGCCCTCTCTCTTTGCTTCTCTTGTTCTCTCTGGCTCTTCCTCCTCTTTAGAACGTCCAATGCATACATATATGCATTCGTTCTCAATAGGCTCTGTGAATTAGTTTGTTTCCAACTGTCAGATCACAACTATCAAATCATCCAGCTCAACATCGTAGATGCTTCCACTTCCTTGCATAGAAGATAATACATCCAGGTCACACCACGTAGGATAGTCTTCAAATGGTTAAGGGCATTCAATCTGTGTTGGCATGTCAGTGAGATACTAATCGTGTCTCCCTGATGCCAACACAGCCAGCATTCGATATGGGCGTAGGTTCCAATAGTCAGCAAGATGATATAGCGAATGCCACAAGTCATACCGAAACCACTGACATCCATTGCATTCCTATCGGCAAGAGTTTCCTCATCGACAAGACTCATACCGATGTTCACAAGTCACATCGACCTAAACTTTTCCATTGGTAAGACTACCGTAGTTTTCCAAGACTTCATACGAAAGTCTTCAAGTCATGTAGACATGAGTATTCCATTCGGTGAGACAATCATCTTTTGCCAAGACATCACACCGAGCTCTTCATGTTATACCAAAACATCCCAATTGGCAAGACTTATCACTATCAATAAGAGGTTACACTGAAGTCTCAAGTCATACCAAAACATCCCAGTCGACAAGACTTACAGCTATCGCCAAGACATCATAGCGAACACAACATGTCACCCCAAAGACCATTATTGGCGAGACATCAACAGTCGTTGAGAGGCTATACTGACATTAGGATTCCCATTGGCAAGACAATCACTCTTCGCCAAGTCATCATACCGATGCCTTCAAGTCATATCGAAGAGTCCAACCATCGACCATACATTCCACATTCGCTGAGACTTCATACAGAAGTCCTTGTGTTTCTCTGATGATTCCATTCGCTAGGAGTCTCACCGAAAACACCCAATCACATGTGGCTTTGTCGGCTAGACTTACCACTGTCGCCAAGAGTTCATAGGAAACCCCTTTCATTACCTGATGACTCCATATGTATATAGCTGTTGGTGAGATATCGCCCTGTTGCCAATACTTCCTACCGAACCCTTATGTTACACCGAAGACTTCTTTCGCCACAAGTCTCCCTGACATCCGCTAGACACCAACCTGTCAATCAGACATCTCCCATTCACCAAGACTTGATATCGATGGGAGCAAGTCATACTGATTATTACATTGGACAGATAGACCAAAGGTCACGCCGATATTGGAAAGACTTCCTATTTTCACCGAGACATCATTCCAATAGTCCACGGTTATGCTGAAGGTTTTAGATGCCAATCACCAAGACATTTAGGAGGTCACAGCGACAGTTCAGGATCTACTAGCAGATCAGCCAAACATCTCACTAGTCACAACGACCATGCTTTCTCAGAGGTTTCAGCCTGTGAGATTAAGGCAACAATTCCAACAATCTCCCACTTGACAAAGATCACACAGGAACCTCCAAAGTAACTAGGAACTAAGATCACACTAGCTCCACCAGTTCAAACCTCGCAATACTCAAGACACCCAATCAACAAGATTCCACAAAATCAGTCCACCAGACAATCTGTAACAAAGACCAGGCATCCAATTGCAACTCACTATCCAACAAAGCAACTAAAATGTAATTGATCACAACCTTCCAGGAAACCACATAGACCTCAAACATGCTCTCATGCTCCATCAAGAATTCTGCACCAACATCCAAGATGTCCACCATTCAGGTAACAAACCCTGCCATCTTCCAACATGCTACCTGTGGAAGAAAGATACAAGCCAAGGTGAATAAGCACCATTCCAATGAACATAAGCAAAAGATCCCAGTGATATAATTGACAGGATACTACTACCGCTTCACTGTGCTCAAACGCCATACAAAAGTAATATCAACTTCAAAAACTCAAACAGAACACAACCGTGAAGTCATTCTCCAGAAACAAGATATAGAACATTAGCTAGAACAACAATCAGACTAACTGCATCCATCCAACTGATAAACCCACATGACTGAAAATAGCACCCACAACTTGTGCTATTCCATCCAATCCCACATACCTCAAAAGTATCAACATTAGTAAACTCATGCTGCACCATAACCAACTTATTAACAACAAATATAAGCTCCACGTGCCAACCAGTGTAAGAAGACAAGACACATACAAGACCTCCCACTGCCTGAGTAATCCAGATCTGAAAGATCAAAAGGCATCGCAAGTCTACCAATAACAACACATAGAACATGTAACCATGTAGTACCAAGGAAATATCCACAATGATATGCACAACCTGCAACAAACTGCTACAAGAAACATTTCTCTCACCACAAACCTTCACGACCACATAGAGAAACTCTGCACATCATATTCCTATAGAACATCCTCCTATATACACTTCTAATAGCCAGTTGTGTCAAGAATGATCTCCTTCTCATTCAAAAAGAAAATCAAACTACTTCATTCCCCATTTCAGGAAATTAGCCCATACATCATCTCCTACCAATTCTCATCAGTAAAACACAAAAGATCAAGGAGATAAACAAGCTGTACAACTTCCACTATGAATCCTCAAAAACCCATAAACAACAATTCAAGATCCATATCATGAAAGTGAACATAAAACACATCTGAAAAATTTAATGGGCCAAATACCTCTCAGATAGACTGCCGAGTAGACAAGAGTGGGAACGAGAATACTTCTTCAAGATATGCAAGTCATCATGATGAATCCAAGCGAAATCTCCTCATAGGTCTCTTATTGAACTCACATTCAACCAAGGTGTAGGCTTCTTGGAATTTTTGCTAAAAGACTCCATCGAGAGTAACAATCAACAACTCCTCTCTCATAAGAGAAAGACAGCCTCACCTTATTCTTCATGTATCAATGAGTACTAGCAACCGATCATCTCATGCTAAACTTCAACTACAACTGCACTATCATGAAGTATCAAGCAAATAATCAAAGCACCCAATACACAAAGAATTACCAGACCACTATCAAAGCTCCAATCATCTGAATCAGGAACTTATCATGACACCATGATTTACATATCCCCTTAGGAGATACCATGCTTCAAGTGACTTCACCATGGTCTCAAGTACAATGCACAATGCCAAAACTCTAGTGCACAAACAAGAGTATACTATGACATAAAGCAAATAGACTCAAAACCACCATCACCTGTCAAGTACCACCAACACCTTAGCCAAAGACTCCAAGCATCCTCCATGGATCCAAGATGTTTCACATCTTCAAATAATGTCCATGTAAATGCGAAAGAACCCTTATGTAGCAACAGGATCTAAAAGCTCCCTCTTGAAACATCTACAACACTAAAGAAGACCATTCACCACCATGTGATGAACCCACAGTCACTGCTAAAGCTCCCACTGAGACATGACATCCGAGCTCTCCAAGCATCATGACCACTTGCTTCAGGTTCCCATAACTGACTATTCAAGTACTCAACAACATCCATCCTCTCATCTCAAAGCAATCACACCAATGCACAAGTGACCACGGACAAGGCCAACTAACAAGTCTACACCAGTAATGAATCAACCTCATGGATAAAGATAGTCCACATCCAAGTTATCACACTATAGCCAATGGGTAGCTAATCCACCAACTACATAACTTGTAGATCACAAATATCGAACATGCAAACCTATCATCACATTGGAAACTGCAACACTAAGATTTCAAAGAGAATAACCATGTAGACAACATGACTCAAACACGAGATCACACGAGATCTGATTTTCCAATCATGTCCACACAAAGCAACATAATCAAGGAACCCCAAAGCACCACCACAAAAATGTTGAGTGACAAATCATGTACCAACACTCCCATGCAGAGAAGAAAAACAAACCTCCTCAAACCATGCACAAAGCATGCATGCAAAACTGCAACTATCTCATCCAGCAACACCCCAACAGCCAGGGTCTAGACAATAGCTTAACAACAACTCCACATAACCACACATTTTTCTTAACCATGTAAAACCTGCAAAACCATAGAGCCATGCAAGTACAAAAAATCCTTAAAAAAGGAAACAACAGTTCAGAAAATCCAGGCCCCTTTCAGGCCAAATCTAAACCACCAACATGTACATGCATCCGAGAAAGAGAAAGGCTATTTTAGAAGCTTGCAAATCATCTAATGATTAACTCCATTGCCTTTATGTATTCAAGGTTAACAGGAAACAATGCCTTCCAACACTAGGAAACACCACCTAGCATAAGCACTCTCTTCCATGGCTAAGAAACAAACTAGGCTTCTCCATATCATCAAGGAGCCTTTTAGATAGACACCCAATATGAAAGCTTTACTGCTACATAGCCACAGAGAAAAGAAATCCATCTCATACACCAAGGTTATACCGCTACCAACCAGGAGACACAGATCACATCAAAACAACATGATCAACTCCCTTCTCCATCTCCACCATCCTTCAAGCTACGTGTTGTCTTTGAATATCACAAGACTTCCACTCACCAAAGGATCAATACAACAGTCCATTCCTCCACATTTCTTCCAGCCTATCAAGCTAAGAAATCTTCACAGGAGAAATACCCAGAACCAACAACCAAAAGAAGGCTCTGATACCACTTGTAAGGAAAATAGAGGGGGGTATCTCAAATAAACCTCCATAATAGTAGTGCCTTCAGTAACTTTCATTTCCATTAGGTTGCCTCAAAGACACCTACAACTATGTCCTAAAGTGGAAACATACACAGTTTATTTCCCACATTGATCCTTATGAGAGAAGCAAATGTAAATTCAACATCATGTATTAATAGATTCTACAACAAGAACCAATAGACATGAAAGATGAGACAAAAACTAGAACAAACAGATTTACGTGGGGAAAATCCTTTTGGATAAAAAACCCCACACTCCAAAGATCAAGCCATTGTATTATTCAGCAACAAACGGTTACAATACAATTTCAGGCTCATAGCCTTTTCAAATATTACATCTTGTTCATTCAAAATACAACTGGTAGCAACTGATCAAACCATCAGACCATACAATCTTCGCACTGTTACAATACCCTCACACAGTATACAGTGCAGATCAACAAGAGAGAGATTAATCATGATTCATGATCAGGAGAGATTCCAGTAGAACCTTGCTTCTCTCCTCTTCTGCTTCGGCCTCATGGCCTCAGCCTTTTAGCCACCACTCAGTCCTCTCTCTTCGCTTCTCTTGTTCTCTCTGGCTCTTCCATCTCCTCTTTAGAACGTCCAATGCATACATATATGCATTCATTCTCAACAGGCTTTGTGAATCAGTTTGTTTCCAACTGTCGGATCACAACTATCAAATCATCTAGCTCAACATCGTAGATGTTTCCACTTCCTTGCATAGAAGAGAATACATCTAGGTCACACCACGTAGGATAGTCTTCAAATGGTCAAGGGCGTTCAACCTTTGTTGGCATGTTGGTGAGACACTACCATGTCTCCCCAATGCCAACACAACCAACATTCGATATTGACGTAGGTTCTAACATTCGGCAAGATGATATAGCGAATGCCACAAGCCATACCGAAACCACCGACATCCATTGCATTCCTATCAGCAAGAGTTTCCTCATCGGCAAGACTCATACTGATGTTCACAAGTCACATCGACCTCAACTTTTCCATTGACAAGACTACCGTAGTTTGCCAAGACTTCATACCAAAGTCTTCAAGTCATGTAGACATGAGTATTCCATTTAGTGAGACAATCGTCTTTCACCAAGACATCACATCGAGCTCTTCATGTTATACCAAAACATCCCATTCGGCAAGACTTATCGCTATCGATAAGAGGTTACACCAAAGTCTCAAGTCATACCGAAACATCCTAGTTGGCAAGACTTACCGCTATTGCCAAGACATCATAGTGAACACAACATGTCACCCCGAAGACCACTATTGGTGAGACATTAACAATCACTGAGAGGTTATACCAACATCAGGATTCCCATCGAGAAGACAATCACTCTTTTCCAAGACATCATACCGATGCCTTCAAGTCATATCGAACAGTCCAACCATCGGCCAGACATTCCACATTCACTAAGACTTCATACAAAAGTCCTTGTGTTTCTCCGATGACTCCATTCGCTAGGAGTCTCACCAAAAACACCTGATCACATGTGGCTTTGTTGGCCAGACTTACTGCTGTCACCAAGAGGTCATAGCGAACCCCTTTCGTTACCCTGATGACTCCATATGTATATAGCTATCGGCGAGACATCTCCCTGTCACCAAGAGTTCCTATCGAACCCTTATGTTACACCGAAGACTTCTTTCACCATAGGTCTCCCCAACATCCACTAGACATTAACCTATCGGCCAGACATCTCCCAGTCGCCAAGACTTCATATCGATAGGAGCAAGTCATACCGATTATTACATCAGCTAGACAGACCAAAGGTCACGCCGATATCAGCAAGACTTCCTATCATCGCTGAGACATCATTTTAACAGTCCAAGGTTATGCTGAAGGTTTCAAATGTCGATCGCCAAGATATTTAGGAGGTCACAATGACAGTTCAGGATCTACTAGCAGATCGACCAGACATCTCACCAGTCACAGCGACCATGGTTTCTCAGAGGTTTTAGCCTATGAGATTGAGGTAACAATTCCAACAAATTTTGGTATTACAACTTCGTGGGGTCATAACTTTTGATCCGACCATCAATTTTTCTATTAGAATACCTTTTTAGAAAGCTCTCAAGAAATCTTCCGCCTTAAAGTAGGGACTAAAGGCCAATTGCTTTCATTTTCCACCAATTTTCAGGCCCATTCGGAGCTTCTAAGTGCCTCAAAATTGACTCTAAAGATTTTTACTAGGATTTTCAAAAATTTAAATTTTAATATCGCTCAAATGAAAAATGGTATTGAAGTGATTTTTTCGCCATTGGCTTCAATTTACCATTCTAGAGGTTTGTGTAAGATTTCGTGTCTAACTGTGCATAAATGCAAACTTACTAAAATAGTAACCCTTCCAAATTTAGCCCTTATTGAAAAGAAACAACATTTTTTTTGGGTGATGCAAGATTGCTCTTACACCCTGGATGCTCCTAAATAATTTTTAATTAAATACCCCTTTCCTTTATCTATTTAATGAGACCAAAATTCAATTCTTCAAATTAATAAATTATAACCAACTCAATCTCCATATTAAACTTCCCAATTTTCTTATTCACATACTCAATTAATCATAAGATAAAATGGTACTTTTCTAACACCATAGCACATGTACGAGTATACCTATACTTATATATATATGTGTGTGTGTATTTAACTATTATAATTTGAAAGGCTATTTGTAACACAACATTCCAACTTAAGATGACATAAAGATTCACTACATGCAACTTCATAATCATACATATATATGTATATATAATGTATACACCCAAAATTGGTTTGGAAAATATTAATTAAATATTAATTATTTAATTAATGAAATCCTTATTCCTCTACTATATAAATAAGTTGCCAAATTTATTTACATAGTTCCTATTTTCTTAATTCCTCTTTCCTAATTCACCTTCTTCATGATTTAATTAAAATAAACAAATCTAAATAATTTGTTTTATTTTAATTGATTCTCTCTCATTAAATTTGAATTTGTCACATTTCTACATAATCTTCTGTTAGAGTAATAAGTTATTATGCTTAATTAATCATAAGTAAATCACTTATTCCTTTAGTTACTTAAGCTAAACTTAGGCACATTAATAATTGATTAATTATTAAGTGTGCACACTAGGGTTTCATTTAGGGTTTCCCTTTTAGGGTTTTTTGATCTCCTTCATAAGGATTGATCTCTTTGTAATAATTGATTCTCTTTAATGCATTTTTACTTTGAGGTTTACAGAACACCTTCTTTGGTTCTGCATGTCTTTTGCATGTGACAAGTGATTGCATGTAGGTGATCTTGGTTTCTAACATGGTATCAGAGCTCCAAACTTGCAACTGCCTGTTCGTGATCTGAAGATATGGCCTTTCAGTGAGTTTCTAATGCAAGGGTTTCCATAGGCATCTTTTTTGGAAGATCTAGAGGTAGCCGAATTCTTGGAGCAGTTTGAGCAGAAACGGAAGTCACCATCGCGTTTGTAGCGGCCAAAAACCTTAAGAACGCCTGTCGTTTCATCGATTTTGGTGCAATTAATCTGGGAGGAAAATTTTTTTTGCCAGGAGGGCCGTACAGCCTCCCCAGCACGCAGTCTGAGGCTAAAAAATCAAAAAAAATGTTGAAAAAGGGGTTTTCTTGAACTTCACCCTGGTGCTCCCAATAGAAACGGATTCTGCCACCCAGCGGCCATCGGGTGGCCACCAACCCGCCTCTGCTGCTGGGCTCCACCGCTCATCCACCGCCGTTGCTACACCCACTAGCAATGGCCCCCTCCAGCATCTGCCGCCACCACCCTCACACAGCCCCACCAAGCCCCTTCAGCCAGGCTGAGGTCCTATGGAGGACCATAGGCCCACGCCCGGACCCAACGGCCTCCCAACTCTACTGGCAGTCCTATGGAAATCTAGGGGTCGAGCCCAAAGCCCCGACCAACTCCGACATCCAGCCCCTGGTCATATCAGTGACCAGGGGCTCTATCAAATTTTTTTTGCAGGGGGGCCCGAACTTTTGCAGTGACGGCTAGATGGCCGTCAAATTTAACGCAGTGAATTGCTGACGTCACCCGGACGTACGTCCCTCTTTGCCCCTCCTAGCCCTAATTTGCCCTCAAAGAGCAGTTTTTTTCTTTTGGTCATAACTTGGGTATACGATATCAAAATCAGGCAAACGAGATATCACCAGAAAGTTGGTTCTGAGCACTTTCCATTGGTGCTATTTATTTTTTAGTATTTTAGTATTTTACTACATTTATTGTTGTTTGAGGTCAGATGTTTATTTTATGCTTTCGAGCTCATAACTTTTTGCCATGATCTCCGATTTTCACTATCTTTGCAGTGTTGGAAAGGTATTAAGGAGCTCTATGTTGTTGTCCATGTACTTTTTCTGTATTTATCCCAAGTTGATCGCTTAGTCCAGATTTGGCCTGATGGGTTGTTTGGAGATTACTTGGATATTTTGGTAGTTGGGAGGGTGTATCTTGCATATTTGCACTTCGTTTTTAGTAATACATCATTCAATAATTGCTTGCTGCTTCATAGATTCCAGGATTGTTCCCGTTTGGAGTTTTTGAGTGTTCCGTGGCATTGGGTGTGCTATTGCTTTATCATGATTCCTTGAGTCAATCAGTGACTCTCATCTGGTTTTAGTAGTAAATAGAAGAATCTTTCCTAGCTTGCTAGTATCAGGTTCCAGTGTTACTCTACAAAGTTCTTCCAGTGCTTCTTTGCAGCATGTCATCTCATTGTAGGGGGGTTTTGTCCCACTGGGTTTTTCCTTCTCTACCTCTTTCTTGCATCTGTAAATGGGTACCTGATCAGGCCTAGTTGCCGGGACCCATCTTTGCCTTCATGCATCTTATTCTAGTGTTTTAACTTCTTCCTAAGTTCATCTTAAGGGGGGGTGTTAGAGTAATAAGTTATTATGCTTAATTAATTATATCATATTAATTAATTAATTAAGTCACTTATTCTTTTAGTTACTTAAGCTAAACTTAGGCACATTAATAATTGATTAATTATTAAGTGTGCACACTAGGGTTTCATTTAGGGTTTCCCTTTTATGGTTTCTTGATCTCCTTCATAAGGATTGATCTCTTTGTAATAATTGATTCTCTTTAATGCATTTTTACTTTGAGGTTTACAAAACATCTTCTTTGGTTCTACATGTCTTTTGCATGTGACAGGTGATTGCATGCAGGTGATCCTAGTTTCTAACATCTTCTAACTTCCTTCCACCTCATCCTCCAACTCACCATGTGTCACATGAAAATAATTATTCTTATTTTCTAAAATTGATATTTTCTCTTAACAATTTTAACCAACTTTAGGACACATGGCTTCCTCCTTCAATTGATTCCCTTCTACACTTGGCAAGATTGCTATACTAAAGGGAACAATTGCCTTGTTTTCTCCATCCTTCTCATTCCTCACCATCGGTTTCTCCAGATTGAATCTTAATCGTTCATTACTGCCAACTCACCTGATGCCTTGGTGAAATCTATAAATTGAGGGCCATTTATAGTTTTTTCATAAGGAGCATTTGCTTAACATTACTCTGTAGGAATTCATTCAAGTCTTTTGAGAGCTTAGTTTGTATTTTCAATTCAACACTTAGAGTAGATTAGCAATTAGTTTAGAATCATGACTCTTTTAGATGTTTCTTAGTTTAAGCAGCATTTAGAATCATATCCATTGCATTTCCATTAGTTTGATGCTGCATTGTATCATTTCCATATCACTTTATACACAAAAAATTACTCATCATGTCATTTCATCATTTCATCCAATTGAATCCTTTAATCATGTAGATGTAGAATTAGATTCTACATTGTAGTTAAATAGGATACTCATTTCTTAGGTGTCATCCCAATGATTAGTGCAAAAATAAGGTTTGAGAGCATAATTACTAGGACATTTAAGAATAGAGGGAGATGGAATCTTTTTGAGGAACTATGTTATCAAATTATGCTTTGGTTAAGTTAGATTTCCTTACTGTAATACATTTCATCTAATTGTGTGATATTTTGTTGATATAACTTGCATATTTTCTTACACACATAAATTGGCGCCCACCGTGGGGAATAGACCCTTTTATTTTGATATTTATTGGAAAGTGTATTTTGTAGGCTGAAAAGTAGGTTTCTCCGGTGAACTGTTGAATTCTCTGGTGCTTCCGAAAGACTGTCTAGCACATACATCGACTATTTTGGCATAACGAAGGATTTCTCTAGTGCATCCATGCCATTCTGTGTCACATTAGGGAGTTTCTATCGTGCTTTTCATTAATTATGTGGTGCTTCTCATTAATTATGTGGTTATTTTCATTAATTTTGTGGTACTTCCTTTTCAGCGCATCTTCTTACTATAATGGTACTTTTAATTTCCTCTATAAATTTCTCTTAAGAGTGAAAACTGATGTGTTTTTCTATGGTGCAAGTTTCATGAAACTCTGCCAGAGACTTTGCTAAAACCCAAGATCGCTTGTCAAAGAAAATTTATGATAAAATACTAATAAATTTGATGCAGGGGCTAGATTTAATGTATTTCCTTCTTGCTTAAACTAGGAATCTAGACTAATTAACAACGAAAGAACACCATGTTTGTTGCATGTGTGAATGGTAGACATATGCTCTCCCCTTAACTGGGTGATAAAAAAGCCAGAACCATTCATTTTTCATTGTCTTTTGTGTGTGTGAATGGTAGGAATATGCTCTCCCCTTAACTAGGTGACCAAAAAGCCAGACCCATTCTTGTTTATCTGCAAGTGTGAGTAGGGTATATAGTGTGGGTTCTCTCTTTATTCATGCTAAATAAAGATCGATCAAACTATGAGTATACTCACTTGCTTTTGATTATCCTAGACGACTTTCCTTGTGGGAAAAAGTACTCACCCAAGGGAATGACCGAACCAGTAACATGCTAAAGCCAAGCGCATTTCCAACTAGTATATAAGTGTGGATATTCGAGCAAAGGAAAATATCACGAGGTTGGTTCTAACGAGAAGGGAAGCAATGGTCTCTTGTTGCATGGATCAACCCACATGAATGGAAAGACCTTACTAAAACCCTTGTTGTAGATTGGCCAAAACCTTTATCTATTATTTTGGTGCAGCAACGGTTGTTGCAAAAGAATCCACATTCTCGAAGTTTTTAGTAGAGATGACTAGCTTGCCATGGGATTTTTATGGAGGCTAGAAGCTTGGTTGACCTAAGAAGTGAGTGCACTGTAAGGGGGAGCTCGTGTGGCCAACCTTTTGAATTCATCCACTAAAAATAGGTACAGTTGGGGTAAAACTCGCGTGGAATCCAAGAGAATATAGTCTTTCATAGCCCTAGGGAATGTACGTTATGCTTGATTTTGTTTGTCAATTTTTTTTCAAAATGAACTTCAAACAAAAAACTCACACACTGGAAAGTTCAAAACTTTGATTCAGAACACATCATTATAAACAAATCATTCTCTGACCAAAATCTAGAAAAATCAAGTAAACTGGCAATAAACTATTACATTACCTAGTTCAACTCATTCACTCTTTTCTATAGTGCATCAACCCCATTTTCCAGCGCATTCACCTTCTATTACAACACATACACCAATTTTTCCAGCACATTCACCTTTTGTTATAACACATTAATCACTTTTTCCAGCGCATACCCTGAATTCTGTGGCACATTTACAAAATTCTATGGCACATAGACTTAAAACTTTGGTGCATTCACCCAATTCTATGATGCATCCCAACCTTTCTGTGGTGCATCCCAACCTTTCTATGGTTCATACCCACATTTTTGCAGTGTATCCAATCTTTTTTGTAGCGCATCTTCCTTTCAGTGCATTCATTGACTGTGACGATGCTTCCACCAAAGTTCGTAACTAGAGAGTTGAATTTGACTTTAATATGACATTTTGAAACCAAAATTCTGAAAACTTTCCAATTTAGAATCATTCCTCATAAACAAAAGATTCTAAACATGATCCTTATCCAATGATTTCATGAAAGATTAAAATATGGAAACCAAAATCCATAGCTCTTAGTCCAAAATCTCATCAGAAACATCTCTCAACACTTTACAAATTTAGAGACAAACTGCTCTTCAATTTTTATAGAAAAGCTTCAAAGAATAACCCCGACTTGTATTTGTTTTACTATTGTCAAAATCCAAGACTTTTCCAAAGGTTTGAACATCTCATCTAAAAAGAAAATTTGCCCCCCATTTTCACAATTGGAACCAAAATTGTAGAATATTATCAAGTTCAAAATTATCCCTTAAGTTCCTTAGAATATTCCTTTGAATTTCTATTTTCTGACAATCTTCAATTCTTTTCCTTTCATCCAATTGCTGCAACAGGCTGGAGATAGTTTCATCTAACTTATCCAATAGATCATATGCTTCATCACATTTACTTTGTATTTTTTCAAAATAATCATTTGCTTTCATCAACTTGTCCTTTAGATCTTCTATTTCTCCTGAATATCCAACAAAGATCACTTTCAGAGGAAAACATTTTTTATACTCAAATTACGGGACCTTCCTCAAGCTGTTAGGATCCTTTTGAGGAACCACGCTTTGATACCAATTATTGAACATCTGGAATATTGAGAGGGGGGTGAATCAATATTCCATAAAACCATTCTAATAAAATCTATCTAACCATTATCACAATTCTAATTGAATCAACAAGAGAGAACATATAAACAAATTAGTGCAACCACACACATGAACACCAAGATTTTTACGTGGAAAAACCAAAAAGGGAAAAACCATAGTGAGGGCTAACTTACAATATATTATATCTAGATACGAGATATTATAGGGCTCACTGTCATGACTCACTATCCTTGAAAAGGCTCACAACTTGAATACAAAATATGGCTAACCACCAAGATACAAAGATTGTGGCTCATTTCCAAAAGGTTTGAATTGTTTGCATACACCTTCAATGTGCAGGGTTCAACTCCAATGAAGCTCAAAATATGAAGTACTACCTCACACAACATTTTCTCAAAAAATCTACTCTGATCCTCAACTGATAAAACATTTAGGCTTAGATCTTCACATAACCCTAAATCCTCTTTCACCTTTCTTCCACACTCACACATCCACATACACTTTTTTATCTTTCCAAAGCATCTTATATATATACAAGTATATCTTATTCATCAATTAGGTCATCCTGATTAGATGAAAAAAAAATAATCAAAACACTCTTATTGACACTATGTATGATTTAAAACATTTTATCCATGTAGTGCATTATACCAAGTTGGGTAACATCCATAAACCATAACTAGTCTCCTTAGTGAACTGCATATGTTAGGTTGGCCAATACTAGAACTTAATTCACATAATCTTCAAACCAACATACAATCCTCAAAGAAAACACCTTGTGGATCTAAGATGACATCAATTTCTCATCATACTACCATCATAGAGACTACCATTAAAACCACAACATTAAAATTTTCTCATTAAGAAAATCCAGAGTCTCCCACACTCATATAACAAGCAAGGAATAACAGTAAAATACAGAGTTGAACTTTGTTAGAGATAACTTTCTTCTCACATCCCAAAAATTCTAAAGATCTATGATATAGCTGTTTGAATGAGACATGATAACATGGTTAAGAGATTAGAGTCATATATATTATTATGGTGAATTTTGGACTCAAATACTAATGCACTAGCTCATCACAAAATAAAATTACCGGTAGAGAACAACTTCTGGTAAACCAAGTAAACTTCCCATATAGTTGTCACCATGTTGAAATCAATGACAACACAAGAACAACCAATAAAAACCATCCAAACTTCATGCTCATGTTGTAAGGCTCCATAATTCCAACACTACCAAAATGAGAAAAGATACCAACCTAGAACACAACCCAAGATGGACATCGACTGCGATGGATGAGAAACAATAATGATCTTTCTTTCTAAGAAAAGGTGAAGTTTGATTAGTTTGTGATGTAGCTCAAGAATTTTTTGGGGTGATTGAGGATCAATTTAGCACTTATATCTTAATTAATAGCTTAGAAATGCATAAAAAACTTCTACATATGAAGGAAACTTTCACCATTAATATAATAGGTGGAGAAGGGTCGTAGGGTAGAAATGGATTTTGGCACCAAAATAAAAATGGTCCAAATTCCTTTTGAGATTCCAAACTTTGGTTGAACCCAGGGGAAATAAAACAAGGGAAAAGTAGAGAAATAAACTAGATTTTATTTTACTTTGAGATAAAATCCAAAATTATAAAAGCCGATTTGAATCCCAACACGTGATAAGGAGAAAAAAAGTTGGGGTTGGAAACTCGGAAGGAATTTGAACATTTGGAAAAGAGTCCAAAATCCTTCTAGAGTTTTGAAAATTAATAAAGAAGATAGAAAGCATAATTGGGGATCTAAAAGGGATTTGGAATTTTGGACAAAAGTCCAAAATCCTTCCAAAGTTTTGAAACTTGGGAAAAAAGACCAAAAATAGCCTGGGAAAACAAAGAATCTTGGGACCAAACAAAAAGAAAGGCCAAAATGGAAAAAGAAGTAACAATAAAACAAGGGACAAAAATGGGGATCTCCATTCTAGTCAATATGAAATGAGGTGTGTATGTAGGGAATAACACCATGGTTTCAGAAAAAGAACTCGTCAAAGTTTGACACTTTTTGATGGTTAGGGCTCTTAAGAGAAAGTATTGACATAGTGTAGTTTGGAACAATTGGGAAATATGGGGTGAAAAATAGGACCTTTCTTAGCATAAAAATACCCACTTGGATGTGTTGGTGTTGTCAGTTTGGCCCAATGACATGCACAAAAAAATTTATGCTACTTTGCAACATTTTGTTCAATACGTTTGACACCTTTTACAATGTCTAAAAACTTATTGCCACAACTGAATGGATTGGATTTTTAAAAACTTGAGAGAGGTTATTATGGAGAGACCCTACATTAACCTTTATCTTTAGATGAAACATTTATACATGCCATGGTTTTTGAGAAACAACTTATCAAAGTTTTGCACTTTTTGGCACTTAAGGCTCTTAAGAGAAAGCATTGAAACTGTGTAGTCTAGAATGATTGGAAAAGATAGGATGTGAAATAAGAAATTTAATAGCATAAACCCACCAAAAAACATGTTGATTTTGTTTCTTTTTACCCATGACATGTAGAACAAAAATTATGCTACATTGCAACTTTGTGTTTAATGCATTTGAATTTTTTTGCAACATCTGAAAAGTTGTTGGCATGACCAAATGGATTAGATTTTTAAAAATAGAGGTTATTGTGAAGGGAATCTTTGTGACCCTACAAATTCAAAAGAAATTTTTTTATGTGCCATAGTTTCTGAGAAACAACCCATAAAAGTTTGGTAATTTTTGGAACTTAGGGCTCTTAAGAGAAAGCGTTGACACAATGTAGTTTGGAACGATTGGGAAACCTAGGGTGCAAACTAGGACCTTTACTAGCATATAAGTAAGAAGAGAGGTTACTATGGAGGGACCCTACATGACCATGTAGGTTTAGATAGAATTTTTTGTAGGTTCCACTATCTCTGAGAAACGACCCATCAAAGTTTGACACTTTTTAGCACTTAGGGCTCTTAAGAGAAAGTGTTGGTGTAGTGTAGTATAGAATGATAAGGAAAGTTATTTGTAAATTTGAAAATTGAAAAAATGGTATTAGGTGGAAATGTGTCATTTCATAACTTGAATTGCAAGTCCAACCATCGAGCTCTATGGGTATTCCTTGCATACTCATACACTATAGTCTTTCAAAAAATAGACATAAATTGACACATTGTAATCTTTTCACTGACCAATTCACAACTTTTTGATCCTTTACCATATTTTATACTATAATTCATTGTCTTATATTTTCCAAATTCTACTAGTTCATTTCCAATTGCAAGTGTACTATCCATATGCTAAAAAATTGGTAAATTTTGTAAGCTATCACAATGATCACATGTGACATTCAATCATTAGTTCTTGTAGAATAATTGACCATCCAATATTTGACATATAATGCTCAATATGAATTCTATTGAAGATCGAGGTGAAACCTGTATGTTACACTCCTGCAAAAAATTGTTAGTATGCAAATATACACATATATGTCGATAAAGATCATAATGGTTAAAAAACTCAATATGTACTCTACAAAAATAAATTGTGCACATGTGATTTATTTTGACATAAAAAGGATCTATCATTTCAAAAATATTTTTCTAATTTTAATTTGAGAATACATATCTAGAATTTTGGTAAAAAAATATGTTTGAGCCTATCCAAAAAATGATTTGGATGTGGCTCACTGTGTTGACTACCAATTATCTTTCTTACAAAATATTTTTGATTAAGAGATAACCTTGTGTTATTCTTCCAAATTTATTCAATTAGGGATCTTAGGGCTTCAATAATTGGTTTATATTTCTATAGGAGTCTATTAGATAATTCCCATAATTCATTGTTATTTTGGTCCTCCACTCTTGGACACCTTCAAATGAATCTCATTAGATTTTTTCCACTTATTTTCAATGCTTTAATTGCCTCTCTAATCTAGTGAGATTTGTTGGTTTGATTTCTTACTATTGATGATGTAATGACGTGTTGTGTGACATTACTATATTTTGTGTTTGAGGTGGAACCTACAATCTTATATGCAATCATTAGATTATTTACAATAGATTTATCACTTGAAGTATTTGATGTTCTTAGCCCAAGAATATTTATAATGGGCCTAAATTTTAGATTTCTCTTCATTTCAATAATTAGTTGATTTCTTCCAGTTTCATTTAATTTCTCAAAAAACAATATCCATATTTTATTAGCATATTTTTGACAAGTGCACTTTGGAATCTTATCAATCATTTGTTTCAAAATATTCTCATCAATATCAATGTAAAAAAATTAGGTTTTCTATGCAAAAATGTAGGAGGTTTTCTCAAAGGTAAAGTGGCCTCAACATTAAGAATTTCATATATTTTTAAATGAGATGGGATAGATTGCATATCTTCAACTAGAGATGAAAAATATGACATACCTTGAAGTTGAGATAGAACCTTCAACTTGAGATGTGAAAGATGGTGTGCATCCAACTTGAGATGTGAGAGATGGTGTGCCTCTTACTTGAGATGTGAAAGATGGTGTACCTCCAACTTGAGATGTGAATTATGATGTAATTTCAAGTTGAGATGTGGTAGATGGTGTGCCTCCAATTTGATATGTGGTAGATAATGTGCCTCTAACTTTGGGATTTAAATTTCTCATTGCATGGAGGTTTTGCATTCATTACCTTTGTGTTGCCAATTCCATATTTTCTTACATTGAGTGGATGGTTCATTTTCCTATTGAATTGGAATGTATTCTTCTATGGTGTTGAATTTAGTACTTTTACAAAGTTTCCCCATTCCTTCTATTTTCTTCACATTCTTAGCTTCATGCTCATTCGATGTTAGATTCTTTAGTCATTTCCTTATAATCCTAAATAATTATATATATTATGAATAAGACATAATGATTGGTTCCATCATGGTACTAAAGAGTAAAGAAATCTCATACAAAAATTTGAAAATAATCATAAAATTAGGCATGTCATAACTTCATTAAGATGATCATAGGAGGGTTAGGGGTTGGGGCCCTGTTGGGTAAATCTTTCATGTTGCAGGAGTTTGGTCACGAGGTCTAGTCTCCCCCACCCCTGAGGTACCAGAGGGCGTGTCGCGCCAACGCTATCGGTCATGCTAAATTTTTTACCAGGTGCACTGCAGTTTATAGGGGTCGTGCTACCCGATTCCTGTAGTCTAAAAAAAAAGATGATCATAGGTGGGTTAGTGTAGGATTATGGGGGTCCATACTAGTCCCTTAAGTGGCAATAGAATTTAGAAAAAAAGAGCTAGGAAACTTGACACAAAAAATTGAATAGGTTATTAACATAATTTGAAAAGCATGTAAGAACATCATTTGTAGCAAATTAAATACAGTTTCTATGCTACTAGTCTTTTTCAGGAAAAAAGAAAATCTATTTGGTGAAAATTTGAAATTTCAATGTAGTACTGAAGTTTTAGGAATATAAAGTAGGTGTTTATTTTGCCACCCTAATGGGGAGCAAAAAAAATAAAAAAAATTGAATCTTTCAATATAATTAGAGGACACATGTATGGATGTGAACACATTTTTTTGTATTTTTTTGCAATTAAATAATTAGTTATGAATTTTTAAAAATATTAAAACCATTTGTCTGGCCACCCTAACTTTCTCAAAAAATTATAAAATTTAATTTAATTTTAAATTAAACTATAATTTATGAATCATAGTGTGTGACTCATCTTTCAGATTCAAAAAATATATAACTATTTAAAAGTTATAGATGGTTTTCAATTAGCCTATCAAATAGGAATTTATAGAGTACATGTAGAAAATCAATAATAATTACCTATTAAATTCAAAATAAAGCATATCTTATATTAGTAGAATGCTCTCAATTTTTTGAACAAACTCTTTTAATTTCATCAAAATCAGATGAAAGAAAAGTTGTTAGCACAAAGGGTGAAGTTCAAAAATCTCTTGCAACCCCTCTAAATACATTGGGGATGTTGAATTTTTAGGTTGGTCATCCTCAAGCCAAATACCAAAGCAATAACAAAGCAAAAAGGATATCCATTTATTAAAACCAAAAATATTAATATATAAAAATCAGTATATATTTAAATTTAAGATATTATAATATTAATATAATATATAAATATAATATAATAATATATATATTGTATATTACAATATATTGTAGTAATAGAAAAAAAACCCCTTTTTCCTTAGTTTGAGAATAATTAAAATGAACCTGATGTTGCCTTGATTTAGTGTTGTAATGTGTTTTACACATTCACATTAAGTTTAGGGCCTTTCTAAACTAAATGGACTTAATTGTGCCTTATTTAGGGTGTTGTGAAGTGTATCTTTACACTTTCGCACTAATCTAGGGATTTATTAATTAATTGAGCTTAATTGGCCCCTTTAATTCAAATCTACGCCTAATTAATTGTAGTTTTTGAGGGATAAAGCTCGACATTCTTAAATGATAATACACAACACTCAATTTTATAAGATGTGTGTCCTAGGATAGTGACCTAGGACCCATTCACCACCTGGTGAATGGGTCATCACTAGGTAATAGGACCCTAATTTACATAACATTTAAAATACCCCAAAGTGTGTCCTAGTTAAGTGTGCTAGAACCCATTCGCCACATGGAAAATGGGTCTTCACTTAACCCTAGAACCCCCTTGAAATATTTTTTTGGTGGTATTTTAATGATTTAGAATTCAAGATTTGATGTTGGATTGTGGTATTTGAATTTTGAGAATTAATCTTAAGTTATGTATAAATACAAGGCTATTTCACTTAGTTTCACCTAACAACTTTATGAGAAAATCCTAATAGCAAGTTTATGATATCAAGAGTTCACAAGAGCATTCCTAAGGCATTGAAAGGTAGATTATTGAAGTTTATTGCAACAATCAAGATATCAATCATCATTCCAAAGTCATGCATGTTGTTGAGCTAATGTGATGATGTAGCATTGAAGATCCAATTCAAGCATTGTTTCATATCAAAGTTCATGATCAAGATCTACACTCATTGAGGCCATTTCATGCTAAGTTTTAGATTTCTCCAAGGTTCAATTGAGGATTGGTGAGTAGTGACAAAGATTTGTTCATTCATCTCTCATTTTATGCATTGTTTCATTCCAAGGTTTAATTACCAAAATGAGGCTTGACCAAGGAAAACCCCTATTCTCTAAAAAAAATATATATATTCTCTCTTGATGTGTGATTGCAGGTTTTAGGTTGAAGATCAATTGGAAAGAAAAAGTTATCAAAATTTTCAAAGTTGCAAAGTTGCAAAAGTTGTCATATTTCATGCAAGATCACAAAAACTAAGCTACAAAATTTATTTCTGGGTTTCTGATAGTCTTCGACTAGGATCCGAGAGTGTAGACTTTAAAGAACAAAACCTAGAAAGTATTTTTCTAGAATCCTAGCTAGGACCCATTCGCCACTAGGTGAATAAGTCCTCAGTGAGGCTCAAAAAAGCACTTTTTGCAACAGGTACACAACATTTTACCATCTTAAAACCTACCTTTTTACTATTATTTCAGTTAGGTTTGTTTTTTGATATTCATTTATGAATTATAACTATCATAATTGAGTGAAACATCAAGTGAAAATTAGGTGCGTCACATTTTTATCTCATTTTGTGATCACCCCCATAATTTTTCTATGTTTTATTTTGGTGAACTCGACTTTTTGAGCATTGTAGTTTTCTAATTGTAGGAGTCCTTTTCATCTGAGGTTTAGATATTGCATCCATTTGCATTCATTTACATTGAATTAGATCTCATTTAGGGTGTTTAGTTTACATTCAAATTTGCATCTCATATAGGGTTTTAGGATTCCATTATTTTTTCATTCTTTAAATCTAAAAAATACAAAAAATTCAGTCATTTTGCATATCATCTTGCATCACATGAACTTGCATTTGAAAATTAAAAAAAATTGCATATCAAACAAGGTGTTCTAGCTCACCATTTTGTTACATTTTTCACTCAATTTTCACATTGCATTTATAGAAATCTGAACCTAAAACTTACTATAGCAAGCTAAATCCAAAACCCACTAAAAAAGACCTAAAAATTAGTAAAAAATTGTTTCAAAAACCTAACATAGGACCCATTCACCATAGGGAAAATGAGTCCCTGATCAGGCCTTAATCTACATTTCTGAAATTTAAAATGTTCAATTTTGTGCCTTTGTTTGTTGTCATCAGATCTCTATTACAGTTTGTTGACTTTCTGTTTCATTCATTTCATTATATTCTAGCTTAATTTGGAACATTTAGTGCATTTTCTAAATTCAAAATTGTATTTACAACATTACATTTTTAGATTGTTGCATAGTGTAGTCAACATTACCTTGTTTTAAATCTGAAAAACTGGAAATGGACAAGTGTTTTAGCAATGTTTGGAAGTCCTTGTTCTCCTTGGTTGATGTTTCAAGTTACGTTTTTGGTAATGATCCTATTGCAATTGAACCTACTCATACTCACTCAACTCCTAATGAGTTTCCTCATGAAGTTAATCTCATTGGAGAAGATGACGCTAGCATGAAGGAATTCATAAATGATTACCTTCACAATCTTGAGAATAATGCATCTTTCTATCATTCCATGAAACAACCAACACAACTTGAGATGTTTGGTCTTTTACATCTTGAGATTGAGTCACAAACTAAGCCTAATCTTCCAACAATGAATGAACCTCTAGCTCATCTAATTAAGTGCATACCCATCCATCTTATGTTAAAAAAGTGAGCAACACTCCTATCAACCTTGAAGAGACTTATGGCCAAGGCTTTAAGATTCTAACCAATCAAGGTTGTGACATAACTAATGAGCATGAAATTCTTAAACTTTTAGAGAAAATTCCTATTGAACAAACCAAAGGAATAGTATATCAATATTGTCCTCCCGACATAAGTGTCCTCCTTCCTAAACAACAACCAATGCCTCATAAGAATGATAGGATCATCTCAGGTTTTTCTTCTTAGCATCTTCCTCAAAAAATTGGTGAATCAAGCAAGAAACAAAAGCCTTATAAACTCAGGAAACTACAATTTCCATGTCCTATGTCTGAAAATTCTTACACATGCTTCTAAATCAAGGACATATAACATTACCACCCATTAGAGAAAACCCAAATCCTAAGAACACAAACATGTCCCATTGTCGATATCATAGAGTTATTGCACATGGTACTAATGAGTTTCATGCTTTAAGACAAATATTTAAGAAGTTTGATATCATAAAAATAATTGCTTAAGGCATGCCCCTTCACTCCTTGCCATGTAGTAGTTGTAGGATCATAATATTCTCACTATTACATGTTATACATTCATTGCAAACCATCCTTTTATTGCAAGGAGCTCATTCTCATCACCCACCTCAGATCATCCTTGTCCTACACTTATGGGGGGCAAGGGGTTAGTTAGCCTTGTCCTAGTTTTGGCATGTGATGTTGCCTCTTTGGCTAGTTTTCCACCTTCTGTATATAACTATCAATATTAGGATGCAAATAACCTGCTATAGGTTGAATCGCATGTGCCCTTACTAGTCTTTTACATTCTTTTCCTCTTCATGTTCTTTATGTGATTGCATGTGAGTAATGTGATCCCCTGTGATGTTTTGTTTGATATATCTCTCTCTTTTTGTGCATTCCTCTATATGTATCTACATTCTTCTATATGTCATAAATTTTTTATCTTTTTCCTTTGTCTTGTGTTTTCCTTTTGGGGATGAGGAAAGGTGTCGAGACATTTAGGTCTCTTCCATGTTGAACCAAAATGATTTTTCTTTTTTTTCACTCTCTTTGTGTCATTCTTCTAGTTCTATGAGTATTTGGGGAATGATTATGTTTTTGAGCTCTAAAATTGCATTGTAGCAAAGACATACTGACCTTGAATCCATTGATCCATTATGTATTCTTGGGGAAAAACCCTCCCTCTTTTTTTATGGTGTAGCTTTATTTCAGAAACATATGCTTAGCATAAGGTTTTTCGAGGAAAGCTCTCATGTCTTAGGAGTAAAACATTGACTAATTTAAAGAAATTTCTCACAACAATGGTGTTAGAAACCACTTGAAAGTGGGGGCATACATCGATGATATCTTTCAACATTTTTGCATGTTTCATGGTGCAATTTTCTTTCTTGTGATGTGTCCTTTTCTTGGTGGTGTCATTGGGTTTGATGTCCTCCAAGAGTGTGATATTTCTAAGCATACAAATTTCTCTTAGTGTCTTCATGTGAAGCGAGGCATCCCATAAGTTGCAATATGTTACTCTTGACTTGTCCTCTCTTGGAGACATTAGGTACGATGTTCCCTAAGAAGAAGACCTTACATAAACGAAGAAAAATCCCCTTAAAAAAAAACCTATATATATAGGGTAAACCCAAAAAAGTGGTTTACAATTAGAATGAGGAAGGAAAACTTGTAAAAGTGACCCCATGCCAAAAAAAATTCATTATGGGGGTTCAAATGGACTTGTTGGTTCGAACAAACCAAAAGAAGGTTCACTCAAACCAGGGTTCGAGTGAACCCATTTAATGCATGCACAGACAAAAACCAAGTGAAAACCCCTTTTGGGAAGGGGGTTCACTCAAACTTGGGTTCGAGAAAACTCATGTTTGAGCGAACCCCTAGAGGTTTGAGAAAACCCCCCTTTGCCCTCATTCTCCCCCTCAGGCACTTTGAAAGTCCATATTTTTACACTTTGAAGCTCAGGTTGAGGATGAAAATGGAGGAGACTTCAAAAACCTAACTGGAATTAGGTAGTCCTCAGAACGAGCTATCCAATGACTATAATTTTAATATGTTTTGGTTTTATTATGTATTTGTTTTTTAGTTTTATTAAACATATGTTTTTCACTGAAAATCAAGCTCTTTGTTCTACACATATGGAAAAATAGTAGATTATCAATTTTTTTCTTTGAAAAATATGAGTGCACCAAATATTTAAGTCCTTGATCCAACAAAAAAAAGAAAGAATTTCAATACATACAAAAAAAGTTACTTGTTATACGGTTGCGCTATGTCTGAATTGTAATTGGTTTGACTTCAAAACTTGATTAAAGAAAAAATATTCAATAAAAAACTATCTAACCAAGTGGAAGCACTAGATATTGGAGTTACAAATCTAAATTCAAAATAATTATAATTTTATCCTTCATGGAAAAAAAGTTGTGTTATACAGTGAGTGTCACTTTTTAAAAATGTTGTTTTTTGAAAAAAAACTAGTTTTCGAGGGAGATGGAAAAAGAAGTGCAATCTGATTCCAAAATTTTTGAAAAAAATATATTTAGAATCTACAAACCAAATATCACGAAACTCTAGTTTGCATCATCTTCAAATTCCTCATGGTTTAGCCGCTATAGGTGCCCGAAAGTGAATATTTAGTTAAAAAAATCATTTCAGTGTCCAGTTTGGCCAAAAATTGTAAACCACTATTGTTGGACCACCCCATAATGTTTGGTATGACACACCTTCTTAAGCACAAGATAGGAATGTGAGTGGAACCCTATAAAAGTAATCAGAGGGATAGCTTCGGTATGGTAAGTATAGTCAGAGTTGATGCACCAGCATGAATTTCTCACTAAGCCACCTTCTTGGAGGGATACTCACCTAGTGGATAGCCTGAGGTTCTACTACCCCAAAGTGAGTGCAAAACCGATAGTCTAGATGTGTTCCACATCATGTTGGACCATCTAGTCTTGATCTCTTTTTGGTATTTCTTAGTGTGTGATTGTGTATCTTTGTCATTGCTGCATACATAGGTGTCTTGAATGTCTACTTTAGTGTGAGTTTGGCGTGAGGTCATACTCTCATTAAAGTGGGGGAAAATGTAGTAACAAAACAAGTATCCCTTTTTCCTTATTTTGGGAATAATTAAAATGAACCTAATGTTTCCTTGATTTAGTGTTGTAATGTGTTCTACATATTCACATTAATTTTATGGCCTTTCTAAACTAAATTGACTTAATTGTGCCTTATTTAGGGTGTTGTAAAGTGTATCTTTACACTTTCACACTAATCTAGGGCTTTATTAATTAATTGAGCTTAATTGGCCCCTTTAATTCAAATTCAAGCCTAATTAATTATAGATTTTGAGGGATAAAGTTCAACATTCTTAAATAATGTTACACAAAACTCAATTTTACAAGGTGTGTGTCCTAGGATAGTGACCTAGGACCCATTCGCCACTTGGCGAATGGGTCCTCACTAGGTCCTAGGACCCTAATTTTACATAACATTTAACATCCCCCAAAGTGTGTCCTAATTAAGTGTGCTAGGACCCATTTGCCACATAGAGAATGGGTCCTCACTTAACCCTACGACCCCCCTTAGAATATGTTTTTGGTGGTATTTTAATGATTTGAAATTCAAGATATGATGTTGGCTGGTGTTATTTGAATTTTGTGAATTAATCTTACGTTATGTATAAATATAAGGCCATTTCACTTAGTTTCACCTAGCAATTTTATGAGCAAGTCCTAATAGCAAGTTTATGAGATCAAGAGTTCACAAGAGAATTCCTAAGGCATTCAAAGAAGATTATTGAAGTTTATTGCAGCAATCAATATATTAATCATCATGTCAAAGTCATGCATGTTGTTGAGCTAATGTGATGATGTAGCATTGAAGATCCAATTCATGCATTGTTTCATATCAAAGTTCATGATCAAGATCTACACTCATTGATCTATAATTAAAGAGTTATAAATAACTTGAACTTAATTCTAATTATAGATTTATCCCTGATCACAAACAAAATTGCACGGTTATGTATTTAAACCTTTGAAATTACAAAAATTGAGTGCACTCAATCTTTAGCACAATTTAATGATTTTAACTAATTACTTAAATGTCATAATTAGAACACAAAAGGCATCAAATACTGAAAGGAATGAAAGAAAATTATAAGACAAAAAAGGAGAGAGATCACGAGCTTGATAACGAAGTTCACTCAATATGAGCTACATCTTCGGGTCCGCTTCTCAATGTAGGACCACTTTATTAATGATGCCGAGATTTAACATGATTTTTTACATCATCCAAGCTTTAGAACTACATTCAAACTCTTCACAATCTCTCCCAACACCTATGACACTATCTTCCTTTATAGTATTACAAATTTCAAGTGCCTTTGTGAAATCACTGGTCTTCAAAAATTCCTCCCAAAATACCTATTCTTCTCTTAAGAAATTTTTTGCCCCTTTTTAACTTGTTTACAAGAGAAAAATAACCCCCTTTTATACAATTTTACATTCTATATGGGGGTTAAAAAAATAAAATCTCTATATCCTTCATATCTCCTAATCCCGGTTTTAAAAATCCACTTAAAACCTCTTTTAAATCTTATAAACCCTTAAAAAACCATTTGAAAATATTTATACAATCATTTAAAATCCTTTGTAATCTTTAAATTTGGGCTATTAAGTTTCATGGTTCATAATATTCGAGCCCCTTATAAAATATTTATGCCATTTCCATTTTAGACATATTGAGCCCATATATCTCGGGTTTATTTTATAGTTATGTGGTTTTGATTTGATGCATATGGGGGGGCGATCGGCTAAACCTGAGCCCCTATTTCCACAGCTCACCGAACAATATATAATGAAATAAAAATACACCAACATTTATCCTAAAATTGTCATGGGTGTAGTAATGGTGAGAGTTGTTAGGAGGGAGGGGGTCGTGGGTTCAACCCGCTTCCCCTCCAAATTGGCATTTACCTTGTATAAATAAAACCGTCAGCACTATATATGCACACTAGAAATTGTGTCATGTTGGTAGGTAGAATGAATGGCATAGAGGAGGTTGGGGGTTTGACCCCCAACCATTATTTTTGAAAAATAGTTGAACCCACAGTCGGATAGGTTGTAGACAAGATGCCATGTGGCAGCCGATGAATGGGGCCACGTGGCACAATTTAATTTGTTGTCTTGTGCCACATGTCAAAACATGATTGGTCCATGTCATCACCTTCCAGTACCACATGCCACCCTGTGATTGGTCCCTGTCGTCCACTTGCCCTTTCACCATGCCACATCAGCATGCTGACATCATCATTTGGTCTCGGTCAACCTTCTCTTTTTTTTAAACTTTGACCGGCGATATCTTTTGTATACGGACTCCGTTTGAGCTAGTTCAAGTTGCATTGGAAAACTCTCGACAAGCTCTATCCAATGATGTTTCTTTTGATGAATTTAGACATGGTTTTTTTCCTTTCTGACTGTCCCTTGTACCCAGTTTGACCCCAAGTTTGACCACACATATCTCGAGTGTTTGAACTCCTTTTGGCTCCAATCAAGTTGCGTTGAGTTTGTTTTGCTGAGTACTTCGACATGGTGCCAGTTTTTGTCAGTTTTTCAAACTATGAAATTTTTGGTCTTCTAGATCCTCCTGGATCATTCCTCCCCATTGAGAAGCTTTTGGACCTCTAAAAGTTTGTTTTTACATTGAATTTAAGTGAGGGAATTGTCTCCTCACTTGCCTAGTATCATCTTTCCGCCCTACTAGAATTCTAAACATCTAATCCATCACAAACAAGATGAAAAATGAGATAGCATTGTTGATACAATCAACTATATATTCACCAATATTCATTTTCACATCCACCATCCACATACAACTAACTGGCAGAATAGAAAACAACAATACTAAATAAAATGATGAAATGGAAAAAGTATCAACGTGTTAGATCTCCTAAACAAGAACATCATTAGAAAATGAAGCATTCAAACCCTCTTTTACCACCTTAGGTTGAAGGCTTAAATGTTCTTGCAACTAATCCTCACATCACGTTGTCAGTGACACCTTATCATGATTAGAAATTGTTTCATTTCCATGGTTAATATCACTAGTTGTTACAGATATGAGGGTTAATGTCTTGCTTGCATTTACAACCATTTTCAAATGCCTTGTGTTTACAATAGATTTATCATTCTTCATGTGATGAGCTTTCACAATGAATTAAATTCCATCCTTAAACAAATGATACCTATTATGTTCCCTGTAGAAAATGGCCTTTCTATCATACAAGTACGAACTTCCCAAAACCATCCCACAGATGTCAAGCAGAATTACATCTAACTCTACCTCATCTACAAACCTGGATGTGATTCCAAATTGGAGTTTACATTGCCTTGACACATGTAATCAAGCATTATCATGCACCCAACCCAATGGATATGGTTTAGGATGAGGTATTTTTTTAAATCCCAATTGCTTAACAACTTGTTCAGAGATTAAGCTTACTTGTGATCCACTATCTATGAGTGTATCAATTTTACTCTATTTTGCAATAGTCCTTATGTGAAACAATTCATTCCTTTTACTTTCAACAGGGATCTCATTATTCTCTATAGAAGAAGCATGGGAACTAGTACTATCAATAGGAACAATACCTTTTATACCCACAACTATTATCTTGGTTTCATCATTGAAATCTGATCCGAGGTCTTGCATGATGGCTTCAGTCTTTTTCTTACCCTTTCGATCCTTGAACCACTTTGGTTTCCGATCAGGATGTAATTTCCAACATTTTGCATCTTCATTCCGTTTCATTTTGTAGTGTGAGCAATAAGGCTTTTCCTCCTCTTTCTTCATGGAAGTTGTCCTTTGCATTTCCTTCTTCCCTTTCTTGTTTCCTTTCTACTTACTGGATTCCATTAAGAAACTGTCATGGCTACTCTAAGTGTGTTTTTCAAGATGAATGGCTTGCACACTAACTTTGTCAAGGTTAGTTGGATTGAACATAAGTATTGTATTCCTCAATTTTTCATGTAATCCACCTATATACTTCAACAAAGTTTCTTGTGTGTATAAAGGAATGCCCAAAATTAAAGCTTTTTTCCTAAACTCCTGTGTATATTCCTATACACTTTTTCCTTTCTCTTGCCTTAATGATTTCCAATTCATTACTACTTTTTGCATGTGTCCTAATGGATAAAATTGTTTCTTAAGTGCAGCAATAAACTCAAACCAAGAAGAAATAATTTTACCATATTGGCTTAGATCTTTTTGATTTTTTCTCTCCCACCAGATTAAGGCTGTGCCTCTTAGGCAAAGAGTGGCTAATTGGATCTTTGAAGTATCATTAGTAATTTTTTGAATCATGTAATAAACTTCAATTTGTTTTATCCAATTTTCAAGTTTCTTTGCATCTAGTTCTCCATTATAGGCTAGAAATTCAAATTTAACATCAAGTTTTAACAAAGGTGAATTTGATTTAGACTATATATGTTGTTTCTTCTTGCGGGAAGAAATAGAAAAATAAGATAAAGAGGAAGAAGAAGAAGAAGATGAAGAAGATGGGGATGGAGGTTCAGGAGGGTAACTACCACCTCCTACTCCTTTTCCTTTGTCATCTTTCAAAGAGGATTCACCTTCCTCCTTTTTGTTTTTCCTCTCCTTTTTCTTCTGATGATCTTTGTACAATTCTTCCACCATCATCTTCATGTATAGGAATGCTTTGTGAAATTGTTCTTCATTCTCAAAGATTTCAGGACTAGAAGGTTTTCCTCTTTCGGTTAATCCATGGCTTGTCTTCAAGTAACTTGCCTCAATCTAATCTTTGGATTGAACTCTTTAAGTGCACCTTCTCCTTGCTTTAATTTCAACTTGGTTAACATCCACCACTTGCAATTTTTCCTAATAAATTGCTCTGATACCAAACTTGATATGTAATTAAAGAGTTACAAATAACTTGCACTTAATTATTATTACAGATTTATCCCTGATCATAAACAAAATTATGCAGTTATGTATTTTAACCTTTGAAATTACAAAAATTAAGTGCACTTAATCTTTAGCACAATTTAATGATTTTAACTAATTACTTAAATTTCATAATTAGAACTCAAAAGGAATCAAATACTAAAAGTAATGAAAGAGAATTATAAGATAGAAAAGGAGAGAGATCACGAGCTTGATAATGGAGTTCACTCAATATGAGCTATGTCTCTGGGTCCACTTCTCAATGTAGGACCGCTTTATTAATAATGTCAAGCTTTAACATGCTTTTTTACATCATCCAAGCTTTAGACCTGCATTTAAATTCTTCAAAATCTCTCTCAACACCTAAGACACTATCTTCCTTTACAGGATTACAAATTTCAAGTGCCTTTGTGAAATCACTAGTCTTCAAAAATTCCTCCCAAAATACCTATTCTTCTCTTAAGAAATTTGTTTCCCCTTTTTAACTTGTTTACAAGAGAAAAAAACCCCCTTTTATATAGTTTTCCATTCTATATGCAGGTTAAAACAATAAAATCCCCACATCCTCCATATCTCCTAATCCTAGTTTTAAAAATCTACTTAAAACCTCTTTTAAATCTTATAAACCCTTAAAAAACCATTTGAAAGTATTTATACAATCATTTAAAATCCTTTGTAATCTTCAAATTCAGGCTATTAAGTTTCATGGTTCATAATATTCGAGCCCCTTATAAAATATTTATTCCTTTTCCATTTTAGACATATCGAGCCCATACATCTTGGGTTTATTTTATAGCTATGTGGTTTTGATTTGATGCATATGCAAGGGCGCTTGACTAAACCCAAGCCCCTATTTCCACGGATCACCGAACAAAATATAACAAAAGAAAAATCTGCCAACATTTATCCTAAAATTGTCATGGGTGTAGTGGTGGCAAGAGTTGTTAGGAGGGAGGGGGGCATGGGTTCGACCTACTTCCCCTCGAAATTGGAATTTTCCTTGTAGAAATAAAACCATTGGCACTATATATGCACACCAAAAATTGGGGCATGTTGGTAGGTAGAATAAATGGCATAAAGGAGGTTGGGGGTTCGACCCCCAACCATTATGTTTTACAAACTATTGAAGCCGCAGTTGGATAGGTTGTAGACGACATGTCATGTGGCACAATTTAATTTTTTGTCTTGTGCCACGTGTCAAAACATGATTGGTCCACATCATCACTTGCCAATGCCACATGTCAACCCATGATTGGTCCCGTCATCCACCTGCCTTGTTGCCATGCCATGTCAACATGCTGACATGATGCTGATGTCATCATCTGGTCCTGATTAACCTTCTCTTTTTTTTGCAAACTTTAACCAGTGATATCTTCTGCATACAGACTTCATTTGAGCCAGTTCAAGTTGTGGTGGAAAGCTCTTAACAAGCTCTATCCAATGATGTTGGTTTTTACCAATTTAGAGATGATGTTTTTTTTCCTTTCTAACTGGCCTTTGTACCCAGTTTGACCCCAACCTTGACTACACATATCTCAAGTGTTTGAACTCCTTTTGGCTCCATTCAAGTTGCATTGAGTTTGTTTTGCCTAGTACTTTGGCATGGTGTTGTTTTCATCAATTTTTGAGACTATGAAATTTTCGGTCTTCTAGATCCTTCTAGATCACTCATTGAGGACATTTCATGCTAAGTTTCAGACTTCTCCAATGTTCAATTAAGGATTTTTGAGTAGTGACATAGCTTTGTTCATTCATCTCTCCTTTTATGCATTGTTTCATTCCAAGGTTTAATTACCAAAACTATAGCACCCCTCCATTTTGGCTCTTTTGATCAGTAGTGTTCTTCTTTGTTATGTTGTTTCTGTTTGAACTTTGACTTTGGAACTTGGTTACTATTTGATCGTAAACTGTAAAGCGATGCGAATGTTATATTTTGATGTGATGGTATTTTATTTTGATGTTATCTTTATGGCATGCTTTCGATTAGCTTAGCAAATATTGAATTAATGATGCTTTATGCTTTTGATTGTATTATTGATATTAGAATCGTTAGTTAGTAATTTTGTATTGGTGAAGGGGATGAGATTGTACCACTCACTTGCGAGTGCCCTATGATTATGAGATTTCCTCTTCACAGTGTGTTTGATCATATTATATATACATGTTCGATATACTCTTTGTTCGCAGGTTGATAGGTACAGGACATCGACTCTACTTGATTTCACAGGTTCGAGCATGTCCATTGGCCAATGGTATTCGATTGGGAGATAGTAGCTAGGTTTTCCATGCCAAGTCATCAACCTAGTCATAGTGTGTTGTCGGGTTTAGTCGAGTTAAGTTGTTTCTTTGTTGTGCAACTCTCCTTGATTTCATTTAATTGCAAGTTGGAAAAAGTAAATAAATGGCTCTATCTATTTAAGTTGTTTATTAAATTTATCTAGTTATAATGTTAGAAATGTTACTTAATTTATTAACTAATTTAATTTAAGTAATAAAATGATCTAATATTGGATTGATTTATTTTATTGATTAATTAAATTAATTGTGTTGAATTGAATTAAGTTGGCCATTTTGGGAAGTAAGAGCGTTAAATGATTTTTTGAAAAAGAAAATTTTAAAAGTTTAAATTCTTTTAAAAAGGAAATTTTAGAAGTTTCAAATGCTTTTTGAAAAGGAATTATTAAAAGTCTTAAAAGTTGTAAATTCTTTTGAAATGAAATTATTAAAAGTTTTAAAGTCTATTTGGAAAAGAAAATCTTTTAAATGTGTTAAATCCTTTTTGTAAAGCAATTTTGGTTTTAAAATTTAAAAATTCAAAAATATCTCCAAAAATGCAATAACTTTGGTGGATGGGATATTTTAGGGTATATTGACTAAATTGGGGAAAAACTTAAGGGAGCCATTCTATTTGGATTTTGGATTTGAAATTTTCAATTTTGGAGAGAAATTGTTGTAAAGAAAAAGAGGGTTTTGTTCTGGTTGGATTGAATCTTGGATTTGAAGGTGGAGACTTGGAAGGAGATTTGGAGTTTTGAATAGGCAAGAAGCTCAGCATCAGATTGTTTCATCAAACTTCAAGATCATAGGTTCTTTCTTGTTGTAAATGCTTTGAAATTTTGGTTTTTTTAATTTGAAAACTTGGTTGATTACAAATCTGAAAACCTCTATTGAAATCATGGAAAAAGAAAAAAAAGAAAGATTCAAACAATAGAAATCTTAAAGAGGAACAAAAGAAATCTGTTTGAAAACCTTTGTGCTTAGATTTAGGAAATTATTCAGAAATTTTAGAAGCAAGAGATTAGTTTTTGAAAATTCTATGGAAAATTTGTCCCATCTGAGTGTTAAATGGAAATCTTTGTGTGTGTGTGTGTGTGTGTGTGTGTGTCTATATATATATATATATATATATATATATATATATATATATATATATATATATATATATATATATATATATATATATATATATATATATACAAGTCTCGTGTTTCTTTTTATTTGGGAAATTTTTCCCGATTGAAGGAAAATTTCAAAAATGGTAATTTCTAGAAAAACCCAAACAAAGGTTTCGTTTTGTTTTTTTTGTGTTAAAAAAAAAGGAATTAAATAATATATTTCTTTTTATTTTGGCTTGGCAGTGGGGGTGCAGCTGTGGCTACACACAGTTGTACCCCAATGGAGGGTGTTGCTGTGTGTAGCACTCCCCACTTGGTGTGGGGGAAGCGCTGCCCATAGCAGCGCTGCCTCCATAGGGGAGGCTGGGCACAACCATGGGTTGCATCCTCCTCCCTTTTGGGGGGTTTCGGCCCAATAAAAAAGCTTTAGCTATTTTTTATTACTTTATTTTTATTTAATATATATATATATTATATATATATATATATATATATATATATATATATATATTATATATATATATATATTATGTATATTATATATTTAATATATATATATATATAATTTAATTGATTGGGAATTGAAATTGTTTTTTTTTAATTAAATAATTATTTAAATAATATTTATATAATTAAATATATATGGATATAATTGTATATATACATTGAGTATATAATTGTATATATGTATGTTTAACATATATGTATATTTAAATATTCAGGTTTTAAGATGATTATTTTTATTATAATTTATTGGAAAGAAATTGACTTTATAATAAATGATTTTATTTAAAAAGATTGATTTTAATCATTATGTATGATTGAACAAATGGAATTAAATTATTAGTTTTAAATTCCTTAACATTTCCAATGTGATTTGATTTACTTTTGAGTATGTGCAAATAAGGTTAATTATTTAATTGATTTCATGCACTATGTCATTGCTTGGCTTGGATTTAGGAAATCCTAACATTAGTTATTGGGATGCCTGAAATGTTGTCTAAGTGATGTTTTCGTTCATCCTCGATGTTGGGAAATTGAGTCATCTATTTATTTAAGTCTTCTAGATGGGGCTTTTCAGTTAATTGTGTGGTTTGTCATAAAATGTTAGCCATCCTTTGGTTTGTCTTAGGTAGTGTGCATAGATGTGTCCTGTTGTTCCAACCAGTTTTCATGAACGAGGATGGTTTGTGCCTCCTTGGATTAGGAGTGGTTTATGTGGTTTGTGCCTCCTTTGGAAGGAGTGGATTATGTGTTTTGTAGCCTCCAAGTGTTTGGAGTGGGTTTTGTTATATGTTGCCTCCTTGGATTGGAGTGGTTGTCTCATCTAGTTTACCCATTGAATTGTGGTTTTGGTTTGTATGTGTTGTCGATAGGAGAGTGGCTCTTTGTGGGGGTCCGACACACAAAGGGGCGCCATGGTAACTCACTTAGGGTTTAAGTAAGTGATAACTTAAAAAGAGTTAATAAAAAACTTTCAGACTAATTAAGATAATGAATGCCTCTCTCATAACTCATGCGCTTATCAAGGATTGAGATGAGACGAGAAGCTCAGTTTGTATGGGGGTCTGGCAGCTGGTAGAGGCAAGCCAGGGTAACCCCGAAGTGGGGGTCTGTAGCCTAGGAAGGTTGAGCCAGGGTAACTCATAGAAAATTATGTGTGACACTCTCTCTATGACAACCATAAGTCAATTTTTTTGTACTATGTAGTGGCTCATTGGTATCTGGAAGCATTGTAACCATTGTGTTAAGTGATGTGTTTGTATTTGATTCAGTTCAGTTATGTTTTGGCTTGTGTCTAGAGGTAGATGGTATTGTATAGGAATTCCTTGTTACCATCTCCTAGCACGGGGGGTGAGCCTTCAGGTATCACATGGTTGGGTGGAACGTGCACCTTAATCCGTTGGATCATCTTCTTGTTTGTGTGGACGAGATTTCCAGTTGGAGAGCTCATGGGATCCTATTTCATTTCATGCTTTTATTCATTTTAGTTGGAACTTGTAATTTATTGCCCCTCATTGGTATCGAGGTGGAAGATGTAATATGTAATCATTCTTATTGGATTTACCTCATTCAGGGAATGAGAGTTGTAATCTTATTGTAAATTTATTGTTATCTGAAATCAAGTGGTATCTCTTATCCTTTGATGTATTTTATCTTGTATGGAATGCATGCGTTCTTAATTCTTTAAGTAATTAATGCTTTGGCCTTAATTCATGTTCTTGTTTGGGTTTTAAAGTAATCTCAGTCTCGTAACCTTAGGGGTTGTTGCAATGGATAATGAACTTGCATGTATAGTTCATTTGAGTACTTAATTGCAACTTCCCCCAGGGTTGCGTGGTGGGGCGTTACCAAGGTTTAATTACCAAAATGAGGTTTGACCAAAGAAAACCCTTATTCTCTAACAAAACAACATTTTTATTCTCTCTTGATGTGTGATTGTAGGTTTTAGGTTGAAGATCATTTGGAAAGTAAAAGTTGTCAAAATTTTTAAAGTTGCAAAGTTGCAAAAGTTGTCATCTTTCTTGCAAGATCACAAAAAGTAAGCTACAAAATTTATTTTCAAGTTTTGGCTAGTCTTCGACTAGGATCTAGGAGTGTAGAATTTGAAGAACAAAACCCAAAAAACATATTTCCAGAACCCTAGCCATGACCCATTCGCCACTAGGTGAATGAGTCCTCAGCGAGGCCAGAAAATGCACTTTTTGCAACAGGCACACAATATTTTACCATCTTAAAATCTACCTTTTTTATTTTTATATTAGTTAGGTTTATTTTTTGATATTCATTTATGCATTATAACTCTCATCATTGAGTGAAACATTAAGTAAAAATTAAGTGCATCACATTGCTATCTCATTTCATGATCACCCCCATAATTTTTCTATGTTTCATATATAATATTAATATATATAATATATATTATATATTATAATATATAATATTAAGATAATAATTTTTTTACTTATAGTTATAAAAAACATATATCCATTTTGGAGAGCATTTTTTATTTTTTATAATATCTCATATATCAGATAAATTAATATTAATATAATCTATATGATATTAATATATAATATAATAAATAATATATATTAATATTTCATATATTAATATTAATTTAATATACATAATATTTATACTATAATAAAAATATAATATTATAATATATGATATAATATTAATACATTAATATATAATAATATTTACATATATATAACAATATAATAATATTATATTATATTATTATATAATATATAATAATATAAAATAATGATATATTATTATAGAATATACAATAATAGTAATATATATTATAATTTATTTTTTATTTTTATAAAAGGGGGTAAAAAATTTATTGAAATCAAGAAATTAACAGTTCATAAGGATCAGGGAACTCGTAAGCTCCCACAAAGGAAAACTCGAACATCCAACAAAAACAAGACCACCATCCAAACAACCACCAACTTATCCCTCCATATCATAAACAATGACCCTCTCTAGATTCTAAACATATTCAGGGGATAATTGTTTCCACCCCTCAATTCTCCAACCATCCTCATACTCTGAAGCCCACTTAGCCAAACAGGTAGCCACCCTATTCCATTCACGCGGAATGTGGACAAAAGAAACCACTTTCAATGTAGAGAACCTTTGTAAAATCTATCAAAAAACCAACTCAATCTATCAATTAACCTTAGCCACCCTTTTCTTGAGCAACATATTAACAATAATCTATGAATCTAACTCATAGATAATCTTATGCCAACCCAAGGCACAAGCACGCTCAATAGCCTAGAGAATCACTAGCCCTTCCATAAGGTTGTTAGAATGCCACCCCTTATGGATGGAGAAAAGGAAAATGACCAAACCAGAATAGTCTCTTCCAACTCCAACAATCCCAACAGGCCTTGGGTTACCTCAAGAGGAACCAT
Organism: Sequoia sempervirens; assembly: GCA_007258455.2. Classification (NCBI taxonomy): domain Eukaryota; kingdom Viridiplantae; phylum Streptophyta; class Pinopsida; order Cupressales; family Cupressaceae; genus Sequoia; species Sequoia sempervirens. The sequence continues at coordinate 81,356,605 of VDFB02281492.1, read as the reverse complement.
CAGTATTAATCTTCAAAAAATCCGCTAGAGGAGGCAACCATCTTCCAACCCTTTGAACTTTCTTTTTTCCCCTCCTTCCTATTCTAACACATTCAGAGACTGAAGTCAACCCATGCAAGCCTAATTTATTCACAATCTCATCATCACTTCTTTCCAATGGAAAGGCCACTTCACATTTGGCTTCCACTGTTTCTTGGACCATACCAACAATATTGTGCCAAACCTATTGAGCCATCATCTTATCCCCACAAAAAATCCTATGATTCCTTTCCAACGAAATTTTCCAAAGGATGAACATAGGACCAATGCTCCACACAATCTGGAGAAAAGAGGCTTGGGAGGGGGGCCTTCCCAAACTTCTCCAAAAATCGGCAAGGGAAGATGCATGAAAACAAGGATGTTTCCAAATACCCCACCACCAATGCTAGAGAAACATAGAATAAGAACAACAGAAAAACAAATGGGAAGAATCCTCCTCACTGCAATCACATAGAACACTCATAGAGGGACCCTGTAATCCTTGCTTACGAAGATTATCCCATGTAAAACGCCTATTCCAAGCTAGAGTCCACACAAAACAATTACACTTTGGCCATGAAAACTTGTTCCACACATGTTTCCTCCAAGGGACCTCCACCCCTCCAAATTTACAATACAAGAACTCTTGATAACCACTAGCCATAGTGAAAGCACCGCTAGGATTCAGGCTCCAAGCTAGAATATCCTTATCCCTAAGGGAGCTACATTGTCTACTAGCCAAAATATTTTGAAGCACAACACAATCCTCCTCCAACTCATGAACAGTCCAATTGCAAGGATCCTTCCACTTATCCACCTCCACCTATCCACATGGATCAAAACTCTTAAAATCACTCACCCTTGACCAACTAGCCTCCAAAAAGTGATGGGATAGAGTCACCAAATTAGGGTACTGATGCAGAATGGGGGTAAAACCATCCCAAGAATCAGACCAAAACAGAGCCTCATCCCCCTATTACATATCTAGAATAGGCCATCCTTGATCAGCATAGCCCCTTTCTTACTTGTGTTCCCCAAATCATAGATCCTTTCCCCACCAGACGAAACCTAGGAAGCTCCTCCTTCTGAACCCCTGAACGATACTTGTGAGATAAAATTGTAGCCCAGATATGATCCTACTCCACACACCACCTCCAGTAAAGCTTTGTATCCAAAGCCAACCCTGACCAAGTCACCTACCGCAATCCAAAACCCCCAAAATTCCTTGGGATACGCACAACATCCCACTTAACTAGGCTCCACTTGGAAGAGGACAAGCTACCCACCCATAAGAATTTTCTAGCCAAAGAGTCCAAATCCTTCACAAACCCAACTATAGCCACCTGTAACATGCACCCATAAATAGGAAGATCCTGTACCACATATTTTAGCAGTTGAACTCGGCCAAAAAAAGACAACCATTGATGAGTCCAATGATTAACCTTCACATGAAACTTTTCCAAAATATTCTACCATGATTCTCTGGGAAGTCTACCAACATATATAGGAATACCCAAATAAGTTAAAAAAGAGATAACCAATCTGGAACCTCAAGATACAATCAATCCTTTGCTAAATACTCCTTAGAGTATTAAAGAAGAAAATTGAGGATTTGTCTTCATTAATCCTTTGACTAGAAGTAGCAAGGTAAATATCAAAAGCCTTGTGCAAATTCAAATCTTCTTTGATCTTGGCTAGACCCATCAAGGCCATATCATCCAAAAATTACAGGTGAGACTGAGGAGGCAAACCATTTCCCCATCTCCATCCCTGGATAAAACCCAACTCCACATTACGTTTCACCAGTCTACCCAGGCCTTCCATAAGAAGAATAAATAAAGAAGGAGAGAGAGGATCCCCTTGACGAAGACCCCTAGAAGCACTAAAAAGAGAGGAAGGCTCACCATTAATCAACACTGATAATGAAGTGGAGGTAACACAACACATCACCCACTAGATCCATTCCTCAACAAATCCAAAAAAAAAAAAGATTTTATTGCAAAAAGGACCACCTCACTCTATCATATGCCTTCGCCATATCTAGCTTGATGAACATATCCTTTTCTTTCAAGGATGCCATTGAATGAATGGTCTTAGTAGCAATGAAAACCCCATCCAAAATTTTCTAATCCTCCACAAAACCACTTTTTTCCTCAGAGATAAGCCCTCTAAGCCATTGCTTTACCCTTTCAACAATCAACTTGGAAATATTTTATACAACACATTACAAAGAGAAATGGGTCAAAATTGAATCAGATGATCTGTGCCCTCATATTTGGGAATGAGAGCAAGGAATGTAGAGTTTAAAGCCCACAACATCTACTTGTTTCTTAGAGACTCATGAACCACCTCCAATAGGTCCAATTTAATGATATCCCAAAATTCTTCATAAAATTCAACTAGAAAAAAATTGAGGCTTGGGGATTTCCCTTTCTTCATTTGGAAAACAATAGCCTCTAATTCCTCCAGCGAGATATTATTCAAAAGATTCTCATTCATCTCCCTAGTGACCAAGGAGGGAATACAAGAAAGAACTTGGTTTTCTTCTTCCAAACCATTCTGAGAGTCCTCACAAAATAAAGAAGCAAAGAACTATGAAGCTTCTCTAGACATATCCTGCAAAGAAGATAAATGATCACCCTTGTCATTCACTAGAACAAGAATACAATTACCATGTCTCCTAGCCTTCACTAAGTTGAAGAAGAAAGCGGTGTTTTTGTATCCCTCCTATAACCACTCAACTCGAGCCTTCTGTTTCCAATAAATTTCCTCGTGTAGCTCATAATCCTCCAAAGCTTTTTGAGTCTAGGCCTTCTCCTTGAGTAAATCCCCTGACAAACCAAACTCTCTTATCTCCTGAGTGATGACATCCAAGTCATCTTGAGAAGCAACCTTAGAGCATGAAAAATATTTCCAAAACACTGTTGATTCCACCTTTTAAGTTGATATTTTACATATTGCAGCAGTTTAGAAAGGGAGTACATGGTAGTGCCAAAAGCAGGTCTTCCCCTCCACCATTCAACCATATGCACCTGCAAAGAAGAATCTCTTAACCACATAAGCTAGAACTTGAAAGATGGGGACCAAGCAACTCGAGCTGAAGTAGCTAAAAACTTAATAGGCCAGTGATCCGAACCCCTCTAGTCCAAAATCTTAGAGCAAGAAGAAAATCCTCCACCAACCTAGAAATGGTCAAGTCTTTCAACAAAACAACTCTCCCCCGGTCTCCTATTGTTCCAAGTAAACTCCTCATTCCAAGGCTTGATGTCAACTAGGTTCAATGCAGAGATGCTATCACGAAAAAGGAAAGTAGAGGGATCCAATCTCGCAATACCACCCTTCTTCTCATCCAACTCAATATTGGAATTGAAATCACCTACAATATTCTAAGGGAACAAAGGAGAATAGCTCTGAACATAACTAATATGAGACCACAATAACTGCTTACTAGGAAAATCAATAGGCACATAGATGTTTGAGAAAAAAATAGTTTCCCCCAACTCCAAACTTGAAACAACCACAAAAATGGAATACTTGGAGGACACCCACCAAAGAGGATAAATATTCAAAGGATTCCATAGGAAAGCCACCCCCCCTCCATTACCATGAGCCCCAATGCACTGGAAACTACCTTGTACCCACAACTTAGGAAACAAACCAATTATACCTGCAATGGTTAGCTTAGTCTCCTGTAGAAAAAGAACATCAAGAAATGAGTTCTTAACAGATCATGAACAACTTTTTGTTGAGGGTCACTATTCAATCCCCTTACATTCCAAGAGAGGACAATCATTTTGGAGGGTTAGAGATGGGAATCTAGGGTCTTTACAGACCCAAACTCCACTAGACTCCCCCATCAACTTTATTTTCTCCAAATCCTTCTTTCTCTCAACTTTAGAAGACTTCTTCGCCACCCATTTCTTTAGGTCATTTTGAAGAATTTCCAATGAAGGGGAAGCCTTACTTCCTTTTACAGAGTCCTCCCCCACTTTCACCAATGGAGTGGAGATATCTCCCTCCCCAATCTTCGTATCCAAAATAGTATCAGAACTCTCATGAACCACCATACTTAGATATGTTTCCAATTATATAGCCCCTGTCTCCTAAGAAGTCTAGTTGTAATTTGGAATAATTCCTTCCTAAACCCCTTCTGAAACACCTTGATCCAAAAACAACATTCTTGGATTCACCTCATGTTGACCAAGATGATCTAACACCTCAAATCTATTAAAGGAAACTCATACCTCGCATTCCTTAAGGGTCCTCTTTTGACCCCTATTCCTATTACGTGCCTTATTAGGAATTAAACCCTTTGCACCCACAGTCTCACCAAGCATGAGGTCCTTTCCCTTGTCAAACTTAGAAGGATTGTGAGGAGGCTGAGCTTCCTGAATCCCAAAAGGTTTAGACTTTAGGAATCTTCTCTATAAATGGCCATATTCACAACAAAGACGATAATGAAATGAAAATGTCTCATAGTCAAACTACTGCACCCAAGAGAATGAACCCGTATGAATTTCCAATGAATATGGAAGAGGGTTATTTAAATCAATTTCAATGCAAATACAAGCAAAATTCATTACCTTTCTATCATGTGTTTGATGAGAAGGACCCATTGGTTTTCCTAGTAATGAAGCAACTCAATGCAAAATGTCATTGTGCCAAAATTCCACTAGAAATCTAGGGAGACAAACCCATACCGACACCCAATTCGGAAGCTCCTCTAAAGGATCAAAACCCACATGCTAGGGTTTCATGAATAAACCAACTTGGTTGTGGAAATAAGGTGCACCTTCAAACAATCTATTGTGATCTTCCATGCAATTAAATATCATGATGAAGTAACTATTTTCTAACAACATTATTTCCATCTCACCCTCTAGGGACCAAGTACAATGAGCCCATGATTCCAAAAATTGGAGCAAAACCCTCATTCCTAGAAATTTACAAAGCAAAGAATGGTTCAAGAAATACTCGGTGTCCTCTGTAATCGATTTAGGTTGAATAGCCAACACTAGCCTATATTTGGAACATTTTAGGCACCCATTTGTCTTTGGAATACAAGAAACACCAACTAGAACAAATCCACCATTACTTGAATCATTTGAAAACAAACTATTATTAAAAATTTTCAGAGAATGATTTGGAGATGAAGCACCAACAACAACATGAAAATCAACTAAGGGTTTGACCCCCAAAGCCTCCCCTTGAGCCATGCAAAATTGAGCCCCAATACTTTGCAAGGAAAAAATGAAATCCACAGCCAAAGAGCCTGTACTAGGCATAGGAGGAGCCCAAAGAGGGAAAAACCCCACCCAAAAGAGATAGACAACAATGAGAAAGGACACAACCAAGAAAAAAATATGGGAAATAATGCATCCACCCTAGTACAAACCCATCCACCTAGAGATGGAAGCATACAAAGATATAAAAAACTAAACCCCATAGCCAAAAATAGACCCCCCCAACTTGAAGATGTAGCACAAGGAAGCAGAAAATCAGAGAAAAATGGGCATGCATAGAGGGCGAATCTCTCATGCTAGCCACAACCTCACGTAGAAGAATCGTGTGAGCAACACCATCCTGATTAATTAATCCCCTTCATCATCCATATATTATAATTTAATTAATATACATGGTTTTTAGTCTCTAAAAAATTTCATGTTTCTAATAATAGATATTAGTTTCTTAGGGTAAGTAACCAATATCCATTTTTTACAAATTTGATATCCATTTTTCTTTGGTTTTTACCTTAGCAAATGTATCATATATGTTAATATATAATATATATGTCATATATTATAATATATATATATATATATATATATTGTTACAACAGGGTGTCCCCGCGGCCCCCCGCCCAGCGTCACCTAGAGGCGAGCGGGGGGGTGAGACTAGTCCCTGTGAGTGTTTGCAGTGCCGGCCACCACATTCACCAGGTAAGTACCGAGAGCGGAATCAAACCCGAGACCATGAGGAGCCATCCCACAGCCTCAAGCCAATCCCGCTACCCAAGCTGACATATTATAATATAATATTAATATATATATAATATACAATTTATTTTTTTTAAGTAAAAGGCTAGTTCCTATATATATTTATATTAATATTAAAATATGCAAAATTTACAGAGCACCCAAAAATTATAGTACTGGCAGAGTATTAACCAAAAATTTCAATACAAATTTGCCTCTAAATTTTTTCTTTGTGGTACAATCTAGGGAATTTTCCAATACATAGACAAAAAATTTGATTTCAAGCTATAACATAATATTCTATATTATAGGTATTTGATGCATATACTACCTTCATTCTTCCATTATTCCATCATTTACCGAAGTGTCCTCCCTACTTGCATTGAGTTCAATTTCATTGTCTCCTTGGCCCTCACTCATCACCGTGCCATTTTGTAATCCTGATATGTCCCTCGCCAACTCCATTGCTCTTTGACTGTGGCATATATGGTGCATCAGAAGAAAGAAAACTACAAATAATTTTTCTTTGAATTTTTCTACCATTTGTAGACCAAGCTCATGAGAATGCAGATTTAAATTCTCGTATAACAACCAAGGGTTGTCATCCCTCAACCCTTTCTTTACTCACACATACACTTCCCTGTATGCTCTTTTGCTCTTAAGATAATGTTTGGGAAAAATTTCTACTACATAAGCTTTCTTTGTGCCCAAATTATATCCATCCACATACATCAATAGTTCATCTTGCTTGAAATAATTGGGTTGAACTGACTCCTTAACCACAATTGACAAGAATTTGAATGACTATAGAAGATCCATCGCATTTGACAAAAAAATTGATAATAATTGAGATAGCAATAAAAGCCTTAGAGAATTTGGACACAATATCTCTTGACCAATGGCAGATTTTATACTATCAAGAAGACTTTGACATGACATTTTAAAAACTTGAGATAATTCAAGCTCCAAGACCTCTTTAGAAAAAGGGAGCTCCTCTTCTTTCACCTCATTACAACCCTGTATTTTTTAGGAAAATACTCCATTTGTTCGCAACTCACCTTATTCCAAATACCTATGAGCTTTAGAGAATGATAACAAAGATGACCTAGGACTGGAAACAAAATAGACTTTGTAATGTCGAAAAAAGACTATGAGCAATTTAAACCAATACTAACAATGAAAACTGAACATTGACAACACTAGACCCCCACAGTATTTGGCGGCCACAATGAACACTGATATCACTAGATATGAAGACAATTACCAACAAATTAAGCAATTATAGACACTAGAACCTTTCAAAGCCATATATAGAAGATATGGAATAACATGTGAAGACCATTCCTCAAAAACCCAGTTTGCTCGTCACTGAAAATGACACATTATAAAGAAGCCGACATGTACTTCGGTAGTTCAAAAGCATCATTAGGGAAAAATTTTGCATTAACACCAGTCCTTTCATCTCTAATTTTTGAGTTAATCTGGATGCATGAAATATTTACATTAATATCTAAAGATACTTGTAATTATTTCACAAAATTAGACATTAATAAGCTGAGAGCTTAATAGTCCTTTGGAAACATGTAACACCCCACCAAGGAACCCTAGAGGACAACACAATCATGACATAATAACAAAACAATTTTTTTAAATATTAAATAACAATGAAATGCATAACATATCATAATACATAATCTAAATCTAGGTCCTCCAAGGTTCCATGACTGCGCTACTCACATAACTATTAACCAAGAAATTAGAATCATTCATTAACTACTACGATAACATGTTTAATTTTACAAACCGAGTTCATTTTAAATCACAACATTATATGATTCTACAATATGTATTTCCATAACTTGTCATCAGATAAACATCATTAAAGAGCATTTCTAAATAGCTAACACATACAAAATACATCACTTAACAATATCCATCACAAGAGAGTTCATCAATATCAGTTACAACATTTACAACAATGCTTCCTCGAGTACATGTGGGAAAAATACATCTGGTTACAATAAGAGATACATTGATATACAATTCTAATACATATACATAAATGATAGTCCTCTCGAATTGGATCATGAACTAGAATATGCTACTCAAGGAAAAACCCCCATGCACACAAACATGCAGCAAAGATACCCAATGGAGGAAAAGGCACCAACCTCCCGACCATATGGAACCCTAAGGTCCACCCCCAATGCTAGGAGATAACACAAGGTCCCACTACAAACAAAAAATCAAGAAGACAATAGGTTAACATAAGCAAGGGTTGTACATGACTCCAACACAACACTACAACAACATTAACATCAGGTACAACACTTACATTGCTTCCAGAGGCATCCACACAACAAAAGGAGAAAACAGGACTACATAATGCTAGAATGCAATAGGGAAGAGTGTCATCGCATGGTCCTGGCATGGATTGTCCTGACAGTCTCTCACTAGACATTGGTCCCCATCTATGGTTGTCCTAACAGTATCTCACTAGATGCTAGCCCCATAGGGTGACACATGTGGAACCAACATCCCTTTCATAAGGACAAGGAAGTTGATCTTTCCAACCAAGCCTTCTCAACCCATCCTTAGCTTAAATAAGAACCACAATCATGGGTGAGGCATCCATTATCTTGTTTAATGCGAAATCTATCCATTCCCCCTAATTCATTTTTAGGTTATCACTAGATTAAGAAACTCTCCAATGAGTTGTCCTGACAGTCTCTCACCAGACGTCAGCCCTCATTGAGAGTCACTCCCCCTACTTGCAACTAGTAAACCCTACAAACAAGCAAGGAATTTACCATCTTGCACACTAAACATAATCACATGGGTCCAAACACGGTGCAAGGCATTGAACCTCTTGCACACAACATAAAACATTACCAAACCCCTTCCCAGAGAAACCAACATAGAAACCATACACACCAAAATACTCCCTCCCAAGCCTCTGGAAGTCGACCTTAAGCAACTTACACAACCACCCCAATCCCGATAATCAACACATTATCCAATACAAGAATTCTCACAAACATTACATCCATTATATACTCCTTGAATAGAACATTATTTCCACGTTTCATATCACTCATTAACTTAACTACTTAATTTACTTAATGAATCTTTTCCCATAATAATTCATAATTAAATATAATGACAATTATTCTAAATAACTAATTACATAGTTAAAATAAGCATCATTCAATAATTAACAAAAAGAGATAATCTGATTCACTTGTTGAACAAATTCTAAATGTGAGTACTCAATTTCCCAATTTATTTGTCTAACATAATCAATTAATTATCAAGGTAGGAAAATTGTTTTAATAAAACCATAATATAAATATATAGTTAGTAGAATGCAATTCCCAATACAATATTTCAAATTATAATGTGGCAATATCTACATACATATATAAACATATATATATAATTGGATGCCAAGCATAAGACACTTCCATCAAAATTCTGTACATACAGTAAGTACATCGAATGCCATACATATAGGGTATTCATTGAATACCAACACAATGAATCAAAGGTAAAACACATTTGTAGCAGCAATAATAACATAGTATTGCTTACCAAGCAACCAATGTATACAGTCCAAAATATCGAATGCCCAACCTATAGTATATGCAACATCGCTTCAAATTCCAAGTGCATACATCAACATACAAGGCATCGGAAGCCATTATAGCCAAATTTTATGAAACCCCAGCTGGGAAGCTGCAAAGGTAGTGACACACGGTGAAGGAGGGGCACACTTACCAAGCTAAGGATTTGTTTATCATGTAGACCGATTCATTTCAAAAGGATACAAGTATATCAAATGATAATTGCAAAAGGATATGCTTCATATACAGGCCAATCCAATTTTGAACAATGTGAAATATATCAAATAGTATAAGATGAATGATATGATTAACTTGTAGGTCGATTCCATTCTAAGGAAGGTTAAAACACATCAAACTGTAATTGACGAAGGATAAGATTTGCTTGTTGGCCGATTCAAATCTGATTAAGGAATATCAAATAGTTAATAAAGAGAGATAGATCTAACTTATAGACAACTGCAATATGGAGGAAGGTTAAATGCATGTTGATCCATTGGTTTGCTAAGGAATCTTCTAATAGACCACTAATAGTAGGGTATTGAGTGACAATCAAGCATTTACACATGAAATAAAACCACAAGGGCGGATTAGGGAGGCGGAAAGACTCTCAGCTAAGAAAAAACAAGTTCAACATAGGTTAGAGTTCATTACTTGATGCAAGTATCAAGCCCGACCTAGGGCGTAGATGAATTGCAATAAAATTTGTTAATTCCTCATTGTTTGAGGCACACTAAAGAGGTGCACATTTAATGCAATCTAAAATTATATGTCTAAAAAGAATTAACCCTACACATTGAAATCGGACTCTACCAGAAGGCATAAGCAGCGTTTCATTTATGATAAAAGCTATCAATATTGCTACTCAAGGAAGGCACATATCTAGTCTAATCCATTGATATAGAAAAATTGCAATGGGGAATGGTATTATTGCAACACAAGCTCCAATTTGGCACAGTACGAAGAGAGGAAAAATATAATATTATAAATAAGACTCAGGTAGAGAAATGGATTCAGGTGTAGCATAAGGGCACCAAATGAAATAAGGTGAAATTTATAAAGTTGTTTAGATAAAATAAGATGACCCGGGACAATTAAGAAAACTATTGATTTTAGTTTCTGAGCAGGGATGAAAGGGTTTACTAAGTTGTGCAACACTGAAAATGGCACCATCATTTGCGTATAGGAATTAAATGATGATAAAGGAACAAAAATGAGTTTACAAAACAGAAATTTCTAGTTCTACAGGAACTATTTAATACAAGTCCCAATAATCAAAAAGCATAACACAAATGCAAGCTTTTAATCCATTTCTCAATAGTAAACTACATTCATTTGAACATTGCATACAAACTTTCTTTCAAATCCAGAAAACTGAAAAGCACAAGCATACACATGGATATTTAGTTCTTCTTCTACAAATTTCTTTCTCTGTTTCCCCTAATTCCCCACAAAATCTACAGCATAATAATTTTTTTTACATACCAAAATTACTTCCCTTACCCAAAAAGAGAATCCATCCTCCAAAAATTTCCCCAAGAGATAATTATTTACAAAAGAAAGCTATCTATTTTCGAAAACCAAAAATCTAATAAAATCTCACAAAATCCCCAAAAAACATTCAGTTTCTTTTTCGAAAAATTGTTCAAATTTGTGCATGAACTTGCATGAAAACCTTTCTATCTTTTTATATTATTTTTACTATTTATTAATTATAACCTTCCATTATAATTTTATTTTATTTTAATATTACATTTCACATTTAATTTATTATAAACTATAATTATTGATAAATATATTTATATTTATCTATCATAGTACCTTTTACTTTGATAACTTATTTTTATGCATCAATTAACCAAAACAACATTTATCAAACAACTTTAAATTAAATGAACAAAATGTCAAACAATTACCTAAACCCTAACCCGGGTCAAAAACAAGACCACAAACAATCACCAAATGACTACAAATAAAACTGACGCATCAACAAGGTATCAAACTAGATAATCATCCTCTTCGAGGATGATGATTAGGGTAGGGGACAAGGTGCTATCTCTGATCAACTATTCCATTGGGTTTAAGGCACGCTCAAACCTGTCAATTTAGGTGGAGTCAATGCCCATTACCCACAACCTGTAACACACGAACATCCTTGCACATATATATAATCATCACATACTTAGTGAAAGGAAATCAAAACATCGTAGGGTTCTCGTAAGTGAGAAATATGACATCCTTCCATTAACACCTATAGCATTTAAAAGCATCATATATTACATCAAATAACATCAATAATCATAAACCATTCCAAAATAAGGTAACACACTCTATTTCTAGTATATTCATAAACATGTAATCATAAAGAAATAGCTCTTAGTCTCATAGTAAGCATAAGCAATAAACATCATAAAAAGGTGAATCATGGAGGGGCACTAAAAAACACCATGTGTTATAGTCACTCCCAAATATTATGTTCACCAATGACACCTATTATCATCACACATAGAAAACATCTTGCAAAAGACTTGGAAATGTTTGAAAGATGAATAGGAGAATTTCAAAATTTGTGATGTGTGAAAAAGCAACTATTTTTCTGCACTTGATGTGTTAAAAATACATAAATATTGTACAACCTAAACACCATCTATTTTTCCCATTTGGGTTTTGAAATACTTTTGATGACATTGCAAACTATCACCATTTGAACACATACCCACGTCGTTCCTATATACATGTGTAAACAAGTACACAATTGATTCTCATTGTGCTTCATCATTGTAGCGATGCCTGCAATGATATTTTATTATTAAACAACATGGTTAATGATGTTAATAACCAACCCTGCAAAAACAAAAATCATTAGTCCTTAAAACCATTCAAATTGTCCACTATAGAAACACTTGTGAATTTGAGATCACACTATTGCTTGTACAAATTTCTTTTTGTCTCACACTTTCATTCTTACATCGACCACTGCATTTGATGATTATTTTTCTTTAGCCCACAAATATCCTGAATTTTCTCTCACTACTACATATGTCAACCCTGTTGGCCAAGTTTCATTTGCCAAAACTACTACATACTTAGAACCTCCATTGTGAACAATTTTCAGTTACCCACACTGCTTGATACATAAACCTGCATGTTATCCAGGTTTCAAGGCTCAAAAGTCACAATTTTTAAATGTTGAATCAACTTTGATTTTCTGTTAAGCCACTTTTACATAACTTCCTACACATACCCCGAGAAATATAGTATTTTTGTTCTTTTCATTTGCAAAAACTACTGCTTATTTACCCCACCACATACACCACCATTTACACTTTCATAATATCCACGTACTCTTGACTACTCATATTGCTAATAGAAGCAGAGGAAATTGTATTTTTTTTTTATACTCCTAGTATACCTCCTTCACTTATTAAAATTTCTTCTAGCTTTAGATGAAGATTTCCTAGGCTAACAACATGAGTAGCTTCATCTTCAGTTTGATCAAAACTTAAATTGGCCAAACAATCTACCATATTATTTCCCTCTCTATAGGTGTGAAGGAGTTGATGATGGCCTAACTTATCCAGTACTAACCAAATCTATTTTAATATATATTCTAGTTTCCAATTTTCAAACTTACACCCATGAAATGCATTTAAGAGAATCAAAGAATCTCCTTCTATTTGAATCTTTGTGAGCTTAAAAATTACTACTAATTTTAAGCCTTGTAATAAGCTTGGGCCTTCACTACATTATTGGATCCAATTTGTAACTTGAAAGATTTTTCACACAAAACCATACCCTTATAATCTCTAATGATAACCCCTGCTCCATAGGAACTTGGATTTCCCCTAGCATCTCCATCAAAATTCTTCTTATAAAAACCCACTGGTGGTGGCTTCCAACTTATCTTTGCTCTATCAAATTTTTGTGTTATCTGATGCAAACTTCCTTTGAAAGGAAAAGTGAGAAGAGACCAATCCATCATTAACTTTAAGTCCCAATTAGAAAAAATGGATCCAATATGTTTTTCTTTATACACATAACCATTTACTATTTCTGAAATAGATTTCTCTAAAGTTATTAAGAGCTAATTAAGATTAAGCTTTTCTTTTCTGAAGATACATCTATTTCTTTCCCACCATAAAACCCAAACAACTGATGCCAGAATTACACTCCAAATGCTTGCAAAAAAAGAGTTTTTATAAAGCTTCGACTAGCTTGAAAATAGCTTCCAAAGACTATCTAATAATGGCAATTTCCAATTCATTTTTTTTTATATAAACAACCAACATGTTTATGGTACGAGGCCCATGATAGAAATAGATGGTTTACATCTTCAAATTATTTTTCACAAAGTACACATTTAAAAGGCTCTGCAATCCCTAGTCTTGAAATTCTATCACTTGTCAGTATTTTGTTTTTGATGGCTAACCATGAAAAGCACCCTACCTTAGGCAAAATCATTGCATTCCAGCAGAAGTTATAAGCTCTTTGTATCACTACATGTGGGGATGTCTGTAAAATTGACTTATAGCCCTCCCTGAATGAATAACAACCTAAATTTGACTTTTCTTATAGTAACCTATTAGCTCCTACTATTTGATAAACAATCCTTTTCTTAAGGATAAATTGTAGTAAAATCTTATGCTCATTATTGATTGCATACCCTGAGCAATCCTTTCATTTTACCCTACCCATCAAAGAATCTACATGATCAATTTAATCTGACTCTTTTTCCCCAACTTTTTGACAACATAATTTTTGAACTTTAAAGTTGTGTAATGAATTCAGACTTGGATACCCATTCCAAAAATCTTTCTAGAAAAGTGCTTCATTACCATTATTTACCTCCCAAGCTAAGTATGGGATAATGAGTTTTCTGTAATAAACTAAGAAGTTCCACATCACATAACCTAAAGGGGTATTTAGAACTGTAAGAATCCTTGATGAATTTGCATTATCCAAATATTTAAGTTGCATAAGCTTGCACCATTTTAAATTAGGCTTTGTATGCATACGCCAAACCAGTTTTGCACCTAATGCCATATTTATTTTTGGCATATTGTGAAGATCTACACCACCTTTTAGTTTCTCCAAACACATGGTTTCCAAAGAAATTAAAGAGATTCTTTTTTGCTATCCATATTACCAGTCCATAAAAAACTTTTGATCAGGTTTTGAATCTAAACTATAATGGATTTTGGAGCTTTTACAATTGACATATAATAATTTGGGATCATCGAGAGCACTATTTTTACCAACAAAATTGTGCCTGATAATGACAACCATCTTCCTTTCCAAGACACTATTTTTTTGTATACTTAGATTAATTTTATTCTAATAAGATATCTTATTTTGACCTGCACAAAAAGGAATACCAAGGTATTTACAAGGAAGATGAGCTTGTTGGAAACCTAGTAACTTCACAATCAACTTTTCAATAGTAGATTTTGTATTAAACACATACACTTTCGACTTTACCTCATTTATTCTTTGACCTGAGGCTAAACAATATTTATCTAGTATTGATTCAATATGCTCTGCTTATGATACACTAGCCTTACCAAAGAGTAATGTATCATCAACAAAAAAAGAACGAGTTGTTATATTTGTATCTAGAATAGAAATTCCATGAATGGATCCCTGTTCATGAGCCTTATGAATTGACCTACTCAAGGCCTCAACTAATATTATGAATAGAAATGATGATAGTGGATCACCTTGATGCACCCCTTGAGTTGACCCAAAAAACCCTATAGGAGATCCATTCAGTAACACTAAACAATTAACACCTAACAAGCAAGCCATGATCCATGTGCACCACTTGTTAGAAAAGCCAAAAATTAATAACACTTGCTTCAAGAATGCCCAATCTACCCTATCATATGCTTTCTTCATATCCAATTTTATAATCATGGAGGAAAGATTTTTGTAGCAATAGTTTGAAGAACTTTATGTTGTACAATGGAACCTTCTGCCATCTCCCTTCCAAGTACAAAGCCACCTTGCTCTTTTGAAATTATTTTAGACACAATAGGATGTAAACATAGATATATGGCCTTTCTAAAAAAATTATATATGGTGTTACATAGTGAAATAGGTCTAAAGTCAGAAAAAGTATGTGGAGAATTGATCTTTGGAATGATAGCAATATGGGTTACATTGAACTTCTTTAACATTCCACCTGATTTTCTTTATTCCTCCATTGCATTTAGAATATCTATTTGCTATGAAATCATAGCATTTTTGATAAAATATTTCCGTGAATCCATTAGGACCTAGTGCTTTGTCAAGAGGCAAGGATAACACAACTTATTTTACTTCCTTTAATGTAAATGGAGCCAATAGCTTCTCATTATCCATAGGAAGGATTAGCTTTGTAATTACCTAAAGAAGATCTCTTTCCCTTTCCAACTAAGAATTATCAAACTTTTTAGTAGATAACAAAGATGAGAAGAATATAATGCCTTCATTTTGAATATCGTCTTCCTTTGTTAGATAGACCCCTATGACACTATCATGTATTGAAAAAATAGAATTTTTAGACCTCTTAATTTGTGCTGAAATATGGAAGAATTTTGTAATTCTATCTCCATCCTTTAACTACAATTCTCTTGACTTCTGCCTCTGGTACACTTCGTCTCTTGAAATAAATTCCTTCCACTTCTCTTGCAATTGTTTCTTCTGTTCAAATAATAAATTGTTTAAACCATCAGCAATAATTATTTCATTAACATCTAACAAATTTTTGTATACCAAATCTTTGTACACAAAATATTCTTGAACACTTGGGTATGTGCAGGATCATCATGGAAAAAACAAGCCCTTAAGTGGCAAAAAATTTAGAAAAATCAGAGTTAGGCAACTTGACGTGAAAATTTGAATAATTTATCTATATTATTTCAAAAATATGTAAAAATATAATCTATAGTAAATTGAATGTAGTTTCTAAACTACTAGTTTTGTTTTTTTTTTTAAATCTATTTGGTGAAAATTTAAAATTTCAATGCAGTAGTACTTAAATTTTAGGGAAAAAAGAAGAAGTAGGTTTCTGTCTGACCACCCTAACCACAATAAAATGATAATATTTTTTTATAAGATTTAAAATATAAGTAGAGGACTCATGTCTTGATGTGATGCATATTTTTTTGTAATTTTTTTCCAAGGAAATAATTAATTATGAATTTTTTATTTATTACAACTTTTAAAAATATAAAAAACTCGTATGTCTGACCACCTTAACTTGGTCAAAACTTCATGAAATTCAATTTTTATTTGTTTAATCCTATAGTATGTGAAGCATAGAATGTGACACATGTTTTGGATTCAAAAAATGTGGTACCGTTTGGAAGCTATAGATGTTTTTCAATCAACCTATCAATCAAGACATTAGTCATAATTTGAATAGAAAATGAATAATAATTACTTATTAAATTCAAAGTGAAGCATAATTTATATTGGTGGAAAGATAAAAATCTCCTTTAAAAACCCTTTTAGTTTCATCAATTTTGGGTAAAAAAAAAGTCGTCAACCACATACCCATCATATTGCCACTTTTTGGCCCACCATGATCCTGCACATACCCACTTATTGATTCCAAATTTTAATATGTTGCTTCATATGTTCCAACTTCATACTCAACTAAAACATTCGAGAACCTTTGTAGTAAGTTTCACTTATCCACTATTGCCTTAACAAATTTATAAACTAGGGGTGGTGGAACCACATATCTTCAAACTTAAAAGAATATTTCCATTTTGACTTAATTTTCTTTGGGGTCAAATTTAAAGAAATTGCAAAATGATCTAAAGAATTTAAAGAAAAAAATTCTGATGTTAAAACATATTCACTTACAACCCAATTTTGAGAAGTTAGAAATCTATCTAACCTTTCTGGTATTTGAAGGAAATTCTTCCTTGTATTTTTCCATGTAAAGTTTCCATTTGATGGAATTATGTACACTAATGCATTGTCTTGAATAAATGATTGAAATTCTTCCATATCCTTTGTAGACAAACATATACCACCTTTTTTTTTAGACAATGATGATATGGCATTAAAGTCACTAGTAAGAATAACTTTATATTGGCCTAACTGATCCATAACTTGCTTTAATTTATCCCACATAATTTTTTTCGCCTACTGTATTTGTTAGAACATATACATTCACCAACCAAAAAGACAAATCAAAAGGAGTGATTTGTACTAATTTCCAATTACTTTCACAAGTAATATTACTAACACTCACTGTCAAAGCATTCCATAATTTAATAAGAGCCCCTGAAGCCCCTTGGGATGGCGAGTGAAAATATTTCCACTTGAACCATTTCTTAGTTAAGTTTACATAAGATTCATCTAATATTTTAGTTTCCTGAAGAACTACAACATCTTCCCTAGAAGCATCCAATTGATGCTTAACTTGGGCCCTCTTGTCAAAGGCATTAATTCCTTTGGCATTCCAAGAAATTATCTTCATTACACCCTAGGAGAGCAACACACTCTCCTTGTCCTTTTATATTTTTCACCACCTCTCCCCATATTAATATCTAGTGTAGTCTGAATCCTAGCCTCAATTTCCTCTTGCAACTTTGTTGCTAGGAATTTCCTCCCTCTTCTAGCAAGAGATTTTTTTTCAAGGATGATGACAACAAAGATTGAGAAATGGAAAAAAATTTAGGAGCATCTAAATCCTCCACTTCCTTTATCACCTCTATTGCAATTCCATCTATTAATTGATTGCCTATTGAAGACAAAGCTTCATTAACAAACCTCTCAAAATCATTATCAGTGGGTAGATTTAAAGAATAATTGGAAACTTTAGAAGCTTGTGTAGGGTTTAAAATATTTATTTCACTTTCTTCTTGAAGTTAAAAAACACTCATCATTTCACCGTGATTAGGCATACCCAAAGTTAACATCAAAACACACTAATTAATTTGTTGAGAAGTAACAAACTTAAACTCTGTAACAAGTAGTTTTAGGGAGCTAAGAAAAATGTTAATTGGAGATATCAAGTACTTGTCTTATCCCGGAGCAAAGGAAACCATGAGAGAGTTTCTAGTGTGATGTGGAAACCTCTTCGAAGTATTTGAGGCCTCGAATACTTCATTAGATGAGACCATAACTTGAACATGTTTATACCTAGGTCTAATGGAAAACTACCCTTAAGGTCTTCAATACCAACTAAACCATTTTCAACTAATGAATCACACCTTGTAACAACTGAAACCCCCAACTAATGAACACTATTGCTTGTAGAACCCTTGTAAATAATTTTTGAACTTAACCCATTAAAGTTATTTTTCCACCCATGAATGATATCCAGTTTATTAAAAAAACTAGGGAGAACAATAGTTTGAACAAAATCCTGAGCAGAACTAGGAAGATCACCAGTTGGAAAGGAATTATAATGAATAATGGATGCACATCTAGAGGAAGATGACTTGGAAGAAATGTTGTCTCCCTCTTCCATTCCTTTCTGACAACTACTTCTAGGATGAACAAGAAAATGACACTGAGAGAAATAAATAAGTGGATCTTAAAAAATAACTCTCTATT